>BSBM01000205.1:9357500-10557500 GCA_027924585.1 Larix kaempferi | reverse complement strand
GTGAGTCTCTCACTTTTGCACATGTGTCGGTGCATCATTTATGTATATGTGTAGATCTAAGGTATGTTGTTTATGTTTTGTGTGTCATTTATGTGTAGTGATTGTTTTATTCATATTCCTTGTCTACATATTAGAAAACAATATTAATTACACCCATAAGTGTTAGAATAACACCTATAGGCATTATTCTTCCAATCATCATCATCATTTTTAAGTGCAGGTTTTTACTTTGGATTTATACTCATCGTTTTTAAGTGTAGGATTTTACTTTGGATTTAAATTTTGCATGCATGTGTATGTGGGTATGAGTTTACCTACCACATAACACAAATTAAGTGGTCGTGTTAGTTATAAAATTGTTTATGGTGTATGTGTGTATAAAAGTGAAATGAAATGTGCATCTTATTTAAGATTTAATCTAATTAAGTAACACAATCAAAATGGATTTAAGTTAAATAAGCAACAAAGCTATATCTTTATGTAAAAGATAATTTAAATAAATTAGAACCTATTTTTTTAGTATTGTAATATATTAATTTTTTTAATCTAAAAACTAGAATAACTCTCAAATATCAAATATATAATTTTAAAACTTTTTTAGAATTCCTTTAATTCTTTAGTTGTTATCCAATACTAAAATTATTATAAAATATATTATTATATTAAAGAATATGAAAAGAGTTTTTAATAAAAGTATGTATTAGATAAATAGTACTAATAGTTAGTAGTAAATAAGTGAAATTAATAATATTGAGTTGAGTATCATTTAATTTAAGTTTATAGCGAAAAATTTGATTGGTTTTGGTACACAAATATTAAATATCTTATTAATGGTTAATAACAAGTAAATTAATAATTTCTTGAAAATTTATTAGGTTATTTAAAAGAATAATTTAATTTTATAATATATTATTTTTCTTGGAAATTTATTAGGTTACTTAAGAAAATAATATAATTTTATAATATATTAATTATAATTTAAATAATTAAAAACAAATAGATACCTTTTAAAAAATTAAAAACAAATAGATCATTAACAATTTACATAGACTAATTTATATATATGACTAGCTTGGTTTTAACATTTACTTCTATGTAAATTAATTTTAGTGAGAGAAAGACATTTGTTAAATTGAAAGTTAAGAATTAAAAATTTATTAAATCATTTATTATTATTTTATTAAGCAATATTAAGAGTATCTACCTAATGGCTCAAATCAAGATCTTAGGTCTATTGATTCAAAGTTGGGATGTGAAGGTTTCAATGAGCATTCGCAAATGGCGTTAAGAACATATTCCGTTTGTAGCTATGAAACGGTGCAGTTGGAATTTAGCGGTTAAAATGGAGCGACATGCTTGACAGTAGTTTGTCTTTTAAGAAGACAACGTGCTTTTCTTATAAGTTAAGAATTTTTAAAAATGAATCAGTAGATGACAAGATAATTGAAACCACGCTATAAATAGTTTTTCATTTAGAAAAACCGTTTATGAGTTAAACTAAAGCAATCCATGCAAATGAAATAGAATCTCTTGCCTTTCCTAAAACTGCAAACAGCAGACGTTATTGTTGTTTATGAGTGTGCGGGGCGGATCCTACTTATAGCGCTCTGGGTGCAACTTGAAGTTGTGATAAGTAGAGACTAGAGGGTCAATTATGATTGCAGTTGTCTGTGTCGTGGCGTGTCCAGCACAGACAGGCGCTTCACTTGCACCGCACATAGGCACTTCGTTCACACCGTCGGACTAGACGACACAAGACGAGAGAATATAATGCGCGTAAGTATTGGAAACCTAGCAAAGCATAATAAATAAATTGGCCAATCATAAGCTGAGAAAATCTAAAAAATTTAAAAGTCAAATGTCAAATCTTTTTTCCATTACCGAAAATAATAAACATGAAATTATCGAAGTTCGTATATTAAAAAATTAGAACTTTGTAGCGGTTGGTGTTACAAAAATTACTTGAAGATTGTCCATTGGATGTAGCTTGGGTGGTTTTGGGTGGTTGGGAGGAATGATTGTTACCCTCCCCACCAAGGTTCAATTCTTGTAAATGACATGATGCTCTTGTCCCACTAGAAAAAAAAAATTTACTTTCATCATGCGGACATTTGATAATTTAAACAAATTTTAGGTCATTTCCATAAGACATGTGACATACACTAGGATTTCCATGTGGCACAAACATATCTTGGATATTTGAATGTTTTTGTTTAAAATTTTGGCTAATTACTAATGTTTGAAATGAAATGTTAATTAGCAATTTCACATCCATTATCTTAGTTTGAAGACACACTTCATGTTCTTTAAACTTACACAAGTTACTTTATATATCCAACCTTAGGAATTTAATGAAATTTCATATCCTTTAAAAGGGTTCAAGAGGCTAGGAAAATTTGACTCCTTAGGCTATACGATGCATGGATTGTCCTATGAAATGGAAGCATATCCCAAATTACCGTCATTGCAAATGAAAACCTATCCCTAATTGAAACCTATCCGCCCTAAAGAAAATGTAGCCCAATAAGATTTATTCATTGCAATTTACTACTCTATTCCTTGTTAGCCTCGTACTTACTATTCCCATCTTTATTTTGTTTCCAGAGCAAGAGCCATGAATGATGTTTTCAGTATTGAAAATTCAACTACAACATGTTGTCTCATTTTAATGATTGTAGGTACCACCAAATAGGTACTTGTCGGATCTGTATTCCTCAAGTGAGGAAGATAGACTAAAAGAAGTTGAAAGTGAGACGTCTATTACAAGATCTAACAAGTCAAGATCAACTAGAGGTGAAAAGGTAAGGAGAAAATTTCGTAGATGCATGGAACCTTTTCGTTTTGAAGGAGGATCATGTGATTATGATAATGAGAGAATAGGTGACATTGAGTTGCCCCTAGGGTATAGACATCTTGTCAAACAATGGCTACCCAAGGATCTACCCCTAGTGGAGACAGATTTCTTCCTCAATGGGAGGATTTATCGCATTGCTCCATCATCTTTACATGGCTTGGGGATATTTTCCATGGATGGCATAAAGGTCAAATATGGCACTAAAACTGAATTGATGGAGTATGTCATACCATGCTACAAATACAATGACTAGTTGTTGTTGGTCCGATATATGCGAAGTATGCGAACAATTAATTGATTTATCGCAAGCACTTTTCATGGTGTTATGCATTGCAGGGAAATGCTTTTCAAGAGGAGGCCATTGAAGAAGACTTGAGGCTCAGCTTCAAGTATGGTTTTTAACATGTGCTGGAACATCGAAAAATCTTGGGGCAAACCCCAATTTCCCCATTGATGCATGTAGAGGTAAATAAAATCAATAAGGCCATCATTATAATGTACTTGTGTAATCTATTCATTAATTATTACATCGAAAAACAAATGTCTTTTTTTTGTTTTCAGGGTGAGAGCAACAAAAGCAACGAGGGTAGTGATACCGAACCGGTACCATGCGATGGTGGGGAGTTTCCTAGCCATTCAAGTATGTATGATATTAAACATAGGTATTTAATATGATTTTAAATACATAATTGATGACGTGTACTAATTAATATTCTTCTGTGAATGGAAAATAATGTACCTAAGCATGCTCAACCGGGAGAGGAACAAATGGCAGAACCAATGAACACTCCAGTTGTCTCAGCTAGTCAGCCAATAGGTAAAGATCATTATAATGATATTGGAAATAATGAAATACGTATCTCAATAATAACTGTGCATATATATCTATATAACTCTATTGGTTTTTGCAGATGATGCCCGTCTCCATCGACCTCCACGCCCTGCTAATCGACGTACCAGAAGTATTGTACACGAGGGCATGCCCACAAAATCAATAGAAAGAGAGGGCACAACAACTACAATGGGTCAACACAACGAAGATGAAGTCCCCCTCTTCGAATTTCTGAAAAAAAAAAAAAAAAAAAAAAAAAAATGTAGTTGTAAACATTTAAGATTTGTATTTGACTGAGTAAAGGCATGAAATATTTACAGTTTTGTTACAAGTTTCTTGATCTAGTCGATGTATGGTCATACTTTAGAATTGAGGTTTCACATGTGGATATTGTTTCTCAGTTCATATTTCTGAATATGTGTGACATCTTTCGAGGACTATGGTTATCCTCAAGGGACTGGCCACCCTTTCCTAAGTTAACTTGAGGAAGATGAGATGACCATATCATTTATAAATGGTTTAGATCTAATATATCCATGTTATTGCTATTTCAGCATTGTTGTCTTTCATTAACACCTTATCTCTGATATATATTGCTACTATTATTACTATTTTTGTTTTCGGTACTTTAATGATTATTGCAACGCTCTGTTTGAGTGTACTGTGGTGATTAGAACAATTAATATACCTATATTTGTGCTTTTTGAAATTTATATGCGAAATGCTTGTTCACTTTGTTGCATAGCTTATTTTTGAATATGTGTGACATCTTCCGAGGACTATGGTTATCCTCAAGGGGATAGCCACCCCTTGCTGAGTTAACCTAAGGAAGATGAGATGATCACATGAGCTTCCTTATGCAGGGATGATGATTATGAGCTTCCACTCTTTGCATGAGACACATGAGACGTATGACCACATACAGTTGAGAAGGCCGTGTAACCTACCCTGACCTTGACTTGATGTGCATGAACCTAGTATGACGTCGTGTTGCCTTGTTATGTTACGTTGACTTGCATGTTTACTTCTATGTGATGTTTAGCCTTGTGGCAACTCATGATTGACCTTTGCATGGTAACGTTGAGCTATAAAACCCTTAAATGTTGATGTCCAGCTTGTTGATCACTAGCGTGACCCCTTAAGATTGTTGTCGACCCTTTTGTTGACCTTAAGAGACCTTCTTAGGTGCCATCCACCAAAGTGCTACCTTATATGAATTTTTTGGAGTACTTTGCCGTCGTTTTTTATGTGAGTTGGCTCTACTGGTGTGTTGCTACTGTGTTTGATTTGTGCGGTTTGGATGATCTATTTTAGGGTCTTTTCCAGTTCTGGGTTCTCTTATTTCACAGGTATGTTGTTCTAGTTGAGTATCATGCAAGTAACCTAACTCTAAGAGGTTGAAGTTCATTTAGAAGCATTTTTTCATAGGATAAGGGAGTTCTTCCCTAACATCTGATGTTGAGTTTTGTTACAAGTTTCTTAATTTAGTCGGTGCATGGTCATATTTTAGAATTGAGGTTTCACATGTGTATGTTATTGCTTAGTTCATATTTCTGAATATGTGTGACATCTTTCGAGGAGTATGGTTATACTCAAGGGACTGGCCACCCCTTCCTGAGTTAACCTAAGGAAGATGAGATGACCATATCGTTTATAATTGGTTTAGATCTAATATACTTATGTTATTGTTATTTCAGCATTGTTGTCTTTCATTAACAACTTAGATCTCATATATATTGCTATTGTTATTACTGTTTTGTTTTCAGTACTTTAATGGTTTTTGTAGCCCTATGTTTGACAGTACTGTACTGATTAGAAAAATTAATATAACTATGCTTGTGATTTTTGAAATTTATATGTGAAATGTTTGTTCACTTTGTTAAATAGCTTATTTTTTAATGTGTGACATCCTCCTAGGACTATGGTTATCCTCAAGGGGTTGGCCACCCCTTGCTGAGTTAACCTGAGGAAGATGAGATAACGACATGAGTTTTCTTATCCAGGGATGATGATTATGAGCTTCCACTCTTTTCATGAGACACATGAGACGTATGACCACATACAGTTGAGAAGGCCGGGTAACCTATCATGACGTTGACTTGATGTGCATGAGCCTAGTATGACGTCGTGTCACCTTGTTATGTTACGTTGACTTGCATGTTTCCTTGTATGTGATGTTTAGCCCTATGGTGACTTGTGATTGACCCTTTCATCGTAATGTTGAGCTATACAGCCCTTAAATGTTAATGTCCATCTTGTTGATGACTAGCATGACCCCTTAGGATTGTTTTCCACCCTTACGTTGACCTTAAGATCCCTCATTAGGTGCTATCCACCATAGTGCTACCGTATATGACTTTTTTGGAGTACTTTGATGTTTTTTTTTATTGTGTGTTGGTCGTACTGCTGTGCTACTACTGTTTTTTATTTGTGAGGGTTGGAAGATCTATTTTAGGGTGTTTTCTAGTTCTGGGTTCTCTCCTTTTAGAGGTATGGTGGTCTAGTTGAGTCTCATGCAAGTATCCTAACGCTAAGAGGTTGAATTATGAGGATAAGGGAGGTCTGCCCCAACATCTGATGTTGAGTTTATAATTGGTTTAGATCTGATATATATTGCTACTAATATATATAGATTGCTATTGTTATTATTGTTATTGTTTTTAGTTCTTTAACGGTTATTGTAACTCATTGTTTTGGGGACATGCTGGACTTGAAGGATAGTGAGGTATGGTTTCTCTTTTCCACAATAATTACAAAAGTTTATTGTACTGTAGTGTTGGGCATGGCCCAAGTTAGCACACTTTTGAAGAACTACAGTTTTTCCAAGTTGTGCAGTTCGGACTGCGAAGCTCAAATGACACAGTTTTGTCGATAGCACGACCCGAGGGTGCGAAGTCAGAGATGCACAACAAGCAATGCGAAGTAGAGGCACAACAAATTCATGCTAATGCTTAGTGCTAGTGCAAAAACTATTTTGGGTAAAGAGTATAAGGGAAGGTCGAGTTGTTAAAAGAGACCAGTTTTGGATAAGCAACTGTAGGATTCCCGTCAATTGGGTGAGGAGCAGAGTGGAGATAGAGGAAAGCGACCTGTCATTCGGAGTGGTGGAAAACCATTAGAGGCTAGGCCATGTGTAAACGGAGACAGTAAGGCTAAAGGGGTAGAAAGAGACAGGCCATGATGCGGTTGTAACCATTTTTATGATGACTGCGGCTGTCAAAAGGGCATGTGATCCATGAGTGGCCCAGCAAGGAAGCCTAAAGTGAGTGGAGCAAGCTGTCAATGACGACAGCCATGGTGGCGGGTAACTGCACCAGTTTTGGGAAACCATAGGGTTTTTGTCCCACTTACATTGTAACATACATGATTTAAGGGCACGATCTATATAAAGGGGCACTTTTGTATGGGAAAGGGTTAGATGTAGATTGAGAATTGCTTAATATTGATCTCTATTGAGAGGATTTTGTAAAGAGGGTCTGCAGCTGTGTGCGCAGAGAACTGTTGAGAGAGAAGAGAGTCTGCAGCTGAGTGCGCAGACTGAAACTGTTGAACCCTTCCTGTTGATAATATAACAATAGTTCCTATGGATGTAGCTCCCATACTGGGGGTGAACCAAGTTAAATCCTTGTGTTATGTGATTGAATATTTGTTTGCATCTATATATTTGATTTTGATGAATGGTTAAGTTCTTGCTTGTGAGTAGATGTATCTTCACTTTGTATGCATTCGCCATGAGGATAAATGATGGGAATAACATGTTAATTGTTGATCATGTATGCATAATATGTTGAATGTGCAAGTATTTCTGAGTAGGATGAATGCATAAATTGATCGGGTAAACACTTAAGCCAACAAAGTCTGTGTATTGTGATTCCCAGAAGCATAACACCGGAAGTGCATTATTACTTTGTAGTTCATCATATTGTATAAGTTTGCAAGGTTTACAGCATAAGATGCTTGTTGAATGCATAAACTTACACCAAGTAAAGTCTATCGAATTTGTGTAAGTGTTGAAAAGGAAGTGCAGACTCCTGTTGCGCTGTCTTATTGTTAAGAAACCATTCTGACCATGAGGCCCCTGTGTGCGCGGCAGTGTAGTGTCATCCGCGAAGTGAGACTTCGCATCATCCCCAATTCCATTGAAGCGTGCATCACCCGGTTGTGGAAACATGATTCTGAAACCTCCCCATAACTTCGCCTCGGGTGAGACCTCAATCTGCTCGCAGACTGTTTCCAAAAGGGCTAGTGAAAAGGTGTTTTGTTGGTTCCCTGAACCGCATAGAACCTGGGTCTATCTTGGAAACTTAAAGAACATATCTAGAGCCAACAAATGGTTTTGTTGTTGTGCTTGAACTAGTGATGGGCACCGAAAATTGGAATCCTGAGAAAACAGAAATGTGGAACTGGGTGGACAAGACAGAAAGGGAGTTTTCCAGAAAAGAGAATAGATATCCGCGTCTCTTTGATGTATAGTGGTTGTAGAGATACCTGTGGGAGGACATTTACAAAATTTTCTTCGCATATTTTGGAAACAATTTGCACGAGTAGTTATCAAGACTCGTAGAGCAGAATACTTGTTTCCAAGAAGGAGTACCTACCGAGTGGACCCCAGAGCTCATTCGTAGACTTAAAGCACTAGATATCCCACTCGTGCGAGCAGTCGACTTTTGGCTTGACAGTATATTACAAGGCTTCGTTACAGAGTTCATTGTGGACACAGCAGAAGCAGAATTCTTCAAAGGATTCAGAGGTAAGTATCTGAACAATCTGAGTTTATATATCAAAATTATTTTAGCTTAGAAAGGAGTATTAAGAATGCAGTAAGATTCATAGTTGTTTTGAGTCTATAATGGTCGATAATACTTACAGTGATAAAGAAGAAGATATTCATATATTAAGAAGTGGTAAAATATATAAGGTGATTTGATACTGATAGCCAGACAACACCTCCATCAGCTACTCGATCAACCTATTACTCTACAGAATCCACCAGTTCATAACCTTCTAGTTGTCAATACTGCTAATCCTCAGAACATCAGTACTAGTAACACCGCAGGAGTGAGTACTCAGAAAATTCCATGCAGTAGTATCCCTAACACTGCACAGAATACTGTGCCACTGAGAAGGAGAATGACTGACAATATTAAACTGTCGATATTCAAAGGAACGGGTCTAGAAGACCCTGAGAAACACCAGTTTCTTTGTGAAGCCGTGTGGAATGTAAAGCAAGTCCAAGATGATGTTGTTAAGCAGGCACAACTCATCACTACACTCAGGGATAGAGCCTTGAAGTGGTTTATGAAGTATTATGCTAGAAGAAATAGAAATCTAGTGGATATCAAGGCTTCCATCTTAAGAGAATTCAAGAAACTGAAGTTTGAATCCTAATGTATTATAGAACTAAAAGAGATTAAACAGAAAACGGCTGAGTCAATATGGGAATTTGACCAGAAGTTCAAAACATTGTTAGATTAGGTCACTTTTGACATTGCACCGTAACAGCAGCAAGAGTGGTTCATCGCCGCATTTTTGCCACATATTAGACTACCACTGATGCATCAGAAAGTTGCTTCGCAAGCAGAAGCCCTGGAGATTGTTATGAAAGTAGAAGCTTCGTGGATAGGAGAAACTTGCCAAGATCCAAAATCAGTAGCAATGCTAACGCTGCAGCTACAAGACATTAAAAAAGGGAAAGAAACCAGAGAAGAAGTCTGGTGTACAAGATGCATGGGAGAGGGACACCTCAAGGAGCGTTGTCGCCTATTTCAAGAGTACCTTGAAGTGGAGCACCGAATCCACTGAATCAACAACACGGGTCATGGTGTGAGATTTGTCGAACTAGAGGACATCGGCCTGAGGATTGTTATTTAATCCATAAATATGTGAGAACACCTAAGAATTTGTATTGTAATTTATGTAGATCAGGTTTCCATGATGATTCCAACTATAGGGCATATGAGCTAATGATAGAAAGGAAGCATGATGTTTACAGAGTTCAAGAACAAACACTGCAGCACAGTGATAATGTTATATGATCAAGGTGCATATAGAGGCCGTGGTGGATTCCGAGGAAGAGGAAGAGACATTGACCCAAGAAGAGGAAGAGGTCAGATGATCTATTATAACTGCACTCAGCCTGGTCACCTATATAGAGATTGTACCAATCGTTGCACTACATGTAGATATTGTAAGTCTTTTGACCATGTCATTGAGGCATGCCCAATATTGCAAGAAAATATGCAAGAAAGGAGAACAGAAGCACCAAACCTGAATGTTCAGATGATCGTAGTAGAGAAAAGAGATCCAAACATCAATGTTGTGACACGAAGCGGAACTGTGACAGGAAGAGATAAAGAACCAGAAGCTTCGACTTTTGAGAATTGTCAAGCTAAGAAGAGACCTACTGAAGGGGTCTAGATAAGAAAAGATATAGGGAAAGCACCTTCTTTCAATCTCGAAATAAATAAATAATTCTTCGCAGAAGCAAGGGAGACCTTCAAACAATCAGCACCTATGACACCAAGAATCTCGTTGCGAAGTGAATTAGCACATATGAAAGATATTCTAGCAGTGTATGATAAAACATGTACCACAGTAGAAACAAGGACTTCTATTGCGCAGTTCTTACGGAGCTGTATGAAGCTGCTAAAGAGAGAAGATGCCTCAGTGGAAATGCAAAATTTACTAAATCACTATGAATAGCACAGTTGCACAAATAATGTTCAGAGTGTAGTTCACCACATCAAAAGTCATAAGAGAAGAGGTCGAGAAATGAGGTTAAGTGCACAGATTGGAGATTATGAGATGGATGAGATCATCCTTGACTTGGGATGAGAAGTAAATGTCTTAACTAAGAAGACATGGGAACAAATGGGGAAACCAAGGTTATCATGGTCACCCATACAATTGAGATTAGCGAACCAACATAAGTTCATACCTTTTGGAAGGCTAGTGAATGTTCTTGTGGACATTGATGGAGTAAGCAGTTCAGTAGACTTCAAGGTTATTGAGATCATCAACGACAGTAACCGTTATCCATCATTACTAGGGATAGATTGGGTGATGGATAACCTCGCAATCATCGACTTGAAGAAAAATGAAATGAAGATTGAAGGGGCAGATATAAGGGTCATAGCGCCCTTAGACCCTTTACAAGGAATGATATACACTGAGCCGATCAGAGCAGAATGTAGAGCTCATGATCTAGATCGCATCTACAAGATGACTGTGAATCAAGCCGACTACATCAATCCTATAGCTGATGGAACACTTAGTTGGTGATGCAACAACTCTTGCTTATCAGACTTCGACGTAGGACTAGAGAACTGACAAAGCAGAATGCATGAAGTATCTGCAAGAAGATGTGCATAGATCACAAGTTCACTACATTGGATTGGAATAGAGGTAAGTCCAATCCCCACTTATCATGGCTTATCTAACATCTATACATTTTTGCAAGAGTATATTGTATCAGTTTCAATTGAAGATCGGATACCAGCATTGGATATAGCATTGTGCACTACCTGACCACAGATAGAATGGGTTCATCTGTTTGTGCACACATTAGATCAGATTCCAAACAACTGGTATATAGACGCAGAGCTTCGCAGAGAAACAATGGATTGGTCTATCATAACTGTGAACTTCCAAAAAAAATTTCGTTTTGAAGATGACTATATAAGCATAAATGAAGCTTTGTAGATTATTAAAAAAAGGATATTCAAAGAAGAATGTCCAAGTACAAACGAGGCATTAGCGGCCATCAAAGACAAGATATTTGAAGACGTAAAGGTACCCATAAACCTACCACCAAAATGGGAAAGAACGATAGAATATGCCCTTGAATGCTATAACCTCGCTGAATATGAAGAAGAAGAGGAGAGCGATGAGGAGGATCCGCGCAATGTCAATATACCTAAGTTCGAAGGAGCATGAGACGTAGAGGGACCTCCACTAGAAATTCCAGATATGAGCAGCCCTATCAAAACCAGAAAAGTTAACATTGGCACAAGTGAAGAGCCAAATTTGTATCTATTGGGGATTACTGGAATGATGAAACGGTCGCGCAGATTAGAGACCTTTTACATGAGTATCAAGATCTGTTTCCAACAAATTTCTCAGAAATGAAAGGCATTTTGGGAGACTTGGGAGTCATGAAGATACCTCTCAAGCCAGGCGCGAAGCCCATCAAGCAAAGGCCTTATAGACTAAATCCCAGATACAAAGAAAGAGTGAAGGCATAAATTGATAATATGCTTGATGCAGGGATCATTGAGCTAGTGGAAGAATCCGAATGGATAATCCCTATGGTTATCCAAGACAAGAAGACAAAAGGAGAAATAAGAATCTGTGTAGAGCTGAGGAAGCTGAATGATGCTTCGCTACATGACCCATTTCCTACTCCATTTACATATGAAGTATTAGATAATGCTGGAGGAAAAGAGGCCTATTCTCACTGATGGATTTTTTGGTTACCATCAGATCAGGATTGATGAAGCAGACAGACATAAGACCACATTTTCTACTGAATGGGCCTAATATCAGTATACAGTTATGCTATTTGGTTTGAAGAATGCACATTCTATATTTTCTAGAGTTGTTGTGGCTGCATTCAAGGACTTTATCCATAAGTTCTTAGAAGACTATTTTGATGATTGGACTGTCTTTGATTTATTGAAGAACCATTATGAGAACCTTATAATTATGTTAGCTAAGTGTAGGCAACATCAAATCTCCTTGAATTTGAAGAATTTTATTTTCTGTGTACCCTATGGAATTCTACTGGGACACATTGTATGTAAGCAAGGTTTAATGGTTGATCCTGTGAATATCACAGTTATTGTGAATATACCAGCACCAAACTCAATAAAGCAACTTCGCACAACACTTAGACATACAAAATATTACAGAAAATTCATCAAGGGTTATGCGCAGATAACCATGCCAATGGAGAAACTTCTGAAGAAAGAAGCGCAGTTCATCTGGAATGCATACTGCGAGAAAGGATTGGACACATTAAAAGAGAAAATAGTAACTATGTCGATCCTTGTTTTTCCAGATTGGAATAAACCATTTCATGTGCATGTGGATGCTTCATCTATAGCATTGGGCATTGTAGTCAAAGCAGCAGACTTCACCATCATCGCATCACATTTATACAAGTTGGGATGGGATGAAGTGTTGCGCATATGCATGTTAGAGCATGAGAAGCCATTTATATTAGCTGAGGCACATTCAGGTGTGTCTAAAGGTCACTACGTAGGAAGGGCTACTGCGCAGAAGATATTAAGAGTAGGGCTATGGTGGCCAACACTACACAAAGACTCAAAGGAACATTGCCAAAGTTGTGATGTTTTCCAAAGGGCTGGAAAGCCATGGAGAAGAGACGAAATGCCATTAAGACCGCAGTTGACACTACAAGCATTTGAAAAATGGGCAATTGATTTTGTGGCACATATTAACCCACCGGGAAAGAGGACTGATGCAAGATACATTATAACTGCAACTGGTTATCTCACCAAATGGGAAGAAGCTAAACCAGTGAAGGACTGCAGCACAGTTATTGTCGTGTAGTTCATCTTTGAGAAAATACTTACCAGATTTGGATGCCCAAAAATATTAATGAGTGACCAAGGAACTCACTTCCTGAACAGAACCATTGATGTGTTGACTGAAGAATTTCAGATATATCATCAAAGGAGTACACCGTACCATCCACAAGCCAATGGAACTATCGAAGCATTTAACAAAGTGCTGGAGAATGCGCTGACCAAAGAATGCAACAAAAACATAGATGATTGGGATTTGCACATTCCAACAGTACTATGGGTATATAGAACAACTTGTAAGAAACTAATAGGCCATACACCTTTTAGGTTGGTTTATGGATAGGAAGTTGTGATGCCTATGGAGTACATTGTACCAAGCTTAAGAATTGTTGCATTCACAGACATGGTAGATGAATAGACAATGCAAGAAAGGATTCTACACTTGGTTGGATTAGAGGAGGATCGCTTCATTGCAGGATTTCACCAGCAAGTGCAGAAGGACATAGAGAAAGCATGGCATGATCGCCATATGAAGCACAAAATATTCTAGGTAGGAGACCTTGTCCTCCTTTATGATATCAAGTTCATGAAATTTCCAGGAAAGTTTAAAATACATTGGCTTGGCCCATATACTGTTATGCATGTTACTAATGGTGGCGCAGTTCAGTTAGCCACATTAGCCAGACAAAATATACCTGTTTTAATCAATGGAAGTAGAAAAAAACACTACAAGGATAGTCGTACTTCGCAGAGCACTCAGTGAAATGAAGCTGCACACAAAAAAAAAAGTAGAAGCACAAAGTTGCGAAGTTCAAAATGTAGCCGCGCAGATCAAATGGAACAAGACAATTGTGAATTACTAGAAGCTGCGATGCGAAGCATGGGTTGAAAGCGCAACTACAAATTCAAAATGGGAGAAGCACACGTGCACAAAAGAACCACGCAAGAGTCTTTTGTAAGAATCGACAGCGCATCATGACGAAAAAAGATAACCATCACAATTGTCGGACGGTTAGTGAGCCGTTATCCAAAATGGCGGCATCGTAAAAATCATGCATTAAAAGAAAATATGGCCATTCAAGCATAATAAATATGGAGGTGACCGATATCTCACCAAGATCTGGCCAACAGAACTGGCAGTTAATGACTCACTTAACTGGTTTAACAGCCTGATGGCACCGGTACCGGTCCACATTTAAAGAAACATCATCGGATCAGAGATAATCATTGGTGGAAAAGACCGAGATCTTAGAAGAGATTTGGCCGAAGGATGGGACATTGAATGGCCCAGTAGCGGTTCATCGCCGCGTTCTAGACTAGCAGCGTCTATAAATACTCATCAGCTAAGAACTTTCAAATTTTACTATGAGCTTCTACCTTGTCTGTGTATGAGTCCAAATCTTGAACAGTCAGAAAGTCGAGCATTCTACAAGTGAATGAGTGAACCAATCACCATTGACGAAGTGTTAAAAATATTCAAGCAGTCCGGGTTGATGGGAGTGATGTCAGAACCTTCCCAGAAATCCGCAGTAGAGAAAGGTGCCTCATCCTAGAGCTCTGCAAGGCATGCTGTAAAGATGAAAAAAGATAAGCACCCAACTACAGAGAAGGAGGAGCCGAAGGAAGCAAATCCACACACAGCAGTCACAACTCATGACTGACCCATCCATCTCGTGCATGAATATATCCCACCTTGGTGAGTTGATGCACCAGTTGTCAACCTTGAAAAAAATGTTGTTTATGAGATTTTGTTGCCGCCCAACTCAAGCCAGGTGAAGGTTGTAGGAAACCTTCTAGGGAAATTGGAAGATTGCAAGTTCGAAGATCATGACTTGTTGGAAGGAGGTCATCCCAAGCCAAATAAGTACCTACAGTTTCAACCAGACCAATATATGCGTCGCCAGGTTGATGACCAATCTGGAACTGAAATTCTGCTTGTGGAGGATTGGCTAAAAGCAATTGAACCATTCAAGTTGCTTAACTTGTTTCTCATCCCACATTTCGGTAGGAGCCCGGAACTTAATGCAGTCATGCGCACATTGTTTTCCTGCACGCACTCGAGCTATCTATGGTTGGACCAAAGAATCGATGTAAATATCAATTTGATATATTACATCACGATTCTTAATGATACATATCATAGTTGGCATTTGTTGTCGGATTCTAACTTCGACAATCTCGACCAGTCATCATTGTTGATACAACTTCGACAAGTTTCGACATGACATGACTATGACAACTTCAACACTTCGACATGTTCCGCACCTGCGACATGTTCCACACCTTTGACATGTTTAGTGACCTCACAACTCGCGACATCGGCATGCAACGTCGACATGCGATCAACGAATGTCAAACTTTGACAGACTATCTCTCTGTCTTCTAGTCGACTGTAATGGTTGAATAGTTGAACCACTCTAACTTCTTCTTTGTAACTGAAAGTAACGGGTAGGCACCCAAGCGTCTTAGACTTCCTTATAAGCATGTAAATTATTGTAACATGCAAATCTTATCTTGGTCAATCTAGAATGGTTCACATTACTGCATATTGTCTGTGTATTTGTGTTATCTGTATTGCGTAATCCTGCTTTTGCTCATTCTATTTATTAAGCTTCCACCATAACAGAGCCGACTCATTCAGTCGAACTGTTGTCCCCCTCGTGCTTCCTAGACATGACACGGATCATTGGTATTGGAGCGTACTTAGTTTTTCTTGCTTAGGTTCTGCGTATACACTTCTCTCGAAGTTACCTTCCTTATGTCAGTTCAAACTCGCTCGCAATCTCAGCAATCCAAGCATATGCCATCTCCAGAAATGATAGAAGAAATAGACGATAGACATGTAGCTAACGAGATAGCACAGGTTATTGAGCAAGCTCTGGCTCAACAACGAACTCAAATGTTCACCCAGTTCAATGAGATTCTCTTGCGTTTCACTTCGACATCCGGAGGATCCTCGACGAGAACTCACTCCGATAAAATTAGCCCCTTCAAAGTGCAAATGAATCTCGACATACCGAATCTTGAAGGAAACATTGACGCGGAATCCGTTGACAATTGGGTGCAACCATTGGAATCCTATTTCGCTGTAAATCAACTCTCCAGAGCTGAAAAAGTCACCATTGCATCCTTAAAGATGTCAACCTGCATGCACTGCTGGTGGGAGAACCTCTCGACAAAGATGGAGAAAAACGGAGACCCCATCGACACATGAGATAAATTCATCGAACACATCTGGAAGGAATTTTACCCGCTGAAATACCTCGAGCAACAGTATAAGAAGTGGCAGCAGCTAAGGAAATGGAAAGACCAATTAATACAGAGTTTCATTGACGAGTTCTACCGACTCATGGAAAGACTTCGCGTCCAAGATGAAGAAAAATTGATTGTTCTGAAATACACCAACGAATTGTCTTAGTGCATCTAGTAAGAGATGGAATTTTTGACTATCAATATGCTTGCAGATGATTTCCACTACGCCAACAAAATGTAAACCAAGCAGAAAGGAAAAGCACGTTTCACGACAAAGCCGACATCAGGAAGACCACCCGACAAAAAGGCACCAGCCGACTTCGACAAGTTGAAATCTTCTCAGCCGACACCGCCAAAGCTTGATCATGGTAAGAAGCCTTTTCATAAGAGGAAACGTAGAAAACAATCGTCGACCAGAAAATGATGCGATTACCACCACTCATATTGGCACGATACGTCTAAATGGAAAGCTCGGAAGACATTTTTGGAAAAAGTGTTGACCATCGACGCGTTCGACAAGACGGTGGAAGAATCTGATCCAGACGCGATGACCCTTTTGACCTCGATAACTCAAGCAGCCTCGACTATTGTCGATGAGGAGGAACGAGAGTGCCTGTTCCATACACGGATATGGGTCCAGAGAAACCCATTACATCTGATTGTGGACAATGGGAGCCAAAAGAAATTTGTTTCTGAAGAGCTGGTGAAGAAATTAGGTCTTGTTACCACTCTGCATCCTCATCCTTACAATATCGGTTGGATGAAGGATGGACAAGAACTACAGATAACTCGACAATGAAAACTCGCCTACTTCATAAAGCCTTTTGAAGATGAAGTACTCTGTGACGTGGCAACGCTCTTCGTAGCTGACGCCCTCTTTGGGAAACCTTACCTCTGGGATAGACATGGAATTTATCAGTCATGGCCTCAAAAGGTGATTGTCAGAATTTGGAATCGATGGTTCAGCATACCAGAGCGTCAACCTACACTGACGGTTGCACTGTTATCTGCCAAACAAACAAAGAAGCTCATCAATCATGCTCAGAATTTCGCACTGATCATGATCAAGCTGCAACATTCTAAGAAGACTGCAGCAACGAGTCGAATTACCAACCAATGCAGCTCTCGACAGAAGCAACAAGTCGATCATATTCTCGATGAGTACTAGAACCTCTTTCAAGCTCCAGATGGAGTACCTCAGTATTGCCAGGTAAAACACTCCATTGAACTTTTTCCTGGTTCTTCTTTGCATAACGCATCTGTTTACAAAAGATCCATTCTTGAAAATGAAGAGATTTGCAGAAAAATCCAAGAGTTAATTGACAAAGGAAATATCCGACCCAGGTCCTCTCCTTGTGGAAGTCCAGTTGTCCTAGCTCTGAAGAAAGACGGGACTTGTCACATGTGCATCGACTACAGAGCTCTCAACAAAATATCGGTGAAGAATCGGTACCCCCTGCCGCGGATAGACGAACTTATTGACTATCTGAAAGGTGCTAAATTATTTACTAAGTTTGACCTCAAGTCTGGATACCATCAGATTCCAATCAAGCCCTCAGATGTGTGGAAAACTGCTTTCAAGACCAAGGAAGGATTGTTCGAATGGTTAGTCATGCCTTCCGACTTAACCAACGCACTTGCGACCTTCATGCGACATATGGATAACCTTCTCCGACCTTTCATCGGCAAATGGGTTATTGTCTATCTCGATGACATATTGATTTTCAGTTGATCATGAGAAGAACATGTTAGACATCTTCGACAAGTCCTTGACACTCTATAGCAACATTGGCTCTATTTGAACATGCACAAGTGCTCTTTTGTGATGACCAAAATCAAATATTTGGGGTATGTAATTGACTCTGCAGGCATTCACGTCAATCTAGACAAAGTACAGATCCTCAAAGATTGGCCCATTCCTAGAAGCATTCAAGAACTAAGAAGTTTTCTTGGTTTGGTGAATTTCTATCAATGATTCATACTCAGCTTTAGTCACATATCCTGGCCCTTGAATCAATCGATGAAGGGAAACGGGAAAACTGTCTTCCAATGGACACAAACACATCAAGCAGCTTTTGAACAACTAATACACAGGCTCTGCACTGCACCAGTACTTGTGTTATCTGATTTGCATCAGCCCTTTGAGATTGAGATGGATGCATCAGACTATGCCTTGGGTGCAGTCATCACTCAGTCTGGTCACCCAGTCACTTTTCATTCTGAGACTTTTAACGACACTATTAGAAGATACTCGACGTACGAAAAAGAACTGTATGCAATTGCGCAAGCTCTCAAGCAATGGAGGCATTACATCCTTAGCAAGGAAACGGTCGTTCTTTCTGATCATAAGCCTCTAGAGTTTGCTCTGACACAATCAAAGTTGCAGAAAAGCCGACAACTCAAGTGGATTAATTACCTACAATAATTTTAGTTCATGATTAAGTATCGAAAAGGCAAGGCTAATGCCGCTGTAGATTTCCTCAGTTGACCACCCATTACTCTCCTTTTGACAGTGATGAGTATGCAGGGTTATGACATGACCATTTGGAAATAGTTGTAAGAGCATGACAACGACTTCTCAGCAGTCTACTGATTGTTACAAACTAACAAGTCGTCGACCTCAGACTCCGACTACTTCCTGAAAGATACCTTTCTATACAAGCTTGGAAAACTTTGTGTACTAACCGGTGAGCAACGACAACAGCTCATTTGGGACACACACTACAGTAAGACCACATGACACTTTGGAGTAGCAAAGATACTTTCTATTTTGAAGAAGTATTTATTCTGGCCTACACTTAGATCTGATGTTAGCAAGTACATTTGATCATGCGTGGTTTGTGCCATTGCTAAGATGCCTAATCAATGACAGGGATTGTACACACCTCTGCCAGTTCCTAGTCGACCATGGGAATCTATTTCTATGGACTACTTGACGGGTTATCCTACTACCAAACATTAGCATGGCATGATATTAGTAGTAGTTGACTGATTTTCCAAGATGGCCATTCTCATACCATGTAAGAAGACCACAACAACACATTAGACCGCTCATCTCTTCTTTACACATGTTTGGAAACACTTTGGTTTACCCACAACCATCATTTCCAATCGAGATGCCAGATTCATCAACATCTTTTGGAAGACCCTCTGGAAATAGCTAGACACGCGACTCTCATTATCGACAACTTTCCATCCTCAGACTGACGGACAGATGGAAGTTGTGAACCGCTTGGTAGTACAACTGCTTGACATGTACAATCACAAGCACCAACGCACATGGGATGATAGTCTTCCATACATACAACACAGCTACAATCATGCTCAGCACAACTCTACAGGCAAGAGTCCATTTCAGATTTGTTATGGATTTCAACCCTCGGTGCCTATCGACTTGATCAGCTCCTTGACATAGCCAAACTCCGACATAGACCGCAGCCAGTGAGAAGTTGATAAAGCAGTCAAGTTTCAAGAATAGATTTGCGACATTCAACGACAAGCACAAGATATGTTGCATAGAGAAAATGAGAAAGATAAGGACCGACACGACAAGCATTGCATTCCTCATACATTTCGCATTGGGGATAAGGTATGGCTACATCCTAAGACGTAGCGCTTCACAGGTCCTTTCAAGAAGTTAAAACCTTTGTGTTATGGTCCATACAGTATTCTTCGACAGATTGGCGAGAACACTTTCCAGCTCGACATTCCTACTTGCTTGGGTCTACATCCAGTATTCAATGTGGATCTACTTCGACCATACCATGCACCCTTGTTGGAACATAATGAATTCTCAACAGCAGATCCCGTAGACATCAACCCAGATATTTAGGAGCCTCTTCACGCAGACATCAACCCAAGAAGTAGACATCAGGAGCCTCAACATGAAGTCTCTTGCTTTGACTACACTACAGAAATTCAGACACTATTTGCTTGGAGTGCACTTCTCCATGTACACTGACCATTCAACTTTGAAGTACATGGTCAATAAGCCAGTTTTAGGGGTGAGAATATCCAGATGGATTCTACTCTTTCAAGAGTGTGACTTTGAAATCATTGTTAAACTAGGAAGACTGAACCTAGGACCTGACCTTTCTCTCAAGGATTGAGTCAGCCGAAGAACCCACTAATATCGAAGACAATATTCCTAACACGCAGTTATTTTCCATACAAATCGCATATGATTATTACAAAGACATTGTCGAATTCTTGACTACAGAGTTGGAATCCACATAATTTACTACGCAGCAGAAGAAGCAGCTGGTAGTCAAAGCAGCAGACTTCACCATCATCATAGGACAGTTATACAAGTTGGGATGGGATGAAGTGTTGCGCATATGCGTGTTAGAGCATGAGAATCCATTTATATTGGTTGAGGCACATTCAGGTGTGTCTTGAGGTCACTACATAGGAAGGGCTACTGCGCAGAAGATATTAAGAGTAGGGCTATGGTGGCCAACAGTACACAAAGACTCAAAGGAACATTGCCAAAGTTGTGATTTATTCCAAAGGGCTGGAAATCCATTGAGAATAGATGAAATGCCATTAAGACCGCAGTTGACACTACAATCATTTGAAAAATGGGCAATTGATTTTGTGGGACATATTAACGCACCGGGAAAGAGGACTAATGCAAGATACATTATAACTACAACTGATTATCTCGCCAAAGCAAAGGAGTACACCGTACCATCCACAAGCCAATGGAACTGTCGAAGCATTTAACAAAGTGTTGGAGAATGCATTGACCAAAGTATGCAACACAAACATAGATGATTGGGATTTGTGCATTCCAACTATACTATGGCATATAGAACAACTTGTAAGAAACTGACAAGCCATACACCTTTTAGGTTGGTCTATGGACAGGAAGCTGTGATTCCTATGGAATACATTGTACCAAGCTTAAGAATTGTTGCATTCACGGACATGGCAGATGAAGAGACAATGCAAGAAACGATTCTACACTTGGTTGGATTGGAGGAGGATCGCTTCATTGCAGGATTTCACTAGCAAGTGCAGGAGGACATAGAAAACATGGCATGATCGCCATATCAAGCACAAAATATTCTAGGTAGGAGACCTTGTCCTCCTTTATGATAGCAAGTTCATGAAATTTTTAGGAAAGTTTAAAATGCATTGGCTTGGCCCATATACTGTTATGCATGTTACTAACGGTGGCGCAGTTTAGTTAGCCACATTAGTTGGAGAAAATCTACCTGTTTTAATCAATGGAAATAGAAAAAAACCCTACAGGGATAGTCCTACTTCGCAGAAGACTCAGTGAAATGAAGCTGCACACACACAAAAAAAAAACAAAGAAAAGTAGAAGCGCAAAGTTGCGAAGTTCAAAATGCAGCCGCGCAGATCAAATGGAGCAAGACAATTGCAAATTACCAGAAGTTGCGATGCGAAACATGGGTTGAAAGCGCAACTATGAATTTAAAATGGGAGAAGCACATGTGCACAAAAGAACCATGCAAAAGTCTTTTGTCAGAACTTCCAGCACATCATGACGAAAAAAGATAACCGTCACAATTGTCGGTCAGTTAGTGAGCCGTTATCCAAAATGGTGGCACCAACAAAATCATGCATTAAAAGAAAATATGGCCATTCGAGCATAATAAATATGGAAGTGACCCATATCTCATTGAGATCTAACCAACAGACCTGGCACTTAATGACTCACTTAACTGATGTAACAACCTGGAGGCACCGGTACCAGTCGACATTTAAAGAAACATCGCTAGATCAGAGAAAATCATTAGTGGAAAAGACCGAGATCTCAGAGGAGATCTGGCCGAAGGACGAGACATTGAATGGACTAGTAACAGCTTAGCGACAAGCACAGGATATGTTGCACAGAGAAAACGAGAAAGCTAAGGCCCGACATGACAAGCATCGCATTCCTCATACTTTTCGCATTGGGGATAAGGTCTGGCTACATCTTAAGAAGGAGCGCTTCACAGGTCCTTTCAATAAGTTAAAACCTTTGCGTTATGGTCCATACAGTATTCTACGACAGATTGGCGAGAACTCTTTCCAGCTCGACATTCCTACTTGCTTGGGTCTGCATCCAGTCTTCAATGTGGATCTACTTCGACCATACCATGCACCCTTGTTGGAACATAATTAATTCTCAACAGCAGATCTCGCAGACATCAACCCAGATTTTCAAGAGCCTCTTCCCGCAGACATCAACCCAAGAAGCACACATCAAGGGCCTCAACATGAAGTCTCCTGGTTTGACTACAATGCAGAAATTCAAACACTATTTGTTGGGTGTGCACTTCTCCATGTACACTGACCATTCAACTTTGAAGTACCTGGTCGATAAGCTAGTGTTAGGGGAAAGAATATGCAGATGGATTCTACTCTTTCAGGAGTGTGACTTTGAAATCATTGTTAAACTACGAAGACTGAACCTAGGACTTGACCATCTCTCAAGGATTGAGTCAGGCGAAGAACCCACTAATCTCGAAGACAATCTTCCTAATACGCAGTTATTTGCCATACAGATCACATATGATTATTAAAAAGACATTGTCAAATTATTGACTATAGGGTTCGAACCCACAGAATTTACTACGTAGCAGAAGAAGCAGGTGGTAGTCAAAGCAGCAGACTTCACAATCATCGTAGGATAGTTATACAAGTTAGGACGCGATGAAGTGTTGCGCTTATGCGTGTTAGAGCATGAGAAGCCATTTATATTGGCTAAGGCACATTCAAGTGTGTCTAGAGGTCACTACGTAGGAAGGGATACTTGCAAAAGATATTAAGAGTATGGCTATGGTGGCCAACACTACACAATGACTCAAAGGAACATTGCCAAAGTTGTAATGTTTTCCAAAGGGATGGAAATCCCTCGAGAAGAGACGAAATGCCATTAAGACCACAGTTGACACTACAAGCATTTGAAAAATGGGCAATCGATTTTTTGGGACATATTAACCCACCGGGAAAGGGGACTAATGCGAGATACATTATAACGGCAGCTGATTATCTCACCAGATGGGAAGAAGCTAAACAAATGAAGGACTGTAGCGCAGTTACTGCTGTGCAGTTAATCTTTGAGAAAATACTTACTAGATTTGGATGCCCAAAAATATTAATGAGTGACCAACGAACTCACTTCCTGAATAGAACCATTGAAGCGCTGACTGAAGAATTTCAGATATATCATCAAAGGAGTACACCTTAACATCCACAAGCCAATGGAACTGTCAAAGCATTTAACAAAGTGCTGGAGAATGCGGTGACCAAATTATGCAACCAAAACATAGATGATTGGGATTTGCGCACTCCAATTGTACTATGGGAATATAGAACAACTTATAAGAAACTAATAGGCCATACACCTTTTAGGTTGGTCTATGGACAGGAAGCTGTGATGCCTATGGAGTACATTGTACCAAGCTTAAGAATTGTTGCATTCACAGACATGGTAGATGAAGAGACAATGCAAGAAAGGATTCTACACTTGGTTGGATTGGAGGAGGATCGCTTCATTGCAGTATTTCACCAGCAAGTGCAGAAGCACATAGAAAAATCATGGCATGATCGCCATATCAAGTACAAAATATTCCAGGTAGGAGACCTTGTCCTCCTTTATGATAGCAAGTTCATGAAATTTTCAGGAAATTTTAAAATGCATTGGCTTTGCCCATATACTGTTATGCATGTTACTAACGGTGGCGCAGTTCAGTTAGCCACATTAGTTGGATAAAATCTACTTGTTTTAATCAATGGAAGTAGAAAAAAATCTACAGGAATAGTCCTACTTCGCAGAACACTCAGTGAAATGAAGCTGCGAACAAAATAAATAAATAAAAGTAGAAGCGCAAAATTGCGAAGTTCAAAATGCAGCCGCGCAGATCAAATGGAATAAGACAATTGCGAATTACCAGAAGTTGTGATGTGAAGCATGGCTTGAAAGCAAAACTACGAATTTAAAATGGGAGAAGCACACATGCACAAAAGAACCATCAAGAGTCTTTTGTCAGAACTGTCAGCGCATCACGAAGATAAAAGATAACCGTGACAATTGTCGGCCGGTTAGTGAGCCATTATCCTAAATGGCGGCACCAAAAAAATCACGCATTAAAAGAAAATATGGCCATTCGAGCATAATAAATATGGAAGTGACCGATATCTCACCGAGATCTGGTCAATAGACATGGTAGTTAATGACTCACTTAACTAATGTAATAGCCTGGCGGCACCGGTACCGGTCAACATTTAAAGAAACATCATCGGATCAGAGATAATCATTGGTGGAAAAGACCGAGATCTCAGAGGAGATCTGGCCGAAGAACGAGACATTGAATGGCCCAGTAATGGTTCATCGACGCATTCCAGGCTAGCAGCGTCTATAAATACTCATCAGCTAAGAACTTTTGAATTTTACTGTGAGCTTCTACCTTGTCTGTGTATGAGTCCAAATATTGAATAGTCAGAAAGCCGAGCATTCTGCAAGTCAATGAGCGAACCAATCACCATTGACGAAGTGTTAAAAATATTCGAGTAGTCGAGGTTGAAGGGAGTAATGTCGGAACTTGCCCAAAAACCAGCAGCGGAGAAAGGCACCTCATTTTGGAGCTCTGCAAGGCATGCTGCAAAGATGAAAAATGCTAAGCACCGAGCTAAGGAGAAGGAGGAGTCGAAGGAAGAAAAGCCACAGACACCAGTCACAACTCATGATCGACCCATCCATCTCATGCATGAATATATCCCACCTCGGCAAGTTGATGCACCAGTTGTCAACCTTGAAAAATATGTTGTTTATGAGATTCCACTTCCGCCCAACTCGAGCCAGGTGAAGGTTCCAGGAAACCTTCTAGGGAAATTTGAAGATTACAACTTCGAAGATCATGACTTGCTGGAAGGAGGTTAGCCCAAGCCAAATAAGTACCTACAGTTTACGCTGGAGCAATATATGCGTTGCCAGGTTGATGACCAGTCTGGCACCGAAATTCTGCTTGTACAAGATTGGCTAAAATCAATTGAACCATCCGGGTTGCTTAACCTGTTGCGCATCCCATATTTTGATAGGAGCCCGAAACGTAATGCAGTAGTGCACACATTGCTTCCCTGCACACACTCGAGCTATCTATGGTTGGACCAAAGAATCGATATAACTTTCGATTTGATATATTACATCACGATTCTTAATGATCCACATCATAGTTGGCATTTGTTGTTAGATGCTAACTTTGACAATCTCGACCAGTCATCGCTGTTGATACAACTTCGACAAGTTTCAACATGACATGACTACGACAACCTTAGAACTTTGACGTGTTCTGCACCTGTGACATGTTCCGCACCTTCGACATGTTCAACGACCTCACAGTTCGCAACATCGGCATGCAACTTCGACATGTGACCAACGACTGTCAAAATTCGACAGACTATCTCTCTATCTTCTAGTCGACTGTAACGGTTGAACAGTTGAACCGCTCTAACTTCTTCTTTGTAACTGAACCTAACGGGAAGGCACCCAAGCATCTCATACGTCTTTATAAGCATGTAAATTATTGTAACATATAGATATTATCTTGATCAATCTAGAATAGTTCACATTCCTGCATATTGTCTGTGTATTTGTGTTATCTGTATTGCATAATCTTGCTTTTGCTCATTCTGTTTATTAAACTTCCGCCATAATAGAGTCGACTCATTCAATCGAACTGTTGTCCCCCTCGTGCTTCCTGGACACGACATGGATCATTGGTATCAAAGCGTACTTAGTTTTTCTTGCTTAGGTTCTGCATATACACTTCTCTTGAAGTTACCTGACTTATGTCGATTCAAACTTGCTCGCAATCTCAGCAATCCAAGCATACACGATCTCCAGAAATGACAGAAGAAACAGATGATAGACATGTAGCTGATGAGACAACACAACTTATTGAGCAAGCTTTGGCTCAATAACGAACTGAAATGTTTGCCTAGTTCAATGAGATTCACTTGCGTTTGACTTCGACATCCAGAGGATCCTCGATGAGAACTCACTCTGATAAAATTAGCCCCTTCAAAGTGTAACTACTGAATCTTGAAGGAAATATTAACGCGGAATCCGTCTACAATTGGGTGCAACAATTGGAATCCTATTTCGCTGTAAATCAACTCTCCGAAGCTGAAAAAGTCACCATTGTGCCCTTAAAGATGTCAACCTCTGTGCACTATTGGTAGGAGAACCTCTCGACAAAGATGGATAAAAACGGAGACCCCATCGACAAATGGGATAAATTTGTCGAACACATCCAGAAGGAATTTTACCCGCCGAAATACCTCGAGCAATAGTATAAGAAGTGGCAACAGCTAAGGCAATGGAAAGACCAATCAGTACAGAGTTACACCGACGAGTTCTACCAACTCATGGCAAGACTTGGTGTCGAAGAACAAGAAAAAACTACTTGTTCTGAAATACACTAGCGGATTGTCTTAGTACATCCAGCAAGAGATGGAATTTTTGACTTTCAATATGCTTGCGGATGCTTTCCACTACACCAACAAACTGGAAACCAAGCAGGAAGGAAAATCACATTTTACGAAAAAGCCGACATTAGGAAGACCACCCAACAAAAAGGCACCAGCCGACTTCGACAAGTCGAAATCTTCTCAGCCAATATCGCCAAAGCCTGATCATGGTAAAAAGCCTTTTCATAAGAGGGAATGTAGCAAACAACCACCGACCGGAAAATGGTGCGATTACCACCACTCATCTTGGCATGATACGTCTAAATGCAAAGCTTGCAAGACATTTTTGGAAAAAGTGTCGACCTCCGATGCGTTCGACAAAAAGGTGGAAGAATATGATCCAGACGCGACGACCCTTTTGACCTCGACAACTCAAGCAACCTCGACTATTGTCGACGAGGAGGAACGAGAGCGCCTATTCCATACACAGATATGGATCTAGAGAAACCCATTACATTTGATTATGGACAACGGGAGCTAAAAGAACTTCGTTTCTGAAGAACTGGTGAAGAAATTAGGTCTTGTTACCACTCCGCATCCTCATCCTTACAACTTCAGTTGGATGAAAGATGGAAACGAACTATGGATAACTCGACAATGCAAACTCTCCTACTTCATAGAGCCTTTTGAAGATGAAGTACTCTATGACGTGGCAATGCTCTCCATAGCCGACGCCCTGTTTAGGAAACCTTACCTCTGGGATAGACATGGAAGTTATCAGTCACGGCCTCAGAAGGTGATTGTCATAATCTGGAATCGATGGCTCAACATACCAAAGTGTCAACCTACACCAACGGTTGCACTGATATCTCCCAAACAGACAAAGAAGCTCATCAATCATGCCCAAAAGTTCTCACTAATCATGATCAAGCCAGAACATTCTAAGAAGACTGTAGCAATGAGTTGAGTTATCGACCAATGCATCTATTGACAGAAACAGCAAGTCAATCATATTCTCGATGAGTACGAGAACCTCTTTCAAGCTCCAGATGGAGTACCTCAGCATTGCCAGGTAAAACACTCAATTAAACTTGTTCCTGTTTCTTCTTTGCCTAACGCATCTATTTACAGAAGATCCATTCTCGAAAATGAAGAGATTCATAGACAAATCCAAAATTTAATTGACAAAGGTGATATCTGCAATGTCCCTTATTAGGAATTTTATTAAAATTGCAATTTTTCACTTTTTTTCCCTAGTTCGACCTTTGACTAATTTTGATCTCTAGGTCCCAAATTTGCCCCAAATGATCCCAAATCTTCTGAGAAGGTATATGAATGATATTAGAACATAAATATGTGTTTTCGGGATGCCTTTGGACCTTTAAAATACTTCTGCAAATCCTCTTTCAATTCTGATCAATGTAGGTAACTTTACTAGTGATTTTCCTTTGACTAGTATTGGTCTCTAGGTCTCAAATTGACTCCAAATGCCTTCAAATCTTCAAGGAAGGTGTATGAATGATATTAGAACTTGAATATGATGTTTATGGATGACATATGTCCACCAAAATACCTCTACAAACTCTCTTAATATTCTGAACCAATTATGCAATTTTACTAGTAATTTGGGGTTCAAATCCCCCTGGGGTAAGTACTGAAAATGGCTTCCCAAATGCCTCCAAAACCACTAAAATTTATGAACAGAGGTATGTAATGTATTAATTATTTTATTAAAGTATCATATGCACCATTAATGGATTATTACAAATGTTCTCACCCTCTCCCATTCAACTGCAAAAATCCCCAATTCGACCCTTAGGGGAATGGCACTATTTCACCTCCCAATACAACTAAACTGAGTAAAAATGCTTCAAATGCTCAAGTACAGTACATGAAACTTTTAGAAGACATCCATGGCATTATATTGATCACAAATATATCATAGAATCATCCATTCATTCGAAATCATCATCAATACATTAGCTCACAACAAGGTAGTGGGGAAATGGCATTGTTCTTCCATTAAAAATGAGATTTATACATTTCTACTTGGAATTTCGACCTGAAAATTTTTGGAGATGAAGAAAATATTATTTAATTCATATTACAAAATAAATGGGGCATTAAAAGCTTCCCCAAAGAGTACAATAGCTCACCAAAAACGCCCTCCCTCAAGAATCAAGAATATGCCATCAAAACTGGAAATGGTTGAAGGAGTGAGCTGCAATAGAAGAAACCATGAGGTTCCCTGTAGCTTACACCTGAAAATAAAGACTCCATTAAATCTCCAAATGAAAGTTCTAAATGGCCTTTCCAATTACCAACTTGGATGGGAATCTTTCACCCTCGAAATTGGCTAAGGCAAGAAACTAGTCATCCACTAGCTCTCCCTCTTCACAAATGCAATTGCAAATTCTACAAATGATCAAAATATATTCTCATACTTCATTTATAAATTTTATAACCAACATTATCCTTCTAAGGGTCGAAATCCTCTCAATAGATTCCATAGATTTCCATTTAGGAAATATTCCACATTTGCCACTTGTCTCCTAGTTCCAACCTTCCATCTTCTCCCAAATTCGATTTTGAATCTCTTTGGCTTCTCCAACTCCCAAATTCTCCTTCCTTGAGCCTATTTTTGGGGCTGACATGTCATAGTGGTCAGCTTTCAGAGGTCAGGTCTGCAATTTGTCATAGTTGTCATAGATGCTCCATCATTGGTGTCATAGGGGCTAGGGAATCTAGCCCAAGTGTCCACAAACTTCCACTTTGACTCTTTATCTTCCATGGAGGTTACCAATCCTTCCCAATTCGACCTAAGATGCTCAATGACATGTGTTATGAATTACCAACTCACCCAAGAGTGTTCACATTCCCATTAATTCGAATTTGCAAAAGAGAGATACCATGTATTATGAAAAATCAAGCTAGTGTGGATCCCACATCCTCCATATGTCTCCAAAACAATTTGTCACCTAGGATTTCTCTGGAATTTATTTATTCACTCTATTTATTAAATACTTGAACCCTTCTAATGTGTAAACATCATTTATTACCCCCCTTATTCCAAATCCCAAAGCTTCCACCCCAAACCTGGAAAACTAGTAATTTTCCTCCTTGGCAATTATTTGACCCTTAACATCAATTTTACAAACTCTAATGAATATGGCTAATGTGATTAGGCCATTGTGACCCAATTCCAAATTTGAGACATGACAAATACTCCCTTCTCAATATTGCTTGTCCTCAAGCAATTTCAAACATGGGTGTTGAAGAACCTGCTTTCTATATAATTCTTTGAAGTTGCCATTGAATTGCCAAACCTTGAGTCTTTGAGTTTCCATGAATATTTTAGAGAGGAACCATCATGCTTGCTGCTGCACTACTCTGATTAAAATCACTTTATTAAGTGGGGAATCCATCTCCCATACTGCTTGCTTCCCCCCAAAAAATGAAACCAATGAGACAAAAATTATTCCAGGGTCCCATTGCTTGTATTGCACCCCAACAATTAAGAGTGCTCTCCAACCTACACCATTAGATAAGAGGATTCCTGGATCCCATTTTCTTGTATGCATTATTCCAAACATCATGAGTACCAAATATATATCATCAAAGTACATAACAACATAATGAAAATGTACATCAAGGATATGCTTCATCAAAGAGTCATGAAAGTGCTTATACCTCCAAGCAAGTAGACCACCGTTTTCCAAGTGCATACAAGCTTCAAGTGACCAATCAAATCTGCTCCAATGACATAGGTGAGGATCCCATGTCCTATAATGCTGCTCCAAAAGGATGTGATCTGCATCAAAATATTCAGCCATGTATTCTTTCATCCAAGAAGTGAATGAAGAATCTCCACTAAAATCTGAACCAAATAACGAGCAGAAAAAACAAGGAGACTTCAAATGACTCAAAGAAGTCTCACCCATACATCCATGAATGTGAGAATCATAAAAATATAACAAAGTATGTGTCTGCCAACAAAAATGTTCTCCAATCATAAATCTATTCTCCCAAGTGTTGGATGAAGTTCCTCCAACATCAAATGAATCAAATGTTGAGCAAGAAAAACCATGAGTCTTCAAGTGACTCAAATGCATATCATAGGTGGATCCATGTAGATTTGCATCATCATAAAGTGACAAATAATGTTGCTGCAAATGTGAATAAGAATGTGCTCCAACCATATCATCATAAAAAGTAAATCTAGGAGTTCCATACTCCTCATGTGGCACCATCAAAAAGAACCCTTTCACCCATACTTCATTGAGACTAATGTTGCAAAACATGGAATTGTAGGATGTAGGAGAATGAACCAAATCACCCAAATGATCAAAAAGTACAGAAGTTTCATAATGGGAAGGATCCATATGGGTAGTATCATGCAGCTCCTTCAAAAGTGTGAACTCTTTGTCATAGTTTGGTTCCAATGTAGAGGAATCATGCTCTTCTTTAAAAATTGCATAACCTTCATCAAGAGGCAATTCAAATTCGTCTTCCACCACATCAAGTGTTTGGATCTCTTCAAGTTCATCTTCAAACACATCAAGAAAATTCAAATTTTCACATTTTTCATGATCCACCATGTCATGAGAATCCTCCAAACAATCTACCATTTGACAATTTAAAACATAGGAGGAAAAACAAGTATCTTGCAACTTTTCAAGAAGTTGCTCATTTTGAATTGTGAGCTTATGAATATCCTCATTATTCTTCAAGTATGCATCATGTAACAATTCATTAAGCTCAAACAAATGGTTTCTATCAAAAAGCAAAGACATGAAATTACCTTTGATGTGGAACATTGCTCTTTGAATCTTCTCCATGTCTTCAAGGAAGGATGTTTCCTCCAATGAAGTAGCTCTCCAACAAGAATTTGACACCAATGCTTGAGTATCATGGAGAATGCTGAGGGACTCTTGGATCTTATTTTCATTCATCTTTAAGGACCCTTCAAGAAAATGAGGCTCTTGCAAATGAACCTCCTCATCTTCTTCAATTTTGCTTGGACCAACTTCATGAAGCTCAAGTGGTGATGGGGAAGTTGATCTTGGTTCTTCTTCAACTACTGCAAGGTATTCATTATCATGCTTAATGAAACTTGTACTTGTAGAAACACTTTCAAAAGTGATCTCTATGTCACCAACATAAAGGTGTGAGCACCCATCAGTAGGTACTCCTTCATAGTTTAAGCATCCATCAATAGATGCTCTTTGGTTCATGTCTAAGCTAGAAGGTGTCTCGAAATGATCTTCCATATTCTCAATAGAATCTTCTTCATGCTCTTGCGATGTCTCTTCGTTTTTATCCTTAAAGCAAGCTGATGCATTTTGCCCCTTGTTTTCCTTAGGATCAATATATTTGGAATCTCTTCTTGAATAAATCTCAAAAGCTCTCCTCAAGGAGGACATCATTTCATGCACACATATATGATACTCGCTCCAAGGGTTTTTACAAGAAGGACATAAACCTTTCTTCACTAACTCCACATCTTCATTTTTGGGCCTATTTTCAAAAACATGTTCAGCATAGTACTCAAAAGACATGGCATTTTGTGTATTTTTGCTAAAAGCAAGATATTCTTGATATTGTTGGGGCAAGGTTTTATATTTTGTTCTCCATCTTTGGAACTCACTCATAGAATTATCCTTGGTTGGTGTGACACACTCATATTCATCAGATTTAAAGTCATAAGAATAATCTTCATTTCTCTTGAAATTGTAAGAAGTGTTGCATGATGGCACCTCTTCCTCATACCATTCACATTCTGTTTCATATTGCTCATAAGCATCTGCATATTCCTCATAAGAATTGTACTCATAGGATTCATCATAATAGTAAGACATGGATGCCAATTATTCTTGAATGTATGTACCTAATACACAGGTGCAAGGACCATGCTCTGATACCACTGCAATGTCCCTTATTAGGAATTTTATTAAAATTTCAATTTTCCACTTTTTTTTCCTAGTTCGACCTTTGACTAATTTTGATCTCTAGGTCCCAAATTTGCCCCAAATGATCCCAAATATTCTGAGAAGGTATATGAATGATATTAGAACATAAATATGTGTTTTTGGGATGCCTTTGGACCTTTAAAATACTTCTGCAAATCCTCTTTCAATTCTGATCAATGTAGGTAACTTTACTAGTGATTTTCCTTTGACTAGTATTGGTCTCTAGGTCTCAAATTGACTCCAAATGCCTTCAAATCTTCAAGGAAGGTGTATGAATGATATTATAACTTGAATATGATGTTTATGGATGACATATGTCCACCAAAAGACCTCTGCAAACTCTCTTAATATTCTGGACCAATTATGCAATTTTACTAGTAATTTGGGGTTCAAAACCCCCTGGGGTAAGTACTGAAAATGGCTTCCCAAATGCCTCCAAAACCACTAAACTTTATGAACAGAGGTATGTAATGTATTAAGTATTTTATTAAATTCTCATATGCACCATTAATGGATTATTACAACTGTTCTCACCCTCTCCCATTCAACTGCAAAAACCCCCAATTCGACCCTTGGGGGAATGGCACTATTTCACCTCCCAATACAACTAAACTGAGTAAAAATGCTTCAAATTCTCAAGTACAGTACATGAAACTTTTAGAATACATCCATGGCAGTATATTGATCACAAATATATAAGAGAATCATCCATTTATTCGAAATCATCATCAATACATTAGCTCACAACAAGGTAGTGGGGAAATGGCATTGTTCTTCCATTAAAAATGAGATGTATACATTTCTACTTGGAATTTCGACCTGAAAATTTTTGGAGATGAAGAACAGAGTATTTAATTTATATTAAAAAATAAATGGGGCATTAAAAGCTTCCCCAAAGAGTACAATAGCTCACCAAAAACGCCCTCCCTCAAGGATCAAGAATATGCCATCAAAACTGGAAATGGTTGAAGGAGTGAGCTGCAATAGAAGAAACCATGAGCTGCCCTGTAGCTTACACCTGAAAATAAAGATTCCATTAAATATACAAATGAAAGGTCTGAATGGCCTTTCCAATTACCAACTTGGATGGGAATCTTTCACCCTCGAAATTGGCTAAGGCAAGAAACTAGTCAACCACTAGCTCTCCCTCTTCACAAATGCAATTGCAAATTCTACAAATGATAAAAAGCTATTCTCATACTTCATTTATAAATTTTATAACCAACATTAGCCTTCTAAGGGTCGAAATCCTCTCAATAGATTCCATAGATTTCCATTTATGAAATATTCCACATTTACCACTTGTCTCCTAGTTCCAACCTTCCATCTTCTCCCAAATTCGATTTTGAGTCTCTTTGGCTTCTCCAACTCCCAAATTCGCCTTCCTTGAGCCTATTTTTGGGGCTGACATGTCATAGTGGTCAGCTTTCAGAGGTCAGGTCTGCAATTTGTCATAGTTGTCATAAATGCTCCATCATTGGTGTCATAGGGGCTAGGGAATCTAGCCCAAGTGTCCACAAACTTCCACTTTGACTCTTTATCTTCCATGGAGGTTACCAATCCTTCCCAATTAGACCTAATATTCTCAATGACATGTGTTATGACTTACCAACTCACCCAAGAGTGTTCACATTCCCATTAATTCGAATTTGCAAAAGAGAGATACCATGTATTATGAAAAATCAAGCTAGTGTGGGTCCCACATCCTCCATATGTCTCCAAAACAATTTGTCACCTAGGATTTCTCTTGAATTTCTTTATTCACTCTATTTATTAAATACTTGAACCCTTCTAATGTCTAAACATCATTTATTACCCCCCTTATTCCAAATCCCAAAGCTTCCACCCCAAACCTAGGAAACTAGTAATTTTCCTCCTTGGCAATTATTTGACCCTTAACATCAATTTTATAAACTCTAATGAATATGGCTAATGTGATTAGGCCATTGTGACCCAATTCCAAATTTGAGACATGACAATATCCGAGCCAGCTCCTCTCCTTGTGGAAGTCCAATTGTCCTAGTTCCGAAGAAAGACGGGACTTCGCACATGTGCACCGACTATAGAGCTCTCAACAAAATATCGGTGATGAATCGGTACCCTCTTCCATGGATAGATGAACTTAGCGACTGTCTGAAAGGTGCTAAATTATTTACTAAGCTTGACCTCAAGTTGGGATACCATCATATTCCAATCGAGCCCATAGATGTGTGGAAAACTGCTTTCAAGACTAAGGAAGGATTGTTCGAATGGTTAGTCATGCCTTTCGGCTTAACCAATGCACCTGCGACCTTCATGTGACATATGGATAACCTTCTGTAACCTTTGATCGGTAAATTGGTTATTTTCTATCTCGATGACATATTGATTTTCAGTCGATCATGGGAAGAACATGTTGAATATCTTCGAGAAGTCCTCGACACTCTCCAGCGACATCAGTTCTATTTGAACATGGACAAGTGCTCTTTTGCGATGACCAACATCAAATATTTGGGGTATGTAATTGACTCTGCAGGCATTCACGTCGATCCAGACAAAGTACAGATCCTCAAAGATTGGCCCATTCCTAGAAGCATTCGAGAACTAAGAAGTTTTCTTGGTTTGGCGAATTTCTATCGATGATTCATACTCGACATCAGTCACATAGCCTGGCCCTTGAATCTGTCGACGAAGGGAAACGGGAAAAATGTCTTCCAATGGACAGAAACACATCAAGCATCTTTTGAACAACTCAAACACAAGCTCTGCACTGCACGAGTACTTGTGTTACCTGATTTGCATCAGCCCTTTGAGATTGAGACGGATGCATCAGACTATGCCTTGGGCGCAGTGATCACTCAGTCTAGTCACCCAATCGCTTTTCATTTCGAGACTTTTAAGGACACTGTTAGAAGATACTCAACGTATGAAAAATAACTGTACACCGTTGTGCAAACTCTCAAGCAATGGAGACATTACATCCTTGGCAAGGAAACAGTCATTCTTACTGATCACAAGCCTCTACAGTTCACTCCGACAAAATCAAAGTTGCAGAAAAACTGACAACTCAAGTGGATTAATTACCTACAACAATTTCAGTTGGTGATTAAGTATCGAAAAAGAAAGGCTAATGCCGCTGCAAGCTGCCTCAGTCGACCATTCGTTACTTTCCTTTTGACATTGATGAGTATGAAGGGTTACGACACAACCATTTGGAAACAGTTGTACGAGGACGACAATGACTTCTCATTAGTCTACCGATAGTTACAGACTAACAAGCCGTCGACCTTAGACTCCGACTACTTCCTGAAAGATACCTTGCTATACAAGCTTGGACAACTTTGTGTACTGACCGGTGAGCAACGACAACAACTCATTTGGGATGCGCACTACAGCAAGACCACATGACACTTTGGAGTAGCAAAGACACTTTCTATTCTGCAAAAGTATTTCTTCTGGCCTACACTTAGATCTGATGTCAGCAAGTACATTCGATCATGCGTGGTTTGTGCCATTGCTAAGCCGCCTAATCGACGACAGGGATTGTACACACCTTTGCCAGTTCCTAGTCGACCATGGGAATTTATTTCTATGGACTACTTGATGGGTTATCCTGCTACCAAACATCAGCATGGCACGATACTAGTAGTAGTCGACTGATTTTCCAAGATGGCCATTCTCATACCATGTAAGAAGACCACAACAAAACATCAAATAGCTCAGCTCTTCTTTACACATGTTTGGAAACACTTTGGATTACCCACAACCATCATTTCCAATCGAGATGGCAGATTCATCAGCATCTTTTGGAAGACCCTCTGGCAACAGCTAGACACGCGACTCTCATTGTTGACAACTTTTCATCCTTAGACTGACGGACAAATGGAAGTTTTGAACCGCATGGTAGTACAACTGATTTGCATGTACAATCACAAGCACCGATGCACATGGGATGATAGTCTTCCATACATCCAACACAGCTATAATTGTGCTCAGCACAACTCTACATGCAAGAGTCCATTTGAGATCTGTTATGGATTTCAACCCTCATCTCCTATCAACTTGATCAGCTCCTCGACACAACCAAACTCCGACATAGACCGCATCCAGCGAGAAGTTGATAAAGCAATCAAGCTTTGAGAACATATTTGTGACATTCAACGACAAGCACATGATATGTTGCACAGAGCAAACGAGAAAGCTAAGGCCCGATATGACAAGCATCGCATTCCTCATACATTTCGCATTGGGGATAAGTTCTGGCTACATCTTAAGAAGTAGCGCTTCATAGGTCCTTTCAAGAAGTTAAAACCTTTGCGTCATGGTCCATACAGTATTCTTCGACAGATTGGCGAGAACGCTTTCCAGCTCGACATTCCTGCTTGCTTAGGTATGCATCCAGTCTTCAATGTGGATCTACTTCGACCATACCATGCATCCTTGTTGGAACATAATGAATTCTCAACAGCAGATCCCGTAGACATCAACCGAGATATTCAAGAGCCTCTTCCTTGCGACACCATTGTGGGAGGACAAGTACGCTTTACAAGGATGAACACAATTCCTTTGTTTCAGGTTGCCAAAGCTGGCTAGATCCTATCTCAAGGAAAGTGGTACTCTGCTACTGAAGTGATCGACAAGTTTCATCACCTTCGTGAGCAAACAATGGGGTCCATTGTTTCTTAAGGAAGGAGGTCTGATCCACATTGCAGTTGGAATTTGTTGTCGGATGCTAACTTCGACAGTCTCGACCAGTCATCGCTATTGATACAACTTCAAAAAGTTTCAACACGACATGACTACGACAACTTCAACACTTCGACATGTTCCGCACCTGTGACATGTTCTTCACCTTCAACATGTTCAACGACCTCACAGTTTGCGACATCGCCATGCAACGTCGACATGCGACCAGCGACTGTCGAACTTCGACAGACTGTCTCTCTGTCTTCCAATCAACTGTAACGGTTGAATAGTTGAACCACTCTAACTTCTTCTTTGTAACTGAATGTAACAAGAAGGAACCCAAGTGTCGCAAACTTCTTTATAAGCATGTAAATTATTGTATCATACAGATCTTATCTTGATCAATCTAGAATAGTTCGCATTCCTGCATATTGTCTGTGTATTTGTGTTATCTGTATTGCGTAATCCTTCTTTTGCTCATTCTGTTTATTAAGCTTCTGCCATAACAGAGCCGACTCATTCAATCGAATTGTTGTCCCCCTTGTGCTTCTTGGACATGACATAGATTACTTAATAAGAGAGGCATAGACCCTGCAAAATAATTTGTTGGGAAGGCACAAGACAAATAACTCGCCTTAAGAATAAAGGAAGAGCTTGGTCTGTCGAGGGGAAAGCATGGTTTTTATAGAACCCCTATGAACGACGATGCCATGCGATTCACAGCTCAACTCTTAGCAGGGAAGTTGCTGAGGAAATGTTGACCATCAGAGGTGCCGACCGCGGTAGTGCTCCTCGTGTCACAAGCAAAGAATGACACCCCATACAACTGGGTGCAGTACTTGCTGAATTTATTTTTGGATGATGCCCGAGAAACTCAGGACAAGGGAAGTCCATTTCATTACAGTTGGCTATTAGTGCTAATTTCTTTCGTCGGTTGGAAAGAATCGGCTGCCTACCAAGGCCTTCCAGTTTTCTCAGGGAAATGTGGGGGAACACACTTTGCTAACTTATGGGAAAACGCAAATTCCACTAGGCAACGGAAAATTAATTAGTTGTTTTATACATATTACGATCAAGTGTGTGATGTGATTCAAAGAACACCACGAATCTCACAGCAGGTGAAAAATGCATAGAAAGGAAGGCTGAGATTCAGAGCGAATATGCATGCTACGTACATTCAACCAAGGGCTGATACATACACCGACCTATGGTATCCAGGCTTCTATCAGCTGGATTCTGTGAAAATAGAACAAATGAAGGAAGAATCGCAAGCAGAATGGAAGGTGGACCAACCAGTCAAGGTCAAGTCCACTTCCGAAGAAGAAAAAGATGAAGACATAGAAAAAGATAAGGGAAAAATGATTGAGGAGGAAGAATGGACCCCGCAGGATCCGGCTGAAGGCCAGGATAAAGGAAAAAGGAAAGTAACAAAGTATGGGATCAACAAAGGTACACTGCAAAAAGCAGAAATGCACTAAGTCGATGCTAAAGCCAACACCGCATGAGGACGAATGAGAAAGCATCGCTATTAAGATCCATGAGTACTGGCAAGACACACTTGTTGCAAAAAAAGCCAAGCAAGAAGGGGAACAACTAATCCTCCTGCAGATTGTCAAAGAAATCAAGAGGTTGGTTGTGAAGATCGCAAAAGCTCCGTAGGACTTGGTCCAATACTCGGACTCTGAGGGAAACTCAGGTGGGTCAACCAGGAAAAAGAGAGAACCCCATGCTCTGAACTTGAACCCTTGGTTGGTACACATTGAGCCAACGTACCTCATTTATCCCAATGATCAGGTAGCCAAAGTAGCTAGGAACTTGGAGCACTTTGGCGTCAACATTAGCATGTTGCCAATAGAAGACTTGCACAATCTACACATGCAGGTGGTGGAAGAAATTCGAGAAAGAGGCATTGCCTCGTATGATCAGAATGTGAAGGTACAAAAGAGCTTCGACGAGCTGAAACTTGAATCAACAAGAAGCAATAGGGAATTGCTTGACATTCAAGAGAGGAACCGTAGGCTAAAAGAAACAGTATCGGCAGTCTATGCCAAAATAAAAAAATGCAAAGAAGAGACAAACGTCGAGGATACCATCATTAATATTGGGGCCAGAGTGGAAACCCTTACGATGGAAATGATGGACATGGAGATCTCCTACAAGGGAAAGATTGCAGACTTGGAAGCTCAGCGACCTAGCACCCCACCAGATAAATGCGCAGGTCCAACTGAATAAGTGAAGGCCACTATAGATAACATCTCGGCCGAAGTGGCGAGGTGTCAAAATTTGCTAGAAGAATCCAACACAGTGTTAGCTGGAATAAATGAGGATCCAGCCCTACAGAAGTTGAAAGGTGATCTGGAGCAAAGGCAATGACAACTAGATGCCGCAAATGCAAAAATGAAGACTTTGCCAGCAAGGAAAAACATGCAAAAATTCATAGAGGTAAAAGAGCTGCAAAAAGAGCTCATGGTGTTAAGAGAAAGAGAGGTTGTCGCTTCTGCGAAATTGCAGCCCATAGAGGAGGAAGGGATCACACTAATGCAACAGATTGATAAGAAGTTTGTAGAAATTCAAACTACGGAGGGCACAGTGAAAGAACAAGCCCAGGAGCAGGTGTCATAGGCGATGCTAGAGACCATTAAAGAATTTGAGAACAAGGTAAAGGAAATGGTTGCAGAGCTCACCGTTACTTTACACAACTTCACTGCCAAGCTAAGTACTGCCGAAGAAGCGCAGCCGAAGTCAGCCAGCGGAAGTGGATCAGGGATGATCCACAAGTAAGTGTTAGGGGCCTGTTGGGCATGGCCCAAGTTGGCACACTTTTGAAGAAGTGCATTATTGGCAAGTTGCGTAGTTTGGACTGCGAAGCTCACATGGCACCGTTTTGTCGATAGCGCAGCTCAAGGGTGTGAAGTCAAAGATGTGCAGCAAGTAGTGCGAATTCAAGGCACGGCATAGGCATGCTGATGCGCAGTTCCAGCGCAGCAGTTATGTTGGGTAAAGAGTATAAGGGCAGGTCGAGATGTTGAAAGAGACCAGTTTTCGGTAAGTGACTCAAGGATTCCTGGTAGTTGGGTAAGGAGCAGAGTGGATATAGAGGAAAGATACCTATCATTTGGAGTGGCAGAAAAATGTTAGAGGCTAAGCCACGGGTACACGACAACAACAAGGCTAAAGGGGCAGAAAGTGACAGGACATGATGTGGTTGTAACCGTTTTTATGATGAATACTGCTATCAGAAGGGCGTGTGAGCGATGACTAGCCCAACAAGGTGGCCTGAAGCGAGTGGAGAAAGCTGTCGACGATGACAGGCAGGGTGGCAGGTAACCACACTAGTTTTGGGTAACCTTAGGTTTTTTGGCCCACTTACATTGTAACGCACATGACCTAAGGGCACGATCTATATAAAGGGGCACTTTTGTAAGGGAGAGGGTTAGATGTAGATTGAGATTATTGTTGAATATTGATCTCTGTTGAGAGGATTTTGTAAAGAGACTCTGCAGCTGTGTGCATAGAGACCTGCTGAGAGAGAAGAGAGTCTGCAGCTGAGTGCACAGACTCGAATTGTTGAACCCTTCCCATTGATAATATAACAATAGTTCCTATGGATGTAGCTCCCATCCTGGGGGTGAACCACGTTAAATCCTTGTGTTATGTGATTGAATATGTGTTTGCATCTGGGTATTTGATTTTGATGAATGGTTAAGTTCTTTCTTGTGAGTAGATGTATCTTCACTTTGTATGTATTCGCCATAAGGATAAATGATGGGAATAATATGTTAAGTGTTGATAATGTATGCATAATATGTTGAATGTGCAAGTATTTCTGAGTAGGATGAATGCATAAATTGATCACGAAGATTGGAGGTTGGGTCACAAGGTTATATTTATTCTATCCTTCCTTGTGGTGGCTTACACATGTTTTTAATCTTTTTTATTCAACTTTATGATTGCAAACACATTAACACCACAACACATTATCTCATCTACCCTATACTGCATGAAATATCAGCTTGCAGGTCATGAAATATGTAGGTCAAGATCTTACGATAACTTCCTAGATAGGTTCATGTAATAGATCATAAGAAATGGAAAATGCAAATGAGACCTTAAATTTTCCTTAACATTTTCCAAGGTTCCATTTTTTCCCATAGGAGAAGCTATGTTATTAATCCCCAGATATGTCTATAAATTTTGGTCTAAACAAAACGATTTTGCTCAACATTTTATAGAAATTGTATGGGAAATTGGAAATTTATTAAGTCAAGTTTTGGTTAAGCTTCTAATGGTGCATTTTTTTTAAGAATCTTTCATAGTATAAAGACCATCCTCCATAATTTCCCATCTTCCAACCTCCATATGAAGACCATCTTTTGATAATTCATCAACAATCCAATTTCTTTCCCTATATATGTGCTTTAAAGAGATATCATTTAGATTCATAAAAGCCTTCTACCCTCTTCTAATAGATGTTATAAAAGGAAATTGTTGCACATATGTTCCTCCTTTATCCATTTTATGTCATTCATACAGTCTCCAAACACCTCTAATCTTTGTACTCCTTTTTCAAAATCCAATATGAAAAATAGTTTGAGGGATTGGAGTTCTGTAAAGTTAGTTGTTCCTAGGCCTAATGATGCCCTAAATATGATCCTATAACCATATTTGATATATAATATTGATCTCTCTCCACAAGACTATGGTGTTCCCTGTGCATCCCCATCAAAATAATCCCATGAAATATCCTTGTCCACTATTTCATCCTTAATATGGATTGGAGCCCTTCCTTGTTTTTCCCAAGGGATTTTTTTTAAAACACCAATGCTTTGAGTAGCACACTAAAAAAATATAATTAACTTTCCCTCAAATAATATGGCATTTATTGTGAGACACAATCCCTCAGATATGATAATTGGAAGTGATTTGTATGCTAAGCTCATAGGATTGCCACACCATTTTTTTAAATCTTCTTCGATAGACAAGCCTTTCCAAACATTCGTCATACTTGTAAACTCTTAAATCTCATACCAACACAAAATCCCATTTCCATATCTAAGTTTGTTTCTTCACTAATCTTACATAATGTGCACCTCCTTAGTTTTGACCTATTCCTCTTTTGTAACTTAAAGCTTATAAAGATATGAATATATAAAAATACAATTTTAACTCTTTTTAAGATATTTATATTTTTTTTGTAAAAAATATCCTGTAGATGTAATATCTGTAGTATTCTTATTTATGTATAAATATGTAATCTCTCTACATAGAAAATTTTATATTAACAGTACATATTATTTTTTTCCTTGAAAAAATATTCACAATTGTATTGATTTCAACAAAATCACCTTTCTCAGCGGATTTTTCAGGCATTCATACATATCATATATAGATTATAAAAACAATTAATATCTACACTTGTTCTAGAGAAAGAAAAAAAATATTGAAAAAAACTCCAATAGTTTTTTCCTCCTATCACTCGAAGCCATCTATAACAATGTTTTGATTTTACATCATAAGTACATGACAAAAAGGAGAAGGGACCAGAAAAATTGTTTTCATCATCATTACATTCCTTCCCAAAACACAAAAGAGTTAAAACAACAATAGAATTAAAGCACAATAACGACCTAAACAATAGAATTATAGGGGTTTTTAGCTGATCTATTCTTGACAATTGCTGATTAATTGATGTTTCCTTTGTATCAGCTATCATTATTGGTACATCCTAATAAGTGCAAGCATCCATAGGAAAAAGAGGCATTTGGAGGTATGTGAAAGTCAACATATTCTGTCATTGTTTCCTATTTTTTTTTGCATCAAAAGAGCATGTTATTTGTTTTCTTGTTGTCTTGGAAGCTATTTTTTATTACTTGTAGTTGAAGCTAGTATTTGTTTTCTGACATTCTTGTATTTTAAGACTCGGTTGTTTGTGTCCATCATTTTGCATATTTCTATATTTGCTAATTGCTTAATGCTGAGTGTTCATTCCAACAAATTTCTTTTTTTATTCTCGACAAAGAAAACATTTTTATATTGTAGAACAAAACATTGGAATATTTTGATGATTTTCTATTTGTTTTTGTTGTCTCTGCAAAATTGTTTGTATATCATACATTGATGGCATTTTCTATTTTTTGAAGTTTTATTTTATTTGGGACCACATGTTTTCTTTTTTTTTTACAAAGGAGGAAAAACTATTAATTAAGTATTTTTTATTTCATATATTAAGGAATGCATAATTCAAAATTGGGTTTCAAATTATACCCATACAACATAAGGTTGTTTAAAGATCTCACATAAGGCCACAATGTTGATCTTATTGAAAGTTTTCCTTTTTCTTTTACAAAAGAGGAAAAACTATTAATTAAGTATTTTTTATTTCATATATTAAGAAATGCATAAGTCAAAATTGGGTTTCAAATTATACCCATACAATATAAGGTTGTTTAAGGATCTCACATAAGTCCACAATTTTGATCTGATTGAAATTTGGTGATATTGTGTGTTGTGTAAGTATAGTGAAGCTGTAAATACCTTGAATTTTCAATTCAACAAAAATACTTAATACTAACTTTTGACAAATATCCAATCTTGTTCCATCTTGTTCTAAACTCCAACAATTACACTAATATTAACTTGCTTGCTTTGATGGGCCCTGCTGCTTAAGAATTGCAATCTATGATTATATTTCTGTTGTGTCTCGATGTCCAACATTCACTTTGTAAATTACATGATAGCCATTTTTTTTTATGTCTCGGCACTAAACCACAACTGTTTGTACTATTTATATGTAAATTTGTTCCATATACGCGTAATGAGGACCGAATTTGTAAATTCCAAATCCATCTTTAAATCCCATCCAAAATGTCTCTAAACTAGGTCTCAAAGGGGATGTTTAATACCTCTGAGCTGAGGGCCCTTTAAATATTGGCCTTATTGGCTTTAAACTATATTAAAAATGCTTAAATATGGATTAAGCCATTTATTATGAAAATATGAGCTATAAACCAAAAGATAATGACTTAATCTCAAATATACTAAAGTGAAATATAATTTTCTATCAATAATAATAATACTCATCATTCATCATATAATGAAATATAATTTCATTTCATAATTTTCATGTGAAATACTTTTATTTTTAATTTCAAGTGTTGTTTGGTTTCATGAGTTAATAAGGGTTAGCATGTGCCTTCCCTACCATTTTAAGGGTGTAGGTGGCCCTCCCATTTTTTTCCATCCCACATTTAAAGAGCTTAAGTCTTATTTTAAGTAAGAATCTCTTAATTTACTTGGTGGTAACAAGTGGTATTGGCAAAAGGATTGCAATCCAGGATAACGTGACAAGGTGGTGACTACCCAGAGCCATAAAGATGAAGGTAACAATTTTGGAGGAAACGATAAGTATGTGACCCAAATTGCCTTAGATGCTAATTTAAAGGTCAAAGTTTAGAGTTTTACTAAGGCAACGAAGGGGATGATAACCCAAATGAACACTTATGTGAGCCACAATTAGTACTGAGGTCACACATTTCCTTATGAGATGATCACGGATTTTCATGTCTTGAAAGTGATTGATATCTTGATCTAGATTTGTAGATGAAAAACCTTAGAGAGAATAAACACACTTCAATACCTTCTTATGGTCATGGATTTATGGGCCTCAATGTATATCCATAGAAAGTTATGCCTATAGTCTCTCAACAATGACATAATGCATTAACTAAGAAGTGCTTGAATTAGAATAATGAGAACATGCAAGACTTGGATAAATGATACAAATAAAATTGTCAGTTTTTCAATGAAGAATATTCCATTTGAAAAGTTCTTTCTACTTTCCCCATGTGCTAATATTTTAGTTTACTAGCTCTAGCTTGTTGTTGTAGCTAAGCTAAATTATACTAATGCGTTTACAATAGAAATGAAAAAAATAAGATCCAAAAGTCGCTTACTTAGTTCTCCTCATCTACATTTATATTTACATAAGGACAAATGTTACAGAATGCCAAAAAGAGGAAGGAAACAAAACTGTGACACAATGTCCCAATTTCATTTCAGAAGGTGTTATGGTTGAAGTAATTCTAGGTTGTCTTCATTATACTTGAGGATTTGATGTTATTCAGTAACAGAAGGTTTTGTTACTTTCAATTGCTTCAAGACAATATCAAGTGCAGATTAAATATAAGGAATGCAATCACAAATTTGTCGCTTATTAATGGTGTATTATTTGGTTATCAAGTATGTTGATGTTATCCTTCAGTTGATAGACAAGGATGGTGATTACATAAGTGACGACATATGGTTTCGAGTTGATTAGTTTGTCACAAATAATGAAGACTTGCAGGTGTTTCATATATTCCACAACTAGTGTTTTAAGATTGAATTTTATTTGATTTCTAGATGAAGTGGATTTTTAGTTTTTGAGATGTTTATGTGAGTTGTTGATCCTATAGCCATATGCTGCAGCAAAGGCTTGAGAGTACCTTGACAAGCCTAATGTGCATGAAACCATGGTGAAGGTGAGAAATTTTGGGATATTGTTTTGTTTATAAGCATACAGATATACACATGGAATAATTCAAGTGATCAGCAAGTTAAGTTGAATTATTATCTTGGAGTGAAAAAACATGTAGGCATTCAAATAAATAAACAAATAAGGATATTGTATTAATGTCCAAGCTTGAAAACCCTATCAATTCTTCTCATGCCTTGGGATGCTCTACAAGCCACTTTAAATCACTCACGTTAAGAATCATACCCTTATTCAAATGCCCTCCCACCATTTGATTTATTTTTTTTAAAACTCAGACATCGTCGCTATAATGACGACAAAAAAATCATATTTGTTTCCCTACTAACACTATTCCATGGCTATAGTGAAGAAATGTTCGTCGGTATAGCCATGGAATTGTCGCAATAGTGATGCTCCGTTAAGAACACATAGAGACGAATTTGATATACAAGCGACGATCATTTCGATGCTTGTATAGAAAATCTGTCGCTATGTTCTGCACGGAGCATCACTGTAGCGACGATCCACCACGAAGATGGCGATGGATTTGCTTTAAAAGCAACAGAATGATCATCGCTTGTATAGAAAATCCGTCGCTATGTGCTTGACGAAACATCACTATAGTGATGGTTAGTTATCGTTATAACGATAGTTGGACCCAGACATTGTCATTATAGCCACATAATATTGTTAGTTGGGAAAGGAACTAACAAGTTAATTCCGTCGATATAGCAATAAAGACTTGTCCGTATAGCGATGACTAACTGTTGCTATAGAGATACTAATTGGGTTTTTAAACATAGTCCACTCATGCCATGTTTCATCTCTTTCTTGTCGCCATAGCGATGAAACGTTCGAAGTGTTGCTACAACGACGGAAATGTTGCGACGAAAATATGGGGTCATGTTTGTCGCTATAGCAATGCACAAGTGTTGCAATAGCAATGATTTTCCGTGGGAAAGATGTGCACATGTACTAGTGATTCTACATCATCCAGACATAGCCTCCGGCTTCCATAACCATTTCAAAATATCAGTGATAAGAATTGTATCACTTTATCCTGCTCAACTTTCCTTATTGATTTTTCTTGCAGAGAGAAGGCAGGTGAACTCTTTTACAAGCACATATACCACTTGCTTTGCATGTCCAAATGGATGATTATTCAAGCAACCTGCCCAATCTGCTGGCGGAAATTGGGAAAATAAGTTAATTAAAAATGAATACAAGTCTTCACTATTATTTTGCTGATGCAAAGTTCCAAATATTTATATATTGAATGGAAAATGGCAAGTTGTAAAAGAGGTTTAACATGTTATGTGAAATTTTATACTCCATTATGTAATGAGTGCATCGTAATCAGTTTGAAAAATGTATAAGATATATCTTTTATATATATAAAGAAATCTCTTATTAACACACGCAATCTCAAAGAAATCTCTTATTGACACTGCAATCTCTATTTTGTATTTTCTTAATTTGCAACATTCATTTTGTACTTATCATTGTATTATAATAAAATGGAAATCTCTGCTTTGTTATTTTCTTAATTTACGACCCGGTATTAAAATTATGTGTCTCAATGGATCAAATATATAGTTTTGTATTTGTCATTGTGTTTTTAGCAATGTGGAGTATGTGAAGTTTCCTTTGTTATTTGGAAATTTTTAATTATACTTGTTGAAAGCCTTAGTTACTTGTTAGCATTGAAAATATGGTTTCGTAATGATAAAAAGTATGAAATATTTATAATAAAAAAAAATTATGGATTTGTTACTTAAAAAGATTGTATTGTCTTTTAAATGTCTTTTGTGAAATATGTGGTATAATTTGGGTTTCTTTCAAGCGAGCGTCTGTCATCTGTCTGGTCTTCCTACAGGTGAGCGCGAGAAGGTGATGAGGAGTCTGCAATACTATTAATATTGCGGGGCACATTTAAGAGGAATAATAGCATCAATTTCCATAAATGCTTATACTGCAACTAACTAAAAGCTTTACTATGATGTTAGCAGATATATCAAATTCTCTCCCTCATTTTGTACGTGTAATGAAATGATTTGAGATCTACCTATTGGAAAATATGTAATTAATGAGCTGAACGCGTATCAGAACTGCACCAGCTCTGTCAGTCATCTTGTTAGCTATTTGTGCGTCAGCGTGTAGTCCGCAACATTAGTCTATCAGTGAGTTCGGAGCCAATTCAACGCACATCTAGTTTTTATTTACTTCATCGCGTTAATAGTTCGCAAGTCAAGAAATCTTAGGTAAGAATTAATTTATGTGTTTAATGCATTCTTGTAGCTTCCAAGTGAACCGTTCCTAAGTCGGTTTATAGGAAAATCTATAAGTAGAAACTCATAGTTTGAAACTTAGTGAGTGATGTGAAGAAGAGAAGAATAGAAGTGGAGATCCGTGAAGTTTGTATCAAGAGCCCAAGCTCTGTGAATGTAAAAGATCGCAGTGAAACTCATTTCCATCTGTTGAGGAGCTGCGCAGATTATTATGGTAAATATATAAGTCTATGTTTTATGTTTCATTCTCAAGAATGTTGTATGTTGCAAGTCACACATCATCTCCAGATTTGCTTGTGTGAATATTGTTTACATTTACCCGCAGTGAAAGTTCTAAATTAACAAGGAGGAACTTCGTGTTAAGATGTTTTAGTTGTTATGTCTTAGAGAAATATATTTCATGATAAAGTTTGGTTAAGTGAACTGCGAAGTATTTGAGAATACTGCGAAGTAAAGTATTGCGGCGAAGTTAACTGCGCATCACTGTGAAGTTCACCGCGTAGTTAATCTCCACGAAGTAAAAGGTTGTCTCCGCGCAGTTAAAAATGCGGAGTTAATTCTTAGTAAAGCAACTATTCTGCGAAGATAAAATTAGAGTCCTCTATTATATGGACCACGAAGTCCAAAGACAAGAAATAGAAGGTATTCATCTACTGCGCAGTTAAATTTATTTACTGCACAGTGTGCTTTTCCCTTGATCTAGTATCAAAGCCTGGTTTACGGAAAGAAGGAATTCAATTCATAAGGGAAAAGCAGTTAAGTATGGATTCCACTTCGGGTAATCTGCAAACTCCAATATTTTCAGGAAAAAATTATGAATATTGGTCTCTAACCATGAAAGCTTTATTTATAGGTCAATATGTATGGGAAATAGTCTAGCAAGGCTATGCAGAACCAGCAGATCTTGCAGCATATAACAATCTCACACAAGTTTAGAAGGATGTCCTGAGAGAAAAGAGGAAGAAAGATGGAAAGGCGTTGTTCCACATACATCAAGCGACACATGAAACCATACTCCCAAGAGTAGAAGCAGCGCAATTAGCTAAGGAAGCATGGGACACGCTGGAAACAACATATCAAGGTTTGAACAAGGTAAAAACTACGAAACTTCAAATTCTTAAAAGAGATTTTGAATCTCTGTCAATGAAAAATATAGTGTAAGTAGACTCATTCTATACTCGTGTAATTGGTCTGATTAATCAAATAAAGTCTCACGGAGAAACTCTAGTGTTGATGTATATGTAACTTCAGAATGTATTTCACATATGTATATTGCACTCCTATAGAGATGGTATTATTCCTCTATATGGAAGTGTTTGTATTCCTATAGAGATGTTATTATTCCTCTATACGGAAGTGTCGTCATTTATATTGTAAGTGTTGTATCTTATACTCGATGGGTTATTAGACCACCTTGTTGGGGTCGGCCCTGTATAAGTCATGTTGGTCAAAGGGTTATTAGACCACCCTATTGGGGGTCGGCTATGTGGGTCAAAGGGTTATTAGACCACCCTATTGGGTGTCGGCCCAGTCAGCATTGTGTTATGTGGTTAAGCTGAGGCCGACCTAGTAAAGGTTATTAGGAAAGTCAATTCAAGTATAAATAGAGTGCGGGAGGCACTCTATTTCATCATTCTATTCTCACACACACTCTTTGGAGAGTGGTTCACTTGTGGAGGAGGAGAAGCTGCTTCTAGGAGATGTCTATCTCTTATGCTTGGGTTGTATCATTGCTCTATCTATCTCTGAGGAAGTTATTGGAGATTTTCTGTTTTCACCTTTACGGTTTTCCCTAAGTAAACTCTGTGTCTCTTGTGTGCTTGCATTATTGTGTCCATGATTGATATGCTGTAGATATGTTGTACATGTTGTTCTCTCATTTAAGATCCTAGATTAGATTGAAGTAAATTCTGAAAAATTAACATGGTATCAGAGCTATACTGAAAGAATGCATGGTATGGCATGTATGACACTTGTTGCACTTGTGATGCTAGGGCTTGATATAACAAAAACCAGTCATTGTAGCACTTTCGTTATAAATCCATTTTGAAAAAGTTTTAGGATCTTAAACTTTTACAGGTCGAATATCAGATCCCCATGTACCTTGTTTCCAAAGGAAAACTTCTAATTCGTTGTACTTTGTGTTTTATGATCTGTACAATATAGGGTTTCTACCTCTTCCCGATCTGAGTCATAAACAGGTGACCTAGGAAAAAAGGTCATAACTTGGGATAGGAAGCTCCAAATAAAATTTCGTAAAAAGTGACAGTTAGTCCACGGACTGTACCTTCTCAGGTAACTTTTTCAGAGGCCGAAACTAAAGCATTGATACATGGCACACCATACAATTTCGCTCTCATGTTTTATCCCATAAAAAGGTCATGTTGCGACACTTGGCATAACTCTCTCTCGGAGAATCCAATTGAGTTCAGACCTATGGGGTTGGAAAGATGACAGGTCGGGCTACAACAGGTAGAATTTTTAGACCCTATGGATCGGAAAGTTTGGCGTTACACAAGAAAACAATCAGGTACATATTTATATCAAAACAGAATTATTTTTTTAGCACCTTCATTCATGGCTTTGGGAATTTAGGGTTTCAGAAAAAGATGTAATTTTTGTAATCAGAGACCACGGCTGAATGCTACTCATCAAAATCGAAATTTAGAGACGAAGATCAGAATTTTTGGTTGGGAAAAAGGTCAGGCTTGATCAGACTCTAGTTCGGGACTTTGATCAAAAAAGTGAAAAATTAGGGCTTCTGCAAAAATGGGAATTTTTGAAATCTGTGACTACAGCTGGAAGATCCTCAGAAAAATAGAAGATTAGAGCTTTGGATCGAACCTTTTGATTGGGCAGAAGGGTGGGATTTATCAAACCCTTGTTCGGGGTCATGTCCAGTGAATCCAGAAGTTTCAAAGGCAATTTTGAGGGGTGAAACTTTGCAGTTTTCAAATTTTGAGTATACCAGCTTGACCAGCTTAGAAAGGCGCATCTTTCTATCCTTTCCGAAGTTTGAAATTCAAAGTTTGAATTTTTAGGGTTTCTCTGAAACACCCTAATCCAGCTGTAGATCCAGTTCCTGCAAATCAAGTGGATTGGGTTAATCTAGAAGAGAATGGATTAGTCACCTGCATAAGTGAAGAAGTTCCTGTTTCAAAGGGAGATGAGGCTAAGGCCTTTCATAAGAAGATTACAAGCAATCTCGATAGGTATGACTTATCCAGGTATGTTTCGAGATTTTTTCATGATTAAATTTATGGTATGTTTGTCTTCATATTATTACAGTTAGTACAATTTTGATTAAATTTAGACTTGTCGTATCACCTTAATAAAATTATGAATGCATGATAGAAGATATTCATTGATTAGGGTGTTGACACTTATGATTGTACTAATGCATTATGGTGTTGTATGAGGTTTATTTTGTCCACTAACATGAAAGGTACACCAAAAAGACAAATCATGTTCTAGTTCGAGAACATATGATCATGGTGACATGAAGACAAAGATTCATCCATTTTCATGGTTCACTTAGAAGATCTATTTACGAGGTATGTATAACTTGGTTCTATAATGGTTAACTTATGAGATATGCAGGTTACTAGCACAAGTCATTGAAGAGAACAAGAAGACATCATGTGGGTATGTTAGACATAACTAGCCAACATACTAATCCAGGTATGTTTTTCCTATATCAAGTTAGAATCCTACCTTGTGATAGGATCTCTTATATAAGTATACATGGCATGATTGATAATGATTATTCATAGGTTTGAATAATCATGGGTTTATGCATAATATGTTTCTTACCTTAATTGATGATATGACTAACCAGAAGAGTCATGAAAGTATAGGTTTGAGTAATCACGAGTTTAGGCATATTATGTTTCTTACTTTAATTTATGATATGACTAACCATAAGAGTCCTTGAATACTAATGCTTATTATTTCTATTTGAAATGATCATGACTATACATGCTTAAGATTATTGTGTTTTGATAGTATTGAGAATATACTAATAAATGTATGATTATGTATGAGATCTCGAGGATATCACAATAATGATACTTGTAAGCATGCATAGTGATCGATGATGGATATAAGTTCAAGGATAGGTAATCGAGGAAGCAATGATCAAGAGGGAGCACACTCTAGTAGTTTTTGCAAGGATGCAGATATTCAGAGGGAGTCAACCACTTCTCACAATCCACATCATAATGGAGTTGCAAAGATCAAGAGGGAGTCCACCCAACAACCAAACAAAGATAAGTATTTTGATTGTCATTTCTTGCATATTTTTTTGTTTAAATAATATTGTTCAATGATATATATGCTTATGTTCCTAGACTTAGGGTGTGTATTATGCATATTAGAATAATTGCATTAATGAACAATATACTACTAATTTCCATATGAAGGGTAAGTGGCCTATGGAACTGTACAACATTCCATTGCTACTTATCTAGAATGAAACCTCTTTGTTGACATATTGGGAGTTGTGCACACTCTTAACAATGTTCTGGTATAGATTGGAAGGCATCTAGAAAGTTACGGGATATGGATAAATGTTGTATTGAAGCATTGCCTAAAATAATTGCATGACTATATGACATATTTCTTTATGTATAAGAATTTGTTCTGAAAACTATGAGATGTTTCTAATCATGCAATTTAACTTGTTTTGTAGGAAAAATCGTATATCACCACCTACAAAAGAAGGACTACAACATTTGTTCGGCAACAAAGTTATCTATTGAAGATATTGAAGATGTTGAAGTTCCCAGGATTCAAGAAGAATGCCATGATTGAGGAGTACCATTCAATCATGAAGAATGATATTTGGGATGCGGTCCCAAGACCTGAAGGGAAGTCTGTTGTGACTTCCAAATGGATCTATAAGACCAAGCATGCTGCAGGTGGCAACATAGAGACTTTTGCTCCTGTAGCCAAATCCACTTCTATCAAATCAGTACTTGCTCTGGCTGCAGTGATGAAATGGAAGATACACCAGATGGATGTCAAGACAACTTTCTTGAATGATGTAGTCAAAGAGGAAGTGTATGTGGAGTAGACACTCGGGTTTGAGACACATGACCGAGATTCACATGTGTGCAAACTGAAGAAAGCCATGTATGGTTTGAAACAGGCAACCAGGACCTGGTATGGCAGGATAGATGGCTTTCTATCAAGTTTGGGATTTACCAAGAGTAAAGCGGATTCCAACCTTTACTACAAGGTTGAGGAAGGCAATCCAGTGATACTACTTTTGTATGTGGATGACCTATTTGTTACAGGTGAGGATAGATGGATTGCCGACATGCAGTGGAAGCTTGCTACCGAGTTCGAGATGAAGGACTTGGGTATGATGCACTACTTTCTTAGTATGGAGGTGTGGCAGAGTACAGATGGAATCTTCCTTGGACAAGGAAAGTATGCAGTGGAGATCCTGAAGAGGTTCAGGATGATGGAATGCAAGGCCATGGCCACACCTATGGCATCAAACCTGAAGCTTCTGTGTGATGCTTCATATGATCTGGTTGATGTCACAGTGTATCGTTAGATGATTGGGTCCTTGATGTACCTGATGAACACGAGACTAGATATTTGCTTTGTGGTGAACACATTGAGCCATTTCGTGACGAATTCGAGGAGTGTTCACCTGGTTGCTGTAAAGCATATTCTGATGTACCTGAAGGGTATGGTTGATTATGGGCTCAAGTATGATGCGAATAAAAAATTTAACCTGGAAGGGTTATGTTGATTCAGATTGGGCAGGCAGTGCTGCAGATAGGAAGAGCACTTTTGGGTGCTACTTCAGTATGGGATCAGGTGTGATCTCTTGGTTTAAGAGGAAGTAGTCCTGTGTAGCACTGAGTATAGCCGAAGAAAAGTATGTTGCAGCTTGTTCGGCTAGTTGTGAGGAAGTATGGCTCCGGAAGCTACTATCTGAGTTATTTGATCTCCTGCTGGAGGCTACTGGTGTCTTTTGTGACAACCAGAGTTGTGTGAAGCTGTCTGAGAACCCGGTGTTCCACGACAGGTCGAAACACATAGAGATCAAATATCACTATATCAGGGATACGGTGCAAAGAGGAGCAGTGAAGCTCTTGTATGTTGCGATGGATGAGCAGGTTGCAGATGTGCTGACGAAACCACTAGCTAGAGTGAAGTTCGAGTACTTCAAAGAGAGGCTTGATGTTCTTCAGATTGATGACACTTCAAGGAAGAAGTGATGGAGACATTTTTTGAAGCCATTCCAAGCATGATGAAGGAGGATCCTTCACATGGCTATGGATGTAAGCGCTGGATGATGAGCATCAGGATGATGTTCTAGTTTCTGCTCGATATGATCAGTTGGATCATTTATATGTATATGCATCATTTTGGATGCTGGATATGATCAGTTGGATCATTTATATGTATATGCATCATGTTGGATGCTGGATATGATCAGTTGGATCATGTGTATGTATCTGTAGATGTATTAGGTGGATACATTGTATGATCAAGTAGATCATGTATGATGATATGTAGCAGGCAGATACTATGTATGCATCAGGTGGATGCAATGTATGATCAGGATGATCATGGATGATGAGCTTCAGGATGTTGCTCCAGATGACATGCATCAGGACAATGTAGTGATGATGATCGGGATGATCATATGTGATGACATGTATCAGGTGGATACATTACATAATCAGTTGGATTATGTGTGATGATTTTCGAAGACACAGATGCACATGAGCTTTTCGGACATGGTTGTAGATGTGTTCTCCCATGGTTGTGATGTAATTGTTGGGCTTTTCCGACATGGTGGCAGATGTGTTCTCCCATGGTCGTGATGTAATTGCGGGCCATTTGAGCATGGTTGTAGATGTGTTCTCCTATGGCCACGATATAAGTGCCGGGGCCATTCGAGCATGGTTGTAGATGTGTTCTCCCATGGCTGAGTATAAGTGTTGGGGCCATTCGAGCATGGTTGTAGATGTGCTCTCCCATGGCTTTGATATAAGTGTTAGGGCCATTCGAGCATGGTTGTAGATGTGTTCTCCCATGGCTATGATATAAGTGCTTGGCCATTTGAGCATGGTTGTAGATGTGTTCTCCCATGGCTGCAATATAAGTGTTGTGCCATTCTCGCATGGTTGTAGATGTGTTCTCCCATGGCGAAGATGTAAGTTCTGTGTGATGTGCATCTGGGATGTGCTTCGTGAACGATGATCATGAGTATCAGGATGATACTCTATGGCTATGGATAGGTTTTGCAGTAGCATGTAAAAGGTCTTGGGAGATCCGATAGGTTGAGTTGTGTGCTCGTAATCAGTCATGGGATGCTCTTTCGAGGTTTTGTTGACTCATGTAATAAGTCCCGGCGATTCCACGGTATGGCTAGTGATGATGAAGATCTGTAGGTGGTGTGCCTACAACCAGTATGAAAAAGGACTAGCTCTATAGAACTTCCTATGACGAGTAGATTCAAAGATTGATTGAGATAGCAGCAGCAGTAATGATGATGATGATTCCAGGACGATGATTCGTTGATGATGATACAGAGAAGAAGACTTGTGCTAGAAGACCTGTGTCGAGAAATACATTCCTAATTAAGAGGGAATGTTGATGTATATGTAACTTCGGAATGTATTTCATATATGTATATTGCACTCCGATAGAGATGGTATTATTCCTCTATACGGAAGTGTTTGTATTCCTATAGAGATGTTATTATTCCTCTATACGAAAATGTCGTCATTTATATTGTAAGTGTCGTAACTTATACTTCATGGGTTATTAGACCACCTTGTTGGGGTCAGCCCTGAATAAGTCATGTGGGTCAAAGGGTTATTAGACCACCCTATTGGGGGTCGGCCATGTGGGTCAAAGGGTTATTAGACCACCCTATTGGGTGTCGGTCCAGTCAGCATTATGTTATGTGGTTAAGTTGAGGCCGACCTAGTAAAGGTTATTAGGCAAGTCAAGTCAAGTATAAATAGAGTGCGGGAGGCACTCTATTTCATCATTCTATTCTCACACACACTCTTTGGAGAGTGGCGCACTTGTGGAGGAGGAGAAACTGCTTTTAGGAGATGTCTATCTCTTATGCTTGGGTTGTATTATTGCTCTATCTATCTTTGAGGAAGTTATTGGGGTTTTTCACCTTTATGGTTTTCCCCAAGTAAACGCTGTGTCTCTTGTGTGCTTGCATTATTGTGTCCGTGATTGATATGTTGTAGATATGTTGTACATGTTGTTCTCTCAGTTAAGATCCTAGATCAGATTGAAGTAAATTTTGAAAAATTAACATCTAGGTGACCAAAGAGTTGTTGAAAAAATTCTTAGAGTTATTCCAAAGAAATTTGAATCTTTAGTTGTAACCTTGGAAGAAAACAAAGATCTGTCTACATTTACTATTGATGAGTTGCAAGCCTCATTAATTAATCATGAACATAGAATCAGCAGTTCAGAAACATCGCTGGAAGGTGCATTCGTAGCAAAGTCATCCATAAGTCATGGAAGAGGTAGAGGAAGATCAAACTCTAGAGGCAGAGGACGAAGTTCGTTCAGAGGAGGTCACAGCAGCAGCCCTGCGCAAATCACTGGTAGAGGCCAGAATCGGAGCCCCAATCAGCCAAGTGGACAAAGGTATGATAAATAAAAAATTCAATGTCACTACTGTAAGAGGTATGGACACTTCGCATATGAATGTAGGAAGAAATAGTATGACCAAGGAAAGCAAGGCGAAGCAAAATCAAGCAACAACAACACTTCGAACAAGACATTGTTCTTAGCATGCGCATCATCGCTAGAATGCAATGCTGTCCAAGAAAGTCCAAATGACATATGGTATTTAGACTCAGGCTGTAGAAATCATATCACTGGTAATTTAAATCTATTTTCTAAATCTATTTTCTAGTCTAGATAAATTAGTTCAAACTGATGTAATACTTGGAAACAATATTCAAGTTACTGTTTTGGGTAAGGGTACTGTTGATATTCTAACAAATAGGGGGAGAAAAAATGTATGCTTGATATTTATTATGTTCAAGGTTTGAAGCATAATTTGATGAGCATAGGACAGCTGATGGAAAAAGGTTACAGAGTTCACATGATCGAAAAGCATTGTGTGATTAAAGACATATATCCAAGCAATCAGTTAATTGCCAAAGTGCAGATGACAAGCAATCGCTTGTTTCCTTTAAGGATAAGACCAAACATTAAAGGAAAAACAACTAAAGTTGTTCATACAAGTCAGAATGAAAATTTTAGATCTGCGTTCAAAGCAGAAAGCAAAGGAGCAAACATTCACTGTGCAGCGGAAGAAAAGGACAGTGCAATGCAAGCTGCGTTTCAAACAAAAATTCAGGATGAATCCTGGTTATGGCATTTCAGATTTGGACATCTAAATTTTGGTGGGTTAAAGCTACTGCACATGAAGGGCATGGTGAAAGGACTGCTATTGATTGAAAAAATAGAAAGAATTTGTGAAGGCTGTATTTTTGGAAAACAGCACAAACAGACTTTTCTAGTCGAAAAGTCATACAGATCTCGCGCACCACTTGAAATTGTGCACTCCAATATTTGTGGACTGATGCAAGCACCGTCCATGGGAGGATGCACTTATCTTCTCACATTTATTGATGATTTCACAAGAAAAGCATGGTTTTATTTTCTAAAACATAAATCTGATGCGTTTAGTTGTTTTCAGCAGTTCAAGGCACTCATGGAGAAGCAGAGTGGTTACAACATCAAGATCTTAAGAACAAATAGAGGTGGTGAGTATGTCTCAAACGATTTCTTAAATTTTTGCAAGAATCGTGGCATACAGAAGCAATTCACTGCACGGTATACACCGCAGCAGAATGGTATCGCAGAGAGAAAAAACAGAACCATCATGGAGATGGCATGCAATATGTTGGCAGCAATGCATCTGTCAAATGAATACTGGGTTGAAGCAATGGAAACTACGGTATACATCATGAATCGATGTCCGACGAAGTGCGTGAAGAACAAAGTTCCGCATGAAGCATGGATAGGTATGAAACGTAGTGTTTCACATTTAAAAGTTTTTGGTTGTGTAGCATACTCACATGTTCTAGATGATTTAAGAAGGAAATTAGACAATAAAGGACAAAAATGCATTTTTATTGGGTATTCTGAAGATACAAAAGCATACAAGTTGTATGATCCTGTTTCAAGAAAAAATATTATCAGTCGTGATGTTCAGTTTGTGGAAAATGAAGCATGGGATGGAACTGTTGAGAAAAATGTGAAAATCGTGTCACATGTTCAACATGATGACATCCCAGAAGATGTGGTTGAGACTTCGGATGCAAATCAGAACTTCGCAGCACCGTCTACTCCGAGGATAGTGCAGCATATCGCAGCACAAGCAACTCCAACACAAGTCGCAGCAACTCCGACAAGCACACCAAGTGCATAGAAAACTCCATCAAGCAGTTCGCGCAGTTCAACACCAACAACTCCACCAAGGACAAGAAGTCCGCGTGAGATATATGACGCTGGTACACCCAATCCATTCTCATGTTTTGCATTATTTTCTCAAATTAATGACCCGCTAACAAATGAAGAAGCTGTTGAAGATAAAGTTTGGGCACAAGCCATGGATGAAGAAATAGAATGCATTGAGAAGAATCAAATATGGGAATTAGTTAATGTTCCTAAGCACAAGAATGTGATAAGTGTGAAATTGATTTATAAGAACAAGCAAGATGTTGATAGAAATGTGCAGAATTACAAGGGAAGATTGGTAGCAAGAGGGTTCACTCAGCAACCTGGCATAGACTTCAATGAAACTTTTGCGCCTGTAGCACAAATGGACACTGTCAGAACAGTTTTGGCCATCGCAGCACACAAGACATGGCCTGTTTATCAAATGGATGTAAAGTCTGCATTTTTAAATGGTTATTTGGAGGAAGAAGTATATGTTGAGCAACCACAAGGCTATGAAATTCCAGGTCAAGGACACAGAGTATACAGACTAAAAAAGACACTCTATGGTTTGAAGCAAGGTCCTAGAGCTTGGTACAGTTGCATTGACTCATACCTCATTCAGAATGGATTTCACAGAAGTGAATGTGAGCCAACGCTATACACAAAAATCAACCAGCAAGGTAATAAGCTAATTGAATGCCTGTATGTAGATGATTTAATATTTACTGGTGATTTTGGCATAGAAGAATTTAGAACAATCATGGAAAGTGAATTTGAAATGAAAAATTTGGGGCTTATGAAATATTTTCTGGGCATTGAAGTCGAACACACTGATAATGGTATATTTATATCTCAGTCAAAATATCCTAGTGATGTCTTAAATAGATTTAAGATGTTAAGCTGTAAGACAACTCCAACACCAGTAATAACAGGTTTGAAATTAAGCAAGGATGATGATGGATCAATGTAGATCCTACGCTGTTTAAAAGGCTTGTTGGCAGCCTTATTTATCTTACAGCAACAAGGCCAGACATCATGTATGGAGTTAGCTTAATCTCAAGATTCATGGAGTCACTAAAAGAATCGCATTGGAAAGCAGGTAAAAGAATTCTGAGGTATGTAAGTGGAACAAGAGACTTTGGTATTTTGTATTCAACCTCAAAAAATTGCAAACGCATTGGATACACTGACAGTGATAATGGAGGTAGCATAGATGACAGAAAAAGCACATCTGGAATACATTTCATGTAGGAACAGGTGTTGTATCATGGGCTTCAAATAAACAACCCATAATAACTCTTTCTTTAGCATAAGCAGAGTATGTCGCAGCTACAAGCGCTGCATGTCAAGCTCTTTGGATGCGCAGGATGTTAAGTGATCTATCACATCATCAACAAGAACCTACAGTCATTTACTACGACAACAATTTAGCTATCGCACTATCAAATAATCATGTATATCACAAGAGAGCCAAGCACATCGACACAAGGTATCATTTCATCAGAGAATTGATAAACAACAAAGAAATCTATTTAGATTTTTCCAGGTCTGAAGATCAGGTAGCAGACATCTTTACCAAACCATTGGCAAAAGACCCATTTCAGTATCTGCGAAGTTGTTTGGGAGTCACAAGTTCTATGCAGTGCATTCTATCATGAACAGAGCATGTTTTAGCTCTGAAATATTTTGTAATATTTTAATTTTATGATCCCCATCCGCTCATAATTAAGGGGGAGTGTTGGAAAATATGTAATTAATGAGTTGAACGCGTATCAGAACTGTGCCAGCTCTATCAGTCATCCTGTCAGCTATTTGTGTGTCAGCGTGTAGACCGCAGCGTCAGTTTGTCAGTGAGTTCGGAGCCAATCCGACGCACGTCTTGTTTTTATTTACTTCACCGCGTTAATAGTTTGCAAGTCAAGAAATCTTAGGTAAGAATTAATTTATGTGAGCGTTCCTAAGTCGATCGATAGGAAAATCTATAAATAGAAACTCATAGTTTGAAGCTTAGTGAGTGATGTGAAGAGGAGAAGAATAGAAATGGAGATTAGTGCAGTTTGTATCAAGAGCCCAAGCTCTATGAATGTAAAAGATCGCAGTGATCCTCATTTCCATGTATTGAGGAGGTGCGCAGTTTACTATGGTAAATATATAAGTCTATGTTTTATGTTTCATTCTCAAGAATATTGTATGTTGCAAGTCGCACATCATCTCCAGATTTACTGGCAAAATTCCAAAATAGTGCACCACAGTGAAAGTTCTAAATTAACAAGGAGAAACTTCGGGTTAAGATGTTTTAGTTGTTATGTCTTAGAGAAATATATTTCATGATAAAGTTTGGTTAAGTAAACAGCGAAGTATTAGTAAATGGACCCCAAAGAGAAGAAAAATAAGATATTCATCTACTGCCCGGTGTGCTTTTCCCTGGACTCCCTCTTCCTTACGGGGTTTAAATTTATGATTTGACATCTACTGTAGAAATGCTAGTCATTATGGTGTTTTGATTACTTTATACCAGGTGTGGCAGGGGTACGCAAGTTCTTGCTCGCCCAGTGACTCAACAACGCACCGATGGAAGGGTGGAAGGGAATTAGGAGCAGGTCCTATCTTCAAATCCATCTGGAAAAACCACTTAATTTGCTTTGGGTTTGAGCTCCGCCTCAGAATGGCTGATAGCCCAGACGAAAGCCTTCCCGCTAGCCTTGCGCCCTGCATCCAATGCACAGATTGACTCATTGTTGGAAAAAGTAGGCTTCCAAAATACACAAACACCATGACAGAGGGCGCCAAAAATCCAGCCATTTCAAGCACTCCTCGTCATCGGTTTTCGCCATCTTTCCCCGGCTATTCATGTTTCCGCAAACGATCCCCATGTCGTTGAAAACTATTGATTCCCATGTTTAGATTCCAGCTAATTATTATTCTAATTCAAGTGATCGATTGGCAAGGCATGAGGTGCAATTTGGCAGTCGGGCTTTTAATCAGTCTGTTATTTTTCATTAATCACGCCCACCATGGGGCATAAGATTTCAGGGCCACATGGCCGAGATCTCATCACAGATAAACAGAAAGGAAGCAGAGTTTGGCCACTGCTGTGGGGGAGGTGGCCCCTTCCTGTAAATCTCTGGAATGTCCAGCTTATGAAAGCATCCACACAGGCAGACTACGAGATTCGTCGCTATAACTACACAGTCTGGATGTCCACAGTCCCACCCATCAACAACATTTCCTTTGTAGATGCTACGAGGACTGGATTCCTCAGTTAAATTATAAACCATGGGTTAATCGTTTTCTTCTTTGGTCCTTATAGTTGATAAGGTAAGGAATGCTATAATGTTTACATTAGAACGTTAATTTTTGTATCCAGCTAAAATCAGATTTTATGGGCTCTATTTTGGATAACCCATATAATTACGCAGTTGTTAATTGTTAATTTTCATATGCAAGTTTTCAAACTGAACTAAATTCGTAATACGAAAGCAAATTCCTAGTAACTAAGGCAACAACTTGAGCTAACCTTTGTGCAAAAATGACTAGTAACATAGGGAACAACTTGAGCTAACTTGATCTGTGCCCCTGTTAATTTGTGTATGCAGTCTGTTCGATTACATTCAAGGGCAGAACATGGAACAGGCCAAGCTGCCGATGACGGCCCTGGTTATTGATTAAAAGCTTCTCTTTTTTTTCATGATAAAGAAACAGGTTAACATCTAAAACTAAATAGCAGAGGACACATCTAAAATCCAAAATAGCATGGGACAGTGGCTTTGTTTTGGATACATATATCGATTGAAACTACTTTTTTTATCTACCTTAATTTGTCGATCGGTTAAAAACTTGTTATTTTCCTGGTAATAAAGAACAGGTTAATATTTAAAATTCAAATACATTTGGTATGATGACTTTAAGCTGGTGAAGTGCGCCCATCTTTGTGGACCTTTCAATCAAGCGAAAGTCTTTTACAGGGGAGGCGGGCGTGACTTTCTTCCCCCTGTTACACTAGATATATCAGGTACTGTAGCGGTTATGTCAGATTTCCATCCGTGCCCTGACTGTAATATAATGAGTTGGGATCTTTTTCTTCCTCCCAAGGCGTAATTCCCATATGCTCTGTATTTTTCAGAGAGTTTTACAATATTTATCGCAGCGTTTTACATTAGTGGTCGCTGTTGGTCCCTGTCCATTGTGTGTTTTACAATATCTTAAGTCTATCGATTCAAAGTTGGGATGTGAAGGTTTCAATGAGCATTCGCAAATGGCGTTAAGAACATATTCCGTTTTTAGCGGTTCAAATGTAGCGACATGCTTGACCACAACTCAATTGACTAAAACAAAACTATATGTTTGACTATAATAATAAGACCATTGCCAATATGGAGAAACAGAAACTATCTTTAACTATAACACCATTGCCAATATGGAGAAACAGAATATGAAAATGCTGTGCGATAATTTCATTATTAAGAAAAAAACGAACCGGAGTAGTCTTAGCACATCGTAAAGAGCGCACTACTATTTTATTTGATATATTGATATATGGATATATGGACGTGGGTATTTTGCAGCGCTACATTGATATACATTATATATATAGCAAGTACTTAGCTAAACTTCTAAAACTTGTGCTGCTCGTACTGGAGATAACAGTCAACGAGCTGAACTCGGGCACCGACGGCGTTGCTGCAAATGTCGTATATGCGATCGGAAGCGTTAGAAACGCAGGAGGTGCAATCAGACTCAGAGATTGACTCTTTACAGGTGGCGTGGCCGTAGGCAGTGGGTACGCCTCCGCCTCCTCCATTCGACGTCTTGTAGTCGTAACTATTGTAAGCGGTGTTTTGCTTCAAATCTTGGAGCACGTTTCGAAGATTATTGTAGAATTGGCTGCCCCGCGGGATCTTCTTCGTATTACACCTCGCAGACACGAACTTGGTATCTGCGGCTTCTGCAGCACCGGCCATGACCACGATGACCAACAATATTGCAAGAGAGCTACAAATCTGAAACTTTGACGACATGGCTACTAACGGAATGAAATAGAATATTCAGCTCGGATGAAACTCTTCCCTTTCCTAAAACTGCAAAGAGCAGACGTTATTGTTGCTTATCAGTGTGCGGGGCGGATCCTACTTATAGCCCTCTGGGTGCAACTTGAAGTTGTGATAAGGTAGAGGGTGAATTAGATTCAAGAGGGAAATTATGATTGCAGTTGTCTGTGTCATGGCGTGTCCAGCACACAGAGGCGCTACACTTGGCACTTCGTTCACACCCTCAAACTAGACGACACAAGACGAGAGAATATAATGCGCGTAAGTATTGGACACCTGCCAAAGCATAAAAAATAAATTGGCCAATCATAAGCTGCGAAAATCTAAAAAATTTAAAAGTCAAATTGCAAATCTTTTTCCATTAGCGAAAAGAATAAACAGAACATTGTCGAAGCTCGGATATTAGAAAATTATAAATTTGCAGCTCTTGGTGTTACAAAAATTACTTGAAGATTACGTAAACTTTAGTCAGAACTTTTGATTGTTAATAAAGTAAAACATCGCAGTTAGCAATTATTATATGGCAGCCAGCCATATTAAATAATGATTTTATTGTGCAGTTTTTAGAAATATAAAAGATATTGTTAGAACCATTCCAGCCAGCCATATAAAAGATATGGCAGCCAGCCATATTATAGATATTATATGGCAGTCAGCCATCTAAAAGATATTGTTAGAAGTGGATGTTGTATGTACCACATTTTAAGAAATTGGATTCTTCTTAACATTCAAGTTTAAAATAAATATTATTTAAGAGAGCCGTGTTAATTGCAGAGTCTTTATTTTGTGATATGCTGTTTAAATCAGGTGGATCAGCAAAGAAGAAGGAGAATAAATAAGAATAATAATACCTTTAAATTTATCTGTAACAATGTCTATCACATTCACATTTAAAAAAAAATAAAGTTCTTTATTATAATATTAATTCTAATTTATAAAATTTAAAACCAAAAAAAATTAAATTTTAATTAATTAAAACTATAAAATATAATAAAATTTGGATATTTTATATCATGTTTGTTGAGCTATGATTAAATCAGGATTTTACATAGAAGGAATTTGAGCATATATAAGAGATTTACATATTAAATCAATATAGATTTATTTAATTTCAGATCTACCTTAAAATGCAAGTTTTTCCTCAAATTTATATTTTTAAAAAAGTTTGCAACTCAACAAATTTAATCTCTCCATACTTGGTAAATAAGTTAGTTTTTAATCAAAATTGATCCAAATTCATATATCAAAAACAATTTTATACAATTTTTTTTTTTTTTAATTTTGATTTAATTTTATTTTTATTTGTGAATAGTTAGAAAAAATTAATATTAATACATCACCTAAAAATAAATATAATAAGTATTTTCTTTTATTCTTATCATTATTATTTTTAATATTAAAATTTTATAAATATTTGTGATATTAATATACTTTTAACTATCTATATAACATTATGTTAATAAAACTCACAATGTTTTTAATTTATTGATACAAATTATTAGTTCCCTACATGTGCTCTACTATTATTTTTTCATATTCTTTTAATGCCAAAAATTATGTATATTGCGTTGCATTTATGGTTCGAGAAATTTTTCTAATTATGGTGAAAGTTCCTCCATTTGTCAAAGGAGAAGTATTTGTCAAAGGAGAAGTAGAACTCAAAATTTTTGATAAACAATTCATAAAGATGAATACCATGGTGTTAAAGGAATTTATTGCAAATTACTACTTCTCTTCCATGTTATTGTAGTCACCTTTGTATGTAAGAATTCATGTTTTTTATGCATGTTCAAAAACTTGTTTGGTTAGTTAAAGAATAGAGGTAAACAAATAAACAATTTTAAGTTTTATTTATCGTGTTATATTCTTATAAATAATAAAGATTTTAAGCAATTACTTTTACTTCTATGAGTAAGAAAGATATTTGGCAATTCCATTTTACAATTAGAATTTACTACTTTTATATTGTGGTCAAATAAGTACAAACAATCTTCCTAGCAGGGCCCAAACTTCTATTAAAAAATGCCATTTGCAAATTTTGAATCCTGAGAAAAATGGTTGCAGGTTCACAAAGTTATGTTTCAATAGGCCCTTCATGGTTGCGGGTTCACAAAAGTTATGTTTCAATAGGCCCTTCATTGGTTTGAGATAGTTATTGGACCTTGAGCTTATCTTGCAAGTCTTAACATGATCATTGTACATAGCTTGCCAAGATGGAGAGCTTGCAAGAGGCTTACATATACCTTTTTTTTATATTTTGTAATATCCCCTAGTTTGTATAAATTATTTTACTTAGTTAAAATTCAGATTATGCTTTTGAGTAGAATTATTATGTTATATTGGAACCGAAAAGTGTGCAAGGATGTGCTTGACACCAAGTCCTTAGGTAAGGGTTGTTGTAAAAGACACTTTCTAAACAATTTAATGACTAAAAACAACAATTGAGCGGCCATATAGATGACTATGACTCCATGAAAAACTTTTTAAATAATTTAATGACTAAAAACAACAATTGGGTGGCCATGAATAGAGATGACTATGACTTTATGAGTAGGGAAAACAATCCTATTATCCATGTAGAGAGTCACTACAAGTGCCATGAGACAAAAATCCTGAACGAAAACCCAAAAATATAGGCGTGAATCCAAAGCTATGAATTTCTCAAGAGCGAAAGCCTTTGGAGGTAAGAACTAGGTGACTACTCTATATATGAGCATATGAGAGGAGGCAGGATGCTACCAAGTATGCTGAAGTATTGATGTGTAAGAACTTGAAATTGTCAGGGAACAAGTCTCTTGAGAGTTTTGGAATAATACTTAGTTGGATATCGTGTTAAGGAATTTGAGTTCTAAACTAAGATAGACCATGTGGAAGATGGATTGCAAGATTTTGGACTAGCAGAGGAGAATTTTTCACCCTAATGGAGTCATAGTGTATGCTTGGGGGTGGCATGAGCAAGTGATTTTAGCTGCTGATATCTACGGTTGGGAGGTACATGGCCATCCCAATTGTTGTTCCACAAGTGTTGCAGACTAGTTAAGCATTTCACTATGTGTTTCTCTAGTTTAGTTCCTGTAAATGTTTTTATGTTACTTCTCTTTTGTTACTATCCTTAGTTGATTCCTATATGTATTTTTGGTTATTTACTGAAATCTTTCTCTTTTTTACTCACTAATGAGCAATTAGTGAGTAACATTTCCTATTAACTTAACTAGAAACCATGGTTGGATTATATTACTTATGAATGTTTCTAAAACTAGTTTTTGTATGTAAAGCTCTAAATTGTTCTAGTACTTAAATAGTTAACTTACTTTAGGTATTGCAATTACTTAGTTTTCTAGTAGTTAACCAAAAGGAAATGACCATAGATAACATATGCTTAACCTATAAAAATATATGCTTTAATTGTGTTTTGTATCAACATATTTAAATAATACAAGCCAAACTAGTTCTTTATACTATACAAGAAAATATGTTTAACTCTCGAATCAATCTGTATTATTGCTAAAAAAAAAAAGCCTAACATCATAAATACAACTTCAAGAAGTATTATCACTGTAATTCATATAATCTAGAAATTTCACTATAAGGTTGATTTTCTTATTGGGCTTCATAAGTACAGTATTTACATGTATAATCAATCAAGAAAATGAATTCATGCTTCATACTTCATTCATGCAGATAGGGTCGACATTAAACCAAAAGAAGGAAGGCAACTATAGTTCCGCACAAAGCATAAGTATATATTTAAAAACAAGAAAAAAAGTCATTAATGAATCTTTCACGTAATAAACCAAGTAAAACAGTTAGACTGAAGACCAACACTAGTACAATCTACTTAAATAACATGCCTCTATTATCTACAAAGAAGCCCAGACCCTTGACCAAAACATCTTGCAAGAAGTTAATAAAAGACCTGTAGATTACAAAGAAGCCCAAACCCTTGACCAAAACATCTTGCAAGAAGTTAATAAAAGACCTGTAGGTTATCAACCTAGTGACCATCAAGACATATCACGGTCATTATAGTATTTCTAAGCTAAGAAATGCTCATCAAGGATGAATGTGTAACTCAAAAACTAGAATATGAGCCACGATTAACTTGGATAGAAGCGTAACCATAAAAAAAGGTATGAGTATGAGATAAATCATTTACTATTACCAAACTCAGCTAATTGAACCCCATCAAACTTGATAGATCATGTCAAATGGGTAAGAGTAGAGAACCGAGTCTACCAGATATGGTAACTTTGGTCGAAGTCCAATATGAGTCGGGAAGGGTATCTGAATACCCTAGTTTAAACAAATTAACATTGGAAGGATGGTTGTGAGTTCAGAAGACGAATAAGCATCGAGTGGATGAGGTAAGCAAAGAACCATGATGAAATAAAGGAGTACCATATAAAATCTAACTATAAAACAAACAACATAAGTGTCAAGCGATAAGTTACATGAAGCAAAGGGTTTCAAACCCTATAGAGACCATACTTAAAATATGTTGAAGAATGTAACTTCGGAAGATATTCTTATTTATATCATTTTTATTATTTGTATTGTACTTCCTTTGGGAATTATTAATGTTGTAATTGGTCATGTAAAATTCATTGAAAGATTCAATGTAAACCCTAACAGTTATGTCGGCCTAGAAGAATCCATAAAAGAATATTTTATTGTAAATTGGACATGTCGGCCCTGTTAGAGAAGTCAATTCGGCCCTGTTAGTGAAAAAGGTCAAGTCATTGATTAGTATAAATAGAAGGCTCTCCCTTCTGATTTGATCACCTCACTCACTCATCAAGTTCACATGAGTAGAGAGATAGAGTCATGGAGAGTAGCTTCTTTTGAAGACTTCTTGTTTTGGGTTATTGCACGAGGATTGCCATTGTACTTTCTGATGAATCTATACTGAAGAAGTTTGTTGGGTTTTCTTCCCCTCGAGTGTTTCCCTGGATAAATTATTGTGTACTATTTTCTATGATGTGATTGTTTATATTTCAATGATCCTTAATGTTATTGCATGTAAAATTCTAACATGGTATCAGAGCTAGCTCGAAATAAAACATTGTGTAGTTGCAACTGCCGGAAGTGAAAAATGGGGTTTCTCTTTCCAGAAGCTTTCCTCCACAATTTGGTTGAAAAAGAGGGTCAAGGAAACTCGCCCTAAAAGGGCATATATTTTTGTGGAAGCAGAATTTAGATCGGATAAATTTCATTTTTGGGCCCACCACTACAACCAAGAAAACTAGGGCATCAAGTTTTTGGAAATTTTGTCAACAGATTTGGAGAAAAAGTACCTTTGCTCAACTCGCCTTGGGGAGGTGCATATTTTCCTCCACTTAGTTTTTCAAGATCCTGAAGATGATAAATTAGGGTTTCCCTGACAAACCCTAGCTCATCATGAAACCAGATCTCAGAAGTCAGTACTTGGTTGGAGCATCTCATTTGGTAAGTTTTACTATCTCTATTTCCATTTGAGATTCTCATTTATCAAGTTTTATCAAGATGAATAACCATACCAAGCTTGAGGATAAGCTTGAAGGAGCAGACAATTTTCGTTCCTAGAAGTATAGGTGATGCTCATTCTAGAAGAGAATGAGTTGGATAATTATATCAAAGAAGCAGTTGCAGAGGTAGAGGGAGATGAGGATAAAACGAAGCATAAGAAGAACCTGATAAAGACTAAGAGGATCATTGCTGATTCTATCAAGGATCACTTGATCCCACACATCTCATCTCTATGAACTCCGAAAGAGATGTTTGACGCACTCAAGAGATTATTTGAGGGAACAAAGCTCAATAGAAGGATGACCTTGAGAACTCAACTCAAGGCTGTGAAAATGAAAAGCAATGAAAGCATTCAATCTTGCTTCACATGTTGATGTACTTGTAACTTCGGAATGTATTCATTTGTATATTTTATATTGTATTTGTATTTTATTGTTGTACCTTCGACGGAGATGTTTATTCCTTCGGTCAGAGAAGTCTTTATTGTACTTAGGTCATGTAAAGTCATTGAGGTCCATCCTCCCATGTATGACAGGGCATTAGACCCCAGAGTTGTGTCTTTCATGGGTTATTAGACTCTCCTAAGGGAGGTCGACCCAGTCAGGGTAAAAGGCAAGTAAAGGTAAAGTATAAATAGAGAGGAGCACCTCTTTATTTATCCATTCACTCACACATCCAACTCGCATACTTGAGAGAGAGGATTGCGCACAAGTGGAGGAGGAGTAGCTACTGGAGACATCTATCTTTTGGGGTTTCATCTTTGTGATCTTTGTATTGGTGCTTATTATATCTCTGAGGAAGTTGTGGGGTTTTCTCCTTTATGGTTTCCTCGGTGAAATGCCTTGTGTCTCTAGTCTCTTGTGTTTGATATGTTGTACATGTTGTTCTCTCAATTAAGATCCTAGATCATATTGAATTAAATGATGAGAAACTAACATGGTATCATAAATAGCCTGAAGGAAGGCATTGTATGGTATTTACGAAACTTGTTGCACTTGCGACAAATTGGAAGCTAGCGCTTAGTATAGTAAAAACTAGTCATCGTGGAACTTTCGCTATAAATCCGTTTTCGTGAAGGTTCGTGATTTGAAATTTTTACAGGTTGAATATCAGACACGGATGTACCCTGTGTACAAATTTCATTCTCATATTCGTTTCACTTTGTGATATATGATCCGTACAGGTTAGTGTTTCTGCCTCTTCCAGAATGCAACCCTAAATAGGTGTCCTAGGAACAAAGGTCCTATCTCAGGCTAGGAAGCTCCAAATGGAATTTCGTAAAAAGTGACAGTTAGGGAACGGACTGTAGTTTCACAGTTCTGAGTTTTAGAGGCCGAAGTTGAAACAGTGACACGTGGCACTCCGTGCAAGTTCACTATGCTATTTCATCCCATAAACAGGTCATGTTGTGACACTTAACATATATCTCTCATGGAGAATCCATTGGAGCTAAGATTTGTGGGGTTGGAAAGATGACAGGTCATTCTACCACAGGACAAAGTTTCAGACCCTAACAATCCAAAATTTCAGAGATGTACCAGAAATAATATGGCCTATCTTTCTGTCAAAACATAATTGGATTCTGAGCATTTTCATTTTTGGCTTGTCACTGCCGTGGGAAATTAGGGCTTTTGAAAGAAGTGGAATTTTGGAGTGCTCCCACCATAGGATTTCTCTCTTCAGCAAAATCGAAAGTTATAGACTAAGATCAAACTTTTTGGTTGGATGAATCTCGAGGAAAGTCAAACCCTAATTTGACTTTTGGACCAGAAAACCAGTTTTTGATAGAAGTTGCAGATCCAAAATTCGTAGGTCATTTTTGATAGTTTTTCAACATTTAATTCAATAGATCTAGTATCTTAACTGAAATAACAACATGTACAACATATGAAGAATAAGAGACAAGAGACAAGAGACACAAAACATTTCACTAGGGAAAACCATGAAGGTGAAAAACCCCACAACTTCCTCAGAGATAGAACAAGCTTCAATACAAGGATCACAATGATCAAACCCAAGAGATAGATATCTTCAGTCTCATACTCATCCTCCACTTTTTCACACTCCTCCTCTCTCTCACTAATGCAAAGTGAGTGAATGAGAGAATGTGTAAAATGAGAGCGACGCACTCTCTATTTATACACTCCTTCACTTATATTTTAACTTTAACTAGGTCATCCCCAACTTAATCACTTAACATAATGTTGACTGGGCCGACCCCTACTAGGGTGGTCTAATAACCCTTTGACCCACATGACTCATACAGGGCCGACCCCATCAAGGTGGTCTAATAAACCATCAAGTGTAAGTTATGGCACTTACAATATAACTTGCAACACTTGCATGTACAACTGGCAATACTTCCAATCAGAGGAATAATACATCTATGTTGGATATACAATAAAGTACAAATGTAATATACAAGTGAATATATTTCAAAGTTACAAATACATCAACACTCCCTCTAACTAGGAAGGTATTTTCTAGACACAGGTCATCAATACATATTGGCACAAGTCTTCAATTCTGGAGCTAGATCATCATCACTGGATCACGGAGCATCATCATAATCACTACTGCTGCACTCAACATCTCGATCACTAGGATATCTCTGAATTCTTCTCATCATAGGAAGTTCTATAGAGCCAACCCTTTTTCATGTTGGTTGTAGGCCTAGCGTCTCGTAGGTCTTCATCATCACTGGCCATACCATGGAATCCTCTGGACTTATTACGTGCGTCAATAAAACCTTGAAAGAGCATCCTATCTCAGACTATAGGATCTCCCAGGATATTTTACATGTTGACTATCACAAAACCTTAAAAGAGTGTCTTACAACCTGCAAGAACTCTAAAGAGCATCCCAGGACTGATTACGAGCTTACTGCTCAACCTATCAGATCTCTAGGGATGATTACATGTGACCCCCACCACAAAACCTTAAAAGAGTGTCCTGCATCCTACAAGAACTCTAAAGAGCATCCCAGTACTGATTACGAGCTTACTGCTCAACCTATCGAATCTCCAGGGTTGATTACATGTGGCTAGACAAAACCTTTAAAGAGTGTCTTGCAACCTGCAAGAACTCTAAAGAGCATCCCAGGAATGATTACGAGCTTACTTCTCAACCTATCGGATCTCCAGGGCTAATTACATGCCTTTAGTAGCAAAACCTCGAAAGAGCATCCTAGCTCAGATTATAGGATCTCCCAGGATCTTTTCAATGCTATATGCACAACTTGTCCACGGCCACAGAGTATCAACCTGATACACATGATCATTCTGATCATCATCATATAGTACATCATCATCGCATGATCATCTTGATCATCATCACAACATCGTCCTGATGCATATCATCTAGAGTATCGTCTTGATACTTGTCACATATGATCATCCTGATCATCATCATAGCATCGTCCTGATGCATGTCATTTGGAGCATCGTCCTGATACTCATCATCATCGTATAATCAAACTGATCATACAAAGCATCCACCTGATGCATATCATCACATCTGATCAACATCATGCAGAACATCATCCAGAGCATCGTCCTGATTCTCATCACACGACGCTTACATCCATAGCCATGGGAAGGACCCTCCTATCACCATGCTTGGAATGGCTCTTGAAAATGTGTCCCATCACTTCTTCCTTGAAGTATCTTCTATCTAAATAACACCAAGCCTCTCTCTGAAGTACTCAAACTTCACTCTGGCTAGTGGTTTAGTCAACACATCCACAATCTGCTCATCTGTCGCAACATACAGGATCTTCACTGCTCCTCTCTAGACCATATCCCTGATATAGTGAGATTTGATCTCGATGTGCTTCGACCTGTCATGGAACACCAGTTTCTCTGACAACTTCACACAACTCTGGTTGTCACAATAGATATAGGTATCATCCAATGGGAGATCAAATAACTCAGACAGTAGATTCCTAAGCGATACTTCCTCACAATTGGCCGAACAAGCTGTGACATACTCTGCTTCAGCTGTACTCAGTGCTACGCAGGAATGCTTCTTGCTAAACCATGAGATCACACTTGATCCCATACTGAAGTAGCACCATGAAGTGCTCTTCCTATCTGCAACACTGCCTGCCCAATCTAAATCAACATAACCCTCCAGGTTAAACTTTTTATTCGCATCATACTTGAGCCCATAATCAATCATACCCTTCAGGTACCTCAGAATATGATTCACAACAATTAGGTGAACATGTCTAGGATCCATCTGGAACTAGCTCAATGTGTTCACCGCAAAGCAAATATCTGGTCTTGTGTTCGTCAGGTACATCAATGACCCAATCATTTGATGACACACCATGACATCAACCATCTCTGATGAAGCATCACTCAATGGCTTTAGGTTCGATGCCATAGGTTTGGCCATGGCCTTGCAGTCCATCATCCCGAACCGCTTTAGGATCTCTACTGCATACTTCCCTTGTCCAAGGAAGATTCCATCTACACTCTACCACACCTCCATACCTAGAAAGTAAAGCATCATACGCAAGTCCTTCAACTCAAACTCGGTAGCAAGCTTCCTCTTCCTGTCGACAACCAATCTATCCTCACCATGTCCTAGGAGCTTGCTTCAAGCCATACAATACTTTCTTCAATATGAACACATATGAATCCCTATCATGTGTCTCAAAACCGAGTGGTTGCTCCACATACACTTCCTCTTTGACTACACCATTCAAGAAATTTGTCTTGACATCCATCTGGTGTATCTTCCACTTCATCACTGTAGCTAGAGCAAGTACTATTTTGATGGAAGTGTACTTGGCTACAGGAGAAAAATTCTCTTCATAATATATTCCCTCTTTCTGGGAGAAGCCACGAGCTACAAACCTCGCCTTGTATTTCTCTATGCTACCATCTGCAGCATGCTTGATCTTATAGATCCACTTGGAAGTCACAACAGACTTCCCTTCTATTCTTGGGACCACATCCCAAACATCATTCTTCATAATCGACTAGTATTCCTCGATCATGGCATTCTTCCATTACTGCATCCCGGATCCTGGGAACTTCATATTCTTCAATATCTTCAATAGATAATTTTCTTGAAATTCGTTGCTGGAACAAATGTTGTAGTCCTTATTTTGTATGTGATTGTACACGATCTTTCCTACAAGCTGTCAAATTCAATTGCATGATTAGAAACTTCTCATAGTTTTTCAAAAACACATTCTTATGCATAAAGACATATGTCTTACAATCATGCAATTATCTTAGCCAATGCTTCAATACAACATTTATCCATATCCCGTATTCACACTGTAACTTTCTAGATGCCCTCCATCTCTACCAGAACATTTGTTAAGAGTGTGCACAACTCCCAACATGTTAGCAAAGAGGTTTCATTCTAGATAAGTAGCAATGGAATGTTGTATAGTACCATAGGCCACTTACCCATTAGTAGTATCTTGTTCATTAATGCAACTTTTCTAATATGCATAATATACATCGTAAATCTAGGAACATAAGTATGTACATGACTGAACAACATCATTTAAGTAATCATATATACAGGAAATGACAATTCAAATACTTATCTTTGTTTGGTTGTTAGGTGGACTCCCTCTCAATCTTTGCTTCCTTGCAAGAATTGCTGGAGTGTGCTCCCTCTTGATCTTTGCTTCTTGGATTATATGTCCTTGAACTTATATCCATCTTGGACCACTATGCATGCTTAAGTGTGCACTAGTGTCATCATTGTGTCATCCTCAAGATCTCATACATAATCATACATCCATTAGTATAATCTCAATACTATAAGAACATTATGATTCTAAATAATCTTAAATATGTATTGTCATGATCATTTCCTACATAAGTAATAAGCGTTAGTATTCAAGGTTTCAGGGAAGACTTCTTTTACTCATGCATATTATTATTTGACCATAGGACTCTTCTGGCTAGTCATATCATTAATCTAAGTAAGAAACATAATATGCACAAACCCTTGATTAATTAAACTTCTAACTTCAAGAATAATCATCCAAAAGTATAAGATCCTAACACAAGGTAGGATTCTAACTTGATATAGGAAAAAACATACATGGTTATCATGTTTGCTAGTTATGTCTAACATACCCAAACAATGTCTGCTTGTTCTCTTCAATGACTTGTGCTTAGTACACTACATATCTCATAAATTAACCATTGTAGAACTAAATTATACATACCTCATAAGTAGAGCTTCTATGTGATCCATGAGTCTTTGTCTTCATGTCACCATGGTCATATGTTCTTGATCTAGAACTTGATTTGTACCTTTCATGTTAGCGGACAACATCATTCTCATACAATACCACAGTGCATTAGTACAATCATAAGTGTCATAACCCTAATCAATGAATGTCTTCTATCATTCACATGCATTCATACTTTTACTAGGGTGATAAGACAACTCTAAAATTAATCAATATTGTACTAACCTCAATAATATGAAGACAAACATATCATAACCTTAATCATGAACAAATTTCAAAAACATACCTGTATCTCCTCAAGTCATACCTGTCGGGATTGCTTGTATCCTTCTTATGTAAGGCTTTAGCCTCATCTCCCTCTGGAACTAGAATTTCTTCACTTATGTAGGTGTCCAATTCATCCTTTTCTAGGATTAACCCAATCCACTTTGATTTGTTGAAACTAGATCTGGATTTGGATTAGGGTTTGTCAAAGAAACCCTAAAAAATCCAAACTTTGAATTTCAAACTTCTGATTGGATGAAAAGATGCGCCTTGCTGAGCTAATCAAGCTGGTATACTTCAATTTTGAAAACTACAAAATTTGACCCTTCAAAACTGCCTTTGAAACTTCTAGATCTTCTAGACAGGATCTAGAACTAGGGTTTGATAAAGCCCGGTCTTCTGCCAAACAAAAAGGTTTGATCTTGTACCCTAAGCTTCTACTTTTCTGAGGAGCTTCCAGCCATGGTCTCAGATTCCACAAATTTCAACTTTTGCAGAAACCCTATTTTTCCACCTTTCTTATCAAAATCCCGAACTAGGGTTTAATGATGCCTGTGGTTTTGCCCAACCAAAATTTTTTATCTTGGTCTCTAAATTTATATTTTTCCAAGGAGAGAAATCCTATGGTGATATCACTCCAAAATTACACTTTTGTCAAAAGCCCTAATTTCCTGCAGCAGTGATAAGCGAAAAATGAGAATGCTTAGAATTCAATTCTAATTCACAGAAATATGTGCCTTATTGTTTCTGGTGCATCTATGAAATCACGAATCCAAAGGGTCTGAAAATTCGGTCTGTGTTAGCCTGACCTTTCATCTTTCCAACCCCACAGATCTGAGCTCAAATGGATTCTCTGAGAGAAATATATGCCAAATGTCACAACGTGACCTATTTATGGGATAAAACAGGATAGCAAACTTGTACGGAGTGCCACGTGTCACTGTTTTAACTTCGGCCTCTAAAAAGAGGACCTGTGAAACTATAGTCCATTCCCTTAATTTTATGTTTTACAGAATTTCATTTGGAGCTTCCTAGCCCAAGTTGTGACCTTTTTTCCTAGGTCCTCTATTTATGACTGAGATATGGAAGAGGCAAAAACCCTAACTTGTACGGATCATAAATCACTAAGTAAAACGAATCAGATGTTGTGCGTCGGACACAGGGTACATGGGGATGTTATCTATGACCTGTAGAAGTTTGAGAATCTGAACCTTTGCCAAAATGGATTTATAGTGAAAGTTCCACGATGACTGGTTTTTGCTATATCAAGCCCTAGCTTCCAATTTGTCGCAAGTGCAACAAGTGTCATAAATGCCATACCATGCCTTCCTTTAGGCTAGCTCTGATACCATGTTAGTTTTTCAACATTTAATTCAATAGATCTAGGATATTAACTGAAATAACAACATGTACAACATATCAAGAATAAGAGACAAGAGACAAGAGACACAAAATATTTCACCAGGGAAAACCAAGAAGGTGAAAAACCCTGCAACTTCCCCAGAGATAGAATAAGCATCAATACAAGGATCACAATGATCAAACCCAAGAGATAGATATCTTTAGCAGCATACTCCTCATCCACTTGTGCGCACTCCTCCTCTCTCTCACTAATGCGAAGTGAGTGAATGAGAGAATGTGTAAAATGAGAGAGACACACTCTCTATTATTACACTACTTCACTTGTCTTTTAAATTTAACTAGGTCGGCCCCAACTTAACCAATTAACACAATTTTGACTGGGCTGAACCCCACTAGGGTGGTCTAATAACCCTTTGACCCACATGACTCATACAGGGCCAACCCCATTAAGGTGGTCTAATAACCCATCAAGTATAAGTTATGACACTTACAATATAACTTACGACACTTGCAAATACAATTGACGATACTTCCAATCAGAGGAATAATACATCTTTGTTGTATATACAATAAAGTACAAATGTAATATACAAGTGAATATATTCTGAAGTTACAAATACATCAACAATTTTTGGAGGGTAAATTTTTGGAGTTTTCAAAATCTGAGCACACCGGCTTGCTCGCCACACTCAATTTCATATCCCTGTCCAGATAGAAGTTTGAAATTCTAAGTTTGGATTTTTACGATTTCTCTGTCAAACCCTAGCCAGCTCCAGATTGAGTTTCAGCAAATCAAGTGGTAAGACCTAAATCTTTTATTTCCATTTAAGTTTCTCATTAAGATGTCTCACCACACCAAACTTGAGGATCATCTTGAAGGGGATGATAGCTTCCGAGCATGGAAGTATAGGATTGGGTTAATCCTAAAAGAGAATGAATTGGACACCTACATAAGTGAAGAGATTCCAGTTCCAGAGGGAGATGAGTCTAAGGCCTTACATAAGAAGAGCTTGGTCAAGGCCAAGAAAACCATTGCAGATTCTATCAAAGACCATCTCATACCACATGTGTCTTCTCTAAAGACACCCAAGGAGATGTTTGATTCCTTGATCAAGTTGTTTGAAGGCAATAACATAAATTGGAAGATGACTTTGAGGAATCAATTGAAGAATGTCAAGATACAAAATGCAGAGACCATGCATTCCTACTTTACAAGGGTCTCTCAGATAAAAGAACAACTTGAAGCTGTGGGAGAATATATAGAGAATGATGAAATTGTGATGACCACCTTGAATGGTCTTCCTAGGTCATGGGATTCCTTCATTCAAGGAATTTGTGCTAGGAAGAAGCTCATCACATTTATTAGTGTAATATCCTATGGACTGTCTACCAAGAATATTAACTCACTTCCACAATCCTTTAGACTCAACTAGTCAATTTTCTGTTTAAATCTCCAAATGGTGCACGATGTAAGTGAGGTGTACTGGATGTAGGACTAAGGATGGTGGGGTGAAAGTTAAGTTCTAGAATTTATATGGGTTTTCGTGCAGCAGTAGGTCAAGGTGAAGATCTGAGGTGTCCTATCCACAAGGTACCAATACCTTTCACTTTTCAGCAAAGGAATTAATCCCTTGCCTACTTCGGGGCTACCTGGGTAGCTGGCATATGCATACTAGACAGATATGGGTTTAGGGAGTTTTCAGTAGTGTAAATATCAGTCAATTAATGGCTGAATATGTTCAGGAAGATTCTGGAGCAGATTGGACAAAGTTTGGAAAGATTGGGATGACAGATGCTTAACTGGGATTGTCGGGCTAGTAATTTTGCTGGCTTTCCAAACACAAGGCAGAAGCTTCCAGATTTTGAATTTGGGGCTGATATGGTTAATAAATTAAGTTATCAACCAACTGTAACTAACGATAAGTGAAATGGATTAGCAGATTTTCTTTTATGACCAAAACAGTAAAACTAGTCAAATTAAACCACCCAACGAGCTAGTCTCTAAATCTGACTTAATAAATGACATCCATTGATTGATTTTTCTGATATAAATGTATGTGTGGCTCTGATATAGTAATAATAATAGAAATAACTTTCAAACAGATGTGACAGAACCCTCCTTTTATTATTCAATAACTCCTAAAAATGGTGCCTCATGGGCTATGATTTTACAATACAATGGTCAAGATTATGAAGAGAGAGAGAGGATTTTTACTGTGGATCTGTTCCCGAGCTATGATCAGGTCACCAAAAATTCATGTGACTATCATGGGATGCATTCTGAACTTCTGGACTTGATAGGGGCACATTCACTGAGCCAACCCTCTCCTTCAAGGAAAGCTCCCCTAACTTTAGCTGTGAATGGTAGCAGAATGTAAGAAGAGAAGGGGGATCATGTGTGGATCTGATATCTAGACACGTGACTCTCTGATATGCTGCAAAACATGGTAGGATGAACTTATTGGAGATTCTGGGCGCCACTCATGAGAACTAGCTCCTCCTTCTGGCAATTTTCCTTCAAATCTAGCTGCTAGTCCACCGTAGAATTGTCGTCCTCTTCAAGATGAATGTAGATCTTCCTAGATGGAATAAGATGAATGTTATAGGATGCAATACATGTATTGGGCCTGCACAAAACTCCTGGATAACTCACACAGACTTGGGCCACATCACCCAAGCAAACATGTCGAGGCACAACACTCAACTGCAGAGGCTCAAAGCTCTTAGACTAAAATTCTAAATGAGAAAAGTTCTTTCCTGAAGTGAGAATCATGCTTAAATAGATGAGATGGCTTGCTTGGAAATCTATACCACACATGTGGGTGAGGTAGGACGCATCCCTTCTAAGTTTGGCAAGTTTTTGTGCTTTCTCACTTTCTTTCCTCATCTCCCATCAATCTGAAATGTCAAGTGTGCCCTAGCTACTTTTCTAGATTGGCAAGTGCACCCAAGCTTCCTTTCTGGATGTTGCTAAATATCTGCTGAGCTTTTCCTGCTCCTTTCCATTCCACTTACTTTCTACTTTTCTGCCTTTGCCAACTTTTTCCATCTTTTCCTGATTCTTTCCATTTCTTTTCCACTTTCCTGCTTTTGCCAGTTTATAATTCCATTATGATTTTATTTCCATTCTGGATTATTCTCCACTTGGCAAAGTCATCCACTTGACCACAATTTCGACCTCCTAGCCTTATTATCCAACTTGGCAATATTTATTAGCATTTAATTAATAAAAATACTAAAATACTTCTCACAATTTATTTCCAGCTTCATAATTAATTAAATAACTCCCCAATTAATTATTCCCTAAGGTTTACTTGCCTCAAAATATCCCTATGAATTAAATACTTAATTAATTAATGCACTTAGACCCTTAGGGATAGGAATATCCAAGTTGTGACCAAGGTCACTAGGGGGGGGACATGACAGTCCTCCCTTCCCAAGACTGCTTGTCCTCAAGTAGTTTCAGTCTAGGATGCTGCAAAATCTGTTCATCCTCCCAAGTGGCATCCTCGCTAGGCAGACCTTTCCTTTGTACCAAGTATTCTTTGATAATTCTGTGTCTCAGCTTTCTCTCCCTGGTCTGCAGGATGTCTTTAGGCTCTAGTACCAGATGTCCTTCATCATCAAGGGGGGGCAGTATTTCTGAAACCTTAACCTGTTGGCCCATTGCCTTCTTCAAGCAGGACACATGAAAGACATTGTGTATTTTTCTTTCTGCTGGCAAATCTAACTCATAGGCTACTTCACCCACATTCCTTGTTATTTTGTAGAGACCATAAAACCTTGGCAGTAATTTTTCAGGCCCCTTTGTCTTAAGAGTGGTTTACCTGTATGGATGCAATCTCAGGTAAACCAAGTCTCCTACTTGGAAAGTTTTGTCTGTTCTATTCTTATCTGCATTAATTTTCTGCTAATTCTGTGCAACCTGCAAATTCTCTTTCAGTGCTTTGAGGATATCCTGGCCCTCTTGTAGCTAATCTTTTGCCTTTTGTGCTTTGCAGTTTCCAAAAACCAGATCTGCAAAAGTGGCAGATTCGTACCCATACAAAGCCTTGAATGGGGTCATTCCAATGGACATGTGGAAGGTGGTGTTATAACAGAATTCTCCCAGGTGTAACCAGTTGACCCAAGCCTTCTGCTGCCCTGTGACATACTTCCTGAGGTACCCTTCCATCCATTGGTTAACTCTTTTAGTTTGCCCATCTATCTGGGGATGGTAGCTGGTGCTGAGGTTTAAAAATGGATTTACCAATTTGAACAGAGATTGCCAAAAGGCACTGGTGAACTTACTATCCCTGTCACTGATTATGATTTTTGGCAGCCCATGCAGTCTGAATACTTCTCTAAAAAAAAGTGTAGCAACTTGACTAGCAGAAATAGCAGATGTGACAGCGAAAAAATGAGCAAATTTGGTTAATCTGTCAACTACTACAAAAATATTGTCTTTACCCTGGGATTTGGGAAAAACTGTGATGAAATCCATTGATATGCTCTCCCATTTCTGTCCAGGGATTGGCAAAGGTTGTAGAAGTCCTACAGGACGAGTGTGCTCCACCTTGTTCTGCTGGCATGCTGTACACTCACTAACATGCTTTAGAACATCCTCCTTAAGGCCCTTCCAGGTGAACCTCTCTCTTAATTTTCTGTAAGTCTTGAAAATACCAGGATGGCCTGCTATAGGGGCATTGTGGGCAGCCATCAAAATTTGCTTCTTCAGCTAAGATTCAAGAGTTAAAAAAATTATGTTCTTATAATAGATGACATCATTAATGACCTGATAATGATCTTCCTGATTTACTCTTTCTAGTTGATCACTAGCAAACTGATTTTCTACATATTCCTTAATTAGTTGTGCCTTCCAATCGGTAGGCACTTGCAACAAAGAAAAAATAGGCTTCCTAGAAATGGCATCAGCAACTACATTCAACTTACCTTTCTTATATTCAATATCAAAATCATAGGACTGAATTTTGCTTACCCACTTTTGCTTCCTAACATTCAGCTCCTTCTGTGTGAGGAAATGCCTCAAACTGTTATGGTCTGTTTTAACTATGAATTTACCTCCCACCAAGTACTGCCTAAATTTGGCCAATGCATGCATGATGGATAACATCTCCTTGTCATAGATTGAGTACAGGATCTCATGGAGCTACAACTTCCTGCTCTCATAAGCGATCAGGTTTCTATTCTGCATCAGAACTGCTCCTATGCCTTCACCCGAGGCATCACACTCCAATACAAAAGGCTGGCTGAAATCTGGGAGTGCCTAGACGGGGCAGCTGCTCATAAATTCCTTCATTTTATTGAATGATTTTTCAGCCTCTTCATTCCAGTAGAAAGCTCCCTTCTTAGTAAGGTCTGTCAAGGGAGAAGTGAGTTTGGAGAATCCCTTCACAAATTTCCTGTAATATGTGAATAAGCCTATGAACTCTCTTAGAGCAATTATATTCCTTGGGCTGGGCCAATCTAAGATCGCTTGGATATTATCCAAGTGTACCTTGACTCCATCTTTCCCAATGATATGGCCAAGATAGAGGAGTTCCTTCATACCAAACTCACACTTGGGTAGTTTGGCATAGAAAGATTGTTCTGCAAGTAGAGTTAGTACACTATCCAAATGCTGCAAATGTTCCTCCCATGTCTTACTATAAATCAGAATGTCATATAAAAAAAAAGTACAAATTTACGGATTTGTTTGCTGAAGATTCTATTCATGCAGGATTGAAAAGTTGCTGGTGCATTTGTCAAGCCAAAAGGCATGACCAGAAATTCAAAATGCCCAAAATGGCACCAAAAGGCAGTTTTCTGCACATCTTCACTTTTCATTCTGATTTGGTGGTAACCAAAATGAAGGTCAATTTTAGAAAAGTACTTGGCCCCATGCATCTCATCCATCAGCTCATCTATTATTGGAATAGGATATCTATTTTTTATGGTTTTCTTATTTAAAGCTCGGTAATCAATGCACATGCGCATTGTTCCATCTTTCTTTTTGACCAGCACTACTGATGAAGCAAAAGGGCTTGAGCTGGGTCTTATGAACCCCATTTCCAGCAGCTCTTTTATGGTATTTTCTATTTCATATTTCAATCTTTTGGGGTGTTTGTAGGGGTGGGTTTTTATGGGAACAGTTCCAGGTTCCATCTCTATCCAATGTTCAGTACCCCTATTAGGAGGCCTTCCATGTGGCAGATCCTCAAACACCTTTTTGTGCTTTTGCAGCAGTTTTTGGATATCTTCAGGATGCTGAGACACATCAATGGTGGTTCCTTTGGTAGTGATCAAACATTATGCAGCCCACTCTATGTCTCAATGCCTCAAAACATATCTCATACTATGTGCAGAAATCACTTGTTTTGGGTAGGTGTTAACACCTCTCAAAACTACTTGCTTACCTTCAGCATCTTTAAAGCACATTTGTGGAATTCTGTAATTTACCACATGCTCACCAAGTGAGAACATCCATTGTACCCCCAACAAAACATTAGTATCAGCAACATCAACAATGTAAAAACTATCAGTTACAGTATGGTCCCCAATAGTTACCTCCAGCTTGGGAATCCACCTGTTGCATTGCATAGTGTTGTTTTTACTATAAATAATAACTGTGAAACCCCAAAATTTTTCAGATTGGATTTTTCTCCTTTCCACCATGGCTGCATCAATGAAATTATGTGTGGCTCCCCCATCGACCAACACTGAAACTTTCTGCCCTTGCACTACTCCCTTAAATCTCATAGTGTGGTAGCGGGGTACTCCACTCAAAACTGCAAATTTTGCTTCAGTTTGTGTTGGCTCTTCTTCTTCTGCTGTATTATACCCTTCTTCTGCTGGTTCTTCCACTGTTGCTTCTACACCCATTTTCTCTTCATCACTTTCAGAAAATACTTCTATGTAGTGAGCTTTGCCTTTTGCACATTTGTGCCCCGGGACCCATGGTTCTTGGTAGGAAAAACACAGTTTTTTCCTCCTTAACTCATCCTGATCTCGGAATGAGTATTCTTTCTTGTTTGGGGAAGAATTATTTCTGAATGGTGGCTTTGAATTCTGAAATTTTGCAGGTGGGTTAAACTTAGGTGGGTATTTGGTTCTTGGGATTGCATCTTGCAGATCCCTAGTTCTGCTCAAAGCTTCTTGCAGGGTGGCTGGTCTATAGGCATTAACCAACACTTTCAAAGGTTCTATTAATCCTTCTGTGAACAACAGGATCAACCTAGATTCTGATATATCAGTGACCATCACTGCCATCTTCTGAAATTCTGATATATAGGCTTCTGGTGTGCTGGTTTGTTTCAAGTGTGCCAACTCACGGAAAGACAACTCGGGGTCCCTCCTATCAAATATTTCTACCAACCTCCTGGTGAAATCTTCATAGGACTCAACTAAATCATGTCCCAAGGTTCTCATGCCATGAAACCACCAATCACTGGCCTCCCCTTACAAATGCAAAACTGCCATCTTGATGGCATCTTTTTCTACCATGGCATGTAGTTGAAAATATATGTCTAGTTTCTCCACCCAGGAACTAGCATTGCATTTTGCAGTCCCATCAAAGTAAGGTATCTGGACCTTACCTACAGCATTCCTCAACTCAAAATTGTTTGTTGGCTGCCTATTATATACCCTTGGCTGATTTCTAAGGTAAATCTCAGAAAAATCTTTGAAGGTGAAATCTCTTCTGCACTCATCACTCAAGGTCAGATATACTGCATGTCTTTCCTCATAGGTAGCTACAGGTGCACCGGGTGTTTCTTTATTTTCCTCAAAGAAGGTAGGCATGGTTTTTCGAGGTTGATCTTTCAAATCCATTTTAAATTCTCTAGGCCTATTGAATGGAGCAGTCTTTGAAAAAATGGTTTCTCCAAATGTTTTTCTTTCACCCTGGTGAGAACCACTAGCACTCCCTTCTGCCTCTTTGTGTGCCAACTGTCTACTAATGATTTCTTTTGTTTCATGCCCATTATGTGCTACAGTATGTGTTAGATTTTCTATCCGTCTAACCATTTTAATCAGCAGTTGTCTAAACTCATCATTAGCTTCTTGTTCATACATGTTTCTATTCCCTTGTATTTCTCCTTTAGTAGAATCTACTTCTTCTTCCCTAGTGTCTTTGGGGCTTTTTCCTTTGGTGCCAGGGGTTTTTCTTGAGCTCATCACCACAACAAGAGCAGGTTCAAAGGACCGTGCTCTGATACCACTGTAATATCCTATGGACTGTCTACCAAAAATATTACCTCACTTCCACAATCCTTTAGACTCAACTTGTCAATTTTCTGCTTAAATCTCCAAATGGTGCAGGATGTAAGTGAGGTGTATTGGATGTAGGACTGAGGATGGTGGGGTGAAAGTTCAATTCTGGAATTTGTATGGGGTTTGGTGCAGCAAAAGGTAAAGGTGAAGATCTTAGGTGTCCTATGCACAAGGTACTAGTACCTTTCACTTTTCAGCAAAGGAATTAATCCCTTGCCTACTTTGGGGCTACCTAGGTAGCTGGCATATGCATACTAGACAGGTATGGGTTCAGGGAGTTTGCAGCAGTGTAAGTATCAGTCAATTAATGGCTGAATATGTTAAGGAAGATTCTGGAGCAGATTGGACAAATTTTGGAAAGATTGGGATGACAGATGCTTAAGTGGGATTGTCGGGTTTGTAATTTTGCTGGCTTTCCAAACACAAGGCAGAAGCTTCCATATTTCAAATTTAGGGGCTAATATGGTTAATACATTAATTTATTAACCTATTGTAACCGATTGAGAAGTGAAATCGATTAACATATTGTCTTTTATGACCAAAACAGTAAAACTAGTCAAATTAAACCACCCAACGAGCTAGTCTCCAAATCTGACTTAATAATTGACATCGATTGATTGATTTTTCTGATATAAATGTATGTGGGGCTCTGATACAGTAATAATAACAGAAATAACTTTGAAACAGATGTGACAGAACCCTCCTTTTCTTATTCAATAACTCCTTCTCAAAATGGTGCCTCACAGGCTATGATTTTACAATACAATGGTCAAGAATATGAAGAGAGAGAGAGGAGTTTTACTGTGGATCTGCTCCTAAGCTATGATCAGGTCACCAATAGGTCATGTGACTGTCATGGGATGCATTCTGAAACTTCTGGGACTTGATAGGGGCGCATTCACTGAGCCAACCCTCTCCTTCAGGGAAAGCTCCTCCAACTTTAGCTGTGGAATGGTAGCAGAATGTAAGAAGAGAAGGGGGATCATGTTGTGGATATGATATCTGGACATGTGACTCTCTGATATGCTGCAAAACATGGCATGCTGAACTTCTTGGAGATTCTGGGCTCCACTCATGAGAAACTAACTCCTCCTTCTGGCAATTTTCCTTCAAATCTAGCTGCTAGTCCACCGTAGAATTGTCCTCCTCTTCAAGATGACTGTAGCTCCTCCTGGCTGGAATAAGATGAATGTTATAGGATACAATACATGTACTGGACCTGCAAAACACTCCTGGATAACTCACACAAACTGGGGGCACATCACCCAAGCAAACATGTCGAGGCACAACACTCAACTGCAAAGGCTCAGAGCTCTCAGACTAAAATTCTAAAAGACAAAATTTCTTTCCTGAAGTGAGAATCATGCTTAAATATATGACATGGCTTGCTTGGCAAGCTAGAACACACATGTGGGTGAGGTAGGGCACATCCCTTCTGAGTTTGGAAAGTTTTTGTGCTTTCTCACTTTCTTTCCTCATCTCCCATCAATCTGAAATGGCAAGTGCGCCCTAGATGCTTTTTTGGATTGGCAAGTGCGCCCAAGCTGCCTTTTTGGATGTTGCTAAATCTCTGCTGAGCTTTTCCTACTCCTTTCCATTCCACTTACTTTCTACTTTTCTGCCTTTGCCAACTTTTTCCAGCTTTTCCTGATTCTTTCCATTTCTTTTCCACTTTCCTGCTTTTGCCAGTTTCTAATTCCATTTTGACTTTCTTTCCATTCTGGATTATTCTCCACTTGGAAAAGTCATCCACTTGACCACAATTTCGACCTCCTAGCCTTATTATCCAACTTGGAAATATTTATTACCATTTAATAAATAAAAATACTAAAATACTTCTCATAATTTATTTCCAGCTTCATAATTAATTAAATAACTCCAAAATTAATTATTGCCTAATGTGTACTTGCCTCAAAATATCCCTATGAATTAAATACTTAATTATTTAATGCACTTAGACCCCTAGGGATAGGAAGATCCAAGTTGTGACCAAGGTCACTAGGCGGAGGACATGACAAGTAGGCTATGGGAGGAATGCTCACAGGAAGAAGCTCGAATTGTAGCTCGAGAAGAAAAGATGGATAATGAAGACCAGGCTCTCACAGCACACACCAGGAAGAATAACCACACAAGGGAGCATCCTCATTACAAGAAGGGTAAATACCACCACCGGAATCGAAGGGAGAACTTTGGAGGATCGATGAGAGATCTTTCTCACATTTGATGTTATACTTGTGATGAGAAGGGACACTATTCCAGAGATTGTCCCAGGAACAAAAGTAGCTCCAACAAGAAGAATAACAACAAGAGAAGACATCATGCTCACACTGCAGAGGATGGATGAACGTCCAAGGAAGAGAACCAGGGAAGACAGTGAAGATTCTTGAAGTGATGAAGAATATGTATTGTAATGAAGTTTTACATGAAAGGAGTAGAAGAAGCTACTGCAGAGTTGGAATTTAGAAAACAAATAATCTATGGAAGAACCTCTCATCCATTTTCAGCATTGGTTAAGGTGCACACTATCAAATACTCTAGTAGTTCCTGCAAGGAAGCAAAGATTGAGAGGGAGACCACCCGACAACCAAACAAATATAAGTATTTGATTTGTCATTTCTTGTTTATATGATTACTTAAATGATGTTGTTCAGTCATGTACATACTTATGTTCCTAGATTTAGGATGTATATTATGCATTTTAGAAAAGTTGCATTAATGAACAAGATACTACTAATATAGTAATGGGTAAGTGGCCTATGGTACTGTACAACATTCCATTTCTACTTATCTAGATTGAAACCTATTTGTTGACACGCTGGGAGTAGTGCACAATCTTAACAATGTTCGGGTAGAGATGGAAGGAAACTAGAAAGTTACAGGATATGGATAAATGTTGTATTGAAGCATTGGCTAAGATAATTGCATGACTGTATGACATATGTCCTTATGTGTAAGATTTTGTTCTGAAAACTATGAGAAAGTTCGAATCATGCAATTGAATTTGACATGTAGGAAAGATCGTGTGCAATCACCTACAAAAGAAGGACAACGACATTTGTTCCAGTGATGAAGTTCAAGAAAAATACCTATTGAATATATTGAAGAATTTGAAGTTCCCAAGATTAGGGATGCAGTAATGGAAGGATGCCATGATTGAGGAGTACCAACTGATCATGAAGAATGATGTTTGGGATGTGGTCCCGAGACCAGAAGGGAAGTCTATTGTGACTTCTAAGTGGATCTACAAAAGATAAAGCATGCTACAGATGATAGCATAGAGAAATACAAGGCAAGATTTATGGCTCGTGGCTTCTCCCATAAATAAGGGATAGATTATGAAGAAACTTTTGCACCTATATCCAGATACACTTCCATCAGAACAATACTTTCTTTGGCTACAGTATTGAAGTGGAAGATACACCAGATGGATGTCATGACAACCTTCTTGAATGGTGTAGTCGAAGAGGAAGTGTATGTCAAGCAACCACTCGGTTTTGAGACACACGACAGGGAGTCACATGTGTGCAAATTGAAGAAAGCCTTGTACAGTTTGAAACAAGCACCCAGGACGTGGTACGGAAGGATTGACATCTTCCTGACTAGTTTGGTCTTTATTAAGAGTAAAGTGGATTCCAATCTTTACTACAAGGTTGAGGAAGGAAATCCATTGATACTCCTACTGTATGGGGATGACCTGGTTGTGACAGGTGAGAATGGGTTGATTGATGATACGAAGAGGAAGCTTGCTGTCGAGTTCGAGATGAAGGACTTGGGAATGATGCATTACTTTCTAGGCATGGAGGTGTTGTAGAGTGTAGATGAAATCTTCCTTAGACAAGGGAAGTATGCAGTAGACATCCTAAAGCGTTTCAGGATGATGGACTGCAAGGCCATGGCCACACCTATGGCATCGAACCTGAAGCTATTGAGTGATGCTTCATCAGAGTCGGTTGATGCCACATTGTATTATTAGATGATTGGGTCCTTGATGTACCTGATGAACACGAGACCAGATATTTGCTTTGCTGTGAACACATTGAGCCAATTCGTGACAGATCCTAGACATGTTCACCTGATTGTTGCAAAGCATATTCTGAGGTACCTGAGGGGTATGGTTGATTATGGGCTCAAGTATGATGGGAACCAGAATATTAAACTGGAGTGTTATGTTGATTCGGATTGGGAAGGAAGTGCCATTGATAGGAAGAGCACTTCGGGGTCCTGCTTCAATATGGGATCAGGTGTGATCTCTTGGTTTAGCAAGAAGCAATCCTGCGTGGCACTAAGTATAGCCCACGTAGAGCCAAAGCAGAGGATGTCGCAGCTTGTTCGGCTAGTTGTGAGACAGTATGGCTAAGGAAGCTATTGTTTGATTTTTTTGATCTCCACTTGGATGCTACTGGTATATTTTGCAACAACCAGAGTTGTGTGAAGTTGTCGGAGAACCTAGTGTTCCATGACAATTCAAAGCATATTGAGATCAAGTATCACTATATTAGGAATATGGTGCAGAGAGGAGCAGTGAAGGTCTTGTATGTTGCGACAGACGAGCAAATAACAGATGTCCTGACAAAGCCACTAGCCAGGGTGAAGTCTGAGTACTTCAAAGAGAGGCTTGGTGTTCTTTAGATCGAAGATACTTCCGGGAGGAAGTGACGAGACACAAATGCAAGATCCCTTCCAATCATGGTGACAGGTGGGTCCTCCCCATGGTTGTGGATGTAAGTGTTGTGTGATGAGCATCTAGACGATGCTCCGTCACAAACATCCAGATGATGTTCCATATGATAATGATCGGTATGATCATGAGCATCCGTATTATGCTCCGTATGACGATGATCCGTATGATCATGAGCATCCGTATGATGCTCCATATGAAGATGATTTGTATGATCATGAGCATCCGTATGATGCTCCGTATGACTATGATACATATGATCATGAGTATTTGGATGATGCTCCGTGGATGTGGATATCTTGCAGGTCGTGCAGTAGCATGTAATCAACCTTGGGAGATCTTGCAAGTTGGGCTTGGCACGTAATCAGTCCTGGGATGCTCTTTTGAGATTTTGCTTGTTAGCATATAATCATCCTTGGGAGATCTTGCAGGTTGTGCTTGGCACATAATCAGTCCTGCGATGCTCTTTCGAGGTTTTGCTTGTTCGCATGTAATCATCCCTAGGAGATCTTGCAGGTTGTGCTTGGCACGTAATCAGTCCTGGGATACTCTTTTCAGTTTTTGCAGATGCACATAATCAGTCCTGAGATTCCACCGGATGGCCCGCTCGTAGAAATGTTGAGGACCTACATGACAACTAGGCCTACATCCAACATGAAAAAGGGTTGGCTCTGTAGAACTTCCTATGACGAGTAGAATTGAGAGATAGCACCAGTGATAAAGATAACGAGTACAGCAGCAGTGACGATGATGCTCCAGTGATCTAGTGTTGATGATCTAGCTCCAATATTGAAGACTTGTGCCTATATGTATTGATGCCTGTGTCAAGAGAATACCTTCCTAGTTAAGAGGGAGTGTTGATGTATTTGTAACTTCGGAATGTATTCACTTGTATATTTTATATTGTATTTGTATTTTATTGTTGTAACTCCGACAAAGATGTTTATTCCTCCAGTCAGAGAAGTCATTATTGTACTTGGTTCATGTAAATTCATTGAGGTCCATCCTCCCATGTATGACGGGGCATTAGACCCCAGAGTTGTGTCTTTCATGGGTTATTAGACTCCCCTAGTGGGATCGGCCCAGTGTCAAGTGGTAATGGGTTATTAGACTCTCCTAAGGGAGGTCGGCCGATTTAGGGTAAAAGGCAAGTAAAGGTAAAGTATAAATAGAGAGGAGCACTTCTCTATTTGTCCATTCACTCACACATCCAACATGCATAGTTGAGAGAGAGGAGTTCGCACAAGTGGAGGACGAGTAGATGTTGGAGACATCTATCTTTTGGGGTTTCATCTTTGTGATCTTTGTATTGGTTCTTATTCTACCTTTGAAGGAATTTATGGGGTTTTCTCCTTTATGGTTTCCCTGGTGAAATGATTTGTGTCTCTTGTCTCTTGTGTTTGATATGCTGTACATGTTGTTCTCTCAGTTAAGATCCTAGATCATATTGAATTAAATGATGAAAAAATAACATCACAAGGGTCTCCCATATCAGAGATCAACTAGATGCTATTGGAGACCATGTTGAGAATCTTGAAATAGTAATGACCACCTTGAATGGACTTCCAATGTCATGGGAGTCATTTATTCAAGGAATATGTTCTAGAAAGAATCTCATCAGATTCAATGCACTTTGGGAAACTTGCACCCAATAAGAAGCAAGGATTGAAGCTAGAGAAGAGAAGTTAGGTGAAAAATATAAAAAAGCTCTGGCAGCTCATGCCAAGAGAAGCAAGAAAGAATATCATCATCACAAGTCTAAAAGATCCCACAAGAGTTGAATACCTCCGAGAGACTATTCAAGTATCAAATGATACAATTGTGATGAGATGGGACACATTGCAAGAAATTGTCCCAAAAAGAAAGGCAACAAGAAAGGAAGAAAGAAAAGACATCATGCTCATGCTACGGAGGATGATGAGCCAATAAAGAAGAAAAAAAGGGAAGATTCTTCAAGTGATGAAGAATATGTTATGATATCAACACTCATAGGTACAATTTCTCTTGGAAACAATGATTGGTTGGTTGATAGTGGTGCTTCTAAGCACATGTCAGGTTTCAAGGATGCCCTTAACAACCTCACAGAAAAGGACTCAACTAACAACAAGAAACTTGGATATGATTACCAATATCCCATAAAAGGGGTAGGAGAAGCTTCTTACAATCTTGAATCAAGAAATCCTATTAAGATGAAATATGTCCCATATGTACCAGACTAAAGAAGAATCTACTTTCCATCTCAGCCTTAGATGAGAAAGGATTCTGAGTAGCATTTGTTGATGGCCAAGTACTTATGTGGCCTAAAGGTAAAACCTTTGATGATGCAGTAGTGATTGGAGTGCAAGAGAGAGGATTGTACAAACTCAAGGGAAAACCAGAACAAGCATTGGTTCATGAAACTATGGAACCAAGTGAATTATGGCATAGAAGGTTTTATCACATAGACTACAAGGCATTACCAATCGTGAGCAAGATGGTGAACGGTCTACCCAAGATAAAGACTAGGAATGAAGGCATATGTAAAGAATGTGTGAAAGGGAAGAATGTGAAGAAACCATTTCCAAGCAATGATAGTAAAGCCAAGGAGACCTTGGAGCTTATACACTAGGACGTTTTTGGACCTATGTCTTCCAACTCACTAAGTGGGTATGCTTACTATGCTTTTTTTATTGATGATTATTCCCATAAGACCTAGATCTATTTCTTGAAATCTAAAGATGAAGTATTTAGAAAATTCAAATAATTCAAAGCCCTTGTAGAAAATCATACTCAAAAGAAAATAAAGACCTTAAGATCAAATAATGGAGTTGAATTTACTTTGGGGGATTTCAAAACATTATGTAAAGAATCAGGGATTAAGAGGGGGATGATCACTCCCTACAATCCACAACATAATAGTATTGCAGAAAGAAAGAATATAATGATAATAAAAGTAGTGAATTCCATGATCCATGATCATGACCTTCCAATACTTTAGGTATTGCAATTAGTTAGTCTTCTAGTATTTAACCAAAAGGAAATGAACATAGATAACTTATGCTTAACCTATAAAAATATATACTTTAATTATGTATTGTATCAACATATTTAAATAATACAAGGCAAACTAGTCTTTTATACTATACATGAAAATATGTTTAACTCTCGAATCAATCTATATTATTGCTAAAAAAAAAGGCCTAAGATCATAAATACAACTTCAAGAAGTATTATCACTCTAATTCATATGATCTAGAAGTTTCACTATAAGGTTGATTTTCTTAGTGGGCTTCATAAGTACAGTATTTACATGTATAATCAATCGAGACAATGAATTCATGCTTCATACTTCATTCATGCAAATAGGGTCGACATTAAACCAAAGGAAGTAAGGAAACTATAGTTCCGAACAAAGCATAAGTATATATTTAAAAACAAGAAAAAAAGTCATTAAGGATAATTTCACGTAATAAACCAAGTAAAAAATTTAGATCGAAGACCAAGACTAGTACAATCTACTTAAATAACATGCCTCTATTATCTACAAAGAAGTCAAGACCCTCGACCAAAACATCGTGCAAGAAGCTAATAAAAGACCTGTAGATTATCAACCTAGTGACCATCAAGACAAATCACGGGCATTATAGTATTTCTAAGCTAAGAAATAATCATCAAGGATAAATGTGTAACTCGAAAACTAGAAGCTAATCCATTATTAACTTGGATAGAAGCGTAACCATAAAAAAGCTAGAGTACGAGCTTAAGAACGAGCGACATGCCTCCACTACAAACTCAAACATCATCAAGAGATAAATCATTTACTATTACCAAACTTAGCTAATTGAACCCCATCAACCTCGATAGATCATGTCAAATGGGTAAGAGAAGAGAACCTCTACTAGATATGGTAATTTTGGTCGAAGTCCAGTATGAGTCGGGCAGGGTATCTGCAAACCCTAGTTTAAACAAGTTAACATTGGAACGATGGTTGTAAGTTCAGAAGACGAATAGGAATCGAGTGGATGAGGTAAGCAAAGAACCATGATGAAATAAAGGAGTACCATGTAAAATATAACTATAAAATAAGAAACATAAGTGTCAAGCGATAAGTTACATGAAGCAAAGGGTTTCAAACCCTATATAGACCATACTTAAAATATATTGAAGAATGTAACTTTAGAATATATTCTTAATTGTATCATTTGTATTATTTGTATTGTACTTTTTTTGGGAATCATTAATGTTGTAATTGGCCATGTAAAAGTCATTGAAAGAGTCAATGTAAATCCTAACAGTTATGTCGGCCTATAAGAATCCATAAAAGAATATTTTATTGTAGATTGGACATGTCGGCCCTGTTAGAGAAGTCAAGTCGGCCCTGTTAGTGAAAAAGGTCAAGTCACTGATTAGTATAAATAGGAGGCTCGCCCTCCTCATTTGATCACCTCACTCCCTCATCAAGTTCACATGAGTAGAGAGATAGAGTCAAGGAGAGTAGCTTCTTTTGAATACTTCTTGTTTTGGGTTATTGCACGAGGATTGCTATTGTACTTTAAGATGAATCTATACTGAAGAAGTTTGCTGGGTTTTCTTCCCCTCGAAGGTTTCCCAGGATAAATTGTTGTGTATTATTGTCTATGATGTGCTTGTTTATATTTCAATGATCCTTAATGTTATTGCATTTAAAATTCTAACATGATATCAGAGCTATCCCGAAATAAAACACTGTGTAGTTGCTACTGTCGGAAGTGAAAACTAGGGTTTCTCTTTCCGAAAGCTTTCCTCCACAATTTGGATGAAAAAGAGGGCCAAGGAAACTCGCCCTACAAGGGCATATATTTTTGTGGAAGCAAAATTTAGATCGGAGAAATTTCATATTTGGGCCCACCACTACAACCCGGAAAACTAGGGCATCAAGTTTTTGGAAGTTTTGTCCATATATTTGGAGAAAACGTACCGTTGCTCAACTCACCATGCGGAGGTGCATATTTTCCTCCAATTAGTTTTTCAAGATCCCAAAGATGAGAAATTAGCGTTTCTCTGACAAACCCTAGGTCATCCTGAAGCCAAATCTCAGAAGTCAGTACTTGGTTGAGCATCTAATTTGGTAAGTTTTACTATCTCTATTTCCATTTGAGATTTTCATTTATCAAGTTTTATCAAAATGACAAACCATACCAAGCTTGAGGATAACCCTGAAGGAGCAGACAACTTTCGTTCCTAGAAGTATAGGGTGATGCTCATTCTAGAAGAGAATGAGTTGGATAATTATATCAAAGAAGAAGTTGCGAAGGCAGAGGGAGATTAGGATAAAGCCAAGCATAAAAAGAACCCGATAAAGGCTAAGAGGGTCATTGTTGATTCTATCAAGGATCACTTGATCCCACACATCTCATCTCTACGAACTCCGGAAGAGATGTTTGATGCATTGAAGAGATTATTTGAGGGAACAAACATCAATAGAAGGATGACCTTGAGAACTCAAGCCAAGGCTGTGAAAATGAAAAGCAATGAAAGAATTTAATCTTACTTCACAAGGGTCTCCCATATCAGAGATCAACTAGATTCTATTGGAGACCATGTTCATAATCTTGAAATAGGAATAACCACCTTGAATGTACTTCCAAGGTCATGGGAGTCATTTATTCAAGGAATATATTGTTCTAGAAAGAAGGTCATCAGATTAAATGCACTTTGGGAAAATTGCACCCAAGAAGAAGCAAGGATTGAAGCTAGAGAAGAGAAGTTAGGTGAAGAAGATAATCAAGCTCTGGCAGCTCATGCCAAGAGAAGCAAGAAAAAAGATCATCATCACAAGTCTAAAAGATCCCAAAAGAGTCGAATACCTCCCAGAGACTATTCAAGTATCAAATGATACAATTGTGATGAGATGGGACACATTGCAAGAAATTGTCCCAAAAAGAAAGGCAACAAGAAAGGAAGCAAGAAAAGACATCATGCTCATGCGGTGGAGGATGAGGAGCCAATAAAGAAGAAAACAAGGGAAGATTCTTCAAGTGATGAAGAATATGTTATGATCTCAACACTCATAGGTACAGTTTCTCTTGGAAACAATGATTTGTTGGTTGATAGTGGTGCTTCTAAGCACATGACAGGTTTAAAGGATGCCCTCAACAACCTCACAGAAAAGGACTCTCCTGACAAGGCGAAACTTGGAGACGATTACCAATATCCCACAAAAGGGGTAGGATAAGCTTCTTACAATCTTGAATCAGGAAATCCTATTAAAATGAAATATGTCCTATATGTACCAAGACTAAATAATAATCTACTTTCCATCTCAGCCTTAGATGAGCAAGGATTTTGAGTAGCATTTGTTGATGGCCAAGTACATATGTGGCCTAAAGGTAAAACCTTTGATGATGCAGTAGTGATTGGAGTGCAAGAGAGAGGATTGTACAGACTCAAGGGACAATTAGAACAAGCATTGGTTCATGAAACTATGGAACCAAGTGAATTATGGAACAAAAGGTTTTCTCACATCGAATACAAGGCATTACCAATTGTGAGCAAGATGGTGAACTGTCTACCCAAGATCCAGACTAAGCATGAAGGCATATGCAACGAATGTGTAAAAGGGAAGAATGTGAAGAAACCATTTCCAAGCAATGATAGTAAATCCAAGGAGACCTTGGAGCTTATACACTAGGACGTTTGTGGACCTATGTCTTCCAACTCACTAAGTGGGTATGCTTACTATGATTCTTTTATTGATGATTATTCCCGTAAGACCTGGATCTATTTCTTGAAATTTAAAGATGAAGTATTTAGAAAATTCAAAGAATTCAAAGCCCTTGTAGAAAATCATACTGAGAAGAAAATAAATACCTTAAGATCAAATAATGGAGTTGAATTTACTTCGGGGGATTTCAAAACATTATGTAAAGAATCGGGGATTAAGAGGGAAGTGAGCACTCCCCGCAATCCACAACATAACTGTATTGTAGAAAGAAAGAATGTAACAATAATGGAAGTAGTGAATGCCATGATCCATGATCATGAACTTCCAATGCACTTATGGGCGGAAGCAACAAGAACACCAGTATATGTTCAAAACAGAACTCCACACCGTGTACTTGAGAACAATACACTGGAAGATATGTTTACAGGAGAGAAACCAAAATTTATCCATCTCAGAATATTTGGCTGTCATGTATACATACACATTCCAAAAGAGAAAAGAACCAAGTTGGAGCCTTCCGGAAAGAAGGGCATCTTTGTCAGGTATATTGACTCATTAAAGGTCTTAAGAATCAATATACCAGGGTTCAATAAGATCAAGACTAGCAAATATATTACCTTTGATGAATATAAACCTTCAACAGATCAAGGCAGATTCAATCCGACAAAGCACATGAAGAAGAACATGAAGCTCCTAAAGTTAGAGATACAGTGATGGAAGAGTTGATTCCGGAAGAACCTGAAGACCATGATATGACTCAGCCACAGATACTTGTAGATCCACCTAGAGAGGTGAACACTCACAAGAGAAGTACATCCTGTGCATGAAATATTATTCAAGATGCAGAAAAGTATGGTGCTCCAGAAGGGAATCCGAGAAAAAGGAAGAGACCTCAACCATACTCCAGTTATGTGGCATTGTTGTGTGACATCATTGATGTAGATCCTTCAACTTATGAAGAGGTAGTTGAAAACAAAGTATGGAAGGATGTTATAATCAAAGAGTATCAATCGATCATGAAGAATGATGTATGGGATGTGGTTCCAAGACCAGAAAGGAAGTCAATAGTGTCTTCCATATGGATCTACAAGATCAAGCATGCAACAGACGGAAGTGTCGATAAATACAAGGAAAGATTTGTGGCTCTAGGATTCTTCCAGAAAGAAGGCATAGATTATGAGGAGACATTTTCTCCCATGGCTAGATACACTTCGATCAGATATATACTTGCTATAGCAAAAGTGATGAAGTGGAAGGTACATTATATGGATGTGAATACTTCCTTCCTGAATGGCGTGGTAGAGGAGGAAGTGTATGTGGAACAACCACTAGGTTTTGACACACATGATAAGTAGACTCATGTGTGCAGATTGAAGTAGGCCTTGTACGATTTGAAATAGGCACCCAGGAGATGGTACGACATGATTGATGATTTTCTAATGAGCTTGGGATTTACCAAGAGTAAAGAGGATTCCAAACTTTACTACAAGGTTGAAGAGGAAAATCCTGTGATACTACTCTTGAATGTACATGATCTGTTTCTGACAAGTGATGAGAAGCTCATAGCATAAATGAATAGGAAGCTTGATGGATAATTTGAGATGAAAGACCTGGGTATGATGCACTATTTCTTAGGTCTTGAGGTGTGGCAGAATCCAGAGGAACTTTTCCTGAGTCAAATATAATATGCGGCAGAGATCCTAAAGAGATTCAAGATGATGGATTGCAAGGCTATGGCCACACCTATGGCATCGAATTTGAAGTTGTTGAGTGATACTTCTTTAGAGCCGATGGATGCCACAGTATACAACTAGATGATTGGTTCCTTGATGTGCTTAACAAACACGAGGCCAGATTTACTCTTTGCGGTGAACACTCTGAGTTAGTAAATGGTAGAGCCAAGACGATTTCACGTAGTTGCAGAAAAGCATGTGTTGAGGTACCTTAGGGTTACGGTTTATATGCATCAAATCAGAAGATTAAAATGTAGGGTTATGCTGATGCAGATTGGGCCGGTAGTGTCACAGATAGAAAGAGAACATCAAGGAGTTGCTTCAATTTGGGATTTGGTATGATGTCATGGTTTAGTACGAAGCAGACGAGTGTGGCACTTAGTACAACCGAAGCAAAGTATATGGAAACTTTTTCGGCAAGCTACGAGGCAATTTGGATTCAGAAGTTTGTTACAGGTTTGTTCGATCTCGAGTTAGATGCGACTTATCTTCTTTGTGAAAACCATAGTTGTGTGAAGTTGTCTGAGAACCCGGTGTTTCATGACAAGTTGAAGCACATCAAGATTAGGTATCACTATATCCGAGATATGGTGTAGAAGGGAGCAGTGAGGCTACAATATATAGGAAAAGAGGACCAGATAGCCGATGTGTTGACTAAGCCTATATCGAGAGTGAATTTTGAGTACTTCATGGACAAGCTTGGGGTGCTCCATATCAAGAGGGAGTGATGAGTAATACAACACAGATGAGACATAGGTATTCATGGGTCATATGACATAATTGAGTTTCCTTGGTGTCTCCACTTGAGATTTGACAAGGTAGCAAGGATTCATGGGTTATGTGATGTATGTTAGGAACCCATGTCAACCCTTCTCTTTACTTTGTTAGTATATTGTTGTTGGATGCATATTCTTTGTAAGTTGTCCCATAGTATTATATGTTGATCCATAGTTTGTATTAGCCCATAGTATTGATCCATAGTATTGGATGCATATGCTTGGTAAGTTGTCCCATAGTGTTATATGTTCCATGGTATTGATCTATAGTATTGTCACCTAGACTTAGTATAAAAGTTTGTGTTGAGGCCAATGAAGGCACCGCAAAGCTATTTGTATTGAGATTGCTCAAAGGAGGTTTTCCCCTCAAAGTGGCCCGCGATCAATAAAAATATTCCGGGATCTAATATATCATGTATTTTATCAATTAATTGTTGCAAGTTCCTCACATCTGGTATCAGAGCACTTTCTTGGGCTCGTTGGGTGGAATTTCTGCCAATTTTTTTTCGCATCTATATTTGTTCCTATCAATTGTAGGTTCGGATCCGAGAATAATATCTATCCGCTTAACTATGGTAAGTACTTGGCCATAAGCCCTAAACATCATTGTGAGGAGTACCACAGGAACCTCGAAGTAACTAGCCCATTGAAAGGACCTGCCAGCGAAAAGGAAAACGACCCCTACCTGATTGATTATTTCCCAACCGTGAGGTAAACCAAGAGCTATCGTTTGTGGCAAAGAAGTTATCAATTTTACCTGAGCTGTGGAGTGAGGGGTACTGCCCCAATACGCAAGCTGTTAGACAACGTTGGTGGCCAAGTGAATCCCCTAAACCTTTAGGAAGTCTCACATACCCGGGGTCCATATCTATTTCCAGTTGATAAATCACAGATTACATCTGTCCAGAACTATTGTCAATCCATTCTGCGCCATCGTAGATCCATTCTGTTTCCAATCACTTCTACGCTGTTGCAAATCCACTCTGAAAAAAATATATTTCTGTTTTATTGCCATATCTTCCTTGTTTTAACTTCGTTTCCCTTGAAACTTACTTGAAACCTCTGCAATCCCATTTTGCATATTTCATTCTCGAGGAACCTATCCCGAATTCCACTTCCCAAAGCTATAAATCCCACATTTTTCTATTTTTAGGGTTTCCATAACTTCTTCATTTTTCACCCAATCGCCTTGAAATTTTTCCATAGTGTTCATTTCCTATTTTTGCTTCTTTGTTCCTCTTTGACAAATTTTTCCATTCTTTCACCCCGCTTCTAAAATCCCCATTTTTTGCTTCCCTATCCATTAGAAAGTGTCCAAAATCTAGTCAAACCCCAATTACATATCAGATTTTTTCCCAAATCCAAATTTCCCTTTACTAAAGAAGCTTTTGTTTTTGTTTTTCTACTCATTCACAAAAAAAAAACTCCTGGTTATGGTTGTCACCCGTGCAGGAGCACAAATCATGGAGGAAGAACTTGCATCCCTCAAAACCAAACTCCAAGATCTGGATGAAATATTTCTCATCCTCCATCTTCAGCATTCATCCATGAACAATAAATGACAGCCAGAATCTTCTATAGACACTGGTTTCCCTTCTTCCAACAATTTTCATGGGACGAAGATTGATTTTCCTCGCTTCAGTGGTAATGATATGACTGGATGGATATACTGGGAAGAACAATATTTCAATCTGCATAATAATTTTGATGTCCAAAAAGTTCCACTTGCATCCTTTCATTTGGAATAGGAAGCCCTTCAATGGTACCGTTGGTACATCAAGGCTCATGACGAGCCCCAATGGACAGATTTTTGCCAACTCATTTTGGAACGATTTGGTCCTAGTAATTTTGACGACTTCACAGAAGCACTCACTAAACTTCACCAAATTGGCACTATGAGAGAGTATCAAACATAATTTGAGAAACTGGCCAATCACACAGAAGGATTGTCTGATGAATTCTACAGGAATTGTTTTATCAGTGGTCTCATGGATGAAATCCGCTCAGAGATTAAAATGTTGTGTCCCAACACAATGATGGAATTCCTAGGGTTTTATAAGTAGGCGGAGGACAAGATCACAACCCAACAACGCTCCAAATCCACTTTTGTTCCATTCAGAAATATGGTTTCCCAGTGACCTCCCATCACGCCAGCTCCTTGACCAACTCCTATGAAGCATTTTTTTGAAGCAGAGATGCAGGCACGTAGAGAAAACGTGATTTGGTATAATTGTGATGAGAAAATCACTCAGGGACATAGATGTGTTGAGCAACAGATCTATCTATTGGATGTCGATTCTTCGCCTGCCTAATAACTTGGTGAAGAAGCTCCAGATACCATAGATGACTAGGTCGACATTCAACAGTCACCTGTTGACCCTCCATATCCGGACGACCACGCAGAGATATCCCTCCATGCTTTAGCCGGAGTCACCACCCCACAAACAATGCGGGTCAAGGGTTACTTCAAGAAGCTCCCTCTTACAATACTCATCGATTTTGGTAGCAATCATAACTTCATTGACCCTCGGATCTCCAAACATGATGATTGTTTTGTCCATCCTTGCTCAAACTTTGAAGTCATGATTACAAATTGGGGCACCTTACCTTGTAAGGGGTAGGGTCGCAATGTGCGTATCTCTATGGAATATTATAACCTATGCTCTGACATGTTTTCCTTGTCCTTAGGCATATGTGATGTAGTTTTGGGTGCTCAATGGTTATGCACACTTGGCCCCATCTTACGGGATTTTGATGAACTTTGGATGTAGTTTCCAGTCAATGGGAAAAAACACACATTAACGGGCTTACAACCAGGGTCTCTCCACATCATCAGTTCACATCGCCCAGAAAATATCCTTAAGAAGAATTCACATGGTGTCATCACTCAACTCCATTCCATTCAGATGCACCCATCAACGGTCTCCAATACTCCCTTGGATCTACAACACATTTTGGATAGATATCTAGGTGTCTTTGTTGAACTAGTTGGATTGTCGCCTTCCATAAGCCCTTCCGGTAAGAATTTATCTGCCTCTACATCTGAGAAGGAAATGATGGCTACTTTGCATGCAATACAAAAGTGGAAACCATACCTATTAGGGAATTATTTCTACATGAAGAATGATCACCATATTCTGAAAAATTTCCTGGAACAACGGGTCTCCTCCCCAGCACAATTGAAATCACTTATGCCTATGAGATCACTTACAAGAAGGGTAAGGACAATCTGGTGGTGGATGCTCTTTCTCACACATTTGCTGACCAAGTTTCTCTTTCAACTATTTCTATGCCTATTTGGTTGCAATCTGTTCAACAGGGCCATGTCTTCTAAGAACTCCATGCTTCTCCATCGGCAAGGCACTCTAGATTCCTCAAAATGTATGAGCAGGCATAGTGTAACTTCTTTTGGCAGGGAATGAAAAGAACAATTCAACAAATAGTGGTTGTATGTAATACTTTCCAGGTCAACAAGGGTGAAACGACACTCCTTCCGGGACTGATCAAAGCCTTTCCCATCCCTACACGGATTTGGACAGATATTTCTATGGATTTCCTTGAAGGGCTCCAGTGTTACAATATTGCACCTAAAATGACTCCATACGAAGCAATCTATGGTTAGGAACCACCAGTTCTTATTCCCTAGACCCTTAGAAGTTCACCAGTTCAGGAAATTGACTCAGTTCTTCGAAACCACCATCAAATTCTTCACATTTTGCAGGACAATCATCACATGGCAAGAATTCAACTACAACAACAAACCGATTAGCACCGTTCTGAGCGCTCTTTTCAAGCACGTGATATGGTTTTTCTTCAGCAATCCTCCCTGAAACTCAAAGGGCGTCATAAGCTCACTCTGAAGTTCTATGGGCCCTATAAGGTTCTTTAGAATATTGGGTCCATTTCTTATAAATTGGAACTTCATCCTTCTTCCTGCATTCATCCAGTACTTCATGTCTCTTGTCTGACGAAATTTCTTGGCACCAACATCAGAGGAAAAACTATTTTTCCTGAACTGGATAATGAAGGATCCATCCTTTTTGAGCTGGAAGCCATCCTCAATAGGCGCACTCATTAGCTTCGATCTCTCTCTATTACAGAGGTCTTAATTCAGTGGCATGGAATGCAACGAGAGGATGCTACATGGGAACCACTCCTTCAGATTCAACAACAATTTCCACATCTAAAGCTTTGATGAAAATGCTTTTTCTAAGGGGGAGGGGATGTTAGGAACCCATGTCAACCCTTCTCTTTACTTTGTTAGTGTATTGTTGTTGGACGCATATGCTTTGTAAGTCATCCTGTAGTATTATATATTGATCCATAGTTTGTATTAGCCCATAGTATTGATCCATAGTATTGGACACATATGCTTTGTAAGTCATCCCGTAGTATTATATGTTCCATGGTATCGATCTATAATATTGGTGCCTAGACTTAGTATATAAGTTTGTTTTGAGGCCAATGAAGGCACCGTGAAGTTATTTGTATTGATCTTGCTCAAAGGAGGTTGCCCCCTCGAAGTGGATCGTGATCAATAAAAATATTCTTTGATCTAATATATCGTGCATTTTATCAATTAATTGTTGCAGGTTCCTCACAATGTAATTGATTCTCCTAGGCTACTAGATGATATGGATATGTGGTGAGGTAACATAGGTGGTTGTGGTGTGCAACATAATGCATGATTCTAGGATGGACCCACCAGATGGCTTGCTCGGTTCATGAGAGAGGGTTGATAGCTACATCCGGTATGAAAGAGGATTGGATCTGTAGATATGTATCTAGTATGAAAAAGGACTGGAACTACAGAGATAGATACATTCAATATGAAAAAGGAATGGCACTGTAGATATGCATCCAGTATGAAAAAGTATTGGCACTGTAGAGATGCATCCAATATAAAAAAGGACTGGCACTGAAGAGTTGGCTACATCCAATATGAAAAAGGGTTGGCTCTACAGAAGGTTTGCATCTAGCATGAAAAAAGGCTAGCACTACAAGGATGATTACATCCATCATGAAAAAGGGCTATCTCTATAGAATTTTTCCATCTAGCATAAAAAAGGGCTACCACTGCAAGGATGATTACATTCAGCATGAAAAAGGGATGGCTTTGTGGAAGGTTTGCATCTAGCATGAAAAAGGGATAGCACTGCACGGATGATTACATCCATCATGAAAAAGGGTTGGCTCTGTAGAAAGTTGCATCAAACATGAAAGAGGGTTGGAACTGCAAAGATTTCTACATCCAACATGAAAAAGGGATAGCTCTGTAGAAAGTTGCATCCAGCATGAAAGAGGGATGGCACTGTTTTACATTCAATTTGTAAATGCGGACATAAACGGATCTCCCTAGTCCGAATTGTTCGGATCTAGAACAAAACATGTACACAATACAAATAACTTCCCTAGATTGATTAAATTGAAAAATAAGTTAAGAGATAACTCACCTTATAAGCGCAATTCCTCTCTTCTTGCTTGATTCAACTCCTTGATCTCCAGATCTTCAGCTACAAAACATGAAACAAGTGGAAATAAACAAGTAGTGATGACATATAATCATGAAATCAATCTAGATTAGCGGTCAAAGAAGGCAATCCTAAACTCTATAATGACAAGATAATTATGGGAATAATTTGTATTAATGTAATTACAGAAATTACAAACAGGATAGTTACAACTGAGCTTTGACGTCATAACACCATCCGAATGATCTTAGCCTCAAAAGATCAAATCCTTTTTTCCTCCTATGGATGAAAGGGATCTCCTAGCAGAATTTCCCCAGCATGTAGGTACTCTATCCTTCCTCCCTTAACAATGGAGGGGGGGTTCATTTTTATAGTCCTAAGAGGATAGGAGAGGTTGATTATTTGTGGGAGAATCTCAAGGGATCATCCCACTAGGTAAGGGGATCGAATGCCACCTTTCCTAGCATGTAGGGATAATCTTCTACGCGACCAAAGGTTTGGGAAGTCATTTGATGCTTCTCTTTTTCCATTTTAACCAACATCGACGCAACTTTCACACTAGAAACTCACGTCATTGAAGGATGATGCCTCTTGTTGGGCCTGGCCCAAGTGGGTCATTTTTTAGCAAGAAGGAGTTTTGGAACTATGGAGCTGAGCGTAGTTTAGTTGAAACAATTTTGTATAAGTTTTTGGGATGCTGCGAAGCTGCACGCAGCGTAGCGTCAGAAGAGCTGCGAGGATCAGTACTGTGAGGAGACAGTGTTGCGAGATGTCCAGTCTACAGAGATCCAGCAAGGTAGAGTGTTGAATGGAAGATGGAACGTGTTCTAGTTAGACCGTCGGTGGTCTATTTTTGGTAAATATGCTCCACGAGTTCCAAGCGACGGGTAGGAGCAAATCGGGAAGAAAGCGATTGGTCGCACACGCGAAAGATACCACTACTTGAACCAATCACACGAGACTGTTAGAGGAAGAACGACTCGTTGAAAGCGACCTATTGGCATGCGCATAACATGAAGGCCGATAGCGACGTGAAGCATGCGTGGAAGACCTCCACGTTGGAATATTCGCTACGAGGAGCCAACAGTACGGTTTTGGGGAAACCGGGATAGTTTTGTAAACCTAAGGGTTTTTTCCTGCAGATTGTAAAGACATGACCTACGGGCATGATCTATAAATAAGGAATTTTTGTATGGGAAAGGGTTACTCTTCATTGTTGGGTTGTTAACTCTTCGTTGTTGGGTTATTGAATACTCTTCATTTTGTGTTGTTCTCATAGTTGATTGAATAGATCTCTGTAAGAGACATTTTGTAAGGCTCTGCAAGCTGAGTGCGCAGAGGCCGATTGAGAGAGAAGAGAGTTTGCAGCTAAGTGCACAGACAAAGAACTGTTGTACCCTTCCCAAAGACTAATATAACAACAGTTCTTGTGGACGTAGCCTCCATCTTTGGGGTGAACTGAGTTACATACTGTGTAGTATGATTGTTTTGTTTCTGCATTTGCTTGTTTGTGTACATTGAATGTTTGGATTCTCATTTATAAGCTGTATGTTAATGCTTTTATATGTATTCGCCATAGGAGAAAGATGAGAATTATATGTTAAGTGTTGCATGAATAGATGAATGTTGAATGCTCAGTATTCCAAGTCTATGAAAGTATCATTTCATTGAATAATCACATGTGCATGTAATGTTCAGATTGTATAACCTTTCAACGCGCAACATTGGGTGTGCATAGTAGTGTATGTTTTGTCTGCTTGCATTCATTATCAAGCTAAATTAATCTAAGGTAGTAGATGAACGAGTAAGTGTTAGAGTAAAATCTCCTTAATGGTTAAGTTGGAAGAAGAAGCGTATAACTCTGTTGCACTGTCCTAATAATTGTATCCTGTCGGAACCGCACAGCCCTTGGGTGCACTGATTGCACAATGGTTAGTTTGTAGAAGTGCGGACCGCGTCGCAGTCTATCATTGCGCAACCCTGAGTTCGTAGTGCAGGTCTAATAGTATGTTGCGCAACATCCCTATCCGAACAACTCATCACGCCACTGTGGAAACCTGATTCTGTAGTGCCCCCATAGCTACACCTTGGGTGAGACCTCAGCCTATTCATAGGTTGTTGTCGAAAGGGCCAGTGAGAAGGGGTTTTGTTGGTTCCTCGAACCGCTAAAGAACCTGAATCTACATTGGAAACCTCTAGATCAGTACATAAGCAAACAAATGGTTCCATTTTCGCGCTAAGAATCCGTGATGAGTTGAAGTCGTGATGTGCGAAGTAGAAGAAGTTGAGCTGGGCGTCAACTTCTGGTATCGAGTCAAGAAAGAAATATGGGCTTGGTGTGACAAGATAGAGAGATACTTCCCAAGGAAGGAAAACAGAAACCCACATCTCTCTGACATTCAGTGGTTGAATAAATACTTCTAGAAAGACGTGCATGAAGTTTTCTGGGCATCTTTTGGATGTGAGCTACACGAGTGGTTGTCAAGGCTCGTAGAGCACAGAAATTGTACCCTGCGAAGCGCACCGACCGAGTGGACACCGGAGCTTATTGAACAGCTCAAAGCACTAGATAGTCCATTCATATGAGCAGTTGATTTCTGGTTCGACAGTACATTACAAAGTTTTCTGACGCAGTTCCCTGTGGACATGCTAAATTCTTACAGTGCAGCAGAACAAGAGTTTTTCAAAGGAATCTGAGGTAAGTATCTGAATAACCTCACTTTATATATTAAAATGCTTCTTGCTGAGAAAGGTGTTTTAGAATGTAGTAAAATACTTGCATCTGTCATGGTAGACAGTACATATAGTGGTTCCTACGAAGAAATTCATAACCTGAGAACTGGAAAGAGATATAAGTTCGTCCCTGAGCACACTACTAGTGGACTTGGACTCCGAGTAGACATACATTCAAAAGCTAACCCTGATAGCCAAACCGCACCTCTATCTTCCACCTGTCATCCTAATACACCGCAAAATCCACTAGTTGCACATACCATGCCTCCCTTATCTCATAACCCATCTGTCTAGAACCCATCAGTTCTGAGCACCGCGGAACCCAAGCCGCAGAACATTAGTACTGGTAACACCGCAAGAGCGGGTGCCCAGGCTATTCCGAATCAACCTAGTCAATCTTAGGCTGTACCACTTCAAAACATCCAACCTCAGAATATTATCCCTAGCACTACTCAGAGAACTGCGCCACCCCGAAGGAGGATGGGTGATGATATCAAACTGCCGATATTCAAAGGAATGGGTCTAGAAGACCCTGATTAGCATTGGTTTCTATGTGAAGCCATATGGAGTGTAAAGCAAGTACAGGACGACACTGTGAGGTAAGCGCAGCTCGTCACCACATTTAGAGACCGAGCCTTGCACTGGTTCATGAAATATTCACAGGGACACCAAAGAACCCTGCAAGAAATCAAGGCTGCACTCTTAGTGGAATTTAAGAAGCTGAAGTCAGAGTCACAGTGTATCATAGAGTTGAAAGAGATCAAACAGAAACCTAATGAAACAGTCTAGGAGTTTGATCAGAAATTTAGGACACTACTGGACCAAGTAAGCTTTGATATTCCACCACAGCAGCATAAGGAGTAGTTTATAGCCACGCTGTTGCCCCATATTAGATAGCCGTTAATGCAACAGAAAGTGGCGTCGTAGCCAAAAGCATTGGAGATCATGATGAAGATGGAAAATTCACCTATGGGAGAAACTAGCAATGGGATGTCGCAGATTCAGAACTAGTTGGCTATCCTAACACTACAATTGCAAGACATAAAGCAAGGAAAGCAAGAGAGAAAGGAAGTATGGTGTACAGGCTGCAAGGGAGAAAGACACACTAAGGATCATTGTCCTTTATTCCAGGATTTCCTTAACATGGGAGGACCAAACCCATTAAATCCACATCCAGGGCCATGGTGTGAAATTTGCAGAACCAAAGGACACCGGACAGAAGACTGCCATATGATACAGAAATACGTGCGAACACCTAAAAACCTTTATTGTAATTTTTGTAAGTCAGTAGGGCACAACGAATCTAATTGTTGTGCATATGAGCTCATGCTAGAAAGAAAGAAAGATATTGAGAATATGTATGGAGGAATGTATAGAGTCCAAGAAGAGACTCCACATAAACAAGAAAATGCACAGCAGGATCAGACAACATATAGAGGCCGTGGAGGATACCATGGGAGGGGAAGGAATAATGTCCTAGCACAAGGACGAGGCCGAGGCCAAGTAATCTGTTATAATTACGGCCAAGCAGGCCATGTGTCTTGAGATTGTACCAATCCCTGCACTACATGCAACTATTGTATCTCTTTTGATCATGTTATAGAAGACTGCCCAATGTTGGAGGTAGAGATGCAGAAAAGAAAATGGCTAGATGCGTCGGCCCCAAATATCCAGTTGATCCCAGTAGAAAGGAGACCTGTAGATCAAAATATTATCGTAGTAATGCGCAGTGGTGCTACGACAGGGCACGATAGAGACGCAGAAGCTTCGACTTTTGGGGATTTTAACACCAAGCAGAGACCCCTTGAGACAATATGGATACAAAAAGCTGTTGGGAAAGCACCTCCCTTCGACTTGAACAAAAACAAAGAAACCTTTGAATAAGTGCGAGATATCTTCAAAGAGTCAACACCTGAATCACCAAGAATCCCATTGTGCAGTGAAATACTGCATATGGAGGATATGCCGGCTATGTACGATAGAATAAGTACCGCAGTAGAGACATGCACGTCTGTTGCGTAGTTCCTTAGGAGCTACATGAAGTTGTTGAATAGTCCAAATGCAATAGAAGAGTTGCAGAAGGTAATAGACCAGTATGAACCGCGCGGTGAAACTGAAACCACTGATAGTGCAGTTCATCATACTAAGAAACACAAGAGAACAGGGAGAGAAATGAGACTCAATGCACAGATAGGAGATTATGAAATGGATGAGATCATTCTTAATCTAGGATTAGAAGTAAATGTCTTAACCAAACAAACATGGAAACAGATGGGGAGACCAAAGCTATTATGGTCACCTATCTAGTTGATAATGGCCAATCAAGAGAAATTTATACCCTTTTGTCAGTTATCCCAAGTGATTGTTGACATTGATGGAGTCGAGAGTCACGCAGATTTTGAGGTTATTAAGATCGTGGACGATGGTCATCCTTTTCCTATGCTGTTGGGAATTGACTGGGCTATCGATAACCTCGCCATCATCAATTTGAAGACAAGGAAGATGATCTTTGAAGGGAAGCATCTCAGGGTCATAACACCATTGGACCCTGCGGATGGAGACAGATACAGTGAGTCGATTCAAGAGGAATCAAGAGCTCAAGATTTGGACAGATTGTATCAGATGAATGTGAACCAGGAAGATTATATTAATCCTACTACAGATGGAACACTCAGCTGGAGATGCGACAACTCTTACATGTCAGATTCTGATGTAGGACTGGAGAATTGGCAAAGTCGCATGCACGAAGTATCAGCACGAAGATGCGCGTAGGTTACAAAGCCACTGTGTTGGATTGGAAAGGAGGTAAGCCCAATCCCTACATATGATGGTTCATCTAATGTTTATTCATTTATCAAAGATTATACTACAACATTTCCAAATGAGCACCGATTACCAACATTACACATGGCATTGTGCGAGACACCTGCCAGATGGTGGGATGTGCATAAGTAGACATTGACCACATGGGATCAATGCAGAATTAAGATGCAGATTAGATTTGCTGACAAAGTTACCCTATCATTCGAGAATTACAATGGACAGATAGATCCAAGCCAACATATTGAGGTATGTTCACAAGCATGGAAAGAGAGACCAAAAACAGAATGGGTGCATTTGTTTGTGCACACATTGGAGGAAGAAATTCCAAAGAAATGGTACTTAGACATGGAGTTGCGCAGACGAACCATAGATTGGGACATGCTGACTGTGAACTTCCAAAAGAATTTATTTTTGAAGATGAGAGCCCTACCATAAACGATGTGCTGCAGATTATTAAAGAAAGAATATTCAGACCAGAATGCCCACATAGAAATATGACCCTGGAGGAAATCTTTGGAACAGACGATGTACCTGAATGCCTATAGACAGAATGGAAGGAACAGGTAGAACACACCATGGAATGTTACAACTTAGATGAAGAGGCTAAAGAAAAAGAAGACAGTGATGAGCAGGACCCGCGCAACATTAAGATACCCAAGTCAGAAGGTGCGCGCGAGGTAGAGGGACCTCCATTGGAGATTCCAGATATGAGCAGACCTATGAAGACAAAGAAATTAAATATTGTCACGAACGAAGAGCCAAAGTTTGCATCTATCGGGGACTATTGTGATGATCAAACTGTAATAGAGATCACAGATATATCATAGGAATATCAGGAGTTATTCCCAACAAAATTTATAGAGATGAAGGGAATCCTGGGGGACTTAGGAGTTATGAAAATACCTCTTAAGCCAGGTGTGAAGCCTGCTAAGCAAAGACCATATCGCTTGAACCCGCGATACAAAGAAAGAGTGAGAGAAGAGTTGGATAAGATGCTCGATAACGGAATCATTGAGCCAGTTGAGGATTCTGAATGGATAAGCCCTATGGTTGTCCAGGATAAGAAGACGAAAGGTGAGATCAGGATTTATGTGGATCTCAGAAAGCTAAACGATGCTTCAATACATGACCCATTTCTTACTCCATTCACGAATGAAATGCTTGATAATGTTGGAGGAAATGAGGCCTATTCCTTTATTGATGGCTTCTTAGGATATCACCAGATAAGGATTGATCCCGCAAATAGACATAAGACACTTTTTCCACAGAATGGGGGTCGTTCCAGTACACAATGATGCCATTTGGTCTGAAGAACGCACCTTCCATATTTTCCATAGTTGTCGTCGCAGTGTTTAAATATTTTCTGTATAAGTTTTTAGAAGCTTATTTTGATCATTGGACAGTATTCGGGTTGTTGAAGAACCATGGTGCAAACGTCAGACTCATGCTAGAAAAGTGTAGACAGCACCAGATCTCTTTGAACTTAAAGAAGTGTTTTTTTTGTGTTCCTTATGGAATTCTATTGGGACACATTGTCTGTAAACAAGGTCTGATGGTTGATCCTGGGAAGATCGCAGTCATTGTAAACTTGCCAATGCCAAACTCAGTCAAGCATTTGTGCACTACATTGGGGCATACCGATTATTAAAGGAAGTTCATAAAGGGGTATGCACAGATAACTGCAGCCATGGAGAAGCTACTAACGAAAGATGTGCCATTCATTTGGAACATGGAGTGTGAGCAAGGTTTTGACACCTTGAAAGAAAAAATGGTCACTGCGTCAATCCTAGTATTTCCAGACTAGGGGAAGCCATTTCATGTACATGTGGATGCGTCATGTATAGCATTGAGAGTTGTTCTAGTGCAGCCAGGAGAGGGAGGTATTAACCATCCCATTTCTTTTTGAGCAAGAAGCTCTCATCTGCAGAAAAGAATTACACCACCACTGAGAGGGAAGGCCTCACGATGGTCTATGCACTGCAGAAGTTTAGGCACTATTTTCTTGGTGCGCACTTCTTGATGTTTACTAACCATTATGCATTGAAATACCTGGTCAATAAGCCAGTGTTAGGGGGGTGAATGTGCAGATGGTTATTACTCTTCCAGGAGTATGACTTTGAGATCATGGTCAAGCTAGGCAGATTAAACTTGGGACCTGATCATTTGTCAAGGATTGAGTTAGGAGAAGATCCTATGAACCTTGAAGATAATCTTCCTGGCACGCAGTTGTTTTCTATCCAGATAGATGAAGATTATTATAAAGACATCATAGACTTTCTGACTACGGGGTTAGCACCCATGGAGTTCACTACGCAGCAAAAGAAGTAGCTGGTAGTGCGACCAGCAGACTTCACCATTATCGCAGGTCAATTATATAAATTGGGACCGGATGAAGTACTGTGCAGATGTGTATTGGAGCATGGGAAACCATTTATACTAGCAGATTCACACTTAGGAGCAGTAGGAGGTCACTATGTAGGAAGGGCCACTGCGCATAAGATATTGCATATAGGGCTATGGTGGCCTACAATTCACAAGGACTCAAAGGAGCATTTCCAGAGCTGTGATGTGTGTCAGAGGATAGGAAATCCGTCGTGAAGAGATGAGATGCCATTGAATCCACAGTTTACCTTACAAGCATTTGAAAAATGGGCAATTGATTTTGTGGGACCTATAAACCCACCAGGGAAGAGAACTGGTGTGAGGTACATTATTACTGCAACCGATTACCTCACTAGATGGGCAGAAGCAAAGCCAGTAAAGGACTGTAGCACAGGTACTTCCACGCAGTTCATATTCAAAGACATCCTTACCAGGTTTGGATGCCCAAATATTTTGATGAGTGATCAAGGCACTCACTTTTTGAACTGAACCATTGAGGCATTGATAGAGGAGTTCTGCTTCCATCATCAACGAAGTACGCCTTATCATCCATAGGTGAATGCAATAGTTGAAGCATTCAATAAAGTACTGGAGAATGCGCTGACCAAGGTATGCAATGTGAATCACGATGACTGCGACCTGCGCATTCCCACTGTGTTATGGGCATATAGAACCACATGTAAGAAGTTGACCGGCCATACACTGTTTAGACTGGCATATGGACAGGAATCCATTATGTTGATGGAGTACATTGTTCCTAGCTTGAGAATAGCTGCATTTATAGGAATGGAAGATCGCGACATGCTAGAAGAAGGGCTTCTACACTTGGTTGGTATAGAGGAGGACCGCTTCATTACAGGATTTCACCAACAAGTGCAGAAAGAAAGAGAAAAAGCATGGCATGATCGCCACATCAAGAACAAGTCTTTCAAGGTAGGTGATCTAGTCCTCCTGTATGATAGTAAACTCATGAAATTTCCTGGAAAGTTTAAAATGAATTGGCTTGGTCCATATACTATTGTGCATGTTACTAATGGTGGCGCGGTTCAGTTAGCCACATTAGTAGGACATAACTTTCTAGGTCTAGTCAATGGAAGCAAACTAAAACCCTATCGGGATAGTCCTCCTTCGGAGAACCTATGATGATCATAAAGAGGGAAATTTCTAAGTGCCAAGTATAGTTGAAAGTGGGCACTGGAAAGGGGGGAAAGTCTGTACACAATGTATGATGAGGAACATATATATACTGCGCAACACTGCTCAAGCTGCGTGTGAAAAAAAAAAGAGGAACATCGTAGTTGTGAACTCCCCAGGGCAATTGCGAAGAACAAGTTAAATGAGAAAAATACTCAGTTCAGAAGCAAGAAATCAAGCACCGTGAAGAGACTACGTAGGGGTAACAATGACCTATTGCGTAGTTCGATGCAACACTCCAAAAATAGCCATTACAATGTTGGTTGAGAATATAGCCATTGCCAACAACCACTTTTACATTTAATGCATAGATAGCCATTCTGAACGAGGTTATGAAGTAAAGGACTGAAGGATCCTCCGGATTTGGCCAACGAATACCACAATTAATTGTTATGTAGCCATTGAGGGGCACGGAGGAGGGTCAGCTGTGCCTATAAGTAATGCCACATTCAGACTCACGGGCATTACTGAACACTTAGAATTTTCTGGCAAGCAATACTGTGTGAGTATTTTCAGCAAGCTATCTGAAACCCTATGAACTGTAGCCAGTGAATGACTGAGTGGTATTCCATAGGAGAAGAATTCACCATCCAAGAGGCTATGAAGGTATTTCACTACAGAGGGATTGAAGGGTTAATGAGAATCCCATCCAAGAAGGGCGTCTTAGAACCAGGTCAGGTGTCCAGACGATCACCAAGACACGGTCCAACGATTCAAGATAAAGGTAAAACTCCAGTAGCACCAAGAACAAAGGTACCCAAGAAGGCTTTGACAGTGCAGAAGCCACCAGTAGTGGATAAGGAGATACCTTTGACATTGACCCCAGACTACATCTCACCGCGTGCATGGGATGCACCAGTCTTCAGACTACCAAAGAATGCAAAATATGACATCCTGCTATCACCAATCTCAAAACATGTCGATGTCGATAAAAACTTCCTTGGTAAAACCCCAGAATGTAAATGGGAGGATTATGATCTGCTTGCAATACATAAGGATGAGCCCAATGAACCGAGGTTCCCATAGTTCCAACCTGACTAGTACATGTGCTGGAAGAAGGATGCAAAGGGAAAGCTTAACCTGGTCGTCCAAAGTTGGTTATCTGAATTAGTCCAGTCCAGGCTGCTCAATCTGCTCAGACTTCCGCATTTGGATAGGACACCAGAGCTGAATATGGTGGTGTGAACACTGGTGGCATGCATTCACTAGGTTTATTTGTGGCTTGACCGCAACTTCGACCTAACTATTGACACCATCCACCGCGTTATTGGGTTGAGTAAAAGGGGTAAAGATCCGAAGCAATTTTTCTAAGGGAAGAGCAAGGACAAAGAAGCTGTGGCAAAGATGAAGAAAACTCAAACGGTCGTCAAAGGAAAGAGGGGCTTTCAGACGGACGAAATCGATGATAAAGCGACAAAGTTTATCACACAACTACTAGTCGGTATGATCTTAAGAAAATGCAGGCTTCTGGAGGTAAGTGCGGGTGCAGTACTGCTTGGTGCCATGACCGCGGAAGGAGAACAATTTAATTGGTCTTAATATTTACTGAATGAGTTCATGGAAGAACTAAATGACATGCAACTCAATGGAGGAAATTTCCATTATACTTGGCTCGTAGTGTTGATCACCTTTGCCGACTAGAAGGAGCCGAAGGATTACGTTGGCGTAATCACTAATACCAATGATTGCAGAGGACCACGTTATGCAAAACTCTGGGAAAATCCAAAATCAGAGAGGCAGCACATGACAGTTGAGGTTTTCTACCAATATTATAGTTAGCTGTGCGACGCAATCATAGCCATTCCTCGGATAACAAAGCAGGTAACAAGTAAGTATATTCGCATCGTTAATTTTTATGCTGACATGTGTAGTATTCATATTTCAGCCAAAGCACAGAAGAGGAAGGTTGAATGGTTCACATGAAACTACCATATGTAAGAAGATGATATTGACACTATCATGAAGGAATGGCCTACCGAGTTTCGAGTGGAAATTGTATATGTCGAAAGAGAATCCGCTGAGAATGAACCCATTCCATGTCCTATCGTTGAAGACAAGGAGGCAAGAAAAAGAAAGGAGCCTGCGAGCCTCGTGTAGAAAAAGGGAGCACGGAAGAAGCAAAAAGTGGATAATAGCCAGTCAGACGTAGTCCTCAATGATTAGGATTATGAAACAATCACCACGAAGGTCATTGAGTCGATGGAAGATCTATTCACTGAGAAGGAGAAACAGGATAAAGTAATTCAAGATGGCTTGTAGAAGAATCTGACCACGCTGCAGGGAATTACAGAGAAAATTGAAGAAGTCCATAAAATATTCACCCTACCGCGGGATGTAGAGTCCAAAGGGAAGTCGGGAGGAACTTGGAAACAAAGAACACCACAGTTAACCATGACCGTCCCTATGAATTCCCGTATCATCCATCTGGATCCGATAACAGTAACCTTTCCAATGCCATAGCAACTAGTGTTAGACACAAAGGATGTCGAGCGTGTGGAGCTTGACTTGGAAAAGATACCACTTCCTAGGTTACACTACTTGCATCTACAAGTTGTTGAAGAAATGCATGAGAGAACCACTAACGCGTTGAAAGGGAAGGTTGAGCTGCAAACAACTAACAAGTAGTTGGAGGAGTCTAGCTCACGGAGAGCTATGGAGCTATAGGATGAGTATGATCGTCGGCAAAGACTAGAATCCACAATCACTGCAGTCGCAGATAATATTGACGAATTCGAAGTACAGGTAGACCCCGCGGACACATTCAATAAGATTGTAAAGCTAGTAACCAGTCTTAAGACAGAGATGCAAGACATGGAGATTCTCCATGAGGCTAACATTGCTGCCTTAAAGGAACAGATAAACCCACAGACCCCACCAAATGAGCAACAACTAAGAGTGGAAGCGTTGAAGGTCGCAGCAGAGAATATTGCTGCCGAAGTGGCTAAGTGCCAGAGTCTGTTGGAAGTGGTGTTGAAGGCATTCACTGCCCTTCAAGAAGACCCGAGATTGCTGCAAGCAAAGAATGCAGTGAAAGATAAGCAAGGCACACTAGAGAAGTTGGATGCAGAAGTAAAGGCCCTACTACCAAGAGATAGGCTTCAAAAGTACAGGGAAATAAATTCCCTCAAGAAGGAAATGCAAGCCTTATGTGAAAAAGAGACTGAAATGGGTGACAAGTCGCAACAATTAATGGAGGATGCCAGCTCAATCTCGCAGGAGATCGAGGAGAAGTTAAAGGAGTTGTGCGAGAATCAAGAACAGGTGGAAGGCCAGATTGGCGATGAGATAACACCTAAGATGTTGGATACTGTCAGGCAAGTCGAGCAAGATACAAAGGACGCAGTAGAAAAGTTGATTGGCACATACAATGAGTTCTCTGCGAAGCTAGCTCCGCAGCTGAAGGAACAACTTGAAGAAGTTGCAGGTGGCTCGGGGGCAAGCCACATGTAAGTGTGAGGGGCCTGTTGGGACTGGACCAAGTGGGACATTTTTTAGCACGAAGGAGTTTTGGAACTATGGAGCTGAGCGCAGTTCAGTTGAAAAAAATTTGTATAAGTTTTTGGGATGCTACGAAGTTGCACGCAGTGCAGCGTCGAAAGAGCTGCGTGAAGGCAGTGTTGCGAGGTGTCTAGTCTATGGAGATCTAGCAAGGTAGAGTTTTGGATGGAAGATGGCATGTGTTTCGGTTAGACCGTCAGTGGTCTAGTTTTGGTAAAGATGCTCCACGAGTGCCAAGCGACGAGTAGGATCAAATCGGGAAGAAAGCAACTGGTCGCACACGCGAAAGATACCACTACTTGAACCAGTCACACGAGACTGTTAGAGGAAGAACAGCTCGATGAAAGCGACTTGTTGGCATGTGCACAATAGGAAGGCCGATAGCGAAATGAAGCATGCGTGGAAGACCGCCACAATGGAATATTCGCTACCAGGAGCCAGCAGTCCATTTTTGGGGAAACCGTGACAGTTTTGTAAACCTAAGGGTTTTTTCCTGTAGATTGTAAAGACATGACCTACGGGCATGATCTATAAATAAGGCATTTTCATATGGTAAAGGGTTACTCTTCATTGTTGGGTTGTTAACTCTTCGTTGTTGGGTTATTGAATACTGTTCATTTTGTGTTGTTCTCATAGTTGATTGAATAGATCTCTGTAAGAGACATTTTGTAAGGCTCTCCAAGCTGAGTGCACAGAGGCCGATTGAGAGAGAAGAGAGTCTGCAGCTGAGTGAGCAGACAAAGAACTGTTGTGACCTTCCCAAAGACTAATGTAGCAACAGTTCTTGTAGACATAGCCTTCATCCTGGGGGTGAACCACATTACATACTATGTAGTGTGATTGTTGTGTTTCTGCATTTGCTTGTTTGCCTACTTTGAATGTTTAGATTCTCATTTATAAGCTGTATGTTAATGCTTTTACATGTATTCTCCATAGGAGAAAGATGGGAATGATATATTAAGTGTTGCATGAATAGATGAATGTTGAATTCTCAGTATTCCAAGTCTGCGAAAGTATCAATTCATTGAATAATCACATGTGCATGTAATGTTCAGATTGTATAACCCTTCAATGCGCAGCACTGGGTGTGCATAGTAGGGTATGTTTTGTCTTCTTGCATTCGTTATAAAGCTAAATTAATCTAAGGTAGTAGATGAACTAGTAAGTGTTAGAGTAAAATCTCCTTAATGGTTAAGTTGGAAGAGGAAGCATATAACTCTGTTACACTGTCCTATTAAGTGTATCCTGTCGGAACCGCGTAGCCCTTGGGTGCACTGATTGCGCATTGGTTAGTTTGTAGAAGTGCGGACTGTGACACAGTCTATCGTCGTGCAGTCCTTAGTTCATAGCACAAGTCCGATAGTGCGTTGTGCAGCATCCCTGTCCAAACAACTCATCACCCCACTATGGAAACCTTATTCTGCAGTGGCCCCATAACTACACCTCGTGTGAGACCTCATCCTATTCACAGGTTGTTGCCGAAAGGGCCGGTGAGAAGGGGTTTTGTTGGTTCCTCGAACCGCTAAAGAATCTGGGTCAACATTGGAAACCTCTAGATCGGTACATAAGCCAACACCTCTTGTGCAAGGGAAACTAGCGTCACTGACGCACTCTGTCAATGTGCATAGAGTGTCACCTAAGTTCCCACACACCTTGCGAATGAGTAGGGCGCGTCTGGGTGACAACAAAATGTTAAAAGGGTAATATCAACTCTCCATTTAATCATTTAGCCTAAGTGATTTAGGAATTGAAGCACATAGAGGACACATAACTCATTACGACAAGATTTTGGGGTTACAAAATGCTCCCCAAAGCATGAAGCTAGAAAAATAGGGTAGGTGAGGTGATTTTTAATATGAGGGTTAGAGTCAAGGATCATCGATTGGAGTAATGAACAAATACTCATGCAGTACAATATACTATAAGATACATGTCTCAAATGACTCATAACATGGCTACTGACCAATACAATGCAGATTCATGGTAGTATCGACTGATTGAACACAATCATGGATACTAAACACAAGCATATATCCATGATGAGATAATTACACATCCACGACCAATAAAAAAGTGGATCCATGTGATATGAATAAAAAAATATCCATCATAGCTTGGGTAATATACATGAGTTAACCGAGGGTCTTCAAGCCAAGCCCACAATGATACGAATCTAACCATGTGATTACAATGTTTTGAAGTCAAACATGGTAGAAACCACTTGATTACCGGTCATTGATGTATACCATTAACAAGTATGACAGAAATCACCATTAATGTCAATGATCCTCAAGGTATCATAGTACATATCGTTGAATGTGAATTAATGAATTGAGGTCGAACATTCGGTGGAATATTTCAATCAAAATTCAATGATGTGAACTTAATGTTGAAAGTGAGGTAACCTTCCATTAAGGCATCCAGGCCCAAGGTACTTGATTGGTTTCTAGGTTTAATCCTTGGATGATGTGTTGAATTCGAAAAGAATAAACCTGTCGAAGGAGGTCCATGATGTTTCCCCCATCATCGATGAGAAACAATATCAAAGATGTTTTGGAGTAGATCGGACTATAGAGCAATGTTTGAGACTTACTTAGGGGTGATCGAAATAATAGAAGGCATAATGACTATATAGATTGACTCGATCAATAGAATCATCTTGAACATGGAATGACATGACTTGGAAGCATTGACATGACGAGATCGGCACTGATACCTAATGAAATTGATGATGGGCGCATTCTTTGGATGACTCAAAGGAGTAAAATGACTCAGGGAATTGGTGAGGATCGAGGACAAGCATATTATCCAAGTGGTTCGAATGAAATGAAAACGAGTGCCATGTTCAAGAGTGACTAAGGACTGCCATTATTACAAGTAAATGCAAACTCTTCCCATTATTCCCCATCATGGTTGATGAGTACCTCTTTTTTTATTAACGAGCTTGAGGAGCGTAACAGATGCTCAGTATAGCTCATCCTTCATATGATTCCATTCTCACATGTTTAAGAAACCTAAGATAGGAGAGGTTCGTCTTAGAAAGGGCCCTTCGATGTCATATTTTAACGAGTCCAAAGAAGGTAAACTTGACGACGTTTCATATTTAGAGAGTCTGAAACAGTCGAAAGAAAAATCCAAATGGTTCTTTTTTGTAAAAGTTAGTCTCCTCATCCAAAAAAGGATAAAACAATATGAGGGAGAACTCTTCTAGTCATGATTAACTAGAGTACTCATTTTTTGTAAATAGTCTTATTGGTCCGAGAAAGGGGTAAACTATCACCAGAAAGACGACCTTTCAAATACTTTTACAAGCATGAAAGAATCAAGTTTACTTGGCAATATTTTCCTATTTAGGGAGTCTGAAAAGAGCTTAAAGAATAACTCCGAGGGGTTCCCTTTTCATCGGAGTTTTACGGGCCCGAAAAAGAGATAAAATATAGCTCAATCACTTATTCTCGTGTATTTACGAGCACAACAAGGAACAAAGACTCAGCTCGATACCTTTAATGCATGATTTTAACGAGCCTGATAATGGTTTAAAAAATGCTCAATGACTTGTTCACATTTGATAAGAAGCGTGAAAATTCTATGATGGTCACCAACATAGTCAAAACACCGATTTCCACTATCTGCATGCTCCGGGAACCAAGTTAGGGTCCATTACAAGGTTTTAAAACATAAAAATAAAGTCAACTATAGTAAAAAAACCCACAAAATACCAAAAAAATAAAAAGTTTTAATATAAAAGGGGTGAATAGTGAAATTCTTTACCATTTCATTTTTTACCAAGCTGGAATAGTGAAAAAACCTCTCTGGGGCTTGATATTTCGACGACAATTGTGGAAGCGTCGGTCAGCCTATCTGTGAAAATCCTCACAACATATCTAAGAGCTGATGTATACCTCACAAGAAAGATTAAGATTAAGCAGGAAAATATAAGAAGAGTGGTCAATGTAGTGTAAAGGAGAAACACGATTATGATACAGTAGAACTCGGATAGAAGCAGAATAACATTACACACTAATTAATTAATCATAATATGAACAATAAATAATACAATGGAGATGATTAGAATGCCAAGGTGGCAATTCGAATTAGCTTGCATGGGCATGGATTATCTGCACTAGGATTCATCATCATCATCAGTGTAGTGTCAACAATACACCACTAGGATTCCTAATCATCATCAGTGGAGTCATCAATGCATAAGTAACGGTCAACCAGCTGCCAAACTGAGTCTAACTGAGTGTGGTAGGTGTAACTGGCACATGGAAGCACTGATGAAGTGAAGGAGGCTCAGTGGAGGGCGCATGGGGAGCTGACTGGAGTCAAAATAGGCAATCTAGTCTCACTGGGGGTCCAACTGTTAACACCCAAAAAGTGTTCACTACCTCATCTACCCCATTACATGACTCATTTGCCCATTTTCCTACCATATTTCCCTTTAAAACCTTGAAAATCCCACTAAAAAGCCTCCAAAAGGCCACAAAACCATCAAAAAAGCCTCAAAAAGGCTAGAAAACCCCTTTTCCTCCAAAAATATCCAAAATTCCTCTAAAAATAGCAAAAACCCTCTAAAGAGGGAATAAAAAATATAAAATAATGAGGAAAAAGGAGGAAAAAACCCTATACAGCTGACCTAAACCATTTGGTTCCCAAAACCATGGGCCAGCACTCCACCACCAAAAAGCATAAATAGGTGATGGAGACCCCTCATTTCATATCCACAATCATAAGTACCCTTACTCTGCCAAAATAGCTCTTGAAACCCTAGCTCACCCTTGAGCTACTTTCACCTTGAGAGCCCCTTTTGGCCCATTCCCACCATTGGAGAAAGAGAAGGAGCAAGTTGGAGCTTGGAGCAACCCTCTTGGTCCATTGCAAGAGCTTCACCAACCTTCACATTGGAGGTAAAATTAATACAAAAACCATTCTTTATATCTTGTCTTTTCTGTTTCGTGCATATGTTTAGAGTAATTTACATTTCTGTTTTAGCATTTTAATTTACAATTTACTGAACTACTACTAAGGAGTCCCTTCTCCTTAGTAGGTGCTCATTTGCACAAGCTAGGGTGAAAACCCTAGTTATAGTTTTGGCGACTCCCCTTGGTTTGAATTTCTGGTTTTAGTTTACATTTTTAGTTTTCTGCAATAATTCCCGCGTCCCGACTGCGTCTGTCTGCCCTTTTTCGGCGTCCCGACTGCGTCTGTCAGCCCTTTTCCTGCGACCCGACTGCGTCTTTTTACCTGTTTCTTGCGGTCTGACTGCCTCTGTAGTCCAAAAAGCCATGACTTGTTCGCACCTGTTTCCCTCAAACTCGTGGTCCGACTGCTCAGTTTCGCCACAGACCCGCGGTCTGATTTCTGCATTTTTTGCTGCTTTGAACCCAGCCCCTTTGCTGCAATATTTTCTGCATCTGCACAGCCATCTGTCCTACCTGCAACCATACTTCCCTACATCCTTTTCTGCAACATAATTTCTGTCCCCTTTCAGAATCGTTTTAAAATTTCAACATTTTAATTCAGAAAATGTTGCATGTTAAATTTCAGTATTGTTAGTTAGAAAGTTGCCCACCCCATGGCACTTTTACTTGGATTCATCACCTCACACGCACACACTCTGTCACCTAATTCAAATGAGCCTTAAAAAGTACTTAACTCAACCAACATTCTAACCCCACTTGGGGAACACAAAAGAATTTTTGTAGATAGGTAGGATCGGGGGGATAGGCTTCCAATAACACCCCTCGGTTGCTTACACTTGAGACATAGTTGTTGTCTAATTAGGGAACCAAAATCCCCTAGTATTTTTTGGCACGGTCACAACCAGTTTATCAGAGGGCCTCTCCCCTAGGAGGGTTGAAGTCGCTAGACTGGTTCCGAAGGCCTGAGTGGAATAACGCAATCCATTCAGTAACCGAAGGATACCTTTCGCAGTTCTCGGGGTATCCCTGTATGGGGGTACTGCGGTAAAAGGACCAAACGACAGATTCACCTTTTCTAGACGTGTCATGAACAGGGTATCTTAGTTGCCTTTCTTCTAGGATTGACTACCCGGTGTCCCTCCCGGTAGGGGGATATATTAGCCACTTGGCTCTCCTATCCATATTGTCTGACTTGGATTTGATCACCTTGCAGAGGATATGTCTAGTTGAGTCAAAATACTATCTAGTTAGGTGTTTGCTTGCTCCCTTACCTCCTTTTGGTCTAGTGAGTCCACCATTTTTTATTTTTTGGAAACCTGCTGCTTGTTGGTATTCTGACCATTTCTGTTGATACTCCACCTATTGTAGCACAGCTGTTACAGTGGGTGTTTTGAGTTGGTTGTTGGCCTGAGTGCCCTATTTTTTGAGCTCTCCTTCTGCACACTCGGTTGCATTAGGGTTTTTGAGCTATTTTTTACTCACCTCAACCCCCAGAGATTTGACACCATCTGTCACCATTGAGTCCCCGAGACATTCTCGGCGCCTTAGGGGCGAGCTCCCACAGCACGGTTCACTTGAAACCCCCCATCATAGACACAGATCTTCATCACTTGATACCACTTATCATAGATCTCGAGCCTTGTCACTTGACTCCACTCGTCAGCGGCATAGGACTCCGTCACCCGATCTTGACGCCCCTTACTTTACCTCCGATTCTGAGGAAGAGTCTGAGAACCCCATTTACACTGCCCCTACTAGCCCTATGGCTGGCGCGACTTCCACTCCTTTCGTTGTAGGGACCATTGGTGGCACGTCCACCACTACACCAGTTACCACACCTGTTTTGGGTATTCCCTCCATGGGGGCCACATCCACCATATTGGTCACCGTACCCATTCCTGTAGCTGGCATACCTATTACTGCTCCACCAGTGACTCACACTACCCTTGGTAGTGCTGGGCCATCCTATACGACCTTCGTTCCCCCAATTGGGGGCAACATCCCAAACCCTGCCCCTCCACTTGGGGGCATTGGCCCCCACTTGGTCCAACCCACTAATGTGTCACATCCTTCTTCCAATTTGCCATTCATGGCTAGCCTCAACTTGCCTGACCTATCCAGATTGACTAATGATCCTATCAGACACGACCCTGCGTGGCCTCACATGCCCACCAAGCTCCCCTCTGACATCCCTAAGTTTGAGGGCAAGGCAGGTGAGGACCCTCAAAACCATATTATGTCCTTCCATCTATGGTGTTCCTCCAACTCCATAGTGGATGACTCTATTCGCCTCCGTCTGTTACATCGCACCTTCACTGGCTCTGCAACTAAGTGGTATATCGAGCAACCCCATGGGACCCATGCCACCTTTACTTCCCTTGCTTTGACATTCCTGCAGTTATTCCAGTTACCTGTCCGCTATGACGCGGGAGTTGAGATTCTCCTGTCTTGCAGACAAAACACGGCTACCCACATCACTAACCACATTCATGAGTGGCGTCGACGCCGTAGCCTCTTCAAAATCAAACTAGATGATCGTATCTTCCTAGATTGGTTCCTCAAATCCCTTCTTCCTATCATTGCTAAAGATGTGGCATCCGAAAGACCCCAGTCTAAAGAAGATGCCATCCTTAAAGCCCAGCAATTTGACCTCATTTACGCCCACTCGGGTTATCTCTATACCATTATACCGGATGCCCCTCGCGGCGATTGCTCCTAGCACGATGCGCCGGGGGCATCCCATGCTGCAGACGGCATCATCGACCGTGTTTCTTCGCATCCCAAACCCTTTTCCATAGCACGTCCTAACCCTAGCCCCGACCTTTCGCGGGCTACCTCACAGTCTGGAGCAACCAACTCGTATGCTCCTATGACACATCACCACCATTTCCATGGACCCACCTGTCCACCTCAGTGCTTCGGTCATGCACCCCTCGCTTAACCCCTCGGTCGCACCTCAGCCCTATTACCACTCGCAGGCTGCACCAACTCCTGCGCCTTCCCAGGCCCAACCCGCTTATTACCCACCACAGGAAGCCCCTGCGGCAAACCCACAACCTGCTCCACAGACATATCAGCAATCCCCTCAAGGTGCCGCACCTGCGCAGCCTCCACCTACATATCATCCACCGCAGCCTGCTCCCGCACCTGCACAACCCCAAAACCCATCTGCTGCTCAAGGGCAAGTTTACGCCCAACACAACCCACAGCAAAACCAAAACAACCAATGCAACCAGGGCCAACAAAACCGCGGTAAGGGACGTAATCGTGGAAACAACCCGCCTCCTAACCAAGGTGTTCAACCGTCTGATCCCCCAGACAACAATAATGCGGCCCCCGCTAACCAAAACCCTGATCGCCCGCCCAAGCAGGCTAAAAACCCTAATTTGCGAACAAACCATCCTTGTTCTATTTGCGGGGTCTATGGCCACTACACACATGCTTTCCCACACTTGGAGTGAGCTCGACAACTTTGGGCTGATGATGCCCATCACCAAGGGCATGCGGCTCCTCAAGCACCACCCAGCCCACCACAACCTCAGCAGCCACCTTTGGTGCTGCAAAACCCCTTACCAAACCAAGGCATAGTAAACACTCAGCCGTTGGCTCCCCCTCAAGCTAACATGCCATTGCAACAACAGATCACTTACGCCGCTCCTGATCAACCCATGTTTGACTCAGGTACCCACCACTTTTTGATGATGTCATCCACTGATGTCAACCTCCAGACTCGTCGGAACCAATATGGCTCCACCTCTGAAGCCCCTCCCACTGATAAAACCACTAACGCTCACCCCATTGATCATGCATTATGTATACCTCCACCTCCAATAGATGGCGCTTCCAAAGCACCTCGTTTCCCACTTCGTCGTATCAACAATAACCCCAATGTGCGCACTGCGTCAAACTACAACATTGTAGACAACTTAGCCCAATCCCCCGCAGCCATGTCTGCGTTAGAAATCTTGAAAAATTGCCCTTCCCAGCGCAAGACTTTACTCTCCGCCATTGGGGCTATTGACCCAAATGATTTGAATTTGATGGCATTTGATTTGGACCAGTCTGAACCCCGCCTGCCTTCCACTTTAGCATTCCAAGTTTCTGTTTCCGTTCAGAATCTTGTCATCCATCGGTGCATCATCGATGAAGGTGCCTCCACATGCGTTATGTCCACATTCGTATGGCAGAAGTTGGGATCCCCTACTCTTCAGCAGTCCACCACTGCATTACGCGCCTACGACGGTCATTCGGCTCAGCCCCAAGGTCTCCTAGCCAATGTCCCTGTCCATCTAGGTGGTAAAACCGTACTCATTGACATAGAGGTCATCAATGCCCAGCTTGATTATAACCTCTTACTTGGTCGCAGCTACATGTATGCTATGCGGGCGGTAGCTTCCTCTGTCTTTCATACCATGATGTTCCCCCATGATGGATGCGTGGTCAAGATTGACCAACTCACCTACTACGATCCAAATGCCCTTGCTGCACCCGAAAATGTTCTCCCCATGGTTGAACAACCTGTTAGTGGTACCGCTACCTCGTTTGTTTCCTCCTTGGGACCTCGAGTTTACTCAGACCCACCGATGACATCCAACTTCCAATCCATTCCTCCCCCGCCCGAATTATCTGACTTATGTACCCTTTCCCACGATACACAAACACCTAACAATCAATAGCTCTTGTTGCCTAAACCACCGTTGGTACCTAGCCACATTGGTGTTACACCTATCCACACAATCCCCTTCCTAGTCCCTCCATCGGGAGTAGTAAGCGCCCCAGTTATGGCTACCCTTAGCCTCCCTGGGTTAACCTTGGGATTACTCGTATGGTATCTTTCGCCTCCCGTTCCCCCACCGACACCAAGCGTCGTCCTACAACCGGTGCAACCCATGGCTACTACCACTCAGCCACCCCCCGGTGTCGCTACCCCCTTCGTCCTCCACGAATCCCCCTCCTCCTCCCAAATCCACTGGGGGCAAAGGCCCTCGGCCTTACACTGTTGTACCACCTCCCAAGACAGTCAAAACCCCCCCATGTTTCATGTTCCTCCCAAATTCTCATTGTGCGATGAGTTAGGCCATGCGACTCATCAATGTCCACAGTTACCTGCATTACAAGAACACATGCAGATGCTTAACGATGACCCCAATATCTCGGTTGTCAAACTAGATCCAACCCCTAAGTCTCACGATAAATCCCTGCGCACTAACCACCCCTGTGCCATATGCGGTGTTTACGGGCATTACTCACATCACTGTCCCGATCTCCCCAATTACAGAGCAGCTCTTTATGAGATGATTAATCTGGATCTTGAGACGGCACCACCCACCATTGAAGAGATTCACCCCCCGATCCCACCCCCATCCGGGGAGATCAACACCATTTACATGATCTCTTCAACTACCATTCCCTCATCAACCGATTTGACGGCCCACACTTTCCGTACTGATGAGGAGATTCTTGAGGCACTCACTACCTCGGAGTATCCCTGGGATGACATGCACCATCATTCGTATTTCCTCCCAGAAGCATCTTCCAACGCTACCCAATTTGCGGTTGAATCCAAAGATTTCCTTCCTACCAAGGTCGACTGGTTAAAGGACCCTATTCCTGCTTCAGATGCCTTTAAGGAAGGTAACATGGCCAATATTTCACCCGTCATCCAAGTTGATATCGCTGCCCCAGGAGGTACACCTGAACTCATAACTTTACAATCCTCTTGCAGTGAGCATGAGATTGAGGAGTACAAAAAACTCTTCCAGGAATTCCGTGATGTCTTTGCCTGGTCCTATACCAAAATTCCTGATCTGGACCCCGCCATTATAGAGCACTACATTGACACATGGCCTGATGTACCCCCCGTTCATTAGAAACAGCATCCCATTCATCCCTCAAAGCTCCCAGCTGTCAAAGCAGAGATTGAGAAACTTCGCAAGGCAGGATTCATTTATCCTATTGCTTATACCACCTGGGTTTCAAACCCTGTTCCGTTAACAAAAAACAAGGCACCATTAGAGTATGTACTGACTTCCGAGATTTAAACCGCGCCTATCCCAAAGACAATTTCCCCACGCCATTTATTGACCAGCTCATCGATGCTTGTGCGGGGCATGAAGTCCTATCTTTCATGGATGGTTTTTCCGGATACAATTAGATTCAGATCCGAAAGGAGGATCAGTACAAAACTGCCTTTACTACTCCATGGGGCACCTTTGCCTATCGCATCATGCCTTTCGGCCTCAAAAATGCTGGTTCCACCTTCCAGCGGGCCATGACCTATTGCTTTCACGACTTGATCCATATCTTGCTAGTCTACCTTAATGACCTTACAGCTCGTTCCCGAAAACGATCAGACCACCTTAACGACCTTCGGCTAGTTTTTCTGCATTGTCGCAAATACCAAATCCACTTGAACCCACACAAGTGTGTCTTTTGCGTTCCAGCAGGTCGATTGTTAGGTTTCATTGTTTCCCAAAAAGGAATTGCTGTTGACCCCCTGAAGGTTCAAGCCATTTTAGACCTTCCCTCCCCTCGCACGCTTTGGTAGCTCCAGAGTCTGCAGGGGCGGTCCAATTTCCTTCGATTGTCACGTCCCCTCCCATCCAACCAGCTAGATGGAGAGGATCGTGACGGTAAAACCGGGCATCTAGCCCCCATATCCATTCAATAAACCAGCATTCAAATTCAAATGACAAAGAAAAATATACATATACAAATGCATAACATATGTGATGTTAAAATGGGCGTCTAGCCCTAAGAAGCGTTTAATCATAAGCATGAACATAATATAACAGGGATAGATGGGACTGTATGGTTTTAAGAAAATCATAGCGGAATATTAAGAATTTCACATCCATCATACATTTAATATGTTCAGCAAATAAGTAATTGCAATTTAACACAAGAGGATACTTATCTTATACGAAAGTAGTCCCACGCAATTGGCTATGCAACTGCAACGTTCCACCCAACCGTAGGCCAGTGTGCTCCTCAATCTCTCAGCACCACTGCCACCCCCGAGCTGGGCATGATCTCTACAAGGAATCAGGGAACAACAGACTCACACATAGCCAAGCATACACCAATATGAACCAAGCCAATCTGCAATTGGGTTTATCAGGCTGCTAGGACATGGCAGGGAAGAATTGCTAAGCTAGTATGCTCAACCACAGAGCTGAGGATGTCCCTCCCAGATCTATTCAGCTTGGCACTCACAATGCCTACACACCCAACACAAGGAAGTATTCTCTTCACTGCCACACAGTCCCTCAAGCCATACCTCCCTTTCTAGTGCTCTCAGGGTGTGCATAGAAAAGTATCCAAGCCCTCTTGATCTTCTTGAGAGGCTACACCCTCTACTAGGTTTATCAAGCCAGTTCTATCCACTACCAGTCCAAAACTTCAGCTCACAGGTTCAAACCAAAAACGAGAATGCACACAACAGCAGAACACCATTATGGGGCAAGACAAAACGTTTTTACAGTGACAGGCAGGAAAATGATCCCCTAGGCTTCAGAAAAACGTGGGAAGGTTAAAAACGAGCAATGGAGGTTTGGAGAAAACCCCAGGTAGCAGAAAACGTTTTTAGGAAAAACGCCCATGGAAAATCGGGGACAAAACGAACTCCCTACAGTCCCAAATCGCACCCCCTCCTTCCCAGCTACTATCCAAAACCAAAAACGGGTTTTTGGGCAGGGAGAACCCTGCGTTTTTGCTCAAAAACGTGACTGTAACTCCCAGCCTTCTCTCCCTGCGTGAATGAATGAAGACTCTCCATTCCCCATGGCTTTGGGCACCATTTCGTGGGTGGTTTCTTGCCCCACAAGCAAAAACACGATTTTCCAAGTTGATGGCTTGCCCATGCACGAAAATGGCTTGCCCATACTCTTTCATTCCCAAGGCATTAACTACCTTAACCAATTTCTTGGAAGAATTAAATGATTGGGTATATGAGACAAAAAGGGTAGTTGGTGGTTTATGGGTTTCCCCATTGACACATGGATTAATACCATTGGCCCAAGGGTTTGAATAATTTCCCTCCCTATTCCTTGTAGAACCATGCCCCATCTCTTTTGTTGCATTGCTTAGCCGGTTGTGGGTTTTTTTTTTTTTCATTAAAAATTCGTAATTACATGATTTCTTATATACATTGTGCCCATCTCGCACAAGAACCATAGGCATCTATTTTAATTGCCGATACATGAAATGCTAAATCAATGGTGGGGCCTTGGCCTTGAGCTCCTCACCATGATTAAATTACAATATTTACATCATTTACAATTTGATACAAAAGGGGTCAAAATGGGGACGTGACATCGATGCTTCGTACTCACGTACCCTTTGTTTGGGATAAGCAAGCAGAAGCTGCGTTCGAAGCCCTCAAGAAATCTCTCACACAAGCCCCCTTGATTTCCCCTCTGGATTTCTCTGAGGACTTCATCCTTTACGTCTCGGCATCCGATCATGCCATGTCCGGAGTCTTAGTTCAAGAAGATGCCTCTCACCAAGAGCATGTCATTTATTACGTTAGCCAGACCTTGTCTGGCCCACCCCTACGTTACCCACATGAAGAAAGGTTAGCCCTAGCTGTCGTCTTTCCGTCCAAAAATTGCGACACTACGTTCTACTCAGTCATACCACAATCGTCGCCGACTCCAACCCTATGGTCTATCTCTTAACCGGCGACTACTGCAGGGTCATGTTGCTAAATGGGTCATCATCCTCCATGAATATGACCTCACTTTCAGAACCCCTAAGAGCACCAAAGCCCTCGCACTTTCCCAGCTCATCACCGATCTCCCCTCCCTTCTACCGTCCCCCCAAATCTCTGATGAGTTACCTGACAATCATTTGTTCACCATCTCGTCTAATGACCCATGGTACGGTGATATTTTGCTGTATCTGCACACGCAAGAAGTTCATACCCAAAGTCACCCGTAATGGACATCATCGTATCCGTCACCAGGCATCTCAATATCTCCTCCTAGGTGATGTCCTTTACCGGCGAGGGGGTTGACACAATTCTTCGTCGTTGCCTTACACATGAGGAAGCTGAAAACGTCCTTAATGACTGTCATAGCGGTGCCTGCAGTGGCCATTTCTCTGGTATGGCCACTGCCCAGAAGGTCGTCCGCAGCCGAATATTTCTAGCCCACACTCTTTACCGACTGCATCACAGCGGTCAAGCATTGCCATAACTGCCAACTTTTTGCCCCCAAGGCCCGGACACCTCCTGCTCCATTACACCCAGTCATCACCGTTGGTCCCTTTTGTAAGTGGGCCATCGACTTCATGGAGTGTAGACCCGCGTCTGCCAACGACCACAAATACATCATTGTCGTCGTCGATTACTTCACCAAATGGGACGAAGCCATGCCTACCTTCAATTGTACCGCTGACACCACCGCCCGTTTCTTTTTTAACCACGTTATCACTCGATTCGGGGTTCCTAAACAGTTGGTCTCAGACCATGGTTACCACTTCGAAGATTCCGTTTAGCGCGAGTTATCCACCCTCCTCAAATTCGAACATCAGTTCTCCTCTGCTTACTACCCTCAAGGGAATGGCCAAGTAGAGGCCATTAACAAAATTCTCAAAACCATCCTTCAACGCACCGTTGACCGACATAAGTCCAATTGGCACCACATGCTCTTCCCCACCTTATAGGCTTACCGTACATCCACTAAAACTGCCACTAGTTTTACCCCGTTTCATTTAGTTCACGGTGTCGAATCTGTCCTCCCCATCGAGTTTCAGATACCTGCCTTACATATCGCCGTCGAGCTTCTCCCCGATACCTCCCCACTTGAGAAACGTCTTCTATCCCTCGAGCAAGCCGATGAAGACCATCGTGCCGCTCTCCAGACCATTGAAGCTGCCAAGAACCGCTCCAAAGCTGGTTACGACAAACACGTACACCCTCAAACTTTCCACGAAGGGGACCTTGTCCTCTCCTATGACCAAGCCCATGACAAAACCGGCAAAGGGAAGTTCGAATCCATGTGGCAAGGCCCTTACATCGTGCAGACTTGTCTCGGAAAGGGGGCATACATTTTAGCCGACTCCGAAGGTCACCCTTTGCGCAACCCTTGTAATGGGTTGTATCTTAAATGCTTTTATCCCTAAATAACTCATGGCCCCATTGGTCCACCTTGTACAGTTTGCTCTCTTTTTTGTTTTTCACCTTTTTTACCGCGATCTTACATTCATCATTTTTGCATGACCACAGATGGACCATCTTCCACCTTATTACACTGGCTTTGCCGATGGAGCGAGCTGCTGGTCTCCCAACCTGGCTTCTGCAGCGTGGGTCTTATATTCCCCTTCCCATGAAATGATTCACCTTGACGGAATCTGCATAGGCGCTGCTACCAATAACCAGGCGGAGTATGATGCTGTGACCGGTCTCCTGACTGCTACCCTCCAGATAGGCATACGTCAGCTTCATGTGTTCCTCGACTCCCAGCTGCTTGTCTCCCAGCTCAACAACTGTTACCAGGTGCGTGATCCCTGCCTCTTTAGAAAGTTCCTGCGCACAAAACAACTCAGCCGACAGTTTGAATCCATAACATTCACCCATGTCCCAAGAGCTCAAAATAGTGTCGCAGATCAAATGGCCAACAACATCCTAGATTGGCACATCAATCACACCATGTAAAACCTTAATCATGCATTATCATCTCATAGCATCTCATAAAAATATATAAAAAACCCAAAAAGATTGCAAGGGGCATCCACGTGCCTATCATCACATAAACATTTGCATCCATGTGCAATAAAAAATACAAACACATTCATATATAGGGGCATCCACATGCCTAGTCCTACATACATAGTGTTGCATCCATATGCAATACATCACGTAACATACACAAGGGGTATCCATGTGCCCAACATCCTATACTACTTGCATCCACATGCAGTACAAACATACAACACATCATAAGCGCATCCACGTGCGTACAACTAAAACATCATCGCTAAAAGGTGCATCCACGTGCATATATATATAAATATGTGTTCATCATCTATACATGTTCTGAGTACACCCGTACTCCACTATACACCAAAAAATCTATACATCTCATAAGATACATGCCGGAGCTACAAAACTCGGGGGGAGTCCCCTATACTCTCTACTGAGAGTCATACCCTGCATCACTACCTGCATCTGCTACCTCTGAGTCCTACCCTCGCTCCTCCTCCGGCAAATCCTCATCCCCTGCGGGCTCCTGTGCTCGAGCCCTGTCTGCCAAAATAGCCACTCGGATCGCAATCGACTGGAACTCCCGGGGTGCCCTCATACAATCCTGAACTACATCGGGATCCACGTCCCGCCATCCCTCGTTGGTCACTCCAACTAGTAACCGATCCAACAACACTCGTACGGACTCCAAAGTCCCCTCTGCGTCCCACTGACACACCTCACCTCGGCCGGGCAGGGCTGGTACCGCCACATGTCCCATACACGCCACGTGCCCTGGCGGTGGTCTCGGACCCACATCTGTAGATCACACATCAGTCAGTAACAGTATCTATCATAACACACATCATACATAAATCTTGACATCCCTCACATGCAAGAAAATCAATACGTACCCTCTGGTACCCATGCCTGTCCTGGTGCCCGCGGTGCCTCTGGGTCTCCCGTGTAGTCCATATCCCTATACGGATAGTCGTCCAGTGGCAGTGGCATCTATAGCCACTACAGGTATAACTCCTGGGTAAAGTACCTACCCACGTCACCGCCACCTCGGCGGTGCATCATCTCCCCCCACCGCACCATACGTGGCTCCCTCAACCCTCCTTCCCTGATCGGTACTCGCGGCCGCAGGGTGGGTACCCTCTCCATGAAGAACGCACATAGGAAGGAACAATAGCAAAACCCCTTGCCAAATTCCTTCACCGCTGTCAGCTGTCGCTATACACAGGTGAGGAACATCTGGCCCCACGCATAGTAAACCCCATCCAGTATGCGTTCCACTAGGTGCATCTAGCCCCTAGAAACCTTCTTTGGTGACTGGTACCCCAACACATGAACCACACATGCTGCAATCGCCTGTATCGCCGGCTCCTGTAGGTCTATCACCCAGAGTGCATTCCTATGCACCCTAGCCTTTGGAGCATAGTACCGCTCCAGCATGTCCTCCATATCCACATCGGTGGATAATCGCGGCTGCGTATCCGCCACCCTACCCAGACGGGGAAACCCCGTTAGGAAATATACATCTGTCAAGGTGAGGTCCACCCTCTCACCCTGCACCCTGAAAGCCTGTATGTCTGGCTCCCAAAAACTCACTAGTCGGTTCAGCAGCAACCCTGCCGAACGCATCATAGGTACCTGCGCGAACTTCAGCAGTCCGCACAATCCTGCGGTATACCCCACATGGACCTTACAAATAACCCTTGGAACCCACTACCCACCGCCCGAACCCAAAAAACGTGCAGGTATGAGTTTGACGGAATACCTGTATCTCCCGGATCTGAAATCGACCGGTCGGATTGTCCAAAAATGCCACCTCACCTCTGGTCCACTCTGATCACTAGTCAAAGTCAAAGAGTACAGATGACAATTGTCATATTGGACCCACTCACTATTTATAGTCCATTGAATTTTTCTTGTTTTGGCCATTCTGAACCCATATAGAGTCTATTTTTCGAACCGTTTCCACCACTGGAATTAGCACGACGAGACCGTCCTGATGGTCACCTCATTGCATGATTTTTTCCATGTCATTTTTTGCACATTTTTTAGACGCCACTAGTTGCCTCGATTTGCATGCCACTTCGACTACTCTCTGTTCTTCGCATATTTTATATCATCGAATTTATTCTTCCGAGCCGGTGATGATGCTTGAGATCATTTCTCGCTCTCACCCCCAGATTTTTTGGGTATTTTTTCCAAAACACCCCCATCGCCTCGGTTTGCGTGCCACATTGGCCGTTATCCATTTTTGACACTCTTTATATCACCAGATTCATTTTTCTGAGCTCGTGATGATGCTTGAGATCATTTCTCGCTCTCACTTGGTACAGTTTCAACATTGTGTCCCAACACCTTGCTGCCTCGGTTTGCGTGCCACATCGGCCGCCATCGGATTGTTCCCCATTTTTACATGAGCCATTCACTCATGTCATACTGCAAATATTTCGTTATTTTTCCACCATTCATTAACCCGCAAGGAGGACCACCAGTGTTCCCCCCCACCCTCGTTCTTGGTCATCATAAATGTTCCTTGATTGAGCACTTCCTCCTTGCCTGGCCATTCTTTTTGTTCGATATAATTTTATCCCTTTTTCGAGCTCGACAAGTCCTTTACGAAAAAGGCACTTAGGGAGTTTCTGTTAAGCTCTTTTCTGACTCCTAAAACAATGAAAAGATTGCTGAGCAATCTTGCTTCCTTTCATGCTCATTAAAGTACCTGAAAGGGCGTCTATCTGGTATAAGTTTACCCCTTTTCCGGACCTGGTAGACTAATTACGAAAAAGGAATACTCTAGTCACACCGGCTAGAAGAGTTCTTAATTGCATCCTTTTATGCTTCTTTGGGCCTTGGAGACTAACACACGAAAAACAAACCCCCCGGAGTCTTCTTATTGCTTTCAGACTCTCTAAAATTGAAAGCAACCACGAGCATGGACTGTCCTGGGCTTGTAAAATCCACATGGCAGTACCATTCCATCATTTTAGATTCTTCTTATCTCTTTCAGATTCCTTAAAATTGAAAGCAATCACGAGCATGAACTGTCCTGGGCTCGTATAAATCCACACGACAGTACCATTTTACACTCACTTCTTCTAGTTCCTTAACCCATGAAGAAGTTCCCCTGTGCCTCTTGGCACTATGATCGATCATCTCGGCAGCACCCCCAATCAGGTCACCTTTGTTCAGAGTAGTCTGCAGTCTCCTGCCATTTTACACCAGCTTGAGTATACCTCATCCCAGTCACTATCCTTGATCCATTACAGCTATGATCCCTTTCCCATCAGTCAGTTTCATATGCTGCCTGATCATCCCCGCCATCATACTCTGAACAAAGGAAGTTTGAGTCCACCCACTCTACTTGCCCAGTTATCCCCATAGTTTGTCAGTCCTACCATCAGTACTATCACATTTCGGTTCTCTACCTCGCGCTCCTATCAAGGAAACATCATTGCCTTGCTAGGTGCAGGTCTCCCTCTGTCGACGACAGCCCCTCTATTCCAGAGGATAGACCCAGAGGTCCCTGCCTCTTGGACCCATCACCATCTGTGGTGAGTGCCTACGGATCATTTTGAGAGGAGTCATCATTGCCTCTCCGAATGGTTGTTTCTCACATGCTCGACTTCAGCACCTTGATCGCATCATTTAGAATCGCGCAGGGTTTACATCCCTTCCATTTTTGTCGAAGACCCCGGATTTCCCCCGACTCTAGCACATTGGTGAGTCACTTTGGAACAACCAGTTATCTGTTCCCGTGGATGTCTAGGCTGCGTTGGAGATTGTATTCGGAAGCCCTCCAGTTCTATGCTTCCTTGAGTACCCAGTTCAGTGTACCATTGAGAGCATGACCCATTGTCACTATGATCCAGCAGCTCATCAGTTCCTCTGGTACCACACTCAGTAGCACTGTTGTCATTCTAGTGTATCAGTTCTTCAGCTCCGACATGGTCATCCCAGCAGTATGTCCCAGATTTGGTGTCCCCTCTGGACTCTTATGATGTACACAATGGTTCTCTATGTATCCTACAGGTCCCCCTTTTTCGGGCCTTACAGTTATTTTTATGTATCTTGATACGAGCATGGGTATGCCCGCCTCGTCCATATATTGAGATTCTTCCTCATTCAGTATTTGAGGTCATGTATATGCCAGGTCCCCATATTTTGGACCCCATTATTGTTATTATTATGTTATATCCTGATACGAGCATGGGAATGCCCGCCTCGTCCATATGATCAAATGATTCCTCATCCATTATTGAGGTTATGTACTTTTATTTCTTGCAGTTTGTTCGGGATTGTTGTTCCGGGCTTCAGTTTGTTTCTTCTCTTCTCCACACCCCAGGAAACCATACACGACTAATGATGTCCATCGGCCATACGATGAGCTCCCGCCCTCACACATCAGGGGGCAATCTGTTAACACCCAAAAAGTGTTCACTACCTCATCTACCCCATTACATGACTCATTTGTCCATTTTCCTACCATATTTCCCTTAAAAACCTTGAAAATCCCACTAAAAAGCCTCCAAAAGGCCTAAAATGCCTGCAAAAGGCCACAAAACCATCAAAAAAGCCTAAAAAAGGCTAAAAAACCCCTTTCCCTCCAAAAATATCCAAAATTCCTCTAAAAATAGAAAAAACCCTCTAAAGAGGGAATATAAAATATAAAATAATGAGGAAAAAGGAGGAAAAAACCCTATACAGCTGACCTAAACCATTTGGTTTCCAAAACCATGGGCTAGCACTCCACCACCAAAAACTATAAATAGGTGATGGAGACCCCTCATTTCATATCCACAATCATAAGTACCCTTACTCTGCCAAAATAGCTCTTGAAACCCTAGCTCACCCTTGAGATACTTTCACCTTGAGAGCCCCTTTTGGCCCATTCCCACCATTGGAGAAAGAGAAGGAGCAAGTTGGAGCTTGGAGCAACCCTCTTAGGCCATTGCAAGAGCTTCACCAACCTTCACATTGGAGGTAAAATTAATGCAAAAAACATTCTTTATATCTTGTCTTTTCTGTTTCATGCATATGTTTAGAGTAATTTACATTTCTGTTTTAGCATTTTAATTTACAATTTACTAAACTGCTACTAAGGAGTCCCTTCTCCTTAGTAGGTGCTCATTTGCACAAGCTAGGGTGAAAACCCTAGTTACACCAATAGAGTGTTTCAGTTAGTTAACAAGTAAATCAATCCTCAAATCAAGGAGAGATCCACAAATAACTCAACTAACTGAAGTATAATTGAGTGGTAGGTGAAAGGTGGGCACATCACTGACTAGGAGGGCTAACAATGAGTGGAAAGAAGCTCCCAAGGCTATCAAATTGGGGACTAGGTGCTGGAGGACACCAACCTGATGACTGGGATGCATGCAATTGTATGACTGAAATGAAAAATAATGAAAATGTTGGTAGGACTAGGATAGAGTATAGGAATATTCTAACATGCCCCCTTAATCCATCCTGGGCCCTAGTAACTGAGACCAAAGGTCACCCAATACAATGAATAATAAATAGCAGTCAATAAACTGAGGAAATGGGGAAAACCTCATGGGAAAAATACCCCCCCTAAAAAACAGACTATAGGGCACACCAAAATAAATGCTCCAAACTCAAGCAGGTGTGATGCTTGGTCATATGTTTGGAGGTATCTTCTTCTTGGGAAGACGTGGATCATTCTAAAAAAGCATGTGCTTGTACTTGCTCTTCAGATCGAATGTGATGAGAACAAATCCAGAGGTATGAGGATGATCCCGGAACCTATGATTCGAATCAGCTGAGGTAGGAGCAAATCCATGAATGTGTAGATAGTCTTTTGTTTTCTCCTTTGAACCATCATAGGTGAGATTATGCCCAAAAGAACCATCACATGATAGTGATTGCTTGGAATCCAAATCAGATCCAAGAATTGAAAAATGGTTTCTTGAGATCTCCTTTGAACCATTAGAGGTGAGATCAAAACCATGAAATGCATGAGAAATTATCCCAAGCGAATGGAAATTCCCTACAACTTCAATAAACTTCTGAGAGCATGCACAAATGATCTTACAATAGTACATAAGAGGTGAGTGATCAAGAAGAGCGAATGCATTACCTCCAATTGCTGATTTAACCTCTGAAACATTCATGAGATTATCATTATGCAAACCATTAGGCTCTTGTGCAAGAGAGGATTTAAGAACCTCTGCAGTTTCTAGAGTGTGAGATGGCATAGAATTCGAAATATAAGATATTGAGAGCATGAGTGTAGAATCTGCAAGTTCTTTTTCTTTGTGAACAACTTCGTTATGAGATATGTTTGATACTAATTCATGATTAGAGAGACCATCAAGGAGGGAGAATGCATCACTGGGATTTCTCTCGAAATGGTTTGGACCAATCCCTTCATTCTATTTTCCAAATCTTTCATCTAGATGGGCCCATAGCTCTTTTGGAGATTCAATAGATAGGAAGTGGGTTAACATGCAATGAGACATAGAATACATCATTGTTGCATAGGCTCTGTCACCTTCATTTAACCAATCATTCTCTTCTTCAGAGGTTTCGAACTCTCTATCAAAACAATAATCAAAGAGACCATGTCTCTTCAAATGTGCTATCATCTTTGGTTTCCTATCATCATAGTTGAATGGAGAAAGAGGAGGAATTCCTTTCGGATTCATGGAAGTTGTTTCAGAAGACCTGCAAAAAACAATAGAAAATATATGCAACTGCTACTATTGCAAAAGTGCAGAAACTGCTACAACTGCTACACTCGAAATATTGATAATAACCTGCAAAAAACTCTCAGGAATGGAGATAGACAACACTCTCAACAGGATTTGATACCATGTGAAAATCCTCACAGTAGATCTAAGAGCTGATGTATACCTCACAAGAATGATTAAGATTAAGCAGGAAAATAGAAGAAGAGTGGTCAATCCAGTGTAAAGGAGCAACATAATTATGATACAGTAGAACTCAGATAGAAGCAAAATAACATCACACACTAATTCATTAATCATAATATGAACAATAAATAATACAATGGAGAGGATTCAAATTCCAAGTTGGCAATTCGAATTAGCCTACATGGGCATGGATTATCTTCACTAGGAGTCATCATCATCATTAGTGGAGTGTCAACAATACACCACTAGGAGTCCTAATCATCATCAGTGGAGTCATCAATGCACAAGTAACGTTCAATCGGGTGTCAAACTGACTATAACTGAGTGTGGTAGGTGTAACTGGCACATGGAAGCACTAATGTAGTGAAGGAGGCTCAGTGGAGGGCACATGGGGAGTTGACTGGAGTCAAAATAGGCAATCTAGTCTCATTGGGGGTCCAACAAAGTGTTTCAGTTAGTTAACAAGTCAATCAATCCTCAAATCAAGGAGAGATCCACAAATAACTCAACTAATTGAAGTGTAACTGAGTGATAAGTTAAGAAGGGCATCTTTCACAAGTGGTAGGTGAAAGGTGGGCGCATCACTGACTAGGAGGGCTAAAAATGAGTGGAAAGAAGCTCCTGGGGCTAGCAAACTGGGGACTAGGTGCTGGAGGACACCAACTTGATGACTGGGATGCATTCAATTGCATGCTTGCATGCAATTGCATGACTGCATGCATGAATGAAATGCAAAATAATGAAAATGCTGGTAGGACTAGGATGGAGTATGGGAATATCGTAACACTATCAACCACTTGTCAGTTATAGGTAAGCCTAAATCTCATCCTCTAACTTTTCAATGGTTTGAATTGTGATTTTAATGCAAATTTTTGGGTTTTTGAGATCATTTTGGAGAGGAATTTACACGCCTGGGTGACGTGCTTTCCCCTTGCGGGAAATGCGTCACTAGGGTTCTGATGCGCATCTCCCATGGAAAAAGCGCGTCACACTTTCTGCACATGTGGGGTGCATCGGTGCATTTTGACTTCCAAAATAAATAATGGGGCCCAAAAGACAAAATCCAAAGCATTGAAGAGGGTCTAATACTTATCTTATTGGTGTTTATGCAGATCTTGGCCACCAAGATGGTCTAATAGAAGGAGCGTAAACATGAAATTGAGGATGCACAAGCGACAAACGACCCACACTTTGTAAATTCTTCACGGGGGTGTGGATTACTAAATTTTTTCCATGTCCTAGGGATGAGGGTGCAAGCGCAACTACTTGACTACTTGATCTGATTATGGGACCCGGATTAACAGTTCTTCAGGGTAGGTGCTCACATCCTTACTTTGGATGTGGAAGAAATCTATTTTTTGACAGGATTATCGAGACAAGGGGCCCCTGTATCATTATCCGGACCTCGGGGTAGCAAACAGTATACTAAGAGTCTGATTTCACAGTTTTGTATGTCGGGCACAAAAATTTTAGGTGGGAAAATTCTTATAAAAAATGTGTGGGACCGACCTCTAAGGATAGTTATTTTTACTATCGAGCGGGTGGAGGGCAGCTGGGCTGCTCATCATGCCACCAAGGCCCATATGTTATATTCCATTGAGTGCATGGAGCTGACTATTTTCAACTGACGCGGGGGTCTCCTTGAGATTTTGAAATATCAACTGAACAAGTGTTGTAGGGGTGAGTTGAAACAATTCGGGTATGGCTCCATTGTGGTATCCTTCTTCTTGGAAAGGGTTCCACTACTATGACCACAGGTTGAGCTAGATGATTTGGATCCACGAGATATGCATATGGTGAGGTGGTCAGAGGTGATGGCCCTCCATGGATGCGGTGGGCCTATGATCACATACAGGCCAACCTTATTTAAGTGGCTATGCGAGAAACTCCTCATGGTTGAGGACTACGGCTATGTGGGTACCAATTTCAGAGGGGATCTTGATCTGGCTCTTTTGGAAGGATAGAAATGGGGAGACATTGGTAAGAAAGATACTCTTTTTTTTATGTATTTTGTAATTTTTATTGTTTTTTTGTAATACAAATATGTCATATTTGGTTCATTCATATATTGGTCCATCCTGACCGGTGGGTTCCTCTCCAATCGAGAGGAGAGGAGTTATTCAAGAGATGGAAGCAGTCCATCAAGAGGTAGTGGAGGAAATAGATGAGCTGGAGGAGAACCTACAGAGGTTGACTGCTGATGTACCAAATATCTCTATCGATGATATTCCACGGCACTACCAGCACAGGACAACTAGAGTCTCTGGATGATTTGGTTTGCTACTCTGTCGAGTGGCTAGGGACATTATATGTTATCATGAGCATGTTAAAGAAATGTAATTGTGAAAGATATTCTATTTATACTTTTCTATTGTATTATTTTATTCCTCCTTTGGGAGATGTCATTGATGTAATTAATAATGTAAGAGTCATTGAAAGAGCCAATGTAAACCCTAGGTCTTGTATCGACGTAGAAATAACCATAAAATATTATTATATTATGTATTTGAGAAGTCGTCCCAGTTAGTCAGGTGAAGTCGACCCAGTTGAGGAAAATTCACCCCAACAGAAGAATATAAATAGAGGAGGAGTCTCTCATTTGTATTCACTCAACTCACTCACACAAGTTCGTATAGGAGAGAGAGAGAAGTTCACACAATTGGAGGAGTCGTTGATTTTGTCTTGGGGTTTATCTTTGTACTTTGTGAATTCTATTTTGAGGAAGATTTTGTCGGGTTTTTCTCCCTTGTGGTTTCCCCGAGAGAAATATTTTGTTCATTGTGTTCTTTCTATGCTTGTATTTCTTTCAGTGATAGATTGTTTAATTTTATATGCTAAACAAGTAAAAACTAACATGGTATTAGAGCAGGCCTGAAAGAAAACATTGTGAAGCCTCCATAACTGTAGAAACTAGGGCTTCTTATTTTGGGAGCTCCCTCCATAGATCAGCTGAAAAAGAGAGTGCATCTAACTCACCTCACTAGGGCGCATCTTGATGTCAAAGAAGATTTCCATTCTGAGAATTTTCATTTTTGGGTCCCCCACTTCAGCCTGGGAGAATTAGGGCATCAAGTTTTTGGATCATTTGCTCACAGAATCGGGAGAAGGATTACTTTTCTCAACTCAACTTGAGGAGGCAAATTTTCTCATCCATTCAGTTTTCCAAAATTCTGAAGTTGGAAAATTAGGGTTTCTGTGACAAACCCTAGCTCAAAGTAAAAGAAGTTTTCAGAAGGACAACTTTTTTGGTAAGTCTCAAATCTATTCTATTTCCATTTGAAGTACTCATTAAATCAAGATTAATATCAATACCAAGTTTGATGAGAATATTGAGGGAGCTGAGAACTTCAGGACATGGAAGTATAGAGTCATGCTCATCCTTGAAGAACATGACCTAGAAGACTTTATAAAGGAAGGACTTATAGAACCAGAGGGAGATGAATCCAAAGAAAGGCATAAGAAGAATATGGTCAAGTCAAAGAGGATCATTGTTGATTCCATCAAATAGCACTTGATCCCCCAAGTGTCTTCTGAGAAGACCCCAAAAGAGATGTTCGATTCCCTGACCAACCTATTTGAAGGGAAGAGCATTAATAGAAAGATGACCTTGAGAAATCAACTCAAGGGAGTGAAGATCTTGAAGGTTGAGTCCATGCACTCACACTTCTCCAGGGTGTCCCAGATAAAAGAACAACTAGAAGCTATTGGAGACATGGTAGAGGATGCTGAAGTTGTGATGACCACTCTAAATGGTCTCCCCAGATATTGGGAACCATTTGTTCCTGTCATTTGTTCTAGAAAGAAATTGATCTAGTTCATACAACTATGGGAAGAGTGTGTTCAAGAGGAATAAAGAATAACGGTGAGAGAGGAGAAAATAAACGACAATGAAGACCAAGATTTGGAAAATCATGCCAAAGGTTGAAATAAAATGAAAGATAATGGAGGGGAATACACTTCAGGCAAATTCAAATATTTCTGTAAACAAGTAGGGATTAAGAGGGAGCTTACTATTCCCTATAATCCACAACATAATGGTGTAGCTGAAAGGAAGAACAGAACAATTATAGAAGCAGTGAAGGCCATGATCCATGATCAAGACTTACCCATGAATCTATGGGAAGAAGCAGCTAGAACAACAATGTATGTACATAATAGAATCTATCGCAGTGCTCCTGGAAACAAGACCCTGGAAGAGATGTTTACTGATATGAATCCTGAAGTTAGTCATCTAAAGATATTTGGATGTCCTATATATATCCATATTCCAAAAGAGAAGAGATCAAATTTGGAACCTTCAGGAAAGAAGGGAATATTTGTGGGCTATAGTGAGAAATCAAAGGATTACCGTATCTACATCCCAGGATTCCGCCAGATTCAACTTAGTCAGGATGTTACATTTGATGAAGACACAGATTTCAAAAAATCCAAGAAGACTCATGAGTAGTAAGAGGAGTAGGAAGCTCCTAGAGTTACATAAACATACAGAGTACCAGAAAGAAATGTTGAAGAAGAACCTATTCTAGAGGATCATGATATGGCAGAACCTCAAATACATGAGGAGACACCTCATGAGGATATTTCTAGAAAGAGAAGACCAACTTGGGGATGAGAATTAATTCAATATGTAGGAAATTATGGTTCCCTAGAAGGAACCAGTAGAGAGAGAAAGAGACCAAGGCCATACTCGAGTTATGTAGCCTTGATGTGTAACCTTGTTGAAGAGGAACCGACATGTTTTGAAGATGCAGTAAAGAAGAAGGAGTGGTTAGATGCTATGAATGAAGAATACCAATCCATCCTCAAGAATGATGTTTGGGATGTGGTACCAAAACCAAAGGATAAGTTAGTCGTTTCATCAAAGTGGATCTTCAAAACAAAACACACAATAGACAGAAGCATTGAAAAGTACAAAGCAATATTTGTAGCGTGAGGGTTCTCTCAGAAGGAAGGAATTGATTATGAGGAGACCTTTGCTCCTATGGCCATATATACTTCAATTAGAACCATTCTTTCCTTGGAAGCCAAGATGAAATGGATGTAAAGACAACGTTCTTGAATGGGAAGATAGAAGAAGAAGTATATATCGAGCAGATAGTAGGATTTGAAATAGAAAGTCACATGTATGTAGACTGAAGAAAGCATTGTATGGGTTAAAGCAAGCACGCAGAGCATGGTATGGAAGAATTGATATCTTCCTGATGAGTTTGTGATTTACCAAAAGTAAAGCAGATTCTAATCTTTATTATAAGATTATGGATGATGAACCTATGATACTACTATTGTATTTACATGTTTTGTTCTTGACAGGAGAATCCAAGCCCATCAACGAATGTAAGAGAAGGCTTGCTGCAGAATTTGAGATGAAAGACCTTGGTATGATGCATTACTTTCTAGGGCTTCAAGTATGGCAGTTTCCAGACAAGATTTTCCCGAGTCAAGTAAAAATACACAGTTGAGATCCTGAAGAGATTTGGGATGACGGATTGTAAGGCCATGACTACTCCGATGGTGACAAACTTGAAGATCTTGAATGATGCTTCATCAGAGATAGTAGATGTCACCATGTATAGACAGATTATTGGGCCATGGATGTACTTGACCAATACTCGACCAAATATATGTTTTGTTGTGAACATATTGAGACACTATATGGTGGAGCCCAAGAATGTGCACTTGATTGCAGCAAAACATGTGATGAGGTATCTAAATGGTACATTGGATTATGGACTCAGATATGCTTCAGATAGCGAGTTCATACTATATAGATACACAGACTCATATTGGGATGGAAGTGCCGAAGATAGGAAAAGCATTTCAGGATGTTGCTTTAGTTTGGGATCAGGTATGATCTCATGGATCAGTAGAAAGCAACTCTATGTTGCACTCAGTACAACAAAAGATGAATATGCAGCATCTTGTTCAGCTTGTAGTGAAGCAGTGTGGCTTCGCAAGATGTTGGCAGGATTGTTCAATGCAGAGATTGATGCTACGGATATACTCTGTTACAACTAGAGTTGCATCAAGATGACAGAGAATCCTGTGTTCCATGATAGATTGAAGCACATCGAGATCAAGTTCCACTATATCTGGGATATGGTGTAGAAGGGAGCTGTAAATATCAAGTATGTTCCTACAGAGGAACAAGTTGATGATGTGATGACTAAGGCTCTGTCTCGCATAAAGTTGGAATACTTTCGAGACAAGCTTTGTGTGGTCCAGAGGGACCTCTCTAGAAATATAGAATGAGAGTTCCTATCCTTAGGGATGGATTCATGTCTAGGGGTGACAAAAGATCAGTACTTTCCGACTGATAGAGTTACTATCCTTAGGGATGGATGCATGTCCAGGGGTGACGGAAGATCAGTAATTTCCAACTGATAGAGTTCCTATCCTTAGGGATGGATTCCTATCCACAGGTGACGAAAGATCAGTAATTGCCGACTGATAGATTTCCTATCCTTAGGGATGGATTCTTGTCTAGGAGTGATGTAAGATCAGTACTTGTCGACTTATAGAGTTCTTATCCTTAGATGGATTCCTGTCCAGGGGTGACGGAAGAGCAATACTTGCCGACTGGAAGAGTTCCTATCCTTAGGGATGGATTCCTATCCAAGGGTGATGAAATATTAGTACTTGTCGACTGATAGAGTTCCTATCCTTAGGGATTGATTCCTGTCAAGGGGTGACAGAAGATCAGTACTTGCCGATTGATAGAGTTCCTATCCTTAGGGATGGATTCCTGTCTAGGGGAGACGAAAGATCAGTACTTGCTGACTGATAGTGTTCCAGCTGATGATGTTGCTGATGAGGATGTTATAGTAGAGGATGTTACAGCAAACAATGTTGTTGATCCAACAGAAAATGTTCCAGCTGATGATGTTGTTGATGAAGATGTTTTAGCAAAGGATGTTGATGATCCAGTAAAGGATGTTCCAGTTGATGATGATGTTGATGAGGATGTTCTAGCAGAGGATGTTCCAGCTAATGATATTTCTGATCCAACATAGGATATTCTAGCTGATGATGTTGTTCATGAGGATGTTCTAGCATACGATGTTACAACTGATGGTGTTGTTGATCCAACAGAGGATGTTCTAGCAGAGGATATTGATGACAATGATTTAGAAGATGTTGCTGATTGTGATATTCCAGCAGATGATGATGATGCTACGGATGGTGAGATTCCAACAGACAATGATGATGCTACTCAAGCAGATGATACCCCAGGCATATGATGATCCAAAATATTCCTACGAAATATAGAGATTCACTAGTCAATTGTGCAATTGTTAATGTTACCCATAGAATACCTTCCTAGTTAAGAGGGAGTGTTAAAGAAATGTAACTGTGGAAGATATTCTATTTATACTTGTCTATTGTATTATTGCATTCCTCCTTCAGGATATGTAATTGATGTAATTAATAATGTTCTAAGAGTCATTGAAAGATTCAATGTAAAACCGAGGTCTTGTGTCGGCCTGGAAAGACCCAGAAAAGATTATTATATTATGTATTTGAGAGGTCGGCCCAATCAGTTAGGTGAAGTCATCCCAGTTGGGGAAAAGTCACCCCAATGGAAGAATATAAATAGAGGAGGATTGTCTCAGTTGTATTCACTCAACTCACTCACAAAAGTTCTTATAGGAGAGAGAGAGAAGTTTGCACAAGTGGAGTAGTGTTAGGAACCCATGTCAACCCTTCTATTTACTTTGTTAGTATATTGTTGTTGGACGCATATGCTTTATAAGTTGTCTCGTAGTATTTGTTGATCCATAGTTTGTATTATTGTTGTTGGATGCATATGCTTTGTAAGTCATCCCGTAATAATTGTTGATCCATATTTTGTATTGGCCCATGGTTTGTATTGACACATGGTATTGACCCATGGTATTGGCGCCTAGAATTAGTATATAAGTTTGTGATGAGGGAAATGAAGGTACGGTGAAGTTATTTGTATTGAGCTTGCTCAAAGGAGGTTGCCCCCTCGAAGTGGCATGCGATCAATATAAATGTGATTCTGAGTTCTGTTATTTCTGCTATCTTGTGTGTTTTCATTAATTAAATATTGCAGGTTCTTCACATATGGTATCAGAGCACTTTCTTGGGCTCGTTGGGTGAAATTTCTGCCAATTTTTTTTTTTCACATCTATTGCAGCTTCGGATCTAGGAATAATCCCTATCTGTTTAACTGTGGGAAGTACTTGAGCATAAGCCCTAAAACTCATTGTGAGGAGTACCACAGGAACCCCAAAGTAGCTGGCCCATTGAGAGGACCTGCCAGCAAAAAGGGCAACGACCCCTACCTGATTGACTAGTTCCCACTCGTGAGGTAAACCAAGAGTTGTCATTTGTGGCAAAGCAATTATTAGTTTTACCTGAGCCATGGAGTGAGGGGTACTGCCCCAATACGCAAGCCGTCAAACAGCATTGGTGGCCGAGTGAAACCCCTGAACTGTTAGGAAGCCGCACATACCTGGGGTCCATATCTATTTTCAGCTGAACTATTGTCGATCACTGCAGTGCAGTTTCAGATCCATTCTGAAAGCCTTTCCAGATCCATCCGTTTTAGATCTATTTCAGATACAACCATTTTCGATCCAGTCGACGCCGTTTCAGATCCCTCTGTTTCTAATCACTTCCACGCCGTTGCAGATCCATTCCTGAAAAATGTATATCTATATATATATATATATATATATATATATATATATATATACATATATATACATACATATATATATATATATATATATATATATATAGATAGATATATAGATATATATATCGATATATATATTCTATTTTTTGGCCATATCTCCCTTGTTTTAACTTTGTTTCCCTTGAAACTTCCCCGACACCCCGATAATCCCATTTTGCATATTTCATTCCTGAGGACCCTATCCCAAATTCCACTTCCCAAAGCTCGAAATCCCATATTTGTCTATTTTTAGGGTTTGACATAACTTCTTCAAATTTCACCCAATCGCCTTCAAATTTTACCACAGAGTTCCTTTCCTCATTCTTCTTCTGTGTCCCTCTCTACCAAATTTTCTCATTCTTTCACCTTGCTTATGAAATCCCCATTTTTGCTTCCCTGTCCATCAGAAAGTGTCCAAAACCTAGTCAAACCCCAATTACCCCTCTGATTTTTTCCCAAATCCAAATTTCCCTTTACTAAATAAGCTTTTGTTTGTGTTTTTCTATCCATTCCCCCCTCCCCCCAAAAAACAATCCTGGTTATGGTTGTCACCCACACAGGAGCAACAACCATGGAGGAAGCACTTGCATCCATCCACACCAAACTCCAAGATCTGGATGAAAAAATTCTCAGCCTCCATCTTCAGCATTCAGCCATGAACAATAACTAACAGCACGAATCTTCGGCAGCCAATGGGTTTTCTTCTTCCAACAATTTTCGTGGTTCGAAGCTTGAATTTCCTTGCTTTAATGGTATTGATCCAATTGGATGGATCTATCATGCATAACAATATTTTAGTCTGCATAATACTTTGATGTCCAAAAAGTTCCACTTGCATCCTTTCATTTGGAATAGGAATCCCTTCAATGGTACTGTTGGTACATCAAAGCTCATGATGAGCCAAAATGGACAGATTTTTGCCAACTCCTTTTGCAACGATTTGGTCCTAGTCCTTTTGATGACTTCACTGGAGCACTCACTAAAATTCATCAAAATGGCATTGTGAGAGAGTATCAGATAGCACTTGAGAAACTAGCCAATCACACAGAAGGATTGTCTGATGAATTCTATAGGAGTTGTTTTATCAGTGGTCTTAAGAATGAAATCCGGTCAGAGGTTAAAATGTTTTGTCCCAACAAATGATGGAAGTCCTAGGGTTGTCTAAGTTGGCAGAAGACAAGATTGCAACCCAACAATGCTCCAAACCCACTTTTGTTCCCTTTCGAAATATGGGTTCTCAACGACCTCCCATCCCGCCAGCTCTTCGACCAACTCCTATCAAGCATTTGTATGAAATAGAGATGCAGGCATGCAGAGAAAAAGGGATTTGTTATAATTGTGATGATAAATTCACTCGAGGACATAGATGTGTTCAACAAAAGCTCTATCTCTTGGATATGGATTCTCTGCCTCCCTCTACAATTGGTTAAGAAACTCCAGATACAATGGATGATCAGGTCGACATTCAAGATCCGCCTATTGACCCCCCATCTCAGGATGAACAGCCAGATATATCTCTCCATGCTTTATCCAGCGTCACCACCCCCCAAACAATGCGGGTCAGGGGTTACTTCAAGAAGTTTCCTCTTACAATACTCATTGATTATGGTAGCACTCATAACTTCATTGACCCTCGGATCGCCAAACATGATGATTGTTGTTGAGCCCAGAATTGGCCCTTTTTGACCATCATTTATCACTGTCCCTTACCTTGTCTTACACCAATTACCTTGGCAATTCAACTTATTGTCCTTATATATTCCCCAAATTACCAAGGTATGGCCGATTATTGTTTTATTGTATTAATACTTATGATTGTGATGATTTAAGCTGTGCATCTCTTAATTCGTGCTAACATGATGCAAATTATGAAGGTAGTAAGATAAATAGACCGCAGGAAGATCGGAGCTGAACAAGTCACGGAGGAAGGGACGTCCATTGCTTAAGGAAGGTTCCTTGGGGCTCAAATCGTCAATCAAGGCATAGTCGTGGCAGGGCAGCTGTAACATAAAGTTCTATCTTAAGAATGTCGCTGCTCGAATCCAGCTGTGAGCTGGAAGGACCGCCACTCTTGGGACAGTTGATAACTCCTCTCATATTTGGATATTTCAGTTCTGCCACGCATTGTAACAGCTAGATTATTTAGGGCGCCTGAAGATCATAGATCTTCATGGCTTCCCAATTATAGGTTTTTGATGTTGCAACTGTATGTATAAATATGTGGTATTATCTCGATCGAGGGGTTGGACAGCAATGAATTAATTCATCTTGTATTAGCAGTGAAGCCGAAACTGTGTACTCATCCTTCTGTTAATATAAGGAGTTGCTTCTGAGTTAAAGAGAGTGTTGTTCAACCAGCGTCTCTGTGTGAAGACTGGGCCCGTCTTCCACAGAGATTGCTGTGTTAATTTAGGATTTCATCTTTCTGTTGTGTGATGATTTGATCTTTCTTTTGTACGCAGCAGCAATATTCATTGTGTGGATTTCTCAGTAAATGATTTATTTGTGAGATTGGTAAATGGTATCAATAACAGTCGACTGAGTCAGGTTTGTTTTATGTAATTCAATTTCTGTTTACACTGTTGTGCTCATCCTGCAGCTGAAACGTAATCCCAGAAGTTCCTACGAATTAGCTTTCCTGTTATGTGTTGATTGATTTATATTTTGCAATTCAACATCTTAGAACAGTTGCTTCAATCTCCCTTATTAAATTCTAGAGTAATGTTCAGGTCATGCTTCATGATTCCCAGCTTGATTTCATTAGACAGTTGATTATTTTAGAATGCAATTGAGATTTCCTTCCTGCAATCGTTGATTAGATCTGATATTCGTTCTGCTTGATGCATAATAGAAAAGGATTGTAGTACAGCAGTTAGAAGGCAATTGGGGTTGCGTAGATTCTTGGGATGAACATAGATGATAGAAGATAAAAGTATTCACTTCTAATGGTTTGTGTTTAAGCATATATTGTGCACTTGTCCTTTGAAATAAAAAGACTTTCTCGGGTTGACAATAAATTTCATACGCTCTGTGTGTTGATATTTAATCATCTGCAATTAGAGTGCTTGACATTTTGGCGCCGTTGCCGGGGAAGGATAAAAATTAAACACTAGTCATTAGTTGTATCTGATAATTGCTTTCAGTCAGTCTTTTGGTTGTTTTTGAAATGATCTGCTTCGCATGAATACGAGGGGGGGTAAAACGCGATCACCTCCCGACCCCCAAAACCCCACAAATTACTAACAGTACAGGTGGTTCGGGTCGTGGTCGAGGTCCACCGCTGGGCAGAAGAACATTCATTGACGACCTTGTTGACAAAACTGATTCAGCTGTCAGATCTCGTCAACAGGGGACTCCTATCAAAAGAGGCCCTACTGATCCTGGAGCGTTAGCATCAGGATCTACAGTGGAAGATACAGGAGCAGCGGTGATTTCTGCATATACTCCTGCTAAAGAAGGAACAGCTGATTCGGCTGTTGCAACTGAAGAATACGCAGCTGCTACAACCGAAGAATACGCAGCTGCTGCAACCGAAGAATACGCAGCTGTTACATCCGAACAATACGCAGCTGTTACAACTGAGGTAAGGGATAAAGGAACAAACGAAGGAGAAGATACAGAAGAAAAGATGAATAACAGACATGAGAATGAAGAGGAAGAAGCAGTGGTACAATACCATCATGAAGATAATTCCCCGCCAGAAACTATGGCTACATTGCAATTCCCAATACAGCAGCTCGAGGGGACAGCTCCTATGAAAAACATCTCACCGTCGGTGTTACCCCGCTTCCATGGCAGGGCGGCAGAAGATCGAGATGAATTCCTGTTTGAATTCGATATCCTCTGTCGCAGCTATGATTATGTCACAGATGCTCAAAAGTTGAAGCTTTTTCCTGCCACCCTGAAGGACAATGCATTACGTTGGTTCATGAGCCTTGGGGGAGGAACTGTTGCTAATTGGAAGAAGATGAAGCAAGTGTTCCTGGAAAAATATCAAGAATATTGCAACACCAGGGACAAGAGGGAGGAGTTATTCAAAATGGTACAGAAGGAGGACGAAAGCTTGGAGGATTTTGTAGAGAGGTTGCTGTACAATGTGCAGAGAGCTGGACAGACGAACATGGGACTAGATGTGCTTAAGATAATCCTGCTTCGAGGAATCAGGGACGATTGTTTAGACATGCTAAATTTATTAGGAAAGGGGGATATCTCTAAAGAATCTTTTGAGACAATTGTGGAATTATGTAAGAGATATTCCAGGCGATCTTCTAGGCATAATAAGCAGCATAAACGAAATAACCTGGAACGTGATGTCTTCGACAGAACTCAGAAGTCATCCAATGGGGGAGCTACACGTGCAGAGATAGGCAATCTTCTTGAAAATTTTAAAACAGAAATGATGAGCTCTATCTCTTCAGAGATTGACGTCTTGAAGGCCAAGCAAAGACAGGCAGTGGAGGATCTCACACTAGGGGTGTTTTGTCCCCGATGTAGAAAGACTCATCCACTGAAAGAATGCCCCCTTGACAAAGTTCAAGTATGTCAATTGTGCGAGCTGAATCATGATATGAAAGAATGCCCCACGCTGCCCCAAGTGAAAGCTGTTCTGCAGGCATCAACTCCAGAGGTGGATTCAGCCTACTTCATTGCACAGAAGAAACCCTGGCAGCCCCGGAATCAAGGTATGTCTCCCGATTCATTTCCATTTTTGAATAATTTGAATAATTGGAATACTAATATGCAAAACGTAAATACACAATTCCCTTCAAATTATGCTCAGTGGAATTCTCCTCAACCTACGATGCAAGGTTATAATTCATGGAGTCCTTGGACACAGCCACCTCATCAACCTACTTCATGGTCTCCTGGATGGAGGAACTTCCATCCTGGGAATCAGTTTCCTCAACCACCTTCACCTCAACAGTTACCGTATCCTCCATATCCTCAATTTCAGCAATATCCTCAATACCTACCTCAGCAGTCGCAGCTGCAGCTGCAAAATAATCCTGTGCCTAACATACCAATACGGCCTCAGCTGCCTGCCCAACCTAACCCTAACCCAAATAATAAAACAGTCCAGCAACTGGAAACTCTCAATATGCCAGCCTACTCTCTCTCCCCTGTACCTTGTAATGACATTCGCTTACGGTCTGGGAAGGTAGTAGAACGTGTAACTTCAGGAAATATTCCACCAACTGTGTATGACAAAGGAGAGAGTTCCCAGCATCCTGTTGATCCGGTTCCTATCATTGAAGATGCTGAGCATCCCTCAGATGGGAGGGCTGAAACATTGAACGATGAAGTGGATAACACGCAGCCCACCCAGTTGGTAAGGCAACCACCTTACCCTGAGAGATTGATGCTGCCACAAAGAGGGGGGCAACCTCAGTTCAATCTCTTAGGAGAATTGAAGAACCTTTATGTTAAGATTCCCCTTTTACAAGCTCTTCAAGATGTACCTATCTACGCTAGAACTGTTCGGGACCTGTGCACTAAAAGACCGGGAAGGAAACCCAGAGATCCTCCTACTGTTCATGTTATAGGGAATTTATCCGCTTTAATGACTGGAAAAACCCCTGTAACTAAGTATGAGGATCCCGACAATCCTACTGTCACTGTACACATAGGACAAACGCAGATACCCAACGTACTAGTAGATTTAGGAGCTGCGATCAATGTTATAACAATGGAGACTGTAAAAAAACTCGGATTCACCAATATTAGACCGACCCCTACTATCCTAGAACTGGCAGACAGATCCACCATCAGACCTGAAGGGATTTTGGACGACCTCGTTATTTCAGTAGACTCGTGGGAATACCCTGCCGATTTTCTGGTATTACAGCCAAAATCACAGCTGGGGGGACATCCATTGATTTTAGGGAGACCTTGGTTGGCTACAGCTGATGCTTGCATCAGCTGTCGATCAGGATCTATGACTATATCTGATGGCATGGAAACCAAAAATCTTACCCTGTACCCTCCAGCAAGGCCGAGTCTAGAAACTGAAACCTCCCTTTGGATAGAACAAGAAGAAGAAGAAGATGTTCAGCCATTACTAACAATAGGGAAGGCACTAACTTTCAAAAACGAAACAGAAGACGATGCCATTAATAATTTCATTAGCGAACCTGCTTCTGTAGACAAGGAAGTTTATCAACTTCTGAACAGTACCCTCGGCAAAGAAGAACAAGAACAGCTTACGGAGGAAGCACTAGCCAATGACGCAATTATAATCCCAGTATTGAAAAGCTCGAGAAGTATTCCTATTGAGGTAGAGCCTGGAAGAACTTTGAACATCAATCCTGCTCTCTCCTCAGAAGAACAAAAGCGCCTAACCAATCTCTTGAAGGAACGTAAGGGGGCATTCGCCTGGGAGTATACAGACATGAAGGGTATTCCTTCTAGTCTGTGCACTCATCATATTTATATTAAAAACGACTCCCGGCCTGTATGTCAACCCCAACGACGCATGAACCCCAATCTGAGGGATATAGTGAAGGAAGAAATCCAGAAACTCTTGGAAGCAGGATTCATCTATCCTATTTCAGACAGTGAGTGGGTTTCCCCACTTGTAATTGTACCCAAGAAAAACGGTAAATGGAGAGTCTGTGTCGATTATAGGGAGCTGAACAAGGCTACACAAAAGGATCACTTTCCTCTGCCCTTTATTGACCAGGTACTTGATAACTTATCTGGGAAGAAGTTCTTCTCCTTCCTGGACGGATTCAGTGGGTACAATCAAATCCAGATTGCTCCAGAGGATCAGGATAAGACCACCTTCACCTGCCCTTGGGGAACGTTCGCCTACAGGGTGCTTCCCTTTGGGTTGTGCAATGCACCTGCAACGTTCCAAAGAGCTGTGATTGGCATATTTTCTGAATTGGTAAATGATAGCATGGAAGTTTTTATGGATGATTTCACTCCTTATGGCAGGGATTTTGATGAAGCGTTGGAAAATTTGAAGAAGGTTTTAATTCGCTGTGAACAGGCTCGCCTCTCACTGAGCACTGAAAAATGCCACATGATGATGAGTGAGGGGGTGGTATTAGGACATTTCATCTCTACTAACGGTATTCAAGTGGATCCTTCAAAAATTAAGGTGATAAAGAATATACCAACCCCTTCAACTCAGAAAGAGGTGCGAAGTTTTCTGGGACATGCTGGGTATTACAGGAGATTCATAGAAAACTTCTCCAAACTTGCTTCTCCTTTGTTTTCATTGTTAATGAAGGATGTGCAGTTTGCATGGAGTACAGCATGCCAGACAGCATTTGATAAGCTTAAAGAGAAACTGTCCACAGCCCCTATTTTAAGGGGACCTAATTGGACCATACCTTTCCACATTTCTTCAGATGCTTCTGATACCGCCATTGGAGCAGTACTAGGACAGCAGGATGGTCAAGTACCTTATGCTATTTATTATGTGAGTAAAAACTTAGCCCCTGCTGAACTAAATTATACGGTTACTGAAAAAGAATTTCTTGCTATTGTTTATTCTATTAATAAGTTTCGGCATTACATTACTGGGTATCCTACATTTGTGCATACTGATCACTCTGCCATTAAGTATTTAATGAATAAACCTGTCACTAATGCCAGAGTAACCAGGTGGCTTTTATTATTACAGGAATTTGATATTACTATTATAGATAAACCTGGAAAAGAAAATGTTGTTGCTGATTTTTTATCACGATTTACTAACAGTGATGACAGTTCACCTGTTGAGGATGCTTTCCCGGATGAACATTTATTTGCACTCTCAGCTCATTCACCCTGGTATGCAGATGTTGCTAATTATTTGGCTGCAGGGAAACTTCCGCCACATATGTCTAAACGAGAGAAAAGAAAAATTATTCAGCAAAGTGCCAGGTATTGTTGGCTCAAAGGCCATCTCTTTTACACAGGACCTGATCTTGAAATTAGAAGATGTGTAAGGGAAGATGAGATCTTTCATATACTGAAGGCCTGTCACGATGAACCTTGCGGAGGACACTTTGCAGATAAAAGAACAGGACATAAGGCGTTGCGGATGGGCTATTATTGGCCGACACTGTTCAGAGATGCTAAAAAATATGTTCAGTCCTGCGACAGCTGCCAAAGGATGGGCCAACCTAATAAGACAGACCAGATGCCTTTACAGCCCCAAGTGGTACTAGAACCGTTTGATAGATGGGCATTGGACTTTGTTGGTCCTATCAACCCTCCTTCCAAACAAAAGATTTACATCTTGGTGTGTACAGACTACATGACTAAGTGGGTAGAAGCTGTAGCTTTGGCTAAGGCAAACGACCAGGCGGTGATTGATTTCCTGTACAGTGAAGTTTTTACCCGTTTTGGAGTACCAAAGGAAGTAGTTACCGATGGCGGACCACAATTTATTTCACATCAATTTGAATCTTTGCTCCGGAAGTATCATGTGCAGCACAAGATAGATTCACCTTATCATCCCCAGGCCAATGGTCAGGTGGAAAGCACTAATAAAGTTATCGAAGCAATCCTTACTAAAACAGTTAAAAGCCATCGAAGGGATTGGGCTGACAGACTTCCAGAAGCACTGTGGGCATATCGCACGACTTGGCGCAACACCACGGGCTTTTCTCCCTATGATCTGGTGTATGGTAAGAGTGCCATCTTTCCAATTGAATTTGAGATCAAGACCCTGAAAACAGCCATTGAAATGAACCTGGATGTAACAGAAGCCCAGAAAAGAAGATTGAATCAATTGAATGAACTGGATGAGAAACGATTAGCTGCGGTGGACCAGACTGTGCTGCTTCAGCAACAGAGATCTAACTGGCATGACCGATTCATTAAAAAGAAAATCTTCCATGAAGGAGACTGGGCACTACTGTACGACTCTAGATTCAAGAAAGATTTCAAAGGGAAATTACGCACAAGATGGCTGGGTCCATATTTGGTTGACAGGGTATTTGACAACGGCACTGTTCGCCTGGTCACCATTGATGAAAACCGTATGCCATTACTTGTTAATGGCCACAGGATGCGACTGTATCGGAAGCCCATTTCGAAAGATGCATTCATTTCACAGATTGCTGCTGATCCAAACTACCAATTGGCACCAGAGCAGGAACATTTTTCTACCTTAACCAAATCTTAAAATGAAAATCATATTTGCTGTACATAAATAATTCCTTGCTGTAGCGTATAATTGTCGTTTTCTTTCTTTTTGCATTTGATCTCTTTGCTTGCTGTTGTCTTTTAAGAAAATTTTTTCAGGGAAGCGCCAGGAGAACGATCAGTTTGGGGCCCATAATGAAAATCTCTCCGTGCCGTCCTTGTGTTAAAAAAAAAAAAAAAAAAAAAAAAAAAAAAAAAAAAAAATTGGCAGCTGCAACATATTTTCCGGCAGCTGCAACATATTTTCCGGCAGCTGCAACATATTTTTCCGGCAACCGTATTCTCCATTTCCCGGGAGCCGTAATGCCCTTTCCGACAGCCGTCAATCTTTTTCGACAGCTGCAACATCAGCGGCTGCAACATCGGCGGCTGCAACATCGGCAGATGCAACTCCAGTTTCCGCGGCTGCCACCTCATCTTCCACGGCTGCCATCTCATTTTTCCGCAACTTCCATTTCATTCCCCAGCTATGGCCACCTCATCTTCCACGGCTGCCATCTCATTTTTCCGCAACTGCCATTTCATTCACCAGCTATGGCCACCTCATCTTCCACGGCTGCCATCTCATTTTTCCGCAGCTGCCATTCCATTTACCAGCCACAACCGTATTCTCCATTTCCCGGTAGCCGTAAATTTTTCCCGTCCGCCGTCAAAATCTTTTCCGATAGCTGCAACTCCGGCAGCTGCAATCCCGGCGGCTGTAACTTCGGCGGCTGCAACATCTTTTTCTCGCAGTCGCCACATCACTTCCCGGCCGCCACCTCATTGACCAAGTCACTTCCACACCACAGCTGTCATTTCTTTCCAGCGGCTGCGACATATTTCCCATATTCGAAAAATCTTTTCCCGCCAGCCATAAGTTTCTTCCGCCGCTGTAAAATTTTCCCGTGACAGCCGTAATTTTTCCCGGATATTGTGAATCTTTTTCCGGCTGCCACGAATTCTTTCCCGATGGCTGTAACTTCTTTCTTGTCAGCTGCAACAAGCTTTTTCATCGGCCGTGTGATCATTTCTTTGGCAATTTGCAGTGGTAACTCCCGTGTTAACAGAAGGATTGTTCAACTTGCTAATTATGACGCTGATTCAGCCCAGTCCTGCCGGCGAACTCATCATTTCAACCCGGAGGATGCGACGCCTTGTGTTTTACCAGCGAAGGAAATCAGTGCCTTATCCGAGTCATCATGATTCCACGTCTGATTGTGCACGCGTTCGGCTCCATGACGTCACCAACTCCATGCTCCACCAGTTTCCGCAGCCTTCCGACGCACAGTTTTATGAGGTATGGCTTTCATTTATCACGTGACTAAGTATTGATATCATGTAAACGAGATTGGCCGTACCTTCACTCGTACCACCATTTATATCTGATTGAACCTTTCCCTCGTACGACGTCATACTAATAACTGCCACCTTCCCCAATTCGGCATGAAAACTTTAAACTCCTCTCTGCGCTTAACTTTCCAAATTAGTTCATTCGCTCAACGTCTCCGCTCAACGATTCGTGCATTCTCCGCGCTGCAACTTCTATTCTGAATCCTGTACTCTGTCGAAACAGCAGTTCTATTTTGCAGCGAGGACCATGGGCATTCCAGTTCGCCATGAACCTTTCAATACCCGGGAACTTAGACGGAACTTGCAGGTTCTGGCCATTTTTCAAGCCGCTGGCTGGGTCGAGTTCTTTGAACGATTGGATGGATTCGACCGGGACGCAGCCCTGCAATTCGCATTGAATCTTACTAAAACACACTCCACGGTGTGGGGGCTGTGTATAGATGTTTCGGAGGTCATTATATCCGAGGTTACAGCTATCCCATTGGTGGGAAAACCTTGGTTTAATCGTCGAGTCCCTGCAACGGTTGCACGGGAACAATTTTTACTTCCAGGGGAGCAAGTTGAAGCATCCAGGAGAGGGATTGCATTGAAGTCACTGCCGCAGCCATGGGACCAGGTCGCTATCTTCCTCAAGAAATACATAACTTGCGAAGGTAGATACCAAACTGTGTACAACTCTGAACTTCCTTTGCTTTCTCATCTCCGTCATGGCATTTTGTTAAATTTTCCATTTTACCTATTGCATGATTTGCGCCATATGGCAACATTCGTCCAATCTGCAAAGCACCCATTATCCTCCCTCACCCACCATGGCCTCATTAAGTTAATTATTAAAAGAACCCTGGCCCAACATAATATAACATGGGAGCAATTCATCACCCGGCCACAGCAACCTGTTCCCTTGAGGGTTATTCCATTACAGCAATTACCGGTTCCGCCACAACAGGAGGACCGGAGTTCCTCCAGTGAAGTTGGGGGGAGGGATGAAACGGAAGAAGAACCACAGAGGGCACAGGCAGGACCATCCGGGAGGAATGAAACTGAAGAAGAGCAACATGGGGCACAGGCAGGAACATCAGGGGTTGACAAAACTACAGAAGAAGAACAACCCGAGGCACAGGCAGAGCCGTTTGAAGTATATGAATCCCCAGCACAAGCAGAACCAGTGGGGGATGACACTGCATCTGAAGGAGAGCGAGGGGAAGCGCAAACAGAGCTGTCAGGCGACAATATAGATGAAACCCTCGTGGAAAACCTAGACAACAGGGCAGCTCCGACAGCAGAAGGTGAAATTGGAGCAGCATCAAAAGCTGCGACAATGGAACCTGAAGATGACGGAGCTAGAGCAATGGAGGACGACATTGAGCTGGTCACAATCGAGTCTTCACCGGAATGGGCAGGAGGAGCAGCTGTGATTGAAGAAGAACAGCATGGAGGGCAGGTAAATATTCCTTTAACTTCAGCTTTGCCTCCCTATATTCCAGCTCCACGAGAAGAAACACTACAAAAAGGAAAGTCACAAAAGAAACCCCCACAGAAAAGGAAGAGGGCCACCAATGAGTTTGATTTAGTGGCACCAATCAGAAGGAAACGAACTCGGTCAATCACAGCAGCAGAGGCAGCCAGAACAAAATGGGCAACCTTAGAGACACAGGTTGAACCCCCAATCCTTACGCCGAAACCGAGGGATGCTCCACAAAGGCCAGTGGAGGAAGAGCCGGGGGTTGAGGGACTCTTGTATGAGAATGCAATGCTGAAAGAGGACCTCCAAGCACTTAGAAAGGAGCTGGAAACATGGAAGGAAATCTGCCAAAAGCAGGGTGGAAGAAAGATGTATACATTAATAGAGGCTGCAGACCAAGTGGAGGAAACAGCTTCTGCTGAAGCTGGAGAAAAGGATGAGCGAATACTCTGCCCCACCTGTGGGGAGATCTTTGAGGAAGCAGGCCATAAAATTTTACTTAGCACCTATTCAGCACAACAGCCTGCAGCCACAGAAGGGAAAGCAGTGGAGAAAGAGGATGCTGCAACACAAGAACCAGCACCTTTAAACATCCTTGCTGCAGCTGCTACTTCCCATGATGCAGAAGTCATAGAACAGATGGGAGAAGAACAGGGAGTGGAGGATGCCCTGGAAATTTATAAGGAATGTATGGCAATTCCAAAATGCTCCCACGACATAGAAATCATAGAACAATTGGGAGAAGAACGGGAGATGAAGAATGCTCTGGAGCTTATAAAAGAGTATAGTGAGACCCCAGAGTGTTCTCATGACACAGAAATCATGGAGCCAAGGGATACTCTGGAGGATAGTGAAGAAGTTTGTGCTGTAACCCCAGAACGTTCCCAGGACACAATAATTTTAGAAGGAGAAATGGAAATGCAGGACAGTGACAAGTTGAAACAGGATGCTGCAACACAAGAACCAGCAATCCTGAACTTGACCGTCCAACCGACTGAGTAGACAGAAGAAGAAGCCGGGACAGAGGATATTCTGGCATTCAACGATGAACTCTGGGTGGTGACCCCAGAAAGCTCTCATGATACAGAACTCGTAGAAGAGGAGCTGCAGCAAAATAAAGATGAAGATGTAAGCCAGGATGTTGTCACACAAGAACCAACATCCTTGGATGCTGCAGCAAGAACCCCTGAACTGCAGTTGGAGGATAACCCGGGAGTAGAGATCATTCCTGATACACAATGGAGCGATGATGAACAGGTACAGACACCCTGCTCAGGTGACACTGAAATCTTGGAGGAGGAGCTGCAAATTGAAAAGGATATCCAATCTCAGCAGCCAATTGACAAAGAAGACACTGTTACACAAGAACCAGTGTCTCCAAAAGCAATAAAGGCAGCTGCTGAAGAAGGTTTAAGGGATGTTGCTGTTACACAAGAACCAGCAACTCCCTTGATAAGATTAGATGCGCTGGAAGACACTGTCCCACAAGAACCAGTGCTTCCACCTCCTACAGGTATCATTGAATTGGATTCAGATTGAGTGTGTCTTTTCAACTTCCCCAGGCATAGCATAAGAGAACTGCAGATATTAGCAAGTAGCGGGAGAAGGGGAACAGTAAAGTTGGGAGCTGCTGGGTTGCTCACAGAAATTTTTCAAAGGGATAGAGGGGATGCCTGATTTATCTACATTCTTTCCTCTTGCCTGGACAAGGTTCAGTACAATATTCAGATGCAGGTTGTTGCATGAGGACATGCAACAGGATAGTTGGGGGGAGATGTTGAGCCCAGAATTGGCCCTTTTTGACCATCATTTATCACTGTCCCTTACCTTGTCTTACACCAATTACCTTGGCAATTCAACTTATTGTCCTTATATATTCCCCAAATTACCAAGGTATGGCCGATTATTGTTTTATTGTATTAATACTTATGATTGTGATGATTTAAGCTGTGCATCTCTTAATTCGTGCTAACATGATGCAAATTATGAAGGTAGTAAGATAAATAGACCGCAGGAAGATCGGAGCTGAACAAGTCACGGAGGAAGGGACGTCCATTGCTTAAGGAAGGTTCCTTGGGGCTCAAATCGTCAATCAAGGCATAGTCGTGGCAGGGCAGCTGTAACATAAAGTTCTATCTTAAGAATGTCGCTGCTCGAATCCAGCTGTGAGCTGGAAGGACCGCCACTCTTGGGACAGTTGATAACTCCTCTCATATTTGGATATTTCAGTTCTGCCACGCATTGTAACAGCTAGATTATTTAGGGCGCCTGAAGATCATAGATCTTCATGGCTGCCCAATTATAGGTTTTTGATGTTGCAACTGTATGTATAAATATGTGGTATTATCTCGATCGAGGGGTTGGACAGCAATGAATTAATTCATCTTGTATTAGCAGTGAAGCCGAAACTGTGTACTCATCCTTCTGTTAATATAAGGAGTTGCTTCTGAGTTAAAGAGAGTGTTGTTCAACCAGCGTCTCTGTGTGAAGACTGGGCCCGTCTTCCACAGAGATTGCTGTGTTAATTTAGGATTTCATCTTTCTGTTGTGTGATGATTTGATCTTTCTTTTGTACGCAGCAGCAATATTCATTGTGTGGATTTCTCAGTAAATGATTTATTTGTGAGATTGGTAAATGGTATCAATAACAGTCGACTGAGTCAGGTTTGTTTTATGTAATTCAATTTCTGTTTACACTGTTGTGCTCATCCTGCAGCTGAAACGTAATCCCAGAAGTTCCTACGAATTAGCTTTCCTGTTATGTGTTGATTGATTTATATTTTGCAATTCAGCATCTTAGAACAGTTGCTTCAATCTCCCTTATTAAATTCTAGAGTAATGTTCAGGTCATGCTTCATGATTCCCAGCTTGATTTCATTAGACAGTTGATTATTTTAGAATGCAATTGAGATTTCCTTCCTGCAATCGTTGATTAGATCTGATATTCGTTCTGCTTGATGCATAATAGAAAAGGATTGTAGTACAGCAGTTAGAAGGCAATTGGGGTTGCGTAGATTCTTGGGATGAACATAGATGATAGAAGATAAAAGTATTCACTTCTAATGGTTTGTGTTTAAGCATATATTGTGCACTTGTCCTTTGAAATAAAAAGACTTTCTCGGGTTGACAATAAATTTCATACGCTCTGTGTGTTAATATTTAATCATCTGCAATTAGAGTGCTTGACAATTGTTTTGTCCATCCTTGCTCCAACTTTGAAGTCATGGTTTCCAATGGGGGCACCTTACCTTGTAAGGGGAAGTGCCACAATGTGCATATCTCTCTGGAAGATTATAACCTGCACTCTAACATGTTTGCCTTGTCCCTAGACGGATGTGATGTGGTTTTGGGCATCCAATGGTTACGCACACTTAGCCCCATCTTATGGGATTTTGCTGAACTTTGGATGCAGTTTTCAGTCAATGGGAAACAACACAAATTTAAGGGCTTACAACAAGGGTCTCTCTGCATCATCAGTTCACATCGCCTGTAAAATATCCTTAAGAAGAATTTGCATGGTGTCATCGCTCAACTCCATTCCATTCAGATGCACCTATCAACGGTCTCCCCTACTTCCTTGGATAGATATGCAGGTATCCTTGCTGAACCAGTGGGCTTGTCGCCTTCAAGATACCTTTCCGGTAAGAATTTAGCCACATATACATCTCAGCAAGAAATGATGGTTATTTTGCATGTAGTATAGACGTGGAAACCATACCTATTAGAGAATTATTTCTGCATCAAAACTGATCTCTAGAGTCTGGAAAATTTCTTGGCACAATGGGTCTCCTCCGCAACACACCTGAAATGGGTTATGCCTATGCGATCACTTACAAGAAGGGTAAGGACAATATGGCAGTAGATGCTCCTTCTCGCACATTTTATGACCCAGTTTCTCTTATAGCTATTTCTTTGCTTGTTCCAAATTGGTTGCAATCTGTTCAACAGGGCTATCTCTTCTATGAACTCCATGCTTCTTCATCAACAGGGCACTCTGAATTCCTCAAAATGTATGACCAGGAACAATGTAACTTATTTTGACATGGATTGAAAATGACAATTCAATAGATGGTGGTTGATTGTGATACTTTCTAGGTCAACAAGGGTGAAGCTACACTCCTTTCGGGACTGCTCGAACCCTTGCCCATCCCTACAAAGATTTGGACAACTATTTCTATGGATTTCCTATAACCGCTCCAGTGGTACAATACCACATCTAACGAGACACCATATGAAGTAGTCTATGGATAGGAACTACTAGTTCTTCTTCCATACACCCTCAGCAGATCCCCAGTTCAGGAAATTGACCCGGTTCTTCAAAACCGCGATCAGATTCTTCTCATTCTGCAGAACAATCTTCACATGGCAAGAATTCGACTGAAACAACAAGCCGATCACCACCATTCTGAGCGCACCTTTCACGCAGCTGATATGGTTCTTCTTCATCTATATCCTTCCAAGCAACCCTCCTTGAAACTCAAAAGGCGTCAGTGGCCCGGAATGCCACCCGAGGATGCTACAGGGGAACCACTCCTTCAGATTCTGCATCAATCTCCACATCTAAAGCTTTGAGGACAAAGCTTTTTCTAAGCGAGAGGGGATGTTAGGAACCCATGTCAACCCTTATATTCACTTTGTTAGTATATTGTTGTTGGATGCATATGCTTTGTAAGTCGTCCCGTAGTATTTGTTGATCCATAGTTTGTATTATTGTTGTTAGACGCATATGCTTTGTAAGTCGTCTCGTAGTAATTGTTGATCCATATTTTGTATTGGCCCATCGTTTGTATTAACACATGGTATTGACCCATGGTATTGGTGCCTAGACTTAGTATATAAGTTTGTGTTGAGGCCAAGGAAGGTATGGTGAAGTTATTTGTATTGAGCTTGCTCAAAGGAGGTTTCCCCCTTGAAGTGGCCTGCGATCAATATAAAAGTGATTATGAGTTCTGTTATTTCTGTTATCTTGTGTGTTTTCATTAATTAAATATTGGAGGTTCTTCACAAGTAGTTGATTTTTTCTTGGGGTTTATATTTGTACTTTGTGAATTCTATATTGAGGAATATTTTGTCAGGGTTTTCTCCCTTGTGGTTTCCCCAAGAGAAATATTGTGTTCATTGTGTTCTTACTGTGCTTGTATTTATTTCAGTGATAGATTGTTTAATGTTATATGATAAACAAGTAAAAACTAACAGAGCATCCTCGGGGATAGGATGCATGTATGATGATGTATTGAAAGCGACAGGATTCATATTTTTTAGATATGATCTACTTTATGATATTCATATTTTTGTATCAGTAACATTTTTTAACAACATTTTTCCATATATATATATATATATATATATATATATAGATGACATTATCTAGCGGTTTTATACATGTGTCTTTATGATGGATTTTGGATCTTATGCATGTTTGCTTTATACACTATGGTTAATTTACATGTTCTGTTGATTTATGCATCTTTGATGAAATGTTTATGAATGTGCAATATACCAATCTAATAGAAAATTAGCTAAGCAATTGACAACTGTGTTCATACTTCTTGGAATATGTAGGTATTGAATGGACTCAAAAGACCTCTTCCAGAGACGTACCTGCCGAGATAGGCGGAGTAATGTGAGGTCACGGATAACGATAACGATGTGGTCCACACCAATGGAAACAACATCAACCAATGATCCAATCACCGCGTGATACTCAACGATGTTATTGGTTGCAAAACCTAGGAAATTTCCTCTTGAGCTTATGAGTTCACCAGCAAGGGAATAGAGTACCCATGCCACCGAAGCAAGGTTGCAGGTGTGCCAGCTAGCATCGTCTGCGAATCCATAAAAATTGTCATTTGCACATCCAGGAATAACATGGTATAAGCGCAAATCGAGATAAGATCCTAACACACTAAATGAAAGTGTCACACCCAAAAAAAACACACATCATGTATAGTATATACAAAGCACTAATGCAAAATTAATTAAGCATAGTACCATTTTAGGTAGAGCCCCTTGCGAGGCTTCCCTAGGGATATTCTGCCATAATCGACTAATTTGTAGGCTCCCTTTTCCAAAACACGTTTTACTACATATGGACCATGCCACACAGAATCAAGTTTTCCTGCCCCTAGTTTATCGTGTTTTTGGTCGTAAGTAAGGAACAAATCACCCTCGTTGAAGATACATGGTTTCACTGATTTATCGTACTAGACCTTGATGCGTTTCTTATGCGCTTTGTTAGCTATACCTGCATCACAACGGGTTTCGTCAAGTTTTTCCAAGTATAAGAATCGTTCTTCCTCGATAGTTGTGTTCGGTAAAAGTTCAACATATAGTTTTAGAGATAGAATCTCACACTCAATAGGAAATATTGTCTCTAGTCCATACACCAACTGAAAGGGTGTGAAACCAGTGGCATTTTTTACGGAATTCATATATTCCAAAGGGATGAAAAAAGAATCACATGTCAATTTGACTTATGTGTACCCACCATGCGTTGAATCATGGTTTTCAAGACCTTGTTAATGACCTCTACTTGTCCATTTGATTGAGGGTAGTAGGGGGTTGATTTTTCATGCCGAAAACCCAACTTGGAACTTAGTTCATCCACCATATTGTTTTGGAAATGTGATCCGTGATCGATGACGATGGCTTGAGGGACTTTGAATCTCGCAATGATATGATTAAACATAAAGAGTGAGGCATTTTCATCGTCTTCATTATATGTAGGCATAGCCTCAGACTATTTGGTAAAGTAGTCAACTGTGATAATGACATAACCATGCCCCCCGGACGAGGTAGGATTACAATGCGTGAAATCGATGCCCCATTTTGAAAAGGAACAACGACGATAATGGGATGAAGTGGGGTTGGGTGTGAGCGCTTTTTATAATGAAAAAGATGGCAAGGAGAACAATTTTTGACCGCCTCCATACAATCTTTGAAAATGGACGGCCAGTAGTATCCAACATGTAATATTTTACGGGTTGTAGCCATCCCATAAAGATGACTTCCACATGCCCCTGAGTGGAAATCATTTAGGACATGCTTTCCTCCTCATGAGTTAAACAACGTCGGAGAATGGAGTCAATGTAATGATCATATAATGTATCACCAATGATTAGGTAATATTTGGCATGGTGATAGATACGACGATGTTAGTCACGGGATAAATGAGGACCGAAGTGTTGGGTTTGGAGATACAATGTGATATGTCCATACCAAGGGTTGGAAGTACTAATAAAAAACAAGGACTCATCAGGGAGAGAGTCAATGAGCTCAGATTCTTGATCAATACGGGGAATATAACAAATGATCTCTGCAAATACCAAAGAATTTTTTGATTTGTCCTTCTCAAAATGAAGATCAAATTCTTGAAGAATCACAATCCAGCGCGAACATTTCCCCCCTAATACTTGACGTGTAAGAATATGGAACATAGGGTTAGAGTTGGCAACGATAGTGGTAGTGTGGAGTAGGATATAGTGACGGAACTTCTGAACAGCAATGACGACTACCATATCTAACTTCTATGAATGAGAATAACGGGTTTCAGAGTCAATGAGACCCTTACTAAGGTAGTATATCACATGTTCCTACGCTTTTCTATCTTCTTGTACTAAAACCATAGCAATAGTTGAATTAGAGGCAACACGATAAAGGATGTAGTCCTTGGTGTAATCTGGTGGTTGTAACACAATCGCATGAGTAATGGCATGTTTGATAATGTCAAAGGATTGTTGGGTGTATTCATCCCAAATAAATGGGATGTCCTTCTTTAACAAGCACATGTATCCCTATGTTTTATCCGCAAAATTACACACGAAACGACGTAGGTAGTTTTCCTTCTGCTGCAAACTTTGAAGCTCTGTAATATCTGTGGGTGGTTTTAAGGCAACGATGGCCTCCAACTTGAGGGGATCAATGCGGATCCCATATTTAGAAATGATGAATCGGGATATGTTTGGATCTCATGCATAACAATAGCATGATCAATCTTGGGCATTTCCTCATAGATCCATGCAAATACATCATGGAACTGTTTAAACAAGGTCCTAAAATTCTTGAGTTCATCAGGAGAACATGTTTGGCCTATGTGAATATTTTCCATGATACCTAATTTTACTTATATGTCTACAGTGACGGTAGGCGTGATGTTTTCTGAATTTCCCTCGGCTACCTTATCCTGAGTAAGAATAGGATATTGAGGGTGAAAAAAGACATTTGGTGAAACAATAGCGTGAATTGCATTCTCTACCATGTCCAGAGGCAGAAGGAAGGATGATAGATGGTGAATTTCTTCCCATGGGGGTTCATCCAAGCTCATAATAGTCATAATTGATTCATCAGAATGAAAATTCTAGAGTATAGGATTAGGTGATATAAGGATGAGTTCCGCTGTGGTGGCAGAGAACCTAGTTTGGCTGCCACTGCAGAGTGGATATCCAGTAAATCGAGTGCTGATTGGATGGACTCATAAGTGGCTTCAGCAGGTCTTATAGGCATCACATGTCCAATGAAATCCATATGGTTCAGATCGGGCACAACCCATTGGTCTGTTGAGTTGGAGGAGGTTGGGATCATAGATGAGATCATGTTCACCATGGAAACATGGTTTGGGGGATCTGGTGCTGGAAAGAGTCCCATCAGAGATGCGTCTTTGAGGATTCCTACCCCCACACGATCATATATTTGCAAAGAGTGGCCCAAAAGAGGGACATTATATGTAGGATGAGTAGTGGTCTCTGGTGTACAAAAATCTAACTAGTCGATACTGACAATTTTCCCATGGTGGGGAAATTGCACAATGCGGAAGACAGATCATACGACCGCGGTCATGGAAAAAACCAATTTTGACCAAGTAACAAATTATAATCCAATGGGGCTGAAATGAATTCCATGTTAATGGAAACAATCTTTCCTCCCAACTCTACGACCAAGGATTGTAACATCCCGTGGGGTTGAAAGCCACATCTGTCAAATGCTTTCAAGGTAGTGGGGGAATGGTTCAACTCAGGGGAGCCAATGGATCTCCAACAGGATATCGACATAACGGAAGTAGAGGCTCCTTCGTCCAAAACAATACGATGGATACTTTTCCTAGAAACATTGCTAACAATCCAAAACACTAATTGGTGGGAAATCCTTGGCTTGACGTACTCTAATTTGAACATAATGGTGCTTGACGAATCAATATCTATTGTTCCTATAGCAGAGAACAAGGTATTACGCCGATTGGGTAAATTTTGTAAGACTTCTAGTGTCGACATAGCACAAGGGGACTGGGCTAGATATTCTACAATGTTGTAGCTTTGAGCGGCTCGAGAGTTGGGGTTAAAAAATGCTTTTCTAATTTTTCTCTTTGGCGTACTTAATACTATATCTGGTAAATGTTTCTCTATGACCATAGGACCTTGAGGTGAAGGAATATGAGACGTAGATGCAGACCATTTTTCAGTATTACCCATGTTGGATTCCTTGTCAGAAATAAAGTCGTATGTACATAACCTGGTAGACAAGTTAACTGTTTCGCTGCGCATCATGAGAACATGAGAGGTTGTGGACGGTTCTCCTTGAGAAGGAGGTGGTGGTTGTGCAATCATTTGTTGTTGTTTTGTAGGGAAGGGATAGGTTAAAAATGCGGGTGTGGGGTTTCCCTTAACAAACTTTTGCACTTCTTCATGATGTGGACATTCTTTCGTGAAGTGATCATCACCACACAGTAAAAAAGGATATTTGACCTTCTGCTTTTGTTTTGTGTCATCGGGGTTATTTTTGGGTTCCTACTTATTAGAAGATTTCTTGGCTTTACCTTTGTTATTCTTTTTGCCACTAGATTTTTGAGATGAATTAGATTGAACTGAATTCACTTTCGTAGTGGAAGAAGGGCTGGGTGATTGATTAGTGTTGGTTCCAGCCTGTGGTGAATATGGAGTCGAACTATAGTGGTTTTTTGTGCCTCCTGATTGGTTAGCAAGATGGGAATGAACGGAACCAATGATGCCATCGGCATGTGATCCTGTAGGAAGTTTTGTTGGGTCGTGTGGAGGGCATGGTGTGTTGGGAATGATGTTGTATAAGGTGTCATATTGAGCATAGACTAAGTCTAAGTACCGATCACGTGAAATAAATTTATCTTCCATAATTACTCCTCCCATAGCCACATCTTTAGCTATGATGGGTAGTAAAAACTTCATGAACCAACCAACGAGTAACTAATATAGAATAGGAAATTTAATGAGGAAACGTCTCCTTCTCCACTCATGAATATGATCATAAATGTGAGAGGAGGTTGATTGTCAGAGGGACATCAAAATATTCATGTCGATTTCATAGCGGATAAGTAGTTGAAAATGAGTAAAAAAGGCCATAACTAAAGATCGAAAATTGGCGAAAGAGTGTCGTGGTAACTCGATGTACCACTTCGTAGAAGTGCCAATGAGGGTTCGTTGAAAAAGCCTCAGATGGATGGAATCGTCCATTAAGGAGTTAGAGGAGCACCACAAATGATAAGTCATTACGTGTTTCCTAGGGTCCTCACCGATTTTTCTGTCAAATTTCAGGATGTATGATGATAACTTCACATGAATAAATGGCCAATTGATACCATGTTGGATGGAATTGTTGGTCAAACTGGACAGATCCAAAAAATCTAACATAGCCATAAATGGTCACTGTCGGTTTGGTTGTGGATACTGGTAATATTGATAAGGCATTTGGGTACTAGTAGGACCATGAATCGAATGATCATAAGGTCCTCCCATAAAGTGTTGGCCATATGGAGGTGGGATTAGGAGGTGGACCCAAAGGGGGTCCTCCTCTTGAGTAAGGGGGTCCTCCGAGTGGAAGTGGGATAGGTGGTGGGGAGGGGGTGTGACAGGTGGTGGGGGGGGGGGGGTGGCGGGGTGGTCCGCTAGATGGAGGTATAGTTGGTGGAGCATTATGATCCCCCCATGGGGTGTTCATGTTTCTAGGATAGGGTAGTCTAGGAAAAATATTCCGTGGATAGTGTTTAGCTATAACAATGTTATGATTACCCAGGTATGTATGCCCCCATGGGGGTTGGGTCCAAGTAGATGGTCCCCCCATTTGATGTTCCCAGATAGGTTTTTCCATGGTTGGGAATGAGATTCCAAGCATGTTATAGTTCATGTGTAAAGGATATCCTCATCTCACATTTTTTCCCCTAACTAGATGATGCCACCCAGTTAGGTTATGTCCACTGACTAGGGGTTTCCCCCCAGTTGAAAATTGTCCACCCATTGGAGTATTCCTAGTAAGCATACGTTGAACACTAATGGTAGGTTGACCCATAATCATCTATTTACTACTAACTAGAGGATAACCTCTGCTCAAGTTTTGAGGTGGAGGTGGTGTTCTAGTTATGAAGTTAATAGTGGTTGAAGGTTGTGCTCCAATTGTTGGGGTCAAATGAGGTGTAGAGCCGTCCAAATGATCTGGAGGTGTACCAGAAGAAAAATATAGTTGGCCTGGCTCATAAGTGGTCATGAAGGGTGTTGATATTCTTAGTGAAGAGAAAGAAAACAAATGTATGGGAGAATGTTGTTCAGGGACTGGTACTTCCGAATCGAGTCTTGGAGGAAATCTATGGTGCCTAATATGGTCACCAATGTGAAAATCCTCACAGCAGATATAAGAGATGATGTATACCTCACAAGAGTAATTATGATTAAGTAGGAAAATAGAAGAAGAGTGGTCAATTTAGTATAATGAGCAATAGAATAATAATATAGTAGAACTCGAATAGAAGCAGAAATACTTCACACACACTAATTAATTAATAACAATATGGACAATAAGTAGTACAATGCATGAGGATTCGAATGCCAATGTGGCAATTCGAATTAGCCTTCATGGAGTGATCAAAATATCACTGGAGTGTCATCGGAGCATAACTAGTAGTCTATCTCATCATCGACGGAGTCATCAATGCACAAGTAACTGTCAACCGTCAGTCAAACTGAGTCTAACTGAGTGTGGTAGGTGTAACTGAAAGTAACTGGAACATGGAGACACTAACTGAATGAAGGAGGCTCAGTCGAGGGTGCATGAAGAGCTAATTGGAGTCAGAACAGGTAGTCATGTCTCATGGGAGGTCAATGAGAGTGACAATAGCAACGAGGAGTCAGTCTAGCCTCAAATCAAGGAAAGACTGGTGGATAACTGAAGTAAACTGGACTGGTAGGTGAGAAAGGTGCCCTTCTCATGCAGTAGATGAAAGTAGGGTGCATGACAGGCTAGGAGGGATGAAACTGAGTGGAAGGAAGCTCCGGGGGCTAGCTAACTGAGGGCTAGGTGTTGGGACTGATGACTGGAATGCATGCAAACCCTAAATGATGCATGCAAACCCTAAAAGTGCATGCATGATTGAAAATGTAAATGATCAAAATACTGGTGGGACTAGGATGGAGTATAGGAATATCCTAACACCCCCCCCTTAATCCATCCTAGGCCCTGGTAACTAAGACCAGAGGTCACCCAATACAATGAATAATAACAGTCAATAAACCAAGGAAGTGGGAAAAATTTCATGGGAAAAATACCCCCCCCTCAAAACAGACTGTAAGGCACAAAAAAATAAATGCTCCAAACTCAAGCAGGTGTGATGCTTGGTCATATGTCTGGAGGTATCTTCTTCTTGGGAAGAAGTGGATCATGCTAAAAAAGCATGTACTTGTACTTGCTCTTCAGATCGAATGTGATGAGAACAAATCCAAAAGTATGAGGATGATCCTTGAACCTGTGATTCGAATCAGTTGAGGTAGGATAAAAAACATGAATATGCAGATAGTCTTTTGTCTTCTCCTTCAAACCATCATGGGTGATATTATGCCAAAAAGAACCATCAAATAATAATGATTACTTGAAATCCAAATCAGATTTAAGACTTGATGAATAGTTTATTGAGATCTCCTTTGAACCAGTAGCGGTGAGATCAAAACCATCATATGCATGAGAATATATCTCAAGTAGTGTTTGCTTAGGATCCAAATTTGATCCAAGATTTGAATCATGGTTTCATGAGATCTCCTTTGAACCATAAGAGGTGAGATCAAAACCAGTAAATGCATGAGAGATTATCTCAAGTGAATGGAAATGGTTTCTTGAGATCTCCTTTGAACCATAAGAGGTGAGATCAAAACTAGTGGATGCATGAGAAATTATCCCAAGTGGGTGGCAATGGCCATATTCTTCAATAACCTTCTGAAAGCATGGAATAATGATCATATAGTAGTAAATAAGAGGTGATTGCTTGAGGAGGGAAAATGCATTACCTCCAATAGCTGATTTTACCTCCGAAATAATCATGTGATCATGATGCAAACCAACAGACTCTAGTGCAAGAGAGGATTTAGGACCTTCTGCAATATCTAGAGTGTGAGCTGGCACAAAAAGAGAAGAATTTTGGAGCATGAGTGTAGAATCTGCAAGTTCTTTGTGGAAAACTTCAATATGAGATGTGTTTGATACTGTTTCATGATCAATGAGATCATCAAGGAGGGTGAATGCATCACTTTGCTTGCTCTCGAAGGGGTTTGGACCAATCCCTTCATTCTGTCTGCCAAATCTTTCATCCAAGTAGGCCCATAGATATTTTGGAGATGAAAAATCAGGGATGTGATATAACATGCCTCAAGACATAGCATACATCATGGCTGTGCAAGCTATTTCTCCTTCATTTAACCAGTCATAGTCTTCTTCAAAGGATTCGAACTCTCTTTCAAAACAATAATCAAAGAGACCATATCTCTTCAAATGTGCTATCATTGGTGGTTTCCATTCATCATAGTTGAATGGAGAAAGAGGAGTAATTCTTGATGAATACATAGAAGTTGTAGAAGACCTACAAAAACAATAGAGAATATCTGCAACTGCTACTGCTGCAAAAATGCAGAAACTGCTGCACTCAAAATATTGGTAATAACCTGCAAACAACTCTCAGGAATGGAGATAAACAATACTCTCAACATGCTCTGATACCATGTGAAAATCCTCACAGCAGATCTAAGAGATGATGTCTACCTCACAAGAGTAATTATGATTAAGCAAGAAAATAGAAGAGTGGTCAATGCAGTATAATGAGCAACATAATAATAATACAGTAGAACTCGGATAGAAGCAAAAATACTTCACACACACTAATTAATTGATCACAATATGGACAATAAGTAGTACAATGCATGAGGATTTGAATGCCAAGGTGGAAATTCAAATTAGCCTTCATGGAGTGATCAAAAGATCACTGGAGTGTCATCGGAGCACAACTAGTAGTCTATCTCATCATCGGTGGAATCATCAATGCACAAGTAACTGTCAACCGTCAGTCAAACTGAGTCTAACTGAGTGTGGTATGTGTAATTGAAAGTAACTGGCACATGGAGACACTAACTGAATGAAGGAGGCTCAGTCAAGGGTGCATGGGGAGCTAACTGGAGTCAGAATAGGTAGTCAAGTCTCATCAGAGGTCAATCGGAGTGACAACAGCAGTGAGGAGTCAGTTTGGCCTCAAATCAAGGAAAGACTGGTGGATAACTGAAGTAAACTGGACTTGTAGGTGAGAAAGGCGCCCTTCTCATGCAATAGGTGAAAGGAGGGCACATGACAGGCTAGGAGGGATGAAATTGAGTGGAAGGAAGCTCCGAGGGCTAGCTAACTAAGGGCTAGGTGCTGGGATTGATGACTGGAATGCATGCAAACCCTAAAAGTGCATGCATGACTAAAAATGTAAATGATCAAAATACTGGTGGGACTAGGATGGAGTATAGGAATATCCTAACAACCGAATATACATAAATAATCAATAGTGTCGTAAACTAGAGCAAGAAATGTGTCAGTAGGAATCCATTGGGGATGGAAATGGCACGGTGGAGTTTCCACCATCGGAAGTGAACCAAAATAAGAAATATTATGGCCTAGGGAAGTTCCCCAAAATGATGCGGTTGGACCAAACACAGTTGTTATCAGTTGGCCCAGTGGTCGACTGAAAATCCATTCGGTAGCTCTGGGGAGACCGTTAATTCAGTGATGGAAATATGTGTCATGTAGAGGAGGTTTTTCCACTAACAAAGGTACGGTAGGATAAATGATAGGTGAATTTACAGGAGGAGAATAGTTTCCTTCTATTTCAATATTAGTATTTTCTTCACGCGAATAGTTTCCTTTTGTTTCAATATTAGTATTTTCTTCTCCACGTGATTCAGATGTTGTGGGTTGATCCATGCTTTCTCCTGAGTTCTCCTCTTGGTTAAGGGGATATTCAGGTGGAAAATTTAATATTCTATGGGATCTTCTTAAGGGATGCTTAGCCAGAGTGGCTGATGTAAACGTTCTCGTAAGAGTATTCTAAAAAATAAAAACACACTTCAAGGCATACTCAAGCTAAAGCCACAAGCAAACGTATGTGATAGGTGGGATTCAAAAGTACCGATGTGATAGGTGGGATTCAAAAGTACTGAACCTCATGGGATTATCAAGGCGTCGCAAATCGCGATATACTATAGGGTCCAAGAGTTATACTCAACCCAATATTTCAGATCATTAACTAGGGAAGATTAGGACTGTACCCCGTATAACCCGAATAGCTGAAAGTGCGTGGATAGTAGCTCCCCAAGTGTTATTCTCGGTGTATTTCCATGCCAAGACAGCCAATAGTTAACTCAAATGGTTTCAGGAATCCGAGTGGGGTCTTCCGATATACTCAAGGTACGTGTGAGTTCCAATCCATACTAGTGTTGTCTAATGCACAACTGTATGATAGGATCCTTCCTATATACTGTCAAGTATGTGAAGTACCTTTCTATATACCCAAAGGTACATGAAAGGTCATTCGATATACCGATAGGTATGTGGAAGAAATACAAGCCCCCAGGTTGTAGTGTAGGAAAATAATGATAGTTTCTATGTTTTAAGACACCGAAACACATCTCTAACCTAGCACACGAGTTTCAATACAATTTTAACCTAGGCTACCACTTGATTTTATCTTGTACGGTTAGGTGAATGCATGAACTGTAGACTTGGACTTTAAAAAAGATGCAACACTAATCTATATGAAATGCAATTCTTCATTTTTACTTTCAATGAAAACTAATTAAGGTAAGGAGGAGTCTTTTCTTTTCTGATAGAAAAAATGAACAAAGTACCCCTACTTTATTTAACCAAAAGACTAAAAAACTCTCTTTCAAACAATCCAACAAAAATGAAAATCACACCAAATCGAAAATATTTTCCTCTTTTTCTTTTCGAATTAAGCAAAGCTATGAGAAAAAATGAACAGAAGAATTTATGTTTCGATTGCAATAACTCTAATTACGAAATGAAAAAAAAAAAGATGAAGCAAAAACCAAAAATACAAGAGCTTTCACTAAATTTTGGAATACTTCGAGAAGGCTTAAATGCACTCAAAACTTTCAAGGAAATAAAAAAGAACTTTTTAAAACCAAGAAGCCATAATCATTGATAAATTTTTAGCTTTTTCAAAGGTTGTTAAACGACTATTTAAAAACATGAAAAACTCTTAGCAAGAATTCCAAATAATTTGTTCGAAATGAAGATAATAAGGAAATCTTTGATTTTCACACTAATATACTCAATGAATCTGAGAATTATGCGAATCTTTTAATCTAAATTCCGATGACTAGAGAATATTTTCTACTGCAATATTCAATCAATTGGAACTTCTCAAAAAACATTTATCACCCAAGATCTCGAGACAACACATGAAAGCACACCAAATTTTCAAAAAATCACAACAACTACCTATTAGAGGGCTGAGAAATAACATCTAAATGATCAGATAAACTGAAAAGGAGTCACAAGACTGAATTTCCTAGTGAGGGATTGAAATTTCCCACAACTGTAGTGACACTCTCTTGACTACCTAAGACTCAAATCGAACTCTAAACTTCAACAACAAATTAAAAAAAAAGCACACTGTGTCTAGAAGACTCTGTGACTTCTAGCTGGAAGTCCAGTTGGTGGAACATTATGATTCCCCCATGGGGTGTTCATGTTTCTGGAATAGGGTAATCCAGGAAAAAGATTCCCTGCATAGTGTTGACCTATATCAATGTTATGATTACCCGGGTATGTATGCCCCCATGGGGGTTGGGTCCAAGTAGATGGTCCCCCCATTTGATGTTCCCACATAGGTTGTGCCATGGATGGGAATGATCTTCCAAGCATGTTATAGTTCATGTGCAAAAGGATATCCTCCTCTCACATTTTTTCCCCTAACTAGATGATGCTCACCAGTTAGGTTATGTCCACTGACTAGGGGTTTCCCCCAGTTGAAAATTGTCCACTCATTGGACTATTCCCAATATGCATATGTTGACCACTAATGGTAGGTTGAACCATACTCATCTTTTTACTACTAACTAGAGGATAACCTCCGCTCAAGTTTTGAGGTGGAGGTGGTGTTCCAGTTATGATGTTAATAGTGGCTAAAGGTTTCCCTCCAATTATTGGGGTCAAATGAGGTGTAGAGCCATCCAAATGATTTGGAGGTGTACCAGACGGAAAATATAGTTGTCCTGGGTCATAAGTGGTCATGACCGGTATTGATATTCCTGGTTAAGAGAAAGAAAAATAATGTATGGGGGAATGTTGTTCAGGTACTGGTACTTCCGAATCGGATCTTGGAGGAAAACTCTGGTGCTTAATCTGGTCACCGGATGTACGTAAATGATCAATAGTCTCGTAAACTGGAGTAAGAAATGTGTAGGTAGGAAACCATTGGAGATGGAAATGGCACGGTGGAGTTTCCACCATCAGAAGTGAACCAAAATAGGAAATATTATGGCCGAGGGAAGTTCCCCAAAATTATGTGGTGGGAGCAAACGCGGTTTCTATCGGGTTGTCCCAGAGTCGAATGAAAGTCCAATCGATAGCTCCGGGGAGACCGTCAAGTCAGTGATGGAAATATGTGTCATGCAGAGGAGGTTGTTCCACTAACAAAGTTTCGGTAGGATTAGTGATAGGTGAATTTACAGGAGGAGAATAGTTTCCTCCTGTTTCAATATTAGGATTTTCTTCTCTGCGTGATTCTGATGTTGTGGGTTGATCCATGCTTTCTTGTGATTTCTCCTCTTGGTTAAGGGGATATTCAAGTGGAAAATTTAATATTCCATTGGATATTCTTAAGGGATGCTCAACGAGAGTGGCTGATGTAAAACTTATCCTAAGAGTCTTCTAAAAAATAAAAACACACTTCAAGGCCTACTCAAGCTAAAGCCACAAGAAAACTTATGTGATAGGTGGGATCCAAAAGTATGGAACCTCACAGGATTATCAAGGAATCGCAAATCACAATATACTACAGGGTCCAACAGTTATACTTGGCCCAATATTTCAGATCCCTAACCAGGGAATATTAGGACCGTACCCCTGACTGTATAACCCGACTACCTGGCAGTACGTGCGTAGTATATCCCTGAGTGTTGTTCTCGGTGTATTGCCACGCCAAGATGGCCAATGGCTAATGGATATGGTTTTAGGAATCCTAGTGTGGTCTCCCGATATACTCAAGGTACGTGGGAGATCCAATCCGTAGTATTATTGTCTAATGCACAACCATACGATAGGAGCCTTCTGATATACTATCGAGTACGTGAAGTAACTTTCTATATACCCGAAGGTATGTGAAAGGCCGTTCGATATACCGATTGGTACATGGAAGAGATACAATCCGCATGGATGTAGTGTAGGAAAATAATGATAGTTGCTATGTTTTAAGATGTTGGAACATGTCTCTAACCTAGCACACGAGTTTCTATACAATTTCAACCTAGGCTACTATTTGATTTTATCTTGTACAGTTAGGTGAATGCATGAAGTGTAGACTTGGAATTTAAACAAGATGCAACACTAATATATATGAAATGCAAGTCTTCATTTTTCCTTTCAATGAAAACTAATTAAGGTAAGGATGAGTCTTTTCTTTTCAAATAGAAAAAATGAACAAAGTACCCCTACTTTCTTTAACCAAAGGACTAAAAAGTACTCTTTCAAACAATCCAACAAAAATGAAAATCACACCAAATCGAAAATATTTTCCTCTTTTTCTTTTTGACTTAAGAAAACCTATGAGAAAAATGAAAAGAAGAATTTATGTTTCGATTGCAATAACTCTAATTCTGAAATGAAAAAAAGAGATGAAGAGAAAACCAAAAATACAAGAGCTTTCACTAACTTTTGGAATATTTCAAGACAAATTAAATGCACTCAAAACTTTCAAGGAAATAAAAAAGAACTTTTTAAAACCAAGAAGCCATAAGCATTAATAAATGTTTAGTTTTTTCAAAGGTTGTTAAACGACTTTTTTAAAACATGAAAAACTCTTGGCAATAATTCCAAATAATTTGTTCGAAAGGAAGATAATAAGGAAATTTATGATTTTCACACTAATGTACTCAATGAATCTGAGAATTATGCCACTCTTTTAATCTAAATTCAAATTACTAAAGAATATTTGCTACTTCATTCTTCAATCACCTGAAAATTCTCAAAAAACATTAATCACCCAAGATCTCGAGACAACACGCAAAAGCACACCAAATTTGCAAAAAATCACAATAACTACCTATTAGAGGGCTGAGAAGTAAGATAAAACATATCAGATAAACTGAGAAGGATTCACAAGACTAAATGTCCTGGTGAGGGATTGAAATTTCCAACAATGATAGTGACACTCGCTTGACTACCTAGAATTCAAATCGAACTCTAAACTTCAACAAAAAATCAAATTCAAAGCACATTGTGTCTAGGAGACTCTGTGACTTCCAGCTGGAGGTCCAGTTGGTGGAACAATATGAGTCCCCGATGGGGTGTTCATGTTTATAGGATAGGGTAATCTGGGAAAAATATTCCTTGGATAGTGTTGACCTATATAAATGTTATGATTAATCGAGTATGCATACCCCCATGGGGGTTGGGTCCAAGTAGATGGTACCCCCATTTGATTTTCCCACATAGTTTGTGCCATGGATGGGAATGAACATCCAACCATGTTATAGTTAATGTGTAAAGGATATCCTCCTCTCACATTTTTTCCCCTAACTAGATGATGCCCCCCAGTTAGGTTATGTCCACTGACTAGGGGTTTCCCCCTAGTTGAAAATTTTGCATTCATTGGAGTATTCCCAGTAAGCATATGTTGACCACTATTGGTAGGTTTACCCATACTCATCTATTGACTACTAACTAGAGGGTAACCTTCGCTCAAGTTTTGAGGTGGAGGTGGTGTTCCAGTTATGATGTTAATAGTGGTTGAAGGTTTCCCTCCAATTGTTGGGGTCAAATGAGGTGTAGAGACGTCCAAATGATCTAGAGCTGTACCAGATGGAAAATATAGTTGGTCGGGCTCATAAGTGGTCATTAAGGGTGTTGATATTCCTACTGAAGAGAATGAAAAAGAATGTATGGGGGAATGTTTTTTTGGGACTCGTACTTCCAAATCGGGTCTTGGAGGAAAACTTTGGTGCCTAATCTGGTCACCGAATGTACGTAAACAATCAATAGTCTCATAAAATGGAGCGAGAAATGTGTCGGTAGGAATCCATTGGGGATGGAAATGGCACGGTGGAGTTTCTACCATCGGAAGTGAACCAAAATCAGAAATATTATGGCCTAGGTAAGTTCCCCAAAATGATGTGGTTGGACCAAAAATGGTTGCTATCGGGTCATCTGGGGGTCGACTGAAAGTCCAATCGGTATCTCTAGGGAGACCGTCAAGTCAGCGATGGAAAGATGTGTCATGCAGAGTTAGTTGTTCCACTAACAAAGGTCTGGTAGGATCAGTCATAGGTGAATTTATAATAGGAGAATAGTTTCCTCCTGTTTCAATATTAGGAATTTCTTCTCTGTGTGACTCAGATGTTGTGGGTTGATCCATGCTTGCACTTCAGTTCTCATCTTGGTTAAGGGGATATTCAGGTGGAAAATTCAATATTCTGTGGGATATTCTTAAGGGATGCTCAGCTAGAGAGGTTGATGTAAAACTTCTCCTAAGAGTCTTCTAAGAAAGAAAAACACACTTCAAGGCCTACTCAAGCTAAATCCACAAGCAAACTTATGTGATAGGTGGGATTCAAAAGTCTGGAACCTCACAAGATTATCAAGGCGTTGCAAAAATCGCGATATACTATAGGGTCCAACAGTTATACTAGGCCCAATATTTCAGAGCACTAACCAGGGAAGATTAGGATCGTTCCCCTTACCATATAAACCGACTACCTGGAAGTACGTGCATAGTAGCTCCCTGAGTGTTGTTCTCGGTGTATTGCCATGCCAAGCTGGCCAATGGTTAACTCAGATGGTTTCAGGAATCCTAGTAGGGTCTCCCGATATACTCAAGGTACATGGGAGCTCCAATTTGTAGTAGTATTGTCTAATGCACAACCATATGATAGAAGCCTTCCGATATACTGTCGAGTATGTGAAGTACCTTTCTATATACCCGAAGGTATGTCAAAGGCCATTCGATATACAGAATGGTACGTGGAAGAAATACAAGCCCTTGGGATGTAGTGCAAGAAAATAATGATAGTTTCTACATTTTAAGACGTCGAAACACGTCTCTAACCTAGCACACGAGTTTCTATACAATTTTAACCTAGGCTACAACTTGATTTTATCTTTTACGGTTAGGTGAATGCATGAACCGTAGACTTGGAATTTAAACAAGATGCCCCGGTTTTGCAACCAGGCTTAGTGCTATGGGCACCTGCTAACTAGTAGCAGCAGTTTCAATGGAAATAAATAACAATAAACTAATTAAACAAGACTAATCATGGATCTATGCAAAGATATTAAGCAAATAACAAAAATAATTTAAAATCAAGAACAAGACAAGGTAGAATAATGAATTTGTATTGAAAGAATGGGGCAAGCAAGTGCTTGCGGAATCAATACCTCTAATGGTGAGGTTGAATGGCTCCAAGGATGAGCAACTCCAATCTCCAATGGTCTCTTCTCCAATGTGGTTTGCAATGGCTAAAATGCTCAAGGGAGATTTCAGCAGCATAAGGATGAGATAATGGACGGATGTGAAATGAGGAGCCCCTACCACCTTTTTATAGGTTTTGGTGGTGGGGAATACCATTTGTGGTTTTGTGTAAACCAAATGGTATTGACCAACATGGTTTAGGTACTTTTCCCTCCTTTTTCCTTTTTTGAATAAAAATAATATTTTAATTCCCTTTTTAATATTTTTGGGAATTTGGACCCTTTTTGAGGGTTTTTTATGCTTTTCAGGAAAAATAATCTTTTTTTAATGGAAAAAGGGGTGTACTCAGGTCTTTTGGTGACCTTTTGTTGGTTTCAGAGGCTCAGATGGTGAAAAAGTGGACAAATGGGTCATGTGAATAGGGAAATGAGCTAGTGAGCACTTTTTAGGTGTTAACAAATTGCCCCCTGATGTGTGAGGGCAGGAGCTCATCGTATGGCCGATAGACATCATAGTTCTTTTGTCTTTTTTTTTTTCTGGGGTTTGGGAAGGAGAAGAGACCGATTGGAGACTGGAGCCACGGCCCTTGGAAGCTGCAAGAAACAAAAAATATTACATGGCCTCAATATGAATGAGGTATAATCTCTGATAATGGACGAGGCGGGCATTCCCATGCTCGTATCAAGACATATACATAACAATTAGTCCCAAGAAGGGGGATCTAATACATAAAGAATCTACTGGTACATCATAATGGTCCAGGGGGGACATTATTTTGTGATATACTCCTGATCATAACTGATCTCAATAACTGATACACTGGACTAGCTGATGAACTGCTGAAACTGAAGGTGTCCAATATCTGTAGGGACTCAAAGACTATGAGTCATCTCTGAGAAATAATATAACTGTATACTCAAGGGAGTATGAAACTGGGGTATATCTGAATACTGTCACCATGCGCAACCCGGATATCTATAGAAAAAGTGTAACTGGTGTTATCCATAGGAAGACTCTCAAATGTGGAGGAGTCAGGAGGTATCCGGGGTCTTCGACTAATAAGTGAAACGGACGAATATCCTGTGCGAGTCTTAACGATGCGATCAAGGTGTTAAAGTCGAGCATGTGAGAAACAACCATTTGGAGAGGCACTAAAGATTCCTCTCGAAATGATTCGTAGGCACTCATCATAAATGGTGATGAGTCCAAGACACAGGGACTTCTAGGTCTATCCTCTGGAATCAATGTGGTTGTCGTCGACAGAGGGAGACCAGCAACTAACAAGGCAATGATGTTTCCTTGATAGGAGCATGAGGTGTAAAATTGAAGTGTTGTAGTACTGATGGTAGGACTGACATACTTGTGGGAATGGGAAAAAAACTGGGTCAAAAACTGGGTAGACTCAAACTTCCTTTGTTCAGAGCATGATGACATGGTTGACCTGGCAGCGTAGGGAACTGACTTGTAGGTGTGGGGATCATTGCTTTGACTGAATGGTATATATTGACTCTGGGGGGGAGGACAAGCTGATAGGTGCCGTTGAGGAATTATCAAGGTGAGATACTGCAGAATACTCTGAACAAAGGCGACCAAAATGGGGAAGCTGCCTAATGAGTAGATGTGATATGTTGTGGCGCCAAGAGGCACCATTGATTCCTTCTTCGTAGTTTTAATGAGCTCCAAGAAGGGATAAAAGTGTGCTCTGAAATGGTACGGTCCTGTGGATTTTGTGAGCCCAGGACGGCTAATGCTCTTGGTTGCTTTCATGTTTAGAGAGTCTAAAAATGGTAAGTGGACTCTATTGGTGTTTCTTTTTCGTAAGTTTAGTCTCCAAGGCCCAAAAAAGCATAAAATGATGTGGATGGAGAACTCTTCTAGCCGATGTGACTAGAGTATACCTTTTTCGGAATTAGTCTACGAGGTCCGGAAAAGGGGTAAACTTATACCAGGTAGACGCCCTTTCAGATACGTTTAGCGAGCATGAAAGGAAGCAAGATTGCTCAGCGATCTTTTCATTGTTTTAGGAGTCAGAAAAGGGCTTAACAGAAACTCCCTAAGTGCCTTTTTCGTAAAAGGGATTGCTCGGTCCGAAAAAGGGATAAAATTATACCGAACAAAAAGGGATTGATGAGAGCGATAAAAGGTCTCAAGCATCATCATGAGTGCGGGATACTGGATCCGGTGACATAAAGGTTGTCAAAAGGGGGCTGCGGTTGTTGTGGCACGCAAACCGAGGCAATGAGAGGGCATTTTGAAAAAATGGCCGAAAAGTATGGGTGTGAGAGTGAGAAATGATCTCAAGCATCATCACAGGCGCGGGACACTGAATCCAACGATATAAATATGGTCAACCATGGAGAACGGTGGATGTGGCACGCAAACCGAGGCGACGAGGGGGCATGGAAAAAATGCCCAAAAAATATGGGGGTGAGAGCGAGAAATGATTTCAAGCATCATCACGAGCGTGGAAAACTGAATCCGACGATATAAAGATTGTAAAAAATGGAGAACGGCGGATGTGGCACGCAAACCGAGGTGACGAGGGGGGCATGGAAAAAATGCCTGAAAAATCTAGGCGTGAGAGTGAGAAATGATCTCAAGCATCATCATGGACTCGAAAAAATGAATCCGATGATATCAAATATATCAAAAACGGAGAGCAGCCGAAGTGGTACGCAAACTGGGGCGACAATGTGTCGGGACACAATGTTGATATTGGTCCTGGTGAGAGCGAGAAATGATCTCAAGCATCATCACGGGCACAGAAATATGAATTCGGCAGTGCAAATGGTGCAAAAAATGGAGGTCAGAAGGACTCTGGAATGGTTTAAAGGAAAGAACTAGGTTAAAAAATGGCTACAAATAAAGGTGATCTCACCAAGTGAAGGATGCAGTGGTGGGGAGAAATGATGACCCGTGGGGGCAAAATACTAGGTGTATCAAATCAACTGAAATATACAAGTGACACGTGACCTCAAAAATGGTTGAGATCACGAATATGAAAAAGTGAGCACGGTTAATGACCTGCCCCCATGCTATGTGCATGGGGTTTGTGATTATGGATCACATATGTGTTGGTTTGAACGATGGGTTCATTGAGGTGTTGAGATAGAGATGATGGGGAAGGTTTAAAATGATTGATCATGCCCCCTATCCCGGGGTCGAGGTAATCTATTATGCCCCCCTAACTCAGAGGTGTCAATGTGGTGCAGATGTTGTCTCAGAGAGAGATCAATAGGGCATTGAGCAACTGCTGGCTGGGTGTTATACCATGAGGCTGTGGGCTGTGGTGGCATACTGAAGTGATGATATGATGATGGGGGATTCCCTTTGTGGTGTGGATGCCCCCAGTATCTCCGATGAGGATCACGATGATGATGAGTAGGCAAGGTTTTGGACCTGCCCCCATGTTGTGGACATGTGGTTTCCTGGTCGATTTGAAAGGGTTGAACCTGTGTGTCAAAGGGATCAATGGAAGGGACCGACTGGACAGAGGGGTATCCAGTGGAGATTGTATAAATGGCGGGGTCAAGGCCAGGCATTTTGGTATCTGACCAAGTAAAGACATCAGTGAATTCTTGGAACAGTTGTTGGTATTCTCCGATCTCATGCTCACTGTGGGAGGTTCCTAATGTGATGGTATGAAGGGCACCAAGTGGGTCAGAGATGTCAATGTGGATGACGGGAGAAATATCGGCCATGAGATCTGTTAACCAGTCGATTTTAGTAGGAAGGAAATCCTTGGACTCAACCACGGATTGGGTAGCGGTGGTGGATGAAGTCTCTTCCGGGAGGAAGTATGGACGATGGTGCATGTCTTCCCCGGGATAATCAAAGGTAGTAGGAGTCTCGAGAACCTCTTCATCATTGCGGGAGCTTTGAGTGGTCAAATCGAGTGATGAGGTAGTGGTAGTCGAAGAGATCATGTAGATGGTGTTAATCTCTCCAGATGAGGATGATGCGGGAGGGTAGATCTCCTCGATAGTAGGGGGTGCTGTCTCTAGGTCCAAATTGTTCATCTCGTAGAGAGCTGCTCTGTAGTCTGGGATGTCAGGACAGTTGTGGGAGTAGTGGCCGTAAATACCGCATATCGCACATGGGTGGTTGGTACGCAGTGATTTATCACGAGGCATGGGGTTTGGATCGAGCTTGACCACCGGGATGTTGGGGTCATCGTCCAGCATTTGCATGTGTTCTTGCAATGCAGGTAACTGTGGACACTGATGGGTTGGATGGCCTAACTCATCACACAGCGAGCATTTTGGAGGAGCACGGAATATGGGGGGAGGTTTAACTGCCTTGGGTGGGGGTACCGCAGTGTATGGTTGTGGGCCTCTGCCCCTAGTGGGCCTGATGAGTGGAGGGGGATTCGTCAATGACGAAGGAGTAGTGATACCGGGAGGTGGTTGGGTAGAAGTAACAATGGGTTGCACCGGTTGCAGGATGACATTTGGTGTCGGCGGTGGAACTGGAGGCGAAATATACCACACGGGTAATCCCAATGTTAACCCGGGTAGACTAAGGGTAGCCATAACCGGGGCGCTTACTACACCCGAAGGAGGAAATAGAAAGGGGATTGTGTGGATGGGTGTAACCCCAATGTGACTAGGGACCAATGGTGGTTTGGATAACAAGGAGGGTTGATTACCGGGTGTTTGTGAAAGGGTGCAGAGGTTAGCGACGTGGGTCTCCGGTGACGGTGGTGGAATGACCTGGAATGTAGAGGTCATCGGCACCTCGGAGTAAATTCTGGGTCCTACCGAGGAATTGAATGAGGTAGTTGCATCACAAACAGGTTGTTCAACCATGGGGAGAACATTTTCAGGTGTGGCAGGGGCCTTGGGATCGTAATAGGTGAGCTGGTCGACCTTGACCACGCGTCCCTCATGGGGGAACTGCATGGTGCGAAATACGGATGAGGCAACAGCCCGCATGGCATACATGTAGTTGCGACCAAGTAAAAGGTTATAGTCTAGTTGGGCATTGATGACCTCAATGTCAATGAGCACGGTTTTACCCGCCAGCTGGACATGGACATTGGCTAAAAGACCTTGGGGTTGAGCCGAACGGCCATCGTAGGCTCGTAATGCAGTGGTGGACTGCTGGAGAGTAGGGGATCCCAACTTCTGCCAAACGAATGTGGACATGACGCATGTGGAGGCCCCTTCATCGATAATGCACCTATAGATGACAAGATTCCGAACAGAAACGGAAACTTGGAATGCTAAAGAGGAAGGCAGGCGGGGTTCAGACTGGTCTGAATCGAATGCGATCAACTGTGAATCATTGGGGTCAATGGCGCCAATGGCAGAGAGTAAAGTCTTGCGCTGTGAAGGACAATTTTTCAAAACTTCTAAAGCAGACATGGCTGCAGGAGACTGGGCTAAGTCGTCTACGATGTTGTAATTTGACGCAACCCGTGCATTGGGGTTGTTGTTGATACGGCGGAGTGGGAAACAAGGTGCTTTAGATGCGCCATCAAGTGGAAGAGGTGGTATCCGTAACGGCTGATCGGTGGGATGAGCGTTAGTATCCTTGTCGGTGGGGGGGGCTTCGGAGGTAGGGCCATACTGGTTCCGACGGGTTTGGATATTGACGTCGGCAGTGGACATCATCAATAAGTGGTGAGTCCCTGAATCAAACATGGGTTGATCAGGAGCGGCGTAAGTGATTTGCTGTGGTTGTACGTTGCCCTGTGGGGGGGCTAACGGCTGAGTGTTCACCACTCCTTGTGTTGGAAAAGGGTTTTGTAGCACCAAAGGTTGTTGTTGAGGTGGTGGAGGGTTGGGTGGCGGCTGAGGAGCCGCTTGCCCTTGACGATGGGCGTCATCTATCCATAGTTGTCGAGCTCGCTCCAGATGTGCGCAAGCGTGGGTATAGTGGCCATAGACACCGCAAATAGAACAAGGATGGTTTGTTCGTAAATTAGCATTTTTGGCTTGCTTAGGTGGCCGATCAGGATTCTGATGAGCAGGCGCCGCGTTATTGTTTTGCGGAGGATGGGTAGGTTGTGGAGCTTGGTTATGGTTTTGGTTGTTTCCACGGTTACGTCCTCTTCCTCGGTTTGGTTTCCCACCCTGGTTGCGTTGGTTATTTTGGTATTGGGGCTGATGTTGTTGTGCGTACACATGCCCTTGAGCATTGGGGGGATTCTGGGGAGCTGCAGGTGCGGGAGCAGGTTGCGGTGGGTAGTATACAGGTGGAGCTGGAGGTGGTCCAGCTGCCTGTTGGGGTTGTTGGTAGCCCTGAGCTGTTGGAGGTGCGAGATTAGCTGGTGCAGCTGGTTGTGGTTAATGCATCTGCTGTTGTGGAAACTGCATGGGGGTATGTGTGGTAGGTTGAGTATAGTATGTAGGAGGTACATATGCTGATGGCGCTTGCCCATAGCAATGTTGTGGACAAGAGGGCCCATGAATGTGATGGGTCTGGTTTGTTGGAGCATAAGAAGTTGTCGCTTCGGAACTGGATGTAGCCCTAGAGAGGTCTGGGGCAGGCATGGTACTCACCATGCTGAAAGGTTTAGCTTGGGGTGTGATTTGGCCAATAATGCCATCGGCGGCATGAGATGCCCCCGGCGTGTCACTGCGTGAAGAGTCACATCGTGGGGTGTCTGGTATGATGGTGTATAAATAACCTGGCTGGGCGTAGATGAGATCAAACTGTTGGGCTTTGAGGATGGCCTCTTCTTCAGACTGGGGTCTTTCAGATGCCACATCCTTCGCGATGAGCGGGAGGAGGGATTTTAGAAACCAATCTAAAAAGATACGGTCATCTAACTTAATTTTGCAGAGGCTCCGGCGTCGACTCCACTCATGAATGTGGTCAGTGATGTGGGTGGCCGTATTCTGTCTGCAAGACAGTAGGATCTCGACGCCCGCATCATAGCGGACAGGTAACTGAAAGAACTGTAGAAAGGTCGAGGCCAGGGAGGTAAAGGTGGCATGCGTCCCATGGGGTTGCTCAATATACCACTTGGCTGCAGAGCCAGTGAAGGTGCACTGTAAGAGCCGGAGGCGGACAGAGTCGTCCACTATGGAGTTGGAGGAACACCATAGGTGGAAGGACATCATATGGTTCTGGGGGTCTTCACCCGTCTTACCCTCAAACTTAGGGATGTCAGAGGGGAGTTTGGTGGGCATGTGAGGCCACGCAGGATCATGTCTGATGGGGTCATTTGTGAGCCTAGCTAAGTCTGGCAGGCTCAGACTCGCCATGTATGGTAAGCTAGCAGATGTGGTGACTGGAACTGGGACATGCCTATTCATTGTGGTGTGGGGTCCAGTAGCACCTAAAGGTATGCTAGGTATAGAGGGTATGTGCCCTCCAATAGGTGTAGTCTGGTATGGGCCAGCACCTCCAAGTGCAACATGGGTTACACTTGGGTTAGGAATAGCAGTGGGGATTCCTGGGATAGGGTTTGTGGGAACCAAAGGGGGTGTGACCCCTATGTTGGGCATGCCCATAACAGGTGGTGGACCTGTGTTGGGAATTCCTATAACAGGAGATGGCCCTATGTTGGGCATTCCTAAATGTGGAGTGTTGGCCATATTGGGCATACCCAGGGGGGTGGTTGCTGCCGTGGACGGCACTGTAGTAGAAGGGTCTGTAGACGTCTCTCCTATGGTGCTAGTAAAGAGTGGATCAAATGGTGTTCCAGCCATAATGGTGGTTGGTGGTAACTCTGTGGGGTTTTCAGATTCTACCTCCAAATCAAATGTGAAGTGAGGTGTGTCAGAATCGGATGACTGTCCAGCTGATTGACGATGTGTCGAATCAAGGGATAAGGCTCTGCGTCCGTGACGTGGAGAGCCAAGTGGACTAAACTCTGGGAGTTCGCCCTGTAGACGACGAGAGCGTCTAAAATTCTCAATGGTGAGAATTAGGTTTCTGTGTGAAAAATGTGTTTAAGTATCAGGTGGTGATATATATATAAAAGACTCAAAACCCTAATGCAACCAAGGGTGCAAGAAGGGGAGTGAAAAAGAAGGCTCTCAGGCCAAAAAATCAACCTCAGAAAAGGCACTTATTCTAGCAGCTGTGCTACAATAAGTGGAGGAAAGCAACAAATGGTCAGAGTACCAACATGCAAACGGCTTCTAGAAAAAATAGGTGTAACTAGACCAAAGGTGGGTTGAATCATGCAAACACCTAACTAAAAGTATTGTGACTCAAACAATCGATATCCTCTGCAAGGTGATGAAATCCAAGTCAGACAATATGATTGTTGAGACAACGGCTAGATATCCCCCTACCGAGAGGGACACCAGGTAATCAATCCTAAAGACAGGCTACTAGGATACTCCGTTCATGACGCGTCGAGAAAAGGTAAATCTGCCGTTTGGTCCTTTGATCGCAATATCCCAATACAGGGATATCTCGAGAACTGCGAATGGTAGCCCTTCGGTTACTGAATGGATTTCGGTATTCCACTCAGGCTTCCGGAACCATCCTCGCGACTTCAACCCTCCTAAGGGAGAGGCCTTCCCACAAACCGGTTGTGACCTTGCCAAAAAGTACTAAGAGATTTTAGCTCCCTAATTGGACAACTTCTATGTCTCAGATGTAATAACTGAGGGGTATTATTGGAACACCTATCCCCCCAATACTACCTAGCTACAAAGTTGTTTTAGTGTTCCCCAAGTGGGGTTAAACGTGTGTTGAAATTAGGGTACGTTTTAAGGCTTAGTTCAATTAAGTGATTGAGTGAGTGCACGTGAGGTATTGTAAACTGAACTTGAAAGAAGTAAATGCTTTATAGGAAATTTTCAAAAAATAAAGGATCTTTCAAAAATAAAAAGCAAATATTTATGACTTCTTTCAATAATTGAAAACTAAATGCTTTGCAAAACGAACTCAAAAAATAAAGAATCTTTTGAATTCTGAAATCTTTCACTTTCTTGAAAATTTTTAAAAAGATTTCTAGATATGCATTTTAAATAGTAAAAAAAAATTTCAAAGCTGTAAAATATGCAGAATTTAATACTGTAAAAAAAATGTTCTATGGGCAGAAAGTATAGTAAAAATTAATTTTTAAAATCGGAATGGCCGAATGAAAAAATCAGCAGCACGGGTTTTGACAGAAAAGCCGCGATGGACCGCGCGGGTTTCTGTCGCACAATCGCGATGGACCGCGCGGGTTTTGGTTACGCAGTCGCGATGGACCGCGCGGAAAATATCTGCGAAGCCGCGGTGTGCAGCGCGCAAATAGGCCGCGAAGCCGCGGTGAACCGCGAGGAAAAAGGCCGCGCAGTCGCGATGTGCAACGCGGTAAATGACCGCGATGCCGCGATGTGCAGCGCGGAAAACGGCAAAAAAGCCGCGGTGAACCGCGCGGAAAAAAGGCCGAAAGCCGCGATGGACCGCGCGACTGTCAAGCTAAAAACCGCGAGGCGGAAGCCGTGCACGGAAGCCGAAAAACGAACCCGAAAATCAAGAATTTTGGGCTGTTAATGGCAATAGATGAGGCCAAAACTTAGAGCAGCAATGGATCTGCTGTCTAAGATGGAAGATCTATGGATCTAAAGGTTAAAAACTAATAAAAAACTAAGATTAAAAGCAAAACTAGAGATCTATTGTTCAAAACCCAGCGGAGTCACCAAAAACTGTTGGCCCGGTTTTGCAACCAGGCTTAGTGCTATGGGCACCTGCTAACTAGTAGCAGCAGTTTCAATGGAAATAAATAACAATAAACTAATTAAACAAGACTAATCATGGATCTATGCAAAGATATTAAGCAAATAACAAAAATAATTTAAAATCAAGAACAAGACAATGTAGAATAATGAATTTGTATTGAAAGAATGGGGCAAGCAAGTGCTTGTGGAATCAATACCTCTAATGGTGAGGTTGAATGGCTTGAAGGATGAGCAACTCCAATCTCCAATGGTCTCTTCTCCAATGTGGTTTGCAATGGCTAAAATGCTCAAGGGAGATTTCAGCAGCATAAGGATGAGATAATGGATGGATGTGAAATGAGGAGCCCCTACCACCTTTTTATAGGTTTTGGTGGTGGGGAATACCATTTGTGGTTTTTTGGAAACCAAATGGTATTGACCAACATGGTTTAGGTACTTTCCCTCCTTTTTCCTTTTTTGAATAAAAATAATATTTTAATTCCCTTTTTAATATTTTTGGGAATTTGGACCCTTTTTTAGGGTTTTTTATGCTTTTCAGGAAAAATAATCTTTTTTTAATGGCAAAAGGGGTGTACTCAGGTCTTTTGGTGACCTTTTGTTGGTTTCAGAGGCTTAGATGATGAAAAAGTGGACAAATGGGTCATGTGAATAGGTAAATGAGCTAGTGAGCACTTTTTAGGTGTTAACACCTAGGTAAGTTCCCCAAAATGATGTGGTTGGACCAAAAATGGTTGCTATCAGGTCATCTGGGGGTCGACTGAAAGTCCAATCGGTATCTCTAGGGAGACCGTCAAGTCAGCGATGGAAAGATGTGTCATGCAGAGTTAGTTGTTCCACTAACAAAGGTCTAGTAGGATCAGTCATAGGTGAATTTATAATAGGAGAATAGTTTCCTCCTGTTTCAATATTAGGATTTTCTTCTCTGCGTGACTCAGATGTTGTGGGTTGATCCATGCTTGCACTTCAGTTCTCATCTTGGTTAAGGGGATATTCAGGTGGAAAATTCAATATTCTGTGGGATATTCTTAAGGGATGCTCAGCTAGAGAGGTTGATGTAAAACTTCTCCTAAGAGTCTTCTAAAAAAGAAAAACACACTTCAAGGCCTACTCAAGCTAAATCCACAAGCAAACTTATGTGATAGGTGGGATTCAAAAGTCTGGAACCTCACGAGATTATCAAGGCGTTGCAAAAATCACGATATACTATAGGGTCCAACAGTTATACTCGGCCCAATATTTCAGAGCACTAACCAGGGAAGATTAGGATCGTTCCCCTTACCAAATAAACCGACTACCTGGAAGTACGTGCATAGTAGCTCCCTGAGTGTTGTTCTCGGTGTATTGCCATGCCAAGCTGGCCAATGGTTAACTCAGATGGTTTCAGGAATCCTAGTAGGGTCTCCCGATATACTCAAGGTACATGGGAGCTCCAATTTGTAGTAGTATTGTCTAATGCACAACCATATGATAGAAGCCTTCCGATATACTGTCGAGTATGTGAAGTACCTTTCTATATACCCGAAGGTATGTCAAAGGCCATTCGATATACAGAATGGTACGTGGAAGAAATACAAGCCCCTGGGATGTAGTGCAAGAAAATAATGATAGTTTCTACATTTTAAGACGCCGAAACACGTCTCTAACCTAGCACACGAGTTTCTATACAATTTTAACCTAGGCTACAACTTGATTTTATCTTTTACGGTTAGGTGAATGCATGAACCGTAGACTTGGAATTTAAACAAGATGCAACACTAATCTATATGAAATGAAAATATTCATTTTTCCTTTCAATGAAAACTAATTAAGGTAACGGGGAGTCTGTTCTTTTCTGATAGAACAAATGAACAAAGTACCCCTACTTTCTTTAACCAAAAGACTAAAAAGTACTCTTTCAAACAATCCAATAAAAATGAAAATCACACCAAATCGAAAATATTTTCCTCTTTTTATTTTCGACTTAAGAAAACCTATGAGAAAAAATGAAAAGAATAATTTCAGTTTCGATTGCAATAAATCTAATTCCGAAATGAAAAAAAAAAAGATGAAGAGAAAACCAAAAATACAAGAGCTTTCGCTAACTTTTGGAATACTTCGAGAAGGCTTAAATGCGCTCAAAAATTTCAAGGAAATAAAAAAGAACCTTTTAAAACCAAGAATCCATAAGCATTAATAAATTTTTAGCTTTTTCAAAGTTTGTTAAACGATTATTTCAAAACATGAAAAACTCTTGGCAACAATTCCAAATAATTTGTTTGAAATGAAGATAATAAGGAAATTTCTGATTTTCACACTAATGTACTCAATGAATCTAAGAATTATGCCACTCTTTTAATCTAAATTCGGATGACTAGAGAATATTTGCTACTTCAATCTTCAATCAATTGGAAATTCTCAAAAAACATTAATCACCCAAGATCTCGAGACAACACGCGAAAACACACCAAATTTACAAAAAATCTTAATAACTACCTATAAGAGGGTTGAGAAGTAAGAAAAACAGATCAGATAAACTGAGAAGGAGTCACAAGACTGAATGTCCTAGTGAGGGATTGAAATTTCCCACAACCGTAGTGACACTCACTTCACTACCTAGGAATCAAATCGAACTCTAAACTTCAACAACAATCAAAGACAAAGCACACTGTGTCTAGGAGACTCTGTGACTGTCAAGGGAAATACACATACATCAACAAACCAAGACAAAATCACTTTGGGATATTTTCTAAACTATGCACCAAGTTTTGAAGGGTGACGCGCCCTACAAGGGTGTTGGCACGGGTTAGTCCACATGAAGTGCGGAAGCCGACAACTGCGAAGAAGGACCATTTATGGAGAAAAAGGAAGTGCAAGAATAGTTTAGTTTGTTAAAAAGGGTCATTTGGACCATTTTGTAACCGCCATAGTTGGCTATAAATAAGAATATGAATGTAATCCTAAGGGCACCATGATCATTGTGATTATGCAATTCGATTGTAATTTGCTCTGTTTTCAACAGTTTTGTATGGATCAGTGATAAGATGTGTTGAACCTTAATTGCGAAGGATATACTGCAGGTTTTGATGAGCTAATGCATGAATATGTTTGGATATGTTATTTTGTCTCTGGTTATGTTGGATAATGAATGTAGTGCCATGTTTTATGTTGTCTTTTCTGTAAGATTCCATTGATGCGATCACTAATATTACTCTGTTGATGCAAACGTTGAATATGCGAATAATGAATGTCTAATGTGAAAGTGAATCCCTGGTTTTGATGTGATATAGGTAGAGTATATGAATGTCCCTTCCCCACTGCGGAAAATTGGTTCCTGTAGCCCCCCTTAACCATCTCAGGTGAGAATTCACTCGTTTTGTGGGTGTTGATGCAAAGGGTAAAACCTTTCTGGGCTAGTGCTTAAGGGTGTTAGGTTGGTGTTTTTTGACAACAATGCGAAGTGAACCCTTGTCGATAGAACTGTGTCAAAAGATGTCTCCATTTCCAGGACCCTGAAGAAGAAAGAAGGGGACATGTTGTGGCACCCGACGAAACCGGAGATCCAATATTGGTTTGACAAAAAGGAAAAAGAATTCGCGGAAGGAGAAAATTGGAACCCTGGGCAGACGAAAAGAAGTTGGTTGGAAAAGCATATATATTCTGACATCCACGAGATATTCTTCTATGAATTTCCAGTATTGTTGCATGAGTGGTTAGCGCAACTGACATTTCAGAAAAACCATTTCCAAAAGAGTGAGCCTGACCACTGGACCCAATAACTGATCCGAAAGCTGAAACAGGTCAACAATAAGGTATCACGAGCTGCTGACTTCTGGGTAGACATTATATTAGAGGGATACATCATTGAGTTTTCTATTGATACGATCAAATCATACAGCGATGCAGAGAGGAAATTTTTCAAAGGACCTAGAGTAAGATTCATGCTATTGCTGAAGTTGTGGATTAAGTTGCTCGTCTGCGAAAGGGCATACTGAGGATGAATTCCGAAAAGTAGAAGATCAGTGTACGGGAGTTGTGGCTATGGTGTAAATGCGGGTCAAATAGAAAGATGTAGGCTAGATGGACATGAGCGGTGTCAAATTTTTAAGGGAGGCTGATGAAGAGTATGGTACCTTGAGGAGTGGGGTGATATTCCAGCGACCAGAGAAGAAGAGGAGGACTGAGAGAGAGAGTCTCATGAGGGGACCGGAACAGATGACTGTGAAACATGAACACAAGGGATGAAGCAAACTTATTACGACGAAGAAGAAGGTGAATAGGCTACCCTAAAAGATGAAGACGGTCATGAGAAGGATGGACCCTAAGATAAAATGTACCTTCAACTCTGCACACTACTAAGAACTTGATTGGAAGAAATACAAGTTACTCGCAGAGCTGTCCTACGTGCCAGAACAGTAGTAAGAGTAGCGGATCAGTAAATAATAACAGTAGAAGTGAAATAATGGCAGGTGATGAAGTAAAGATGCCAACCTTCTAGGGTAACGAGACCGAGGATCTCGAACAATATTGGTTTTTGTGCGAGGAAGTATAGACTGTGAAGCAGGTCTAGGATGATGATATCAATAAGGGACAATTATAGACGACCCTCAGGAGTCGTGGGATAGACTAGTTTATGAAGTTTACAAAGGTACCTATGGGAAATCCAACTAAAACATTGCCACATATCAATACGGGGATGATTGATGAGTTTAGAAAACCAAAATCCAAGTCGCAGTACATTACTGAGCTCAAGGAAATCAAGCAGTTTCAGAACAAATCAGTATGGGAATTCGACAAGTGGTAAAAAATGCTAATGGAAAAAGTAAGTTTCGGGATGAGCAACATGCAACACAAAGAATGGTTTACCGTTGTGTTAGTACCACACATTCATGGGTTGCTGATGCAATAGAAGGTTGCAACTTAGGTAGAGGCACTGGAAATCGCAATGAAGCTAGAGACTTCACCAATCTGAGAAACAGTCCTAGGCATGGATCGGATACAAGCGCAATTGGAAAACTTGACAATCCAGTTACAGGATATAAATAAGGGAATAGAGGCCCGTGAAGACCAATGATGCACTAGATGCAGTACATCGAGGCATCACAAGGATCAGTGCCCAGAATTTCAAGAATATTTGCAATCAGGTGCACCGAATCCCCTCAGTCAGGGAGGAAGGCCTTGGTGTCGTGTCTTCTAGACGAGAGGACATTGACCAGAGGAATGTGTGTACCTGTATAAGATGGTGTCGAAACCAGTGAACTTGTATTGCAAGTTCGGTTGATCAGTTGGCCATGATGAAAAAGACTGCAGAGCTTATGACCTAATCTAAGAGAGGAGTGCAGATACATTCTTCATGAAGGGAGAAGATAAATCACCAGTACAGTAGTAGAAAAAGTATAATCAACAGTCGCCTCAATATAATCCACAACCGCAGTATGACTAGTCGCAGTATGGTCGGTTGCAGTATGGCCAACTGCAATATCCTCAACTGCAATTTCAACCACCGCAATACGGTCAACCACAATATAGGTAGCTGCACTATGGTCAACCGCAGTACCCTCCATACAGGTCATTGCAAGGAGGTTTTAGAGGGGGGGTTCCGCGGAGGCCAAGGTACCAGTGTTGGCCGAGGAGGAGCTGTTGGACGAGGATTAGGACCCATAATATGTTACAATTGCGGTCAACAGGGGAACTAACAGAGTGATTGCCCGAATGCAACCCCACAGTGCACTTACTGCAACATTGTGGATCATGGTGTCGAAGATAGTCCTCATCTCATCGCAAAATGGAAAACTAAGAACCTGCCCCCACCTCCACAAAATCAGAATCAAAACCAAAATTCGCCAGCAGTGCAAAATACATTAGCAGAGGTCAGAAGTCAAAATGCGACTGTCATAATAGTAAATTGTGGAGGAGCTGTGACAAGGCCTGATAGGTCATAGGCTAGCATCCGACCAACAGCAAGAAAACAATTCACATTTGATGCAGAGGCAGAAAGGGATGTTTTTTTGAAAGCGCGGGAAGCAATGAGGCAGCTGAGACAACCACCTCTTCACCAGCAAGAAGTTACTTATGACAGGCCACCGATATTCAACACGATGAATTCGTAGAAAAATGCTAACACCATAAGATCCTTTCTAGAGAGTCATCTAGAGCTAGAAAAAAATCAGGACGCATTGGCAGAGATATAGAACCTGTTGCATCAACAGGAGGGTGCACGGTATGAGAGAACAGTCAATTGAATACATAATAGAAAGACAAGAAGATAAATGCGGATGTATGCGCAAGTCGGAGCCTTCGATATTGACTCCATTATCTTGGATTTAGGGTCAGACGTAAACATCTTGACAAAACAAACTTGGGAAACGATGGGGAATCCGTAGTTGGCTTGGTCCCCAATACAGCTACGGCTAGCAAACCAAAGTAAAGTCACCCCGCTCGGTCGACTATGCCAGGTCCCCGTTGAGATCGAGGGACTTAGAACATATGCATATTTTGATGTAATCGATATTGTTGATAACACAAGCCCCTATCCAGTGCTTCTACGGAGACTGGGTGATGGAGAATTAGGATGTTATCAACTTCAAGAAAATAACTGTCATTTGAGAACCGGGAAATAAGGGTAGTTGCACCTCTTGACCCTGCAGAAGGGAAGATATATGTTGAGTCGACAAGGGATGAATTCACTGAGGGATGGGACAATATTTACAACATATCTGAAGATTATATCAACCTTACTGCAGATGGAGATTCAGGATGGCGCAGTAGCAGTTCGACATCGTTAGATTTCGACGAAGCACTTCAAAATTGGCATAATCGGATGCATGAAGTGTCATTTAGGAGGTACGCAAGGATCACTCAGTCACTGTGAAGGGTAGCTACAGAAGAGTGCAAGCTACCAACATATGAGGGATTTCCCAACTTGACCACATTTCTCACTTAATTTGAAGAAAAAGTGGCAGAACCACATCAACTATTGGCCTTGGAGGAATCCTTGAAGGCTACACCAGCATGATGGTGGGTCGCGCACAAGTCCACCATAACTAGTTGGCCACTATATTGACAGTTAATGACGGTTAGGTTCGAAGACACTGACGGATATTGTGGAAGGAAGTATGATAGTAGAAGAGATCTGAAGGAACATTTGAATGAATGTGAAAGAAAATGGGGGCCACGAGAAAAATAGGAATGGGTCCATGCATTTGTTCACATGTTAGATGAAGTACCAGCAGAACTGTGACGCAGAACAACCTCATGGGAACAACTAACAACTAGCGCCTTTAGCCAAACGTTTAGTTTCTCTGATGAAAACCCCTTCATCCACAACACATTACAGGAGGCCCGGGAGAAAGTACTTGACATAGCTCCAGCAGAGAAACCTATTGGACTCTAGTGGACCGTGACACCCCAAATGTTGATGGAATGTTACAACATAATAGGAGAACCATATGATGAGGATGATCTGAGAGCTAGGTATATCCCAAATTCAGAAGGAAGTCGCATTGTCGAGGCACCAGATATGCCTTCCGACGAGTTTCAACAGCCATTGCGGCTCAAGAAAGAGAACATTGGGCTGGAAGAGAACCCGAAGTTCGTGATCATTGGAGACTATTGGGATGACTCGACTATTGCGAAGATGACATACCTCTTGCATGAATTTTAGGATTTGTTTCCGAAAAAATTCTCAGAGATGAAAGGGATTTCAGGGGACCTAAGGGATATGAAAATACCACTGAAACCTGATGCAAAACCAGTGAAGCAGCGGCCTTTTAGGCTGAATCCAAGGTATAAGGAGCGAGTGAAGGCTGAGATTGAAAAAATGCTGGAGGCAGGAATTATAGAGACAGTGGAGGAATCAGAGTGCATAAGATCGATGGTGGTCCAGGATAAGAAAACTGACGAAGCTAGGACCTATGTTGATCTAAGAATGCAGACTAACCTAAGGTCCTAGGAGTGCGGAAGAAACGAATGGGAGCAACCCCATCGAAGGACTGACATCGCAGAATCAATTATGGCATTGTAAAAAAAAAGGCGGCAAGTTGGACAATCCGCGATGAGATAATCGTAGACTACACCAAGGCGCGACATGACTCGACCAGTTGAAAGATGCCATGATGCGAAGGGTCAAATCCGATCATAAATGAAGTAGTTAAACCAGGATGACCAGCAGAAAAAACAAAAAAATGACATAATTAATGCTCGATGCATGCGATGTATTTGGGAAATTAGTGTTGAATTTAGTAATTATTGTCCAAAATTGGAAGGATGTGGCAAACCCACACTATAAATATGGGGCAAGGGAGCAGGTCAATGCACTGAGAGTTAAGAAAGAACTTTCAAAGAAGCGCATGGAAGTTTATATTTCGAGCACAAGTATCGAACGGCCAGAACCAACGCTAGTTACGCAGGAGCAACCGGAAATCATGTCCAGAATATCATTCAGGAAGAAGAGGGGCACCAATCGACCTCCAAACACCAACCGAGCGCTGAAGAAAGGTACTCGAACCTCAACACAATTGGCCGAAGAAGATATAGGCATTTCAGGTGCTTCCCAGTGGGCAACAGCATCGCATGAAGGGCATTAGGGCCCAACAATACTAGGTATGTTCCACCACGCCCGAAAGGGGAACCAGTGGTGCAGATAAACAAGAACGAATGGTATACTATTTTGATGTCGCCGATACGATAAGGAGTTCCTCATGCCGAGAACATTGTGGCAAATTTGCAGAAGCTACATTATACTGACCACGACCTTGCAAACTTCCTGGAGAGCACAGAAGGATACGTTGATGTCATCCATGGCAAAGGATTCCCAACCACGAAGGAACCCGCAGCGTAGGCATTAGGATTGGAGCATTCAGGGTTGTTAGGACTCACCGAGATACCACACTTCGAGAGGTTAGCGCAGGTTAATGAATGCATCAAGAAACTGCTGGCTTGTTTTCATGGTAGGTACCTATGGCTACATGAGAAGATTCTAGTCACAGTTGAATTGATCGCAAGAATCACTAGGCTTCTTAAAGACTAAGACGTTCCATCCCAATTTTTCCAGGGGAAAGACGATGACAAGAAGCTCGCAGTGAGCTTGAAGACAAAGTGCGGAATGGAGAAAAAATCCCGAGGGCACCTCATTAGCACAATAAAGAACCAGGCCATCAGGGTCGGAGTGAAGGTCCTAGCAGTTAAGGTGGCATGGAAGAACATTCCAAAAGAATGCAGTTCGGGCATCATCGCCTCTGCGGAACTATGTGTCACAAGAGTGCGAATGAATTGGTCAAAATTCCTACTACACCAATTGGTCAAAGATGCATACGATGGACAAGAGAAAGGAAAGGAATTCACATACTCATGGCTCATAATGTTGGTCGCATTAGCGGGATGGAGGGAGCCTGAGCACTATCAGGGCATGGACACAGTAGAAGCCCGAGTACGCGAAGGAGTGTGGTACAAGAACTTATGGGAAACAACTTATAAAGAGCGACATGGAAACAACATTGTTTAATTTTACTTGTTCTTAGAGATGTTGCAGATCGATGCACAAGCGATACCGTGGATAATAGAACAAGCAGTGAGGAAGTACCAACCGATTGCACGACTATCGGTTGAATCCCACACAATTTACCTCCAATCTCGAGCGGATAAGTTGCAGAAATAGTTGTCAACGTAGTACAAGCTCAACGAGGAGGAGTTGGATGCCATCATCAGAAAATGGCTCGCAGAGTGGAAATTCCCAGCCGACGAGAAGTACCTACCGAAATTAGAAAATGGGAAGGGAACAACTCGACTAAACCTGGCCGAGGAAGAAAACGGCTCAGCCAGTCGGAAGGAGGGTGCAGGAGAAGATGACATTGCGAAAGAGTAGTCGGAGGTGTCCAACCATGATGGAGCCTCAACAACCACCCTGACAAATTCTGACCTAGATGCACAGTACAAAAAAAGAAGGACAAAGCATAGGATGGACCGCGATGAAGGAAGCACAAGTGGTGGTCTTTCGGAGGAGCAGGTTAATAGGATCCTGGAGAAATTAACAGAGGTCATTGAATAAAACAATGCAAGAGTCACACAACACTCAATCAGATACTTCCACCAGGTAACCCAACTGCTATCCACATTATCGAATGCAGTTGTAGAGTCTAATGTACCAAATGGGGAAGTTCGACCGAGTGCATCGACAAGCAAGGTTGAAGTATAGGTCAGCACCAACCTAAGGTTAGTTCAGTTTTTTCCAAATGCGATGGTAATAGGAAATGAAGAGATGGATGTGGAACTAAAGAAATATGACTCAATCATGGTAGATTTCAACCTACTACAACTGTTGACACTACAGAGAATCCAAATCGCAGCAATGAAAGAACTGAGTGACCGCGAGGCCATAATGCATGACAAGATGGTGAGGTACAAGCAGCAGGCGCACATCAGTGAGATAGAGGTACATCGTCTTCAGGAATATAAATCCCAAACATTAGCCGAAAAAGAGAAGGCCATGGAGGATAGAAAGCGGCTGGCAGAAGAACTATCCACAGTATGCAAGAAAACTCCCGAGGTCGATCAGGATATACTACCAGAAGCGAAAGCCATCTGGTTGGGTGTACTTATCAATAACTTGTAGAAGGAAAATGCAGAGTTGCAAGCAAGGGTGGTACCAAGCACACCATGGGACAAGATTTAGGACAAATAGAACGCAATTGAGGAAGTCATGACGGAGATCACAGAGATGGAAAAGAAAGACAAGGCAGTCGTAGAGGGTGTCACAGAGTTTTGGGGAAGTGTAGTCCAGGACAACTAGCTAACCACACTAAAGGAGCAACTCGACGAAGCAAAAACACAACTAGAATCCTTTAAGGGATCGATCAAAGTGATGCCCTCATGATACAGATGATGAAGGCAACGGAACTAAAAAGTATGAAGCAGCGCATCACGAAGGCACGCGAAAGGAAGCAAAGAAGGGACATACATTTGGATAAGCTTCAAACAACATTCAAAGTCCTTGCAGTACGAGTAATGGAAGCACTGCAATAGGTCAAGCAACAATTGGGGGAGGTGCAACAGAAAAGTTGCGAACACCCAACAAACCAGTAGGTGGAGGAATGTACACAACTCAGAGCATCAACGAAGGAAGTAGTCGACCAAATCAAGGATGCATACGATGATTTCAAGCAACAAGTGAATGCACCAGAGGTGTCCAACTGAGGTGGCTCGAGGGAGAGCGACAATTTTGTGTTGGGGGCCTGTTGGCATGGGGTTAGTCCACATGAAGTGCGGAAGCCAACAGCTGCGAAGAAGGACCATTCACGAAGAACAAGGAAGCGCAAGAATAATTTAGTTTGTTAGAAAGGGTCATTTGGACCATTTTGTAACCGCCATAGTCGGCTATAAATAAGAATATGAATGTAATCCTAAGGGCATTAAGATCATTGTGATTATGTAATTCGATTGAAATTTGATTTGTTTTTGGCAATTTTGTATGGATCCGTGATAAGATGTGTTGAATTGTTTTTGCAAAGGATATACCGCAAGTTTTGATGAGTTAATGCATGAAGATGTTCGGATATGTTCTTTCATCTCTAGTTATGTTGAATAATGAATGTTGCGTCATGTTTTATGTTGTCTTTTCTGTAATATTTCATTGATGCGATCACTAGTGTTAGCTTGTTGATGCAAATGTTGAATATGTGAATGATGAACATGATGATGAATGTATGATGCGAAAGTGAATATCTGGTTTCTGATGCGATAAAGGTAGAGTAGATGCATGTCCCTTCCCCATTGCAGAATATTGGTTCCTACATCCCCCCTTAACCATCTCGGGTGATACTTCACTCACTTCACAGGTGTTAGGTTGGTGTTTGTTGATGACAGTACAAAGTGAACCCCTGTCGACAACAAAGGGTACACTAGAGCGTTCGAATCCCAATGACAATCTTTGCACAAGCAGGAAGTGTGTTAGTGACATAGGTTGTAAACGGGAAAAAGGCATCAATGACGCAAGATGCCTGAAGGTAAGGTGTGTCAGAGTTACACTGACGCAGGAACAAAAATACCCAGGTGCGTCGGGCGAGATCCAATTATGAAAAATAAAATTTCTCAACAATAAAAAAGATAAATGGCTTGATAACAAATTCCAATCAGATTCTGGATCACCTAGAAGCTCTTTTATAATCAGATCCAATGAAAAAAGAGGAAATTAAGAGGCTAATCGGAAGGAAATAAAAAAACCAAGAAATACCAACTAATCAAAACTTATGGGCTACATATCCCCAGCAGAGTCACCAATTTTGTTTACGGACAATCTATAAATGCAGACATAAACAAATATCCCTATTCTAAATGGTTCGGATCTAGAACAAACCAAGTACACAATACATATAACTTCCCTAGATTGATTAAATTGCAAAATAATTTAAGAGATAACTCACCTTATAAGTGCAATTCCTCTCTTATTGCTTGATTCAACTCCTTGATCTCCAGATCTTCAGCTGCAAACATGAAACAAGTGGAAACAAACAAGTAGTGATGGCATATAATCATGAAATCAATTTAGATTAGCGGTCAAAGAAGCCAATCCTAAACTCTATAATTACAAGATATTTATGCGAACAATTTGTATTAATGTAATTACAAAAAGTGCAAAGAGGATAGTTACAACCGAGCTTTGAAGTCATAACACCATCTGAATGATATTAGCCTCAAAATATCAAAGCCTTTTTGCCTTAGATGGATGAAAGGGATCTCCTAGAAGAATTTCACCACCATGTAGGTACTCTATCCTTCCTCCCTTAACAATGGAGAGGGGTTTCATATTTATAGGCCTAAGAGGATATTTTTTGGAGAAGCTCAACTGATCATCCCACTAGGTAAGGGGATCGAATGTCACCTTTCTTAGCATGTAGGGATAATCCTCCACACAAAAAAAGGTTCAAGAAGTCACTCGAAACTTCTCTTTTTCCATTTTAACCAACAACGATGCACCTTGCACACTAGCAACTCGCGTCATTGAAGGATGTCACACCTTGTGCAAGGGAAACTAGCATCACCAACGTGCTCCATCAATGTGTAGAGTGCTTCATCTAAGTTCTGACACACCTTGCCAACAAGAAGGGCACGTCGGGGTGACAAAAAAATGTTAAAAGGGTAATATCAGCTCTCCATTTAATCATTTAGCCCAAGTTCTTTAGGAATTGAGGCACATAGAGGATACATAACTCATGATGACGATATTTTGGTGTAACAACACTGCAAAGAGGTTTACATCCGGCATGAAAAAGGGTTCGCTCTGTATAAAGTTTCATCCAACATAAAAGAGGGTTGGCACTACAAAGTCAAGTACATACATCATGAAAGAGGGATGTCTCTATGGAACTTCTTGTGATGTATAGATTCAAGATATGTCATAAGTCAATGGTCATAGTACAGAAGTGTAGCCATCGGATGATGATGGTGATAGTGACAAAAGAATATCTTCCTTGTTAAGAGGGAGTGTTGAAGAATGTAACTTCAAAAGATATTGTTATTTGTATCATTTGTATTATTTGTATTGTACTTCCTTAGGAAATTATTAATGTTTTAATTGGTCATGTAAAAGTCATTGAAAGAGTCAATGTAAACCATAACAGTTATAAAGGCCTAGAAGAATCGAGAAAGGAATATTTTATTGTAAACTCAACAAGTCGATCCTGTTAGAGAATTGAAGTCGGCCCTGTTAGTGAAAAAGGTCAAGTCACTGATTATTATAAATAGGAGTCTTTCCCTCCTCATTTGGTCACCTCACTCACTCATCAAATTCGCATGAGTAGAGAGATAGAGTCAAGTAGAGTAACTGGTTTTGGATACTTCTTGTTTTGGGTTATTGCACAAGGATTGCTATTGTACTTTCTGATGAATCTATACTGAAGAATTTTGATGGGTTTTCTGCCCCACGAGGGTTTCCCAAGATAAATTATTGTGTACTATTGTCTTTGATGTGTTTTTTTATGTTTTAGTGATCCTTTATGTGACTGCATGTAAAATTCTAACAAAATATTTATACCAAACATCATGAACATAGTGCAATCTTAAGGCAACATGGAAATACTACATGGCCAACATGTGAATACATTTATATATCATTCCTTTTACGAATTAAGTGCAAGAGTAATTTTCATAACCAATATTTCCATAAATAAAACCAGAGCAAGAATGCACATATACAAGAAATCATATGAGAAAGAAACAAGTTTCACATTAACAATTGTCTTCAAGTTCAAAGACTCTTCCCTTTAAACATTTAAAAGAGCTAAGGAAAACCCCCACTCTAAATGAAGAGTTACAGTATCAAATTCGCCCAATGAGATTACAACCCCAGAAAGTGATTACAGGAAAGTATCATAGTAATAGAAGATGAAAGCATCCCAATAATCATGAAACATGAATACCTAGAGGGTGGGAAATCCTCCATAGCCACATTCAAGCCCTTCTTCTTCTTGGTAAAACCCTACCAACAATGTAGTGCAAGTTATAGTCATAATATATATATATAACAATTCTAGCAAGAAATGTAATTGAGTGGGAAAATATCATAACCTACATATTTACCTAAGCATGGAGGGCAAGAGGTGAAGCTTGACTGAATATTGGTATTGGCCATGACCGTGCTTCTTCTAAAAATCCACAACGTCGAAGGTCGAATGGAAAGTATACCTGATGGGTTCCTCACCATCAACGAGGACCCATCAATAACGTTCAATTAAATCAAGGAAGAATCAATGTAAGAATACACAGATCAAGCCAAGGACAAAGACACAGAGCAAGTCGAGCATAAAGAAATCGATTCATATCACAAATAGATCACTTGCAAGCCAGAGAAAATAAGCAAACCATGTTATAGCACTCACAAATAATATTGGCAGTTGATCTATCATTATAATGTCGAGCAAACCAACCGTAGACAGCTAGAGCCGAGGCTGACAAAGGGCACGAAATAATGAAACAGTAGCATAACAACCCAACACAAAAACCATGATGTCACTAAACCCTAGCTAGTGTTCCATCAGTCAATGTCGCAATTTAATGTGTCTACGAAGAGAATTAATGGAAAAGGAGGAGTGGATATCCCAATGGAACTATAGTCTGCAGACCTATTGAGATGGAATCCAAGCTTGCATGGTAACTTTCCACATGGATATCTAGACCAAGTTTGGAAGGAGGGTGTCATAGGAAAGGTGTTTATTTGGAGGGAACATGGCTTATGCCACCTCTACAATCCACCAAACTCCATTAAATAATGCAAAAATATCATTAATGAAGACTCCACTGGTAGTCAATAGGTGATATGATGAGATCCAAAGCATTTAATCACAACAATTCCAGGCTTGAGTAAGGGACGGAGGTGGTATAAAAATATTGACCACTAGGCTGTGAGCCTAGGGAGGAAACATAGTTTGCATGGTGGAGACATAAAACGTTATGATGAGCATTCTAGGATCGATACCTTATTATAAAACCCTTGTTTTGATCTATTCGCACAAGTCAATAGCATGGTAAAAGATGTTGGAATATTCCTCTATATTGAGAAGGGGGTGAATAATTATGCAATAGATTTAATCACTTTTTCTTAATTCACAACTTAGCTACTGCAATATTTCAATAATCATTACATAATTAATCACAACATGTGTTTCAGCCATCAGAGCTAATAGATAGTACATTGGGATTTTTACGTGGAAACCCAATAATGGAGAATACCACAAACAATTTTTCTTATGTAAATAAAAAATTACATTATTTAGAGGCTCCAACTTGTGAGGGACACCAATCCCTACAGTAAGCACCAACTTACAATTTGACAAGAACCAACCTGTTGAGATAGTGAGGATATCAATCCTCTTGCAAGTACCGACTTACTATGTTCAATACATGACAGGAACTAACATGTTACTATTGAGGACACGAATCCTCTTATGTAAGAACCTACGTATAATTTATAGTATAAACCTACCAGGAACCAACCTGTTTGAAAGAGGAAACCAATTCTCTCACCTACACCACCTTACCACCCTAAATATATGTTTGTATTCTATATTAAATCTGCAATCACAAATTTTCCTGTAACTTCTCTCCACATTACTCAACTACAAATTTTGTACTCACTCTGCATCATCTCTTTATTCTCTATCTGCTTATGTAATCAGCATATCCCAAAATACATTTAGTCCTCACTCTATTTTATGAGGGCTATTCATTACCATATACAAAACTATTGAACTCTATTAAGCATCATTCACAATATACATGTCTCAATTCTTTTCTTCAATTCTTATAGTTTCAATATTGTTCTCATTAACACAGTCTTCAAAACCTCATTGTTATGCTCAAGGTCTAATCATAGCGTTTTTATTCAATGTCTATGTCTCTCAATTCATTTCTAAGACTCTCATTACTTTTCTCTTTGAGTTCATGATTCTCAAACCTTCACAAACATGGAGGTATTTCATATTCCTAAAACCTCTCAAAACATAGTCATTTCTCATATCTCATACCATTACATATTTTATTTTTTCCTTGAAATAGCTTTTTTAGGTACATAAATAGTCTCTATTCAAGGTTAAAATACATACCTTTGTTGAAATTTGGTTGTCATTGATGTCAACTATGATGTCAACTAATGACAAAGAGGATGTGAAAGAAGATGCAGTATTCCTATGGAAGTTTGAAGAAGTATATGGATGCCACTTTGAAGATGTATATGCACAAGCAAGATGAAGAAGTATATACAAGAGTGCATCCAGTCTGAAAAAGTATATTTTATAGGTATAGCATGCATATCCTTTTTGAATAAATACATAAGGAAGGAACATCATGCATATCCAATTTGAATAAGTACATAAGGAATACATCCTACTACATGTGGTACATGTGCAGACATAAAGTCCACCAAGTCACATTCCTTCAAGATAAAATCCAAAGAGTTTGTTGGAAAAAGGTACAAGTGCGCAAACAATCCAAAGAGATGGTTGGACAAAGGTTTGAGTGTGCAAGCAAGCCAAAGAGTTGTTTGGAAAAAGTTTGGGAGCACACAAATAACCTATAGTTGAACAATCCTGAAAATGCACAAGTCTCACCAATTAGTAGAAGCGTTCAGTTGTTGAAATGCGCACAAGTTCCAAGAAGGGTGTAGCGGTTGAAGTTAGTATATGCACAAATTCCATAGTTGATGATACATCTAGGGTGTAAGACCATACTGCAAAGGTTAAAGTCCCACTATGTCAAGGACCATGTATGCACAAGCTCCACAAAGAAATGGTACAACAAGGGTGAAAGACTACATTGCAAGAGTGGAAGTCCCACTAAGTCAAGAACCATGTATGCGCAAGACCCATCAGAGATGACACATCAGTAGCGCAGAAGATGACAAGTGGAAAAATCATAAACCATGAAGCAAAGAAGAAGGAAATCCACAACCAACTTGTGGACATACAATCTATGCAGGACATATATAAATACGAAGCAAGTTATATATTTGAAGTAAGCTTGATAGCGAGTATGAAGAACTTGTAAATGGAAGATACATAATTATATTCAGAGCATTATGGGCTCATGGAACCAGAACAGTATGGCCTAGCAGAGAGTCGAGTGCGCACAAGCTGAGGGATGATATAGTGGATGGTGTGCAGAATGATGTTGTGAATCTATGATGGTTGTGCAAATATAGAAAGGTAGAATTACAGAAGTATGTGCAAGTGAGTGAGGACCAAATGACTATATCGCAAACAACACACAAATAATCACAGATGCTATAGACATAAGCGCAGAGATAAAATTGAAGTATATTAGAATATGCACAAAATTGAGTTGAAGTGTGCGAAGTAAAAGAAGTCCATCAGATGAGCGAAGACAAAGTAGCAGCAGAATCAGGAATGCGCGTCATGATCAGGATGATCTGAGACAAGTGCATTAAACCGAAAGGACAAAGCATATGATGCATAGAATATCACATATTATCTGAAATACTGTGGAACTTAAACCGAACGAACACACCTCAGAAAGTGTGTAGTTCCACCTGATACTAATGCGCAATATTAGAACAACAAGTTATTAGTTGATGCACAATATCAGTTGAGAGTGCAATTGCACAGTAGAAAAATGACATATTGAATATTGGTGTATACTGCAGTGTCATTTGAAGTAGCACAAATCATAAGAAGTGTGACATCAGTTAAAGTGAATTTTTGAGTGGATTGAGAAGTCAAGTGTTGTATGCAGCAAAGTGACATCAATACGAATGCATACAGAAGGTGCACACAGCAGAATCAACATGAGAAGATCTGAAGTGTGTGCATATCGGAAGTACAAGAAGGAAATATCTTATTTTGTATATCTAGGCGGCATGATTGGGAAAGGAGCAAGGTGTCGTATCCTCCTTCCATTTGGTGTTGGAGAAAACAGGGAGTTGGTTCTTCCTTCGGTAAGTTCCTGTAAACCAAGGGGTTGGTGCCTCCTTCCAGCTTGTGTTGGTAAACACACGAAGTCAATGATTCCTCGAATGTAATCTTTTTCATTATAAAAGAGAACTCCGTAGTTTTCTCCAGTTTGGGTTTCCACATAAACATTATGTGTGTCCTTTGTTGTTTGATTTGTGCATATGTGGATGAATGATTTACTTATGATGGATTCATAATTGATGATCAATATTAAGTTTAGAATAATTTGTTAAAGAAGTTAAAATTATTCATAATTGCGCTAATACTGATTCACCCTCCCCCCTCTCAGTATTAAATCGATTCCAACAATTGGTATTAGAGTAAGGTTTCTTTAGTAACAACTTAACATCTATAAGATAGATATGTGCATATATATGGAAAAACAAGAAGGTCTCTCCACCAACAAAGAACCAAAAGGTTTGATGACACCAACTATATCTTCTAGAAGGTCATGGTTGAATTTTATCTGCAATCTCTAGGAGCAAATGTTTGGCAGTCCATTATAGATGGTTACAATGTCCCAACAGTCGCACCAACTAATCCAACTGAAAGGATACTATATGAATGTAATGCAAGGGCTATAAATGCACTATTATGTGGATTCACATACACAGGATTTATCAAGGGTATGCACTGTCATTTGGCCAAGCAGGTATGGGATAATCTCAGAGGTATCCATGAAGGTGACGAGAAATGAAAGAAGGAAAAACTATAGAACTATTATGGGTTATATGAATCCTTGAAGATGAAATATGAAGAGAACATTTCTTCATACTTCCTGCAAGTTTGAGAGATAATTAATGCTATCAAAAGCAGTGGAGTCACCCTACATTAAGAATCAGTCGTACATAATATACTGATAACTTTTATTCAATATTTGAAGCAAAAGTTTATATGTTAGAAGAAAAAGAAAATATTGCATACCTAAAGAAGGATAAGCTTCAAGGGATCCTGACAGCATAAAATATGAGAACTAAGAAATAAAATCCTATCAGTAGAGAATAAGCTTTTAAATCCATTGGGAAGGATATGCATGAGCATGACAAGGACTCATGCAATGAATTGGATGATGAGGAGTCAAACTTTGTAAGAAAGATGAGAAGAGGACGAGGTAAGTAAAAAGAAAAGTTTCCTTTCGAATGTGGAGGAATAGGCCATTTTGGGTCTATTTGTCCTTACAGGGAAGATAAGGATAGCGACAATGAAGAAGAACCTAGTTTCCATGAACGAAGATCAGTACGCACTCATAATAGATCAGAGACCAAAAAGAAAGTTCCAAGGCAGAAGAAGAGTTTGTATACTAACGGAGAAGACAATGTTTATGAAGAAAGTGACTGTGACAAGAATCCAAAAGAAGTATTATTCATGTATTTTGTAGAAGAATAAGAAAACAACAATTAAATAAAGAAGAGAAGCTCGTCAGTCAAGAAGAATACTCCAATTGCACAAAGCAAGCTGGGATCACTAGATAAGTAATTTTTTAGTGGGTCCTTTAATATCCTTCAAATCCTGTCATAGATATTAAAACATACAATCAATCCGAAGAAGAAGAAGCTGCAGAAGCTGATTATGAAGGTGATTTGATCAATGCATTAGATGAATTGAAGAAGTCAAGGAAGAAGAGTAAACTATTGTAGGAATAGCTGTCAAAGTTTAAAGAACAGGTCATGCAAACAAAATAAGTTCAAGAATATTATGACAAACAAGTGAGTAAAATGATGATGGATTATGAAGAACAACTGAATTGTGTAATTGACAAGATCAAGATACTTGAAGAAGAAATATCCATGTTGAAGATTTCCCTGTTTGAATTGGCGTAGAAAAATAGGATGCTAGCAAGTCAAATTAAGGTGAAGGACAAATATATATCTTGTTTAGAAGACAAATCGATTGAGATAAAAGGAAATAAACAAGTGCATATCACAAATGATATTCCTATTTGCAAACATTCTGGAAGTGACAAGGAAGAATCTCAAGAAGTAGTGTTAAAAAAAAATCAAATGCAACACATCTATTCTATCAAGATTCTGAATGATCAGAGAATGCCAAATGACAAGTATGGACTTGGTTATGAGAAAACATCAAGGAAGGTATGTGACAGTGCACATAATCCAAATATGTTTAGGTATGAAATTTTTTTCAATGATTACAACTCTTTTTAGTACACTAATCAACGGAGGATCAATAGAATGAAGTGCACAAGATGTAATCGCATAGGTCAGATTGCAAAGTATTTACAAACTATGAGATGCTATGCATGTGACGATTTTGGACATAAGGCTCTATATTGTTAAAGAGTAGTAAACTATCATGATGAAGACATGTTGTGCAAAATAAATCACAATGGAAGGATTCATAGTGAGTGGGTTCAAGTGCAGAATCAGAATAAAAGCACTCACACAAAAACTTGGGTAAGAAAATCTTCTCAAAAAGGTGTAGAAGAAGTTAATAATCCAAGCACATCTAAAGTAGAAAGCAATTTTTTCCTCTCTTGCTCATCTCCAAGAAGATGAGGTGATACCCTTGAATTCAACACAATGTATCCTAGGAATTCAACGAGTATGTTAGTGAAGATTGTGGTTACAAGGTGTTTGTCACATAAATTATTGAAGTTGCAAAATGTTATGTTAGATTATTGATGAAAAAATACATGTACACATTAAGTTAATTGATGATTGATGCTGAATAAAAAGTATGACAGAAGAGGCACATACATGTGATGGAAATAGAAGAAAGAGTACAAATCACGTGTCTGCGCAGAAACATAGTACAAATTGAATTATATTCAAAAATATATGTTTTTACAAAATACATGAGTCTTCCATAAAGTGAATATTACAAGGGACTCCATGATGAGGGCAAAAAGGTGAGTACAAGAAAGCGATTGAATATGGAAAAATTGAGAATCAAAAAATAGTATATAGTCATAATTTGAGGTCTAGCTTCGAGTCAGGATGATGTGCGAGTAAAAGCTACAAATCCACTGGAACTAGTGCGATACACTTTGAGGTTGGGTGCACAGGAAGAAGTTGTAATGTTGCAGATGACGATTGTTTAGAATGCTGAGAACGAAGTGAAGACAACTCATCCAAAATTATATGTTGTTGTCACTCTAGGTTGTCGACCTGATGGCTTATATGATTCAATTGCTCAACATGCCCATAATTCACTTGTGACTGAGCATATTGGTGCTGGAACTCTGTTTCCTCCATTTAGCCCTGCTAGACTCCCATGTAACCTCTTAGGCTAGTAAATTAAGACTACTGTGACTGAACAGCAAGGCGCACACTCTCAAGGAAATTATTCATCATCTGGTAAAAGGAATCCATTGACAAAAAAGGTGAAGAATCAGGAAGTAATGCGACACATAATAGTAAGAGAGAAAAATATGATAAATCAGGCATGTCGTAGAGCTCTTATAGAATTGAATGGATTTTTTTCACGCTCATGAAATTAAGTTGAAGAGATGTGCATTCAATACAGCGCGAGTCAAAGGATATGGTGGAGTCGCCAAAACTAAATGCTGGAATTAATGAATCTGGGAAAAAGTACAAAAAGCGGAAAATCCAATTCATTGCTCCGTACGACGAATGATTTTTCCCCAAAAAGCTCGAGTATGAATGCGACATGTCATTTTTTTCCACTGAGTTTCATATCCACCTTAATGCTGAGCTGGATGATAGGTGAAAATTTTTCCAAATATTTGGTTGTCATGGAAATGGATGAGGCGACGGTAAATGCGGCGAGGCCTGGTGACATCATAGTAAATGCAATAGATGAGACAATCAGACACAGAAAGCAAATCAAAGGGAAAGACAATGCTAAACTAGTAAAAGATCGGCTCCAATACTGCACAGTTGGCACAATAGGATTAATGTATGAAGAACTTCACAGAGAATGATGAAGTGTTATGAAAAGAACAAGCGATCAAGATACAAAAGTAATATAACATCTGTACAGGGGCAGAACATCAAATATGGTTATGAAAATAATATATAGACTGTAGGATATCAACACATAAATGTATGAAGACAAGGGGAGTTATCCTTGTAAGAAGATATGTGAATGCTAGAGAAAAGAAGACGAAATAAGAACCTATAATTGTGCAAGTAATGGAACCTCTTTTCCATTGATGTCAAAGGGGGATAAAAGCATGAAGCTGAAGAGCATGACATGAAGCTGAGAAAGTAATGCAACTGAGGAGAAACATCATGAAGTTGAGAAGCAAGAACATGCATCATAGAAGCTATGTAAGAGCATGAAGAAGATCATTGGAGAAATGGCATGAAGCTGATAAAGAAAAGGAAATGAAGTTAAACAACATGAAGCTGAAGTCAACCATAAAGAATGCAACAACGCAGTGAGAATGATCATGATGCATGATGTCTGCACAAAATTAACATAAGCATTAATAGCAGAATGCGCAGATATTAAAGGCTCAATTGGAAAAGTGCATAGGGGGAGCATATACGCAGGGGGAGTACTGCAACAAGTAGAGATGAAGCATACAAGCTCAACAATATGATTATGCACAGCTTCATAAGGTGTTTACATCAATCCCAAAGGGGGAGATTGTTGAAATTTAGTTGTCATTGATTTCAACTATGATATCAACTAATTTAAAAGAGGATGTCAAAGAAGATGCAATATTCCTATGGTAGTTTGAAGAATTATATGGAAACCACTTTGAAGAAGTATATGCATAAGCAAGATGAAGAAGGTATGGATGTCAGTATGAAGAAGTATATCCAAGAGTGCATCCAATCTGAAAAAGTATATTTCATAGGTACATCATGCATATCCAGTTTGAAGAAGTACATAAGGAAGGAACATCGTGCATATCCAATTTGAAGAAGTACCTAAGGAATGAATCCTACTACATATGGTACATGCGCAAACATCAAGTCCACCAAGTCAAATTCCTTCAATGTAAAATCCAAAGAGTTTTTTGGAGAAAGGTACAAGTGCACAAGCAAGCCAAAGAGTTGGTTGGAAAAAGGCTCAAGTGCGCAAGCAAGAAAAAGAGTTGGTTGGAAAAAGGTCAGGAGTATGAAAACAGCCTATCGTTGAACAGTCTTGAAAATACACAAGTCTCACCAATTAGTAGAAGCTTTTCGTTGTTGAAGCGTGCGCAAGTTCCATGAAGGGTGAAGTGGTTGAAGTTAGTATATGTGAAAATTCCACATTCGATGATACATGTAGGGTGCAATACCACACCACATGGGTTAAATTCCCAATATGTCAAGGACCATGTATGCACAAGTTCCACAAATCAATGGTACATCAAGGGAATAATACTACATTGCAAGAGTGGAAGTCCCACTAAGTCAGAGACCATGTCTCTGCAAGACCCACAAGATATGACACATCAGTAGCGCAGAAGATGGCAAGTGGAAAAAGCATAAATCATGAAGCAAAGAAGAAGGAAAGACACAACCAACTTATGGACATACAATCTGTGCAGGACATGTATAAATAAGAAGCAAGTTGGAGATTTGAAGTAAGCTTTATAGCAAGTATGAAGAAATTGTAAGTGGAAGATACAAATTTATATTCAGGGCATCAAGGGATCATGGAACCAGAACATTATGATCTAGAAGATAGTCGACTGAACACAAGCATAGGAATGATATAGCTAATGGTGCAAAAAATGATGTTGTGAATCTGTGACGGTTGCGCAAATACAGAAAGGCATAATTATAGAAGTATGCACAAGTGTGTGAGGACTGAATGACTGTATCGCAAAGAACACATAGATAGTCACAGATGCTCTAGATAGAAGTGTAGAGATAGAACTGATGTATATCAGAATATGCACAGAAGTTTAGCTGATGCACAAAATTGAGTTGAAGTGTGCAAAGTAAAATAAGTCCATCAGATGTGCAAAGACAAAGTAGTAGCAGAATCAAGGATGTGTATCATGATGAGGATGATCTAAGACAAGTGCGTTAAACCGAAATGACGAATCATATGATGTACAAAAGGTCACATATTGTTTGAAATACTGTGGCAATTAAACTGAATGGACACACCTCAAAAAGTGCGCGGTACAACTGATAATGATGCGCAATATTAGAACAATAAGTTATTAGTTGATGCATAGTATCAATTGAGAGTGCAGTTGCACAGTAGCAGAATGACACATTAAATATTGGCGAAGATTGCAGTATCACTTGAAGCAGCACACAGCATAAGAAGTGTGACATCAGTTAAAGTTAAGTGTTGAGTGGAATGAGAATCCAAGTGATGTATGTTGCAAAGTGACAACAATACAACTGCATACAGACGGTGCACACAATAGAATGAACATTAGAATATCTAAAGTGTTCATTTATCAGAAGTACAAGAAGGAAATATCTTATTTTGTATATCTGGGTGGCAGGACAGGGCAAGGAGCAGGGGGTTGTAGCCTCCTTCTAGTTGGTGCTGGAGAACACATGGATTTGGTGCTTCCTTCAGGTCAGTGCCTATAAAACTAGGGGGTCAGTGCCTCCTTCCAGTTGGTGTTGGTAAACACAGGAAGTCGATGCTTCCTCGAATGTATTCTTTTTCATTATAAAAGATCATTCTGTGGTTTTCTCCCATTGGGTTTACATGTAAAAATTATGTGTGTTATGTTTTCTTTGATTTGTGCATATGTGGATGAATGTTTTACTTGTGATGGATGCATAATTGATGATCACGACTAAGTTCAGAATAATCTGGTAAAGAAGTTAAAATTGTTCATAACTGCGCTAATATTGATTCACCCCCCTTCTCAGTACTAAATCGATTCCAACAACCTTTCAAACTATAAGTTAGATATTAGAATCTCTTATGCAACTTATATATACTCTCATTTTCTAATCCAACGCTTTGTATCTCTTCTCCGCGCTGTGTTATTGACCTTTCTTTTCTACGATTTTAGTTGACAGTCAAAAGATATGTCTTGCAATCTCAAGAACCTTCAATCTTAGATTTCAACAACGAGTTTTCAAATTCCGTGAAATCATAATGAAGGAGATTATGTTATGTGATTTTTTCCATTTAAGAACCCAGAACTACAACCATACTTCTAATGCACATGCTAGCAATCAACAATTTATGCAAATCCAGTACTTAGACTTAACACATCAACTTCATGGTGATTTCAAGGACATATCGTAACCATGATTTTAACACTATAATTCTGAAGCCCAAGAAAAAGGATATCTTGTGACTTGTATGCCCCAAAAAGACTACATCTTACAATCTCAGCATTGAGAATGTATTGGCGACTTCAAATATCACTACATTCTCATATTGTAACTCAATCTCTGCAATTTCTTCATTGAGAGATAAAAGGAAGTGTTCCCTGTGATCTTAGTGCCCAAATATATTCATCCAATGATTTCAAAATTCAATAAGAATACTCATATCTATGATCTTCAAAACACATTAAACCCAGAATATCTAGTTTGTTATTTACTCAAAGGAACTCCATATCAGTCATTTTTCTCCACACTCCCTCTCACCAAGTCGATTTTTCATTTATACGACTTATGGTTGTTTGATGTGGATTCATCATGACGAAGTTGACTAATCATTTTGCATAATTTGGTTGGGGCTTCTCTTGTGGACTGAGCGGACTTGTTCAGTGGATCTATTGGAACTTTGACTAAGTCTATGACCTCATTTTTAGGAGTTGTATGCATTTTTTGGCAGTTTCATGCATTTGCATTTGGGTTGTGAGGGCATAATTCGAGGAAGATATGCCTAAAATACTGCTAATCTAGATGTTGAAATTTGAATGAGATGAATTTTTGGAAGTGAATAGTTGCCATGTCTGAAAATTTCCTGATTTTTCCAGAAGAATCTGACATATTTTCCTATGTTGGTAACAAAATAGGATCACCATTATGTTATGAGTGAACAAATAGGATCACTAAGAACTCTCTAAATTTAGACACAATTAGATGTTGAACATCCCATAAATAGTTGAATAGTTTGATGAGGAGACCAATTTACGTGCTGGAATTCCTAAATGATGATTTGATGATTTGAAGAGGAGCTCATATGCCACACTAAAATTCCCTAATTTGATTTTGTAGATTATAGCTACTGAGTAGATCAATTGTTTGATTGAATTGTTGATTGATATGATTTCAAATTTTGAAACCTGAATAGCATCAATGATATTTTCCTATGTCAGGTACAAGGTGAGAGGAATATGGAAGGGATCCAAGCTTGAGTTCTTTTTTTTTTTGCAATAGTTGAATTTGATATTTTCATCTAGTGGTTTTGGTTTACCACTAACCAATTTCATCAATGAATGTGGTGGTTTTTGTTTGACCACTAACCTTTACACTTGATCTCATTTCTTCTTTCATTTTTGTACTTACACCTTAAGGCACAAGGGAATATATATTCAAAATGGACCATAGTCATGCCTATAATTGATTGAATTTTATTTTTATTTTATTTTTATTTTTTTTGCAAATTTATCCTTTTCACCAAGTACACCATTACTCTTAGACAGATGAATTTAGGTTTTCCAAAAAACATTTTTTTAAAGAATTACAAACTTTGAAACATACTTCACAACCTTCAACTATTGAACCTTTTTCATGGCATTTATTTTTCCTTGAAAATGGATAATATCTCGAAACAATATCATCTGAGTTTTTTTTATGCCACCAAACATAGATACAATATGCATTTTCCTAATACCTTTAGAAAGATATATAATGCCACCAATGCAACCATGCACAACTCACAATGGATCATCTACTAGAATATAAAAGATTGATTCTTAATATAAGGCATGTAAACTAAAAGGTTACCAAAATAAAATGCATGGCATAGAGGTGACATCTTGGTGAAGCTTGATTCCAATGGAAACTATATGCTCAAATTTGAAGAATCGCCTTCCAATTGCTTTTTACCTTCAAATTTAGCTCTTAGGTTGACCATTTGGTGATGGGTGTGCTGTTTTAAAGTTTGAAGGCTTGGCATCCCCGCTGTTATGATATACCAGTATCAGCTCACGTTTAGATGTCTACCCAAGGAGAGGTGTCACCTTTTTTTCTTGAGATCCATGATGTGGGTATTTGTTAGGAACCCATGTCAACCCTTCTATCTAACTTGTTAGTATATTGTTGTTGGACGCATAAGCTTTGTAAGTCATCCCGTAGTATTTGCTGATCCATAGTTTGTATTATTATTGTTGGATGCATATGCTTTGTAAGTCGTCCCGTAGTAATTGTTGATCTATATTTTGTATTGGCCCATGGTTTGTATTGACACATGGTATTGACCCATGGTATTGGATCCTAGACTTAGTATATAAGTTTGTGTTGAGACCAATGAAGGCACCGTGAAGTTATTTGTATTGAGCTTGCTCAAAGGAGTTTGCCCCCTCGAAGTGGCTTGCGATCAATATAAAAGTGATTCTGAGTTCTGTTATTTCTGCTATATTGTGTGTTTTCATTAATTAATTATTGCAGGTTCTTCACATCTGGTATCAGAGCACTTTCTTAGGCTCGCTGGGTGAAATTTCTGCCAAAATTTTTTTTTGCATCTATTGTAGCTTCGGATCTGGGAATAATCCCTATCCGCTTAACTGTGGGAAGTACTTGGGCATAAGCCCTAAAACTCATTGTGAGGAGTACCACAAAAACCCCAAAGTAGCTAGCCCATTGAGAGGACCTGCCAGCGAAAAGGGCAATGACCCCTACCTAATTGACTAGTTCCCACCCGTGAGGTAAACCAAGAGCTGTCATTTGTGGCAAAGCGGTTATCAGTTTTACCTGAGCCATGGAGTGAGGGGTACTGCCCCAATATGCAAGCCGTCAGAAAGCATTGGTGGCTGAGTGAAACCCCTAAACTGTTAGGAATCCGCACATACCTGGGGTCCATATCTATTTTCAGCTGAACTATTGCCGATCACTTCCACGTCGTTTCAGATCCATCTATTTCAGATCCATTCTGAAAGTCATTCTAGCTCCAGCCATTTCAAATCTATTATGAAATTCGTTTCAGATCACACCGTTTTCGATCCATTCGGCGTCATTTCAGATCCATTGGTAGCCGATCACTTCTGTGTCATTGTAGATCGATCTGTTTCTGCTCCCTTATGTGCCGTAGCAGATCAATTTTGAATGAAAAAAAAAATCAATTTTTTGGCCATATCTCCCTTGTTTTCACTCCTTTTCCTTTGAAACTTGTCTGACACCCCTGTAATCCCATTCTGCATATTTCATTCCTGAGGACCCTATCCCAAATTCCACTCCCCAAAGCCCAAAATCCCACATTTGTCTATTTTTAGTGTTTTCCATAACTTCTTCGGATTTCACCCAATCGCCTTCAAATTTTACCACATAGTTCCTTTCCTAATTCTGCTTCTTTGTCCCTCTCTACCAAATTTTCTCATTCTTTCACCCCGCTTATGAAATCCTCATTTTTTGCTTCCCTATCCATCAAAAAGTGTCCAAAACCTATTCAAACCCCAATTACCCAACCGAGTTTTTCCCAAATCAAAATTTTTCTTTACTAAATAACCCTTTGTTTGTGTTTTTCTATCCATTCCCCCCCCCCAAAAAAAAAAAACTCCTGGTTATGGTTTTCACTCGTACAGGAGCAAAAACCATGGAGGAAGCACTTGCAGCTATCCAAACCAAACCCCAAGATCTGGATGAAAAATTTCTCAGCCTCCATCTTCAGCATTCAGCCATTAGCAATAACCGACAACAAGAATCTTCTGCAGTCAATGGGTTCTCTTCGTCCAGCAATTTCCGTGGTCCAAAGCTTGAATTTCCTTTCTTGAATGGTACTAATCCGACTGGATGGATCTATTGTGCAGAACGGTATTTCAGTTTGCATAATACTTTTGATGTCCAAAAATTTCCACTTGCATCCTTTCATTTGGAATAGGAAGCCCTTCAATGGTACCGTTGGTACATCAAGGCGCATGACGAGCCAAAATGGATAGATTTTCGCCAACTCCTTTTGCAACGATTTGGTCCTAGTGCTTTTGATGACTTCATCGGAGCACTCACTAAACTCCATCAAAGTGGCACTGTGAAAGAGTATCAGACAAAATTTCAGAAACTATCCAATCACAGAGAAGGATTGTCTGATGAATTCTACAGGAGTTGTTTTATCAGTGGTCTTAAGGATGAAATCCAGTCAGAGGTTAAAATGTTCTGTCCCAACACAATGATGGAAGTCCTAGGGTTGGCTAAGTTGGCAGAAGACAAGATTGTAGCCCAACAACGATCCAAACCCACTTTTGTTCCCTTTCGAAATATGGGTTCTCAACGACCTCCCATCCCCCCAGCTCCTCGAACAACTCCTATCAAGCATTTGTCTAGAACAGAGATGCAGGCACGCAGAGAAAAAGGGCTCTGTTATAATTGTGATGAGAAATTCACTCGGGGACATATATGTGTTCAACAAAAGCTCTATCTCTTGGATATGGATTCTCCGCCTGCCTCTACAATTGGTCAAGAAACTCCAGATACAATGGATGATCAGGTCAACATTCAGGAGCCGCCTATTGACCCCCCATCTCAAGATGAACAACCAAAGATATCTCTCCATGCTTTATCCGGCGTCACCACCCCCCAAACAATGCTGGTCAAGGGTAACTTCAAGAAGCTTCCTCTTACAATACTCATTGATTCTGGTAGCACTCATAACTTCATTGACCCTTGGATCGCCAAACATGCTGATTGTTTTTTCCATCCTTGCTCCAACTTTGAAGTCATGGTTGCCAATGGGGGCACCTTACCTTGCAAGGGGAAGTGTCACAATGTGCGTATCTCTCTGGAAGATTATAACCTGTGCTCTGACATGTTTGCCTTGTCCCTAGGCGAATGTGATATGGTTTTGGGCGTTCAATGGTTACGCACACTTGGCCCCATCTTCTGGGATTTTGCTGAACTTTGGATGCAGTTTTCAGTCAATGGGAAACAACACAAATTTAAGGGCTTACAACAAGGGTCTCTCCACATCATCAATTCACATCGCCTAGAAAAAATCCTTAAGAAGAATTCACATGGTGTCATCGCTCAACTCCATTCCATTCAGATGCACCCATCAACAGTCTCCCCTACATCCTTGGATAGATATGCAGGTGTCCTTGCTGAACTAGTGGGATTGTCTCCTTCAAGAGACCTTTCCGGTAAGAATTTAGCCATATCAACATCTCAGCAGGAAATGATGGCTATTTTGCATGCAGTACCGAAGTGGCAGCCATTCCTATTAGGAAATTCTTTCTGCATCAAGACTGATCTTCAGAGTCTGGAACATTTTTTGTAACAATGGGTCCCCTCACCAGCACACTGGAAATGGGTTATCCAACTCATGGGTTATGACTATGCGATCACTTACAAGAAGGGTAAGGATAATATGGTGGCAGATGCTCCTTCTCGCCAATTTGATGACCCAGTTTCTCTTACAACTATTTCTCTGCTTGTTCAAAATTGGTTGCAATCTATTCAACAAGGCTATCTCTTCTATGAACTCCATGCTTCTTCATCAGCAGGGCACTCTGGGTTCCTTAAAACCTATGACCGGGAACAATGTAAATTATTTTGGTAGGGATTGAAAATGAAAATTCACCAGATGGTGGTTGAGTGTGATACTCTCCAGGTCAACAAGGGTGAAACGACACTCCTTTCGAGACTGCTCGAACCCTTTCCCATCCCTACACAGATGTGGACAGCTATTTCTATGGATTTCCTAGAAGTGCTCTAGTGGTACAATACCCCATCTCAAAGGACACCATATGAAGCAGTTTATGGACAAGCACCACTAGTTCTTCTTCCATACACGCTTAGCAGCTCCCCAGTTCAGGCAATTGACTCGGTTCTTTGAAATCGCGATCAAATTCTTCTCATTCTGTAGGACAATCTTTACATGGCAAGAATTCAACTGAAACAACAAGCTGATCAACAGCGTTCTGAGTGCACTTTTCACGTAGCTAATATGCCGGTCCTTCTTCATCTACAACCTTCCAAGCAATCCTCCCTAAAACTCAAAAGGTGTCAGTGGGCCGAAATGCAACCCAAGGATGCTACAGGGGAGCCACTCCTTCAGATTTTGCATCAATTTCCACATCTAAAGCTTTGCGGACAAAGATTTTTCTAAGGGAGAGGGGATGTTAGGAACCCATGTCAACCCTTCTATCTACTTTGTTAGTATACTGTTGCTGGATGCATATGCTTTGTAAGTTGTCCCGTAGTATTTGATGATCTATAGTTTGTATTATTGTTGTTGGACGCATATGCTTTGTAAGTTGTCCCGTAGTAATTGTTGATCCATATTTTGTATTGGCCCATGGTTTGTATTGACACATGGTATTGACTCATGGTATTGGCACCTAGACTTAGTATATAAGTTTGTGTTGAGACCAATGAAGGCACTGTGAAGTTATTTGTATTGAGCTTACTCAAAGGAGGTTGCCCCCTCGAAGTGGCCTGCGATCAATATAAAAGTGATTCTGAGTTCTGTTATTTCTGCTATATCGTGTGTTTTCATTAATTAATTATTGCGGGTTATTCATAGAATTATCTGCACTTTCTGAGAGGTGTCTATGGTTGGACCCCTTGATTCTTCGTTTAGGAGTACTATGGCTTAATGGAATTTCTAAATGCCTCATTTTGGGGCTTGTATCCCTGAGGTTGGTGTTTGGGGATCCTAGGGGCAAGTCACCAGGTCACATGACCCCCTACTTGATTTCGACATAGGTTACAGTGTTTCAGCTCAAAGGCATTTGATTCCTCTTCCAGAAACCCTATGAAACCATCCTAGCCCCTTTTTAGTAGAGTGCCCTCTCTCCTTGGTGCCTTCTTAGTGATGATGTCATCCTAGCCATCAGGCCTACATGCTTGAAAGAGGGGGGACGTTGAGGGTTTTTCAGCACAGTTGGGGTTAGATGGGGCATGACGAGCCCCCCCTCCTCACTCCATCTTTAGTGGTGAAGGAATTTGTTCAGTTATAGCTATTTTTATTAGTTTTTGGTCACCTAGGGGGGAATACCCTAGGTTACCCACTTTTTAGATTATTTCATGTTATATTTTTACATTGAAATTATATTGGCTTGTCGGCCTGGTTATTTTGTAAGAGTGAGTTGAGAAGGCTATCAATAGGCCTCCCCTCACTCATTTGTAAACCATAACACATGGGATACGAATTACTATGTTGCTCTTTTACCCTAATTAGGGAACTTGGATGTGATGCAAACATCTTGAGGATTTCTCTTCTTTGACTTGTGCATCAAATTTGGATGCTTTTGTATGTCCTTTATCATGCATAGTTGATCATAGGAATTGTTGGAATAACACAAAGCTCAAGTAAGTCTTGTTTTAGTATTTCTTTGTGAAGGTAGGTGATTTTTTCTTCTTGACGATTGAATGGTGGCCATAGAGCTGCATTTTCCTGATTTTGGCCTTCTTTTCTTCCTTCTATCAACTTTGCATGGTGGAAAACACGCCCTAGAGGAGGTTTTCCCTTGTTTGGCCTTGGATCTCTAAATTTTCCCTAGATTAGGATCCCATAATGAAGACTTTGGGTTGTTGTAGGAAGCCCTAGTTTAGATTCAAGGATAAAAGCAATCTCAGAGGGAGGTTGGTCACCTCTCCTCTAGGCCTTGGGTTTAGGGTTTCATTTATTAAAACCCTTGTGTATCAAAATGTATACAAAATTTCTTGCATTTCCATGTGTAATTATTACATTTCATATTAGTTTAGTTTAATATCAGGTCTGCAAATTTAATTAAAATTGTACCTTTTAAGGTCTTTTATTTATTTATTTTGATTATTTTAAAAACCCTAAAAATAGAAAAAAAATCCTAAAACCCTAAAGAAAACCTAAAATATGAACGCTAACTTGCCCTTACCTCCCTCCATTACCCTCGGCCTGCTCCACAAGGGGCTCGACCTTCTTCCTTGGGCCCTGGACCTCCCTTTCCTAAGCCCACAAACCCTTGACATGTCCTCTTTAGGCCTCATCCTAGCCTTACCTTCCCTCGACCTTGCATCTTTTCCCTCGACAACTTTTTGCTAGGGCCTTAACAACCTCACCCCCCCCTTTTCCTGTCTTCCAACTTCCTCGGCCATCCTTTTTAGGGCCTCAGCCTACCTTCACAGCCTCCCATCTTTCCTAATTTCCATCCCTCCTCCTGCCTCCATCTTAGGTCTGCAACAATAGCAGGTTTTCCTCTCCTTTGTTTCCCTAAAAGTGCCACAAGGAAACATAAATACGACAAAGGGATTAACAAACGTGGGCTACACTAGTGACAAAGCATTTAAATACTGTTTAGTAAAGTTTACCATAAAGGAGTGTAATTGTTAGTGTATAAATGCTATAGGATTTATAAATCAGGCATGATCTATAAAATTAAAGTGGCCAAATTACTACTGGACAACTCTTTAAATTGGATTTGGTTTAACACGTACCTTAAAGTACTGTTTGAACATAATTTCTTGATAATTAATGGACAAATATTTATTATAATTGTAATACTAATTATTGAATATCACTTTATTGAATTGGTGAATTATTATTCTTGGATGAAAGGCTACTATAATAGGCCTCTATGACTGATATTGTTATTTGAAGGTTAAAATCTAATATTACAAGACTGGTGTTAATATAGGATCGATTTCACTTGTTGGTCTTGTATAATTATTGTTTGGTGAATGATATATTATGCTTAATGTGCATTGCTTATTGATGGTCATAGTATCCAATTGATTGATTACACATTATCGATTAGTGGTGCACATGATCATGCTAGTTTCATACATTCTGGTTTAATAGTTAAATTATTATCCTGTTATCTTTCCATTGAAGACACTGTTCACTAATACAATTGTATACAAGATCTAGTTTGGTGTCTAAGTGTTTACATGTATAACTAAAAATGGCACTCCCATTGGAGTTCAAGACACTCCGAAGTAGTTAGTTGGAAGTGTGGTTGAGGTGACATTGGGTCATACTCCCCTTACATGTGCTTACTAGGCACTAGGTCTGCTAGTTTTCCCGGTAACATTTTTGGCTCCATTGTCAAGGACCTCAAGGTTGTTGAGGTAATTTATCCAAGATAGAACAACATATGGTAAGTCTTGAGGTAAGTCCTTATTGATATTGATACATATATATATTTCTTGTAAGGACTAATCTAGCAGGCTTATCTGGTGACTCCACCAAGAAGTCATCCCATCAATCAGGTATGCTCTTCGTTTCCTACCTTGGTGAGATTTGTTCAGTTTTATTTTACAGGTCTCTCCTGGGAAATCCACCACGACATAATTCAAAAAGGTACTCAACAAGGGAAATATTATAAGGTACACTCCTTCTTGATTTTAGTCATATATTACTTAAAATAAAGATCGTATCACTGAGAGGTTTGTAAGTGATCAACAAACCCTAGATACTTTGCTTTATATACATAAATTGTTTGTTGATCCTACTGCTCAATTAAATATGTCTTTCTCCGCTTTTGATTTTAGCAACATTGTTGATTATCCTAATCAAACATTGAGGTTTAAAGATATCAATAAGTTTCTTGTCTTTACTGGTCAATATGCCATTACTGCTTCCCAACATTGGGAAGATCTTGAACATTGTTTAACACTTACTGACACTAGTCATCTTGATGTTAAATTTAAAACTTTTGCTGCTTGTTTGAAGGGTGAGGCCCTAGAATGGTTCAATTCTTTTCTTGCTCAAAGTATATCTACTTATGATGACTTGAAAAAGAAGTTTTTTTATATATGGTAGGAAAAGAAGCATCCTATTTTGTTGAACATTACTCTAATGACAATAAAAAGCAGAGAAAATGAAACGATTGATGAGTTTGATTGCAAGTTTTCCAGAATTGTAAAATAATTTCCTACAGATTGCAAGCCTCATGATCAGATGATTTTGTCATACTATTTGAATCCCTTCCTAGGTGACTTTGTATTTCCCCAAAGTCTGGACAAGACCTAGGACATTGCAGCTACGGAAAAGAAGGTAAGTGTTATATATGTCAGTTGAAAGGTTGCTAGCAGGACTGATACCTCCAGGCATTCAAGAGCAAGACCATAACCAAAGAACAAAGCAATTTCTTCTTTCGATGATGCTCCAAATATGATGAGTATATTAATCAATGAAATGAAGCAATTACGAGTCGATATGACCCAACAAAATACTACTATGCAGAATTGAATTGTGCAGTTGAAAAGAAATCAACAACCCATCTTTCCCACTAAGAATTTCAACAAAGGCCCTCCTCAGCAACCATTAGGGGAGTTTTGAGGTCTAAAATGGGCCTCCTAAGGGAAATAATAAAATAAGAGTTCTAAATTTTAGAGGGGAAAAAGAAAAACTACTTTTTCTTATCGTATTTTTGACATATCTCCTTACCGATTTACCCAAATTTCAAGTTTGGGCAGTCGTTGGGTGCATAAATTAATTCCGCATCCAACCCATACCGACACTTCCTACTTTTGAGGCACCCATGGTATGAAAAAAAGGAAAATTCAATAAAAAAATGTATTTTAATATTAAAATATGTTTTTTTAATCAATTTTATTTCTTTCATGTCATGGGTACCTCGGAAGTATGCAGTGTGGGTATGGGTTGGATGACAAATTAAATTCCACATCCAATGAGTGCCCAAACTTGAAATTTGGGTAAAATATTAAGAAGATATGTCAAAAATACGATAAGAAAAAGTATTTTTTTCTTTTTCCCTCCAATTTTGCTTACAAAATTTACCCTTATGGTTGACATCATCATCTTGAATCCTATTGGTTATTATAAAGTGAATTTTTAGGGTACATTTTTTGTTTTGAGGCCTATTTTTTACCTCAAAACTCCCCTAATGAAAGGCCTTGATCATCTCTGGAACCAACCAACATGGTAATTAATTTTCCATATTACTGTAGAGCGTGTCATGGGTTCCATGATGAACGAACTTGCGCTTATTACATGGAATACATTAGAAATAACATCCATTTTGAAGAAGATGATTCTGTGATATGTAATTTATTTGAAAGAAAGCAATTCAGTTTATCTAACGATCAGATGTAGGAAGTTAGTGTTGATGTATATGTAACTTCGGAATGTATTTCATATATGTATATTGTACTCCTATAGAGATGGTATTATTCCTCTATACGGAAGTGTTTGTATTCTTATAGAGATGTTATTATTCCTCTATACGGAAGTGTCATCATTTATATTGTAAGTGTCATAACTTATACTTGATGGGTTATTAGACCACCATGTTGGGGTTGGCCCTGTATAAGTCATGTGGGTCAAAGGGTTATTAGACCACCCTATTGGGTGTCGGCCCAATCAACATTGTGTTATGTGGTGAAGTTGAGGACGACCTAGTAAAGGTTATTATGCATGTCAATTCAAGTATAAATAGAGTGCCGGAGGCACTCTATTTCATCATTTTATTCTCACACACACTCTTTGGAGAGTGGTGCACTTGTGGAGGAGGAGAAGTTGCTGCTAGGAGATGCCTATCTCTTATGCTTGGGTTGTATCATTGCTCTATCTATCTCTGAGGAAGTTATTGGGGTTTTTCACCTTTATGGTTTTCCCCAAGTAAACGTTGTGTCTCTTGTGTGCTTGCATTATTGTGTCGATGATTGATATGCTATAAATGTTATTCTCTCAATTAAGATCCCAGATCAGATTGAAATTTTTGAAAAACTAACATGGTATCAGAACTAGCGTGAAAGAAGGCATGGTATGGCATGTATGACACTTGTTGCACTTACAATGCTAGGGCTTGATATAGCAAAAACCAGTCATCGCAGCACTTTCACTATAAATCCATTTTGGAGAAGTTTTCGGATCTGAAACTGTTATAGGTCGAAGATCAAATCCCCATGTACCTTGTGTTTTATGATCTGTACAATCTAGGGTTTCTGCCTCTTCCAAATCTGAGTCATAAATAGGTGACCTAGGAAAAAAGGTCATAACTTGGGCTAGTAATCTCCAAATGAAATTTCATAAAAAGTTACAGGTAGTGCATGGACTGTACTTTCTCAGGCAACTTTTTCAGAGTCCAAAACCGAACCAGTGACACATGGCATGACGTATAAGTTCACTCTCCTGTTTTATCCCATAAACAGGTCATGTTGCGACACTTGGCATAACTCTCTCTCAGAGAATCCAATTGAGGTCAGACCTATGAGTTTGGAAATATGACAGGTCGGGCTACCACAGGTAGAAGTTTCAAATCCTATGGATCGGAAAGTTCATAGTTACACCAAAAACAATTAGGTACATATTTTTGTCAAAACAGAATTATTTTTTAGCACCTTCATTCATGGCTTCGAGAATTTAGGGTTTCGGAGAAAGATGAAATTTTTGTAATCGGAGATCATGGATGAATGCTACTCATAAAAATAGAAATTTAGCGACCAATATAATATTTTTTGATTGGGAAGAAGGCCGGGCTTGATCAGACCCTAGTTCCGGACTTTGATCGAAAAAGTGGAAAATTAGGGCTTCTGCAAAAATGGGAATTTTTGAAATCTGTGACCACGGCTAGAAGCTCCTCAGAAAAATAGAAGCTTAGAGCTTTGGATCGAACCTTTTGATTGGGCAGAAGGGTGGGATTTATCAAAACCTAGTTCGGGATCGTGTCAAGAAGATCGGGAAGTTTCAAAGGCAATTTTAAGGGGTGAAAATTTGCAGTTTTCAAATTATGAGTATACCAGCTTGATCAACTCGTCAAGGCGCATCTTTCCATCCTTTCAGAAGTTTGAAATTCAAAGTTTGAATTTTTAGGGTTTCTCTGACAAACCCTAATCCAGCTCTAGATCCAGTTCCTGCAAATCAAGTGGATTGGATTAATCCTAGAAGAGAATGGATTGGTCACCTGCATAAGTGAAGAAGTTCCTGTTTCAGAGGGAGATGAGGCTGAGGCCTTACATAAGTAGATTACAAGCAATCTCGACAGGTATGACTCATACAGTATGTTTCGAATTATGTTCATAATTAAGTTTATGATATGTTTGTCTTCATATTATTATGGTTAGTACAATCTTGGTTAATTTTAGACTTGTCATATCACCTTAATAAAATTATGAATGCATGATAGAAGATATTCATTGATTAGGTTTTTTGACACTTATGATTGTACTAATGCATTGTGATGTTGTATGAGGTATGTATCATATAGAAAATATCTTACGAGGTATGTATAACTTGGTTAACCTATGAGATATGCAGGTTACTAGCACAAGTCACTTAAGAGAACAAGAAGACATCATGTGGGTATGATAGACAATAACCAACTAACATATTAATCCAGGTATTTTTTTCCTATATCAAGTTAGAATCCTACCTTGTGTTAGAATCTCTTATATAAGTATACATGGCATGATTGATAATGATTATTCATAGGTTTGAATAATCATGGGTTTATACATATTATGTCTCTTATCTTGATTGATGATTTGACTAACCAGAAGAGTCCTATGATCAAATAAGAATATGCATGACTAAAAGAAGTCTTCCCTGAAACCTTGAATACTAATGTTTATTATCTGTGTGTGAAATAATCAAGACTATACATGTTTAAGATTATTTTGTTTTGATAGTATTAAGATTATACTAATGAATGTGTGATTATGTATGAGACCTCGAGGATAACACAATGATGATACTAATAAGCATGCATATTGATTAAGAATGGATATAAGTTCAAGGACACGTAATCCAGGAAGCAAAGATCAAGAGGGAGAAAACTCCAATACTTTCTGCAAGGATGCAGATATTCAGAGGGAGTCGACCACTTCTCACAATCTACATCAAAATGGAGTTGCAGAAAGGAAGCAAAGACTAAGAGGGAGTCCACCCTACAACCAAACAAAGATAAGTATTTGAATTGTCATTTCTTGCATATTTGTTTGTTTAAATAATATTGTTCAAATGATGTATATGCTTATGTTCCTAGACTTAGGATGTGTATTATGCATATTAGAATAATTGCATTAATAAATAGTATACTACTAATATGCATGTGATGGGTAAGTGGCCTATGCAACTGTACAACATTCCATTGCTACTTATCTAGAATGAAACCTCTTTGCTGACATGTTGGGAGTAGTGCAAACTTTTAACAATGTTCTGGTAGAGATTGGAAGGCATTTAGAAAGTTACAGGATATGGATGAATGTTGTATTGAAGCATTGGCTAAAATAATTGCATGACTATATGACATATTTCTTTATGTGTAAGAATTTGTTTTGAAAACTATGAGATGTTTCTAATCATGCAATTTAACTTGTTTTGTAAGAAAGATCGTATACGAGCACCTACAAAAGAAAGACTACAACATTTGTTTCATCAACAAAGTTATCTATTGAAGATATTGAATATATTGAAGTTCCCAGGATTTGGGAAGAATGCCATGATCGAGGAGTACCGGTCGATCATGAAGAATGATGTTTGGGATGCAGTCCCAAGATTTGAAGGGAAGTCTGTTATGACTTCCAAATGGATCTATAAGATCAAGCATGCTACATATGGTATCATGGATAAATACAAAGCGAGGTTTGTAGCTCGTGGCCTCTCCCAGAAGGAGGGATTGAGTATGAAGAGACTTCTACACCTATAGCCAAGCACACTTCCATCAGATCAGTACTTTCTCTGGCTGCAGTAATGAAATAGAAGATACACTAGATGGATGTCAAGACAACTTTCTTTAATGGTGTAGTCGAAGAAGAAGTGTATGTGGAGCAGCCACTTGGTTTTGAGACACATGACGGGACGTCATATATGTGCAGAACTTGGTATGATAGGATAGACAGCTTTCTATCCAGTTTGGGCTTTACCAAGAGTAAAGCAGATTCCAACCTTTACTACAAGGTTGAGGAAGGCAATCCAGTGATACTACTTTTGTATATGGATGACCTGTTTATTACAGGTGAAGATAGATTGATTGCCGACACGCAACAGAAGCTTGCTGCCAAGTTCGAGATGAAGAACTTGTGGATGATGCACTACTTTCTAGGCATGGAGGTGTGGCAAAGTGCAGATGGAATCTTCCTTGGGAAATGGAAGTATGCAGTAGAGATCCTAAAGAGGTTCGGGATGATGGACTGCAAGGCCATGGCCACACCTATGGCATCGAACCTAAATCTTCTGTGTGATGCTTCATCTGATATGGTTGATGTCACTGTGTCTCGTCATATGATTGGATCCTTGTTGTACCTGACAAACACGAGACCAAATATTTTATTTGCGGTGAACACATTCAGCCAGTTCCTGACGAATCCGAGGAGTGTTCACCTAGTTAAAGCATATTCTGAGGTACCTGAAGGGTACAGTTGATTATGGGCTCAAGCATGATACGAATCAAAAGTTTAACCTACAAGATTATGTTGATTCAGATTGGGCACGCAGTGCTGCAGATAGGAAGAGCACTTCTGGTTGCTGCTTCACTATGGGATCAGGTCTGATCTCTTGGTTTAGCAGGAAGCATTCCTGTGTAGCACTGAGTACAGCTGAGGCAGAGTATGTTGCAGCCTGTTTGGCTAGTTGTGAGGCAATATGGATACGGAAGCTACTGTCTGAGTTATTCGATCTACCACTGGAGGCTACTGGTATCTTTTGTGACAACCAGAGTTGTGTGAAGCTGTCTGAGAACCCAATGTTCCACAACAGGTCGAAATGCATAGAGATCAAATATCACTATATCAAGGATACGGTGCAGAGAGGAGTAGTGAAGCTCCTGTATGTTGCAATGGATGAGCAGATTGTAGATGTACTGACGAAGCCACTAGCCAGAATGAAGTTCGAGTACTTCAGAGAGAGGCTTGGTGTTCTTCAGATTGACGACACTTTGAGCAAGAAGTGATGGACACATTTGCTGGAGCCATTTCAAGCATGTTGGAAGGAGGATCCTTCACATGGCTGTGGATGTAAGCACTGGATGATGAGAATTAGGGCGATGCTCCAGTTACTGCTCTGTATTTGTATGCATCATGTTGGATGCTGGATATGATCAGTTGGATCATTTATGTATGTATGCATCATGTTGATGTTGGATATGATCAGTTGGATCATGTGTATGTATCTGTATATGTATTAGGTGGATACATTGTATGTTCAGGTGGATCATGTGTGTTGATATGTATCAGGTATGATAACGTGGATCATGTATTTGTATGTGTATCAGGTGGATACATTGTATGATCAGGTAGATCATGTATGATGATATGTATCAGGTAGATATTGTGTATGCATCAGGCAGATGCATTGTATGATCAGGATGATCATGGATGACGAGCTTCAGGATGTTGCTCCAAATGACATGCATCAAGACGATGCAGTGATCATGATCCGGATGATCATGTGTACATAAGGATGATGTATGGTGAGTATCAGGTTGATACTCTGTGGCCGTGGAACATGTTGTGCAGATAAGCATATAATCCTAGCCCTGGGAGGTTTGCAGATAGTATTTCGAGGTTTTGCCTATGGCATGTAATACTGGCCTTGGGATATTTGGCAAATGCTCTTTCGAGGTTTTGCATTGGAGGACATATAATCCTATCCCTGAGAGGTTTGCAGATTCTCTTGCTAGGTTTTGCCACTAGCATATAATAGCTCCCTGGGAGATCTGGCAAATGCTCTTTCGAGGTTTTTCCATGACCACATGTAATAAGTCCTGGAGATCTGGACAAGATGAAAAAGGTCTCAAATTCTCTTTAGGTTTCTTGCTTGGCAAGACACTCTTTTAAGGTTTTGTGGTGGGGGTCACATGTAATTAGTCCTGGAGATCTGGACAGGATGAAAAATGCCTCAGATGCTCTTTAGGGTTCTTGCTAGTCAAGAGACTCTTTTAAGGTTTTGTGACAGTCACGTATAATACTAGCCCTAAAGATCCGACAGGTAGAGCTCTGTGCTTGTAACATCCTCGGATGATCTTTCGAGGTTTTGTGGCGCACGTAATAAGTCCTGAGGATTCCACAATATGGCCAGTGATGATGAAGACCTGCAAGTGGTGGGCCTACATCCAGTATGAAAAAGGACTGCCTCTGTAGAACTTCCTATGAGAAGTAGATTCAGAGATTGATTGAGATAGCAGCAGCAGTGATGATGACGATGATTCGAGGACGATGATCCAGAGAAGAAGACTTGTGCTAGAAGACCTGTGTCGAGAAATACCTTCCTAGTTAAGAGGGAGTGTTGATGTATATGTAACTTCAGAATGTATTTCATATATGTATATTGTACTCCTATATAGATGGTATTATTACTCTATACGGAAGTGTTTGTATTCTTATAGAGATGTTATTATTCCTTTATATGGAAGTGTCGTCATTTATATTGTAAGTGTCGTAACTTATACTTGATGGGTTATTAGACCACCTTGTTGGGGTCGGCCCTGTATAAGTCATGTGGGTCAAAGGGTTATTAGACCACCCTATTGGGGGTCGGCCATGTGGGTCAAATGGTTATTAGACCACCCTATTGGGTGTCGGCCCAGTCAGCATTGTGTTATGTGGTTAAGATGAGGTCGACCTAGTAAAGGTTATTAGGAAAGTCAAGTCAAGTATAAATAGAGTGTGGGAGGCACTCTATTTCATCATTCTATTCTCACACACATTCTTTGGAGAGTGGTTCAGTTGTAGAGGAGGAGAAGCTACTGCTAGGAGATGCCTATCTCTTATGCTTAGGTTGTATCATTGCTCTATCTATCTCTGAGGAAGCTATTGGGTTTTTTCACCTTTATGGCTTTCCCCAAGTAAACTCTGTGTCTCTTGTGTGCTTGAATTATTGTGTCCATGATTGATATGCTGTAGATATGCTATACATGTTATTCTATCAGTTAAGATCCTAGATCAGATTGAAATTTCTGAAAAACTAACAGTTAGAAGAAACTCCATTAATGCGGAGAAGGTAAACAAGCTTCTTGGGGAAATTCCTCCTTGGGCACATATTAAAAACTGGTATGGAAACATAACTATAGGCGATACTTACCAAAGGAGCAGGAAGCTCCCTTCCACGAGTATAGAAAAAACAAATGCTCCTCTCCTACCATAGGTAAGTACATGTAAGGCTTCTATTGATTTGATTACTAACGAACCTTTGAATATTGATATCACAGGTACTTTGAACTCAATGAAGGTTCTAGTACCATTTTCTGAACTAGCAAAGATTCCTGCAGTAAGAGGTAAAATTATTGAACACTTTTTCCTTCAAGAAAAGAAACTAGTAATAAACCAAGCTGAAGAAAGCAAGGACACCCCAATGATCTTGTCCAACATTCTCCCAACTGAGAATAAGAATCTTGGACACAAACCTTTATTTATTTCTTTATGCATTGGATATTTAGTTTTGCATAATTGTATGTTTGATTATGGAACCTCTACTAATGCCATGCCTCTAGTTGTGATGAAAAGGTTAGGGTTGAAGATCTCTAGGACATATGGGAACTTTTTTCCATGGATTCCCATGAATTAAAGGTTTGTGGAGTTGTGGTTGATGTATTGGTATATTTAGTACTACATCCCAGCATAATGATAAACATGGACATAGTGGTCATTGACCTACCAAAATCGTGGGAGATGATTTTATTAAGGAAATTTGGTTTAGATCTGGGAGGAAGTTTGTAAATGGATTTTTCATATGCTACAGTTCCTACTCCTGAAGGAAACTACATAATTTTACAAAGGGAAACAATGAAAAAGCATCACGTTGAAGATCCCCCAGAGCCAAAAAATGAGTATATTTGTGAGAATGGCATTGGATCTTATGTAGTGTTCTCTATATATGTTGCTCACTAGATGGATACCAATAAATTCTGGACCATGCATTTCGATGACGCTAAGTCCCAAGTAGGTATGGGTGCATGTATTGTGTTAATCTCTTCTAAAAATGAAGAGAACTGCTTTTCGTTCCGATTAGAATTTGTTGGTACTAACAACACAAGTGAATATGAAGCTCTTCTTCTTGGTTTTAATATCGCAAATGATTATGGTATCAAGTTGTTGCATGTTATTGGTGAATCTAACCTTATTGTATGTCAATTCAAAGGAAAATTTTCTTGTAAAAATATGCAATTAAAAAGGTACAGGGATGCAGTAAGATTGGCCACAGAAGACTTCTAGTCTCTATCTTTGCAAGCGGTTCCTATAGAACAAAATGAAACAACAAATTCACTTGCATTTTTTGCCTCAACTTTCGATTTGGAAGATGCAATCTAGGATACAGGAAAAGTGCAAATAATATTCCGCCCTTCAATACCCGACAACTTCGATGATTGGAAATTGTTCGATGATGATAAAAAGATCTGCATATTCATGGAAAATGTGGAATAATATTCATAAAATCATATTGATTGGAGAAAAGAAGGGTCTACAGAGGAGCCTGAATATAATCCGATCCCAATGGAAAAGGTGTCCATGGAAAATTCATTTGACAGAAACAATAGGTGCAAAGAGAAGAGAGAAACAACTTAGGATACCGAGTTTGAAGAAGTAAATATTAATTCTCAAGAAGATCCGCATTTGATCAAAATTGGCAAGGTGATGGATCCCCAAGAAAGAAAGGAATTGGTAGATTTGGTACGGGAATTTAGAGATGTATTGGATTGGTCATATGATGAGCTCAAAATTTATGACAAGAACATAATCTAGCACGCTATACCATTGGAATAAAATGCTAAGCCTCATTGATAGAAGTCAAGAAAGATAAAATTGAAGCTAGTTCCATTGGTGAAAAATGAATTGCAGAAAATGGTTGACGCAAAGTTCATAGATCCGATAAGGTATTCAGAATGGATTTCAAATACAGTACCGACCAGAAAGAAGACAAGTGAAGTCAAAGTATGTGTGGACTTTAGAAATATTAATGTGGTTTCTAAGAAATATAACTACCCACTCCCAAATAGGGAGCTCTTGTTATAGAGGATTACAGGTTCACAGATGATGTCTTTCCTAGATGGCTTCTCAGGTTTCAATCAAGTAGCAATGAAGAAAGAAGATCGACCGAAGACATCCTTCACTAATACATGGGGCACCTATTAGTACTTATGCATGCCTTTTGGTTTGATGAATTTTAGGGCCACATTTTAGAGATCCATGGATTATGCTTTCAGGGACATCATGAGGAAAATCTTAGAAATATATGAATATGATCTCATTGTCTACTGGAAAAGAAGGAAGGATCACATCAAGCATCTCTGACAAGTATTTGAGTGGTTCCAAAGGTATGGTATTTCTTTGAATCCTAAAGTGTCCATTTTGGGAGTTACTGAAGGTAATTTACTTGGTCATGTTGTTACTAAATAAGGTGTCAAAATAGATCTAGAAATATTCAAAGCTATTAAAGAGATTCCATTACCGAAACACTTAAAAGATTTTGTTGGTTTTGGAGCCTGATCTTCCTTATTCAGAGGTCGTGTTTCAGCCATCTCTAGATCTCATCCCATGATAGGGGGGTTGTGGGGGTATTTCTCCCCCAACATAGTCTCCATTGGGGGTACGGGGGTGGGGGTGACTAGTTTGGGATCCCCCCTCTGGCGGGGGTTTGGGGGAAGCACCCTTGTAGCGAAAATTTCAGAAAAAATACCTTGTAAAATGTTGTAATTTCATAGTAATAACTTGGTCAATAATGGATGATTTATGGGCCCATGGTATTGGGTGTTCCATAGTATTTTCCCATGGTAATCCCTCTTTAAAATGAAGGAATTGTAATATGGCTACGTATTGTAGAATTGTAAATATATCTGATTGTGTGAGAGAGACTGTGAGAGAGTGAAGAGGAAGTTGCAGCATATGTGCTACAGGTTGTATCCCTTCATTTGTTGGATGGTATAATAATAAGGACTAACAATTTTTATGTGGGCATATCCATCTTGGGTGAACCATGTTATATTGGTGTCTCTCTTGTAATTTGTTTGATGGGATTTATATTTTCATCTTGTTTATTGTTATTGCTCTCTGATCTTGTTTTTCTAACAATTGGTATCCAAGCCAAAGGTCTATTTGGCAGATAAACTTGCAGGAAAGAAGGGTTCTGGGTTCGAGTGGATGCAATGGCTGAAGAAGAAAAGTTTAAGGTCGAGAAATTTAACAACCAAAACCACTAGTTATGGAAGATGCAAATGAAGGACCATCTGTACCAGAAGGATCTATTCCTACCATTGGGAGAAAAAATGAATCAGTCAGCAACTATGAAGGATGAAGAATGTGAGGTTCTTGACAGAAAGGTGTTGGGAACAATACGGTTGTGCCTAGATTCATCGGTGTATCTCAATATTTCAAAAGAAAAGACAACAGAGGGTTTGATGAGTGCATTGTGTAAGTTATATGAAAACCCCTCAGCCTCCAACAAGGTATTTCTAATGAAGCATTTATTTAATATGAAGATGTCAAAAGGTGGATCTGTTGCTGATCATTTAAATGAATTTAATATGATTACAAATCAACTAAGTCTGTAAAAGTGAAATTTGATGATGAGGTTAGGACTCTTCTAATCTTGTGTTAATTTTCAGAAAGCTAGAACGGCTTGGTCATGACTGTAAGTAACTCTATCTCTGGTTCAAACACTTTGAAATTTGATGATGTTGTTGGTGTTATTCTTAGAGAGAAAATGAGAAGGAAAAGCAAATGGGAGACATCAGGTAATGCATTTACCATGGAGAGCAGGGGGAGACAAAGGTTGAGAGGAAAGATCCCAGGTAATCGCAGTATGTCTAGGAAGGGCAGATCCAAGTCCAGATTGGAAAAGATAGAGTGTTGGAACTATGGAAAGAAAGGACATCTGAAGAAAGATTGCAGATCTCTAAAGAAGAAAGGAGATGGACATCAGGAGACTACTCAGGAAGCAAATGTAGAAGGTGTTGTGTTACAAGATGCTTTGATTCTTGCATTAGATAATACTAGTGATTATTGGGTAGTAGATTCAGGGGCTTCATGTCATGTTACACCCCATATTAAATTATTTCATGATTATGTCCCATGCAATTTTGGACATGTTTTATTGGGTGATAATGAACCATGTAAAACTGTTGGAATGGGTAAGGTACGGATAAATTTAACTAATGGTGAGTGGCCTGTGAAAGATGTAAGGCCTATTCCTGCTATGAAAATAAATCTAATCTCAACAGGGAAATTGGGAGATGGTGGCTATTTACTTACATTTGGATAAATGTGGTGGAAGATCACTAAAGGATCAATGGTGATAGCAAAATGACACAAGATAGGTATGTTGTATTTATGTCCTCATAATACTGATTGTTCTATCTCTTTAGCTTCCATAGGAACATATAAGCGGTACAAGGCCAAACTTGTTGTAAAGGGGTTTGCACAGAAGAAAGGTATATATTTTGATAAAATATTTTCTTCTTTTGTTAAAATGACTTCAATTAGAACTATTTTAAGTCTAGTGGCAGTAGAAGATTTGCATATTGAACAGTTAGATGTAAAAAAAAACTTTCTCCATGGGTATTTGGAGGAAGTGATTTATATGCAACATCCATAAGGGTATGAGGTCAAAGGAAAGGAAAATTTTGTATGCAGGTTGAAGAAGAGCTTGTATGGCCTGAAGTAAGCTCCAAGGAAGTGGTATTTGAAATTTGATAGGTTTATGACAGAACAAGGTTATAGTAGATGCCATTCTGACCATTGTGTTTATTTCAAGAAGCTAGATAATAGAAGATATATTATCTTGTTATTGTATGTGGATGGCATGCTTATTGAAGGGTCTAACATGCAGGATATAAATGTGCTCAAAAGGAAGTTAGCTAATTCATTTGCGATGAAAGATTTGGGTGCTGCAAAGCAAATCCTTAGTATGAGAATAACAAGAGACAAGAAAAATTGCAAATTGAAATTGTTGTTGGGCATATTATTTTCTTATTAAAACAATCAATTCACAAGATAAATTATCAATCTAGTGTAACGTCTGTTTATTTCAAGGTTATCATGCAAAATATATGCATGCCACAATTTCCTCTTCTAGCATTGGTAATCTAATATGCATTGTAGTAAAATAAACCAATTCACTCTTACAAAAAAGAAAGATGAAAATCAATCTTCACAGTTGGCAGGATGAACATGAGGAGTCTCCACTCAAGTAGCTTCTATGACCCCTTACCATCACACGTTGATTGAACACTCGTGCACACTTGCAGAAATAAACACACTCACACTTGCAGAAAAGTAAATCCCACTTGTGAGAATGTAAACCAGCCTAGATACCAATCCTAGTCTCTATCAAGCGCCAAGAGGGATCAAATCTCCCAAGGTGCAAACCTCTTCTCAGGTATTGCACTCAAGGAGATTTTCGAGGAGAGGTTTGCACCTCGGGATATTTGATCCCTCTCGGTGCTTGATAGAGCCTAGGATTTGGATCTAGGATGGTTCCAGTCATGGGCGATGACACAAAACTGGAGTTTGACCAGCATTGTAAGGAATAGGTTAAGTTGAAAAGATAGATAGAATTATGAGGATTATCATAATGTAAGTAATAAGTATTAAAGATTGAGTAAATTGTTAAAGCAAAGGTTTGCACCTCAAGAGATTTGATCAAATATATTACAATGTGATCAAATTTGATATTTCTTCTTCCTTTTTTCTTGATTCCACTCCTGCTCCCTTTGACATCTTCTCGTATCGATCATATGTGAAAGGAGGAAGACCATCCAATCCTTTTACTCATGATATTTTTGTAAATGGGAGTCCCCGTCGTTCTTTGTTTCCAATATTTATAGTTTCCTTATCCAATGTCAATCCCCATTTTTTTTTCACTATTCATGTAGATATATTAAATGTTGCAACACTAGTTGGGGCCAAAAAAAGTAATGGTGACTTATCTGGAAAATAATCAATTTCTAGTGTTTGTCTAATAGCTCCAATCAAGTAATATTTTCTTGTACCTGTAGTTCCTTCGATAGTCATTCCTAGTGGTCCATTGTTCCCACCTCTGTAATGCTCAAGAATAAACTCAAATGATTTTCTTTGCTTCTCCATTAAGATTTCAATTGAATAATTTTGAGTACGATTATTATGAACAATGGCATTCAATTGTCTTTTTTCAGATATGAACTGTAGTGCATGATTGGAAGTTTTCATATCAACAAAATTAGAGTTCCAATTTTCCTTGTTATCACATTCCATGTATCCAAGTATGTCATATTCATTGGTAGTTATATACTAATTCCTATATAACCTTGAAATTATCTCTTATTCATGCTTTTGAGAATCCTATTTCACAAATAACATTTCTTCATGATCTCTTTAGTTCACAGTCGTGTTTTCTAGGTTCTTCTATATGTTCTGATGATTCTTTTTCTCTTTCTATTCTATAAATTTGTCGTACTTTTCTTTTTTGATCATCAATATCTTCATTATTTTCAATATTATCATGAGGATCCACAATATGCCCTAAAAAAGAGAAAAAAAAACTTTAATACGTTGAAATCATTGCAAATAGTTTTTTCTATTAAATAGAAAAATTGAATGTATAAATGTAAATAACAAAAAACAATGCATTGTTGAAATCAATGCAATTTTTTTACTTTTTATTAAATTGATAAATTGAATACATACATGTAAAAAACAAAACAAAATTTGCATTGCTAAAATCAATGCAACCAATCAAATAAATATGCATCTTGTGTTATTTAACAACATTTGTGTGTAGTCTATTGGTAAGTAGTAAGGTTATTGGGCTTGTGTTAACCTAGAGACCAAGGTTCAAAACCCTTTTTGCTTGGAGTTATATTTATTTATCAAATCTAACTATTATTATGGTTGGCATCTTGTGTTTTTGAAGAAGCATTGTTGAAATCAATGCAACCATGTTTTTTATTAAGGTTCAAATCCCTTCTATTTTTTCTATTTCTTATGTCGGTTATAGTATTTATTTTACTGTTTTTGTTTCTAGGCATTGTTGAAATCAATGCAATCATGTTTCTCATTTTTATGTCAGCTACTCTTTATCTTTTTTACTTCTTATATTTCTAATATTTGTTTTACGCAATGTTGAAATCAATGCAACCATGTTTTTTTATTAAGGTTCAAAAGCCCTTCTATTTTTTCGATTACTTATGTCTTCTATATTAATTTTTTTTAAATCAATGCAACCATGTTTCTACTTCTTATATTTCTAATATTTTTTTTAAGCATTGTTGAAATCAATGCAACCATGTTTCTATGTTTAGCTATTCTTTATATTTTTTACTTCTTATATTTCTAATATTTGTTTTACCCATTGTTTAAATCAATGCAACCATGTTTTTTATTAAGATTCAAATCTCTTCTATTTTTTCTTTTTCTTATGTCAGCTATAGTAATTATTTTACTTCTTTTGTTTCTACTTCTTATGGCGACTATAATATTTTTTTACCTCTTTCTTTTATTTCTTATGTTTCTACTTTTTATGTCAGTTATTCTTTATTTTTTTACTTTTTATATTTCTAATATTTGTTTTACACGTTGTTGAAATCAATGCAACCATGTTTCTACTTTTTATGTGAGCTATTATTATCTTTTTTACTTCTTATATTTCTAATATTTGTTTTACACATTGTTGAAATCAATGAAACCATGTTTTTTATTAAAGTTCAAATCCCTTCTATTTCTTATGTCGCCTATAGTAATTTTTTTTTAAATCAATGCAACCATGTTTCTACTTCTTATATTTCTAATATTTGTTTTACTCATTGTTGACCATGTTTCTACTTTTTATGTGAGCTATTCTTTATCTTTTTTACTTCTTATATTTCTAATATTTGTTGTATGCAATCATGTTTTTTTATTAAGGTTTAAATCTCTTCTATTTTTTATATTTCTTATGTCGATTATAGTATTTATTTTACTTCTTTTGTTTCTACTTCTTATGGATACTATAATATATTTTTGACTTCTTTCTTTTATTTCTTATGTTTCTACTTTTTATGTCACATATTCTTTATCTTTTTTACTTCTTATATTTCTAATATATTTTTTTTACTTTTTTATCATTTTTACTTCTTATATTTAGATTTCTTATGGCCGACATGTTAGGAACAAACATTACAACATCTCCCTCATACTCACAAACATTACTCAACAAACGTTTATTAATAACCGACAAAATATTTATTACTTTTTACTTTTTATTACATTTTATTAATGCCCAAGAATAATATCCACAAACGTTACATGTAACATTACAACATCTCCCTCATATTATTACTTTTTAATTTTTATTATTTTATTAATAACCAACAATATCGACAAACGTTACTCTAGAAACATTACAAGATCTCCCTCATACTGGGTTGTAGCGCCTCTCGGCACAATCACAGTTGCGGAAAGTAAATCACACTCACACTTGTACACTATGGTTGCAACCATGTTAATCGTGAACCTAACACACTTGCATAAATAAATAAATCAGATTAAAAATAAATGAATCAAAATAAAATATATTCAATGATAAACAATGAGTTAGTCTAATTACAAATTACAAAAGTGAAAGAACTACAATCTACATCAACGAGAACAAAATAGAAAGACATTAAAGAATTACAATCTACGTTACAAAAGAGATAAAAATAAATATAATTCTTATTCCATCACAAATTGGACTTGTTGCTCTAAAAATCCTCTCGTTGGAATGGATAAGGATCTCTTATTTATACATGAGTTTTGCATAACAAATAATAAAAGAAGATCCAAAATATCCTCACCAAATTACTAATCATTTGGATCTCAAAATCAACTCAAATCTAATCCCAAATCCTTTGCTAACCTCCATGTTATTTAAGATGCCTTTGAAGTCAAATTCGAATTTAGAGATGTGATTCATCATAAGATGCCCAAAAATAATCCTAAGTGACTCCTAATAGAATTTAACTTGTTGGGTCCATCATATATTACATGGAGGTCTTGAAATCTTTGTAAATAAACTAAATATGCACTCTCATCCACCACCAACTTGTCCCTTTTATATTCAAATAATTTAAAATCATAATTTGAGACATATAAGAAGAATAGAAATAATGGATTTATAAAAATCCATCACCCTTAATGAATATGTTCCTCCAAGGTGGCTTCGTGGAGTTGTAGCAACAGTAACAGCAGGAGTAACGATGGTAGTAATGACTTAATAATTCATCATATGAAAATATTAAGTATACACTTTTGTTGATCTTCAACCATACGAGTTGCAGAAAAAATCCTAGAGTAACAGTAACTAGCGTGGAGCTGGTTTTGCAAAAGTCATCAAACTCATCCACGTTTCAAAGATAAGTGCAAAATATGTTATTTTTCCAATGTTTAATCATAATTCACATGAAATACTAAGGAAATACAAATGGAAACCACCTTAGGTATAAATCCTGCAAATAAGAAAAAAAAAAGATTAATAAGCATTAATACAAGGTCATGGGAATGCAAGAATGGATTAAAATTAGGGAAAAGATAGTGTAAAATGGGGACAATTCCATGGCCCAACATCACCCCCAAACTGAATATGTTGCATGTCCTCATGCAAACCAATACCTTTGTATCAACCAAGATGTAAGGGCTCCCATTTTTCAATGAACACTAACCAAAAACCATTTCTGTAACACTTATATGCTTGTACAACTGATAATACTGATAAAAGAAAATAGTGCCCAAAAGAACCTTGAAATCTCTTAAAAAAAAATGGTTGTTGCACTTCTCATGAAAGGGAAATCTTAAAACATGTCATCATTAGCAAATGAAGAACAACACAAGTGATTATTTCTCAAAACAAGGTCATGTAGGTCATCATAGCAATCATATGCTCAGTTTCATAGCCAACAGACTTCTAAAATCAGTTCTCAAGTGATGTTGAAACACCACATTTTCTCACAAAGTACGAAGTGGATTTTGTTTAAGATTTGAAGGCATATTTATACTAATCCCATGCTTCACCATACCAGAAACCACATCAAACCAGCTTACCAATTTCACGATATAATCAAATAAGTCTCTACAGGTCTGTATCAACAAATTTTGCAGGTGTTTCGGCAACTGTTTCAGCAAACTTCCTGAACTAATTTCTCACAAACTACAAACTGAGTTTGGATGGAATTTTTCAAGAAAATTTTTATTATTCCAATACATCTCCACGCCAAAAATTAGAGAAACCCACATCATGGATTTCGATAAAAATACAAAATGGATGTAGCTAATGATGTCCATTTTCTTGCAATCATGAAGGTAGCTAATTTTATTTTTTTTTCCTGAAAATTGGTGAGTATATTTCCCTTCGCATAATGCTTCTTCTCACTAAAAAGCAAAGCCATTAGATGTACTAATCGCGAGATATAGGAAAAATGGTTGTAGGTGATGATGTCCATTTTCTCAAAAACAATGCATTGGATTGAGCTGAAACTTATGAAGATTGTTCTTCTTGCCATAATGCTACACTCCTCCAAGTTTCACTAATATCCAGTTAACATTTTGCAAGATATCCTTATTTCAATTTCTGCACTTTTTTCAAAAAAATGTGGATAAATAAAAGCATGAGCTTGATTGCAAAAATTGCTCTGAGCATCCACTGATATGTTTTTAAACTCTTCTTAATAATGTGAACAAGCCATCACTAGTTTGGATCAATAGTTTACCATTTGAAAGACATTGCTCAAGTCTTCCCAAAGATGTCAATTGTCAAACCAAACATCTTCTAATTGCATCAACACCTTCATATGGAACCGTTCCCTTGTTCTCAATTTATGTCTTTAGATTCATGGTTGCAAGGACCAAGAGCTTCAACGAACAAAACAAATATTGTGAACTGCAAATTGAATAGAATTGTTGACTATTTCCTGGATATAGGCTTTAATGTCAACACAAAGCCATGCTGGAGCAAATTAAACGACATTCATATCACCTTCAAAAGGTATTAAAATGAAAATAGATGGTTGTAAGATAAGACTCCACCTTGGATGTTGGGATTTGGTTGTCTTGGTTTGAATAGAGCATGCAACCCATCAAATTCCCAATGGATTGAGGAGGGACATATTTTTTATTACAAGGAATGAAAATTGAGATGAGAAAGTGCAATAGATATCATGTTAAATCCGTAATAATTTTCCCAATAAAAATGAATTTAGAGGATGGTAAATAGAGGATGATTGGCTATGTTTATTATGTCACAAATTACCTTCAAGATGTTGCACCATTTGCTGCTTATTTATCCACAATCTCCCCCAAACTGAATATTTTACTTGTCCTCAGGTAAAGGAAGAGATAGTATGTTAAGCCTCTGGTACAAGCTTCCTTAAAACTTCACTTCTTTGTTGCACACAAGATTTCCACTACTTCCAACTTATGTATTCATAATTTGATGTTCTTAGTGTGAGAGCGTTGTCCGTCCATTTGCAAACTCTTCTCAAATCCCATTTTTTCATTAACTTACCTTCCATTCATTGGTTTAGATAACTATCATAAAATCAAGTGAACTTTGGGAACTTTATTTTCTTGTATCAACACTACCATTCCCAACATCCAAATTTTTTATATATGTGCTAGCTGGAAACACATATTTGGCTTACAAAAATGACTGTACGCTGCTTGAAAATGACTATGTGAGGGCGATTTTGATTCCATGTGGTTGTAGTTGAATGCTCATAATTTATTGCAAAAAAAATGACAATGCATAGGAAATATTCATACCAACAAATGATCACACTTACAACTTCTTTGTATGCTGATCCAAGATGCTCAAATATCATCTGATAGTCACATAAATTACAGACCCTCCAAGTGGCAAAAAGGATATCAGTGATCTTCACAAGCCAAACTATGCTACATGAATTATGATTCATGAGAACTAAAAGAGTTTTAGAACCATTTTTCACATCAAATTCATAACTCTTCAAAGATATGGCAAATCCCATTGCAATAAACCATTAGAGAGATTTTGAGGTGAAAAAAGGGCTGTTAGGTTATACGAGCACACATAATTACACGAGAGAGAAATAAACTGAAACAAGCAATCAAATAATAGACACATAATTTACCCTAGAAACCCCATGCGAGGAAAACCAGCACCCAATGAAGATCTTCATTACCCTTGACCTAACCGGCCAAGCCGGGCCAAGTGAGCTCACCCGCTCATCTCCAGGCCACTTTACAATGGAGCCTCCTCAAGCCTTATAAAGGCTTCCTTACATGCAATACCATGGGGCAATACCATGGGCTACAAGAAACCATGTGCCCAAAAACATGTGCTAGACCTAACCAACTTTGACTCAATCCCGAGTCAAGGTTAACCCTAACAATCCCCCCTTTAAACTTGACTTGGAGTAATCACCAACCCCCCCTCAAAGTTTTAACCGGGAAATCTCACATACACCCCCCTATCACCTAGGTCTTTCTTCCGAATTTACTGGTGAGTTACCAGGGATATGCATGCCTTACTAGGTCTTACAGCCATATGCCCTTTTACATGCAAACTGCTCCATTAATTTTTATTTTTTTCATGTGTCTTCATGGTGACTACACCATCACCATCCATTGCTTCATCCTCTCACTTTCCATGCTTGTCTTTCTTGCTCATCATTCCATTGCTCGTTGTCCACCATGTGCTCAACCTTCTTTTTTCTGCCCATGTCATTCTTGACCAAATCACATGGATCTATCATGCCACGTTGCCCTTCCAAGCTCAATCTACGCAGCTCCGAACAGTCCAAGTATTCCTTTTTAATGACTCATTCCAGCATTGTATCAACAAATGCTTCATTACTAAGAGTGATACGCTACATCACTTAATTTCTCCAAAATGTCAAGTGGTCTCTCCAAGGCAAAAAATCCATCCAGGACAACCACTTTCAACAGATATGGTTCTCCATATTCGAACCTCATGCAGGGCTCTCTTCCTTTCAGTCGCAGCCACCAATTCCTTCACTCGCGGGCTATCACCATAGGCTACGACCGTATCTTCTAGAATAACATTATCTTCATTCATGTGGCTGGGGTTTATTCCATTCATGCCCTACCACGACTTTCTCAAACGCAACCACATAAATCCATCTTCACCGAATCTCTTATAGAACATGCACTGTCAGGCTCTTGCTCTTCAGGTTAGCGGACTGGCTCGGCTCTGCAGAGATGGGACTCCTCTCGGCGACTACTCGGGCTCCCTTACAGGCTCATGGGATCTTACGAAGCGGGACCTTCCTCTAGAGCTGACGGCTCTTCTCCACGGGTTCAACGACGCCCTTCCACTGGACCGGCTCCTCCACGACCAGCTCGATTGCTCTCCTGGTGACTTCCTTCACCACCACACAGCCTCTATGGGATGGCTCCTCCTCCACGACGGTCGGGTTTGCTCTCTTGGGCAGCGCTGCGTACCAGCGGCTCTCCCTCTGTCAGCAGATCTCTTCTCTAATGGCGGCTGGCTCTTCCTAGAGAGCGATCTCTGCTCCTTCTCGTGTTCTGCAAACCTCGGCACCAGCAATTGACAGATCTTTGTCATGGGTTTTCAATGAAAACTAACAACTTTCATCTTAAGTAATCATTTCATCTTTTCTCGTTCAATCGGATCACAAGGCACAAATTTCCCAGATCTGGTGACTTCTTGGACAATGGCGGCATTAATCTTCAATGCGGGCTATGTACGGATTTCTCCATCGTGGGCTTCACTTCGTTTCGGTACTGGAAATGGGGTAGTAGACTCCATAGGTGGCCCCAACACAGACAACGTTGGATCTATTTTCTAGTGGCGACTCCCATCTCCTTTCAGATGGCTGCAATCTCCATGTGCCTCACAACATCCGGGTTGCTCTCCACCAATCCTCTTTGGATTGATTTTGTGGGCATTTTCACACTTGTTTTCCAACTGAAAACACTTTCTGTCATGCAGATTTCTTTCACATGCCGAGCACCACACACCTCCATGCAAATATCATGGCACCACTACCACGAAGGGAAGCAGCAAGACCTAAGGGGACTTGAACCTTTGAGCTCTGATACCAGTTGTTAGGTTATACGAGTACACATAATTACACGAGAGAGAAATAAACTGAAACAAGCAATCAAATAATAGACACATAATTTACCCTGGAAACCCCATGCGAGGAAAACCAGCACCCAATGAAGATCTTCATTACCTTTGACCTAACCGGCCAAGCCGGGCCAAGTGAGCTCACCCGCTCATCTCCAGGCCACTTTACAATGGAGCCTCCTCAAGCCTTATAAAGGCTTCCTTACATGCAATACCATGGGGCAATACCATGGGCTACAAGAAACCATGTGCCCAAAAACATGTGCTAGACCTAACCAACTTTGACTCAATCCCGAGTCAAGGTTAACCCTAACAAGGGCCTCCTAAGAGATGTACTATAAAAATATGAGATATATTAAAATATTATGAATTGGGGGTTTTATGGGGTAGGTATATATGACAAGTCACCTCCCACACTATTTTCTATGCACAATATAAATAACCATGGTTGAGTTACTTTTCAAAATTCACTAGAAATAAAATTAATAAAATAAGTCTACATTGATGTGACTAAGATTCATTGTAAATTCCCAAAAATGTATTGTCCTTTAACATTTATTTGTCTTGAACTTGCAAATGAAATTAAATAATAAAAAACATTTTTAAGAGTTTTTTTTTAAATTTTATGTTGACATTTTATATTTAGTACTTTTCTCATGAATTTAATAATGTAATTTAATTGATAATTTATTTACATGTAAAATGTCAATAATATTATTATAATCCACATTGCATTATTATTATTATTATTATTATTATTATTTATTAAATCTAATTATTCTTTATTAGTTTGACATTATGTTATTAAATAGAATGGAGTGAATATATAATTTAAAATTGAAAGCATAAAAATGATAATATATTATTTTATAAAAAAATGTGAAATGACTTTCTTTATGAATTAAGAGTACTTCACTTGAAAATGACAATAATATTATTTTATGTGAAAGTGTGAAAAGACATTCATTATGAGTACTTTACTTGAAAATGACAATAATATTATTTTATGAAAAGACTATCATTATGAGTACTTTATTTTATGACTTAAAAGTACTTACACCACTACCTTGGTTAACTATGTGTTTTCATACACCATAGAAAATTTGACAAATAAGCATTCTTAACTCATGCAATGCCACCTCACCAAGGGGGATGATGTCATCTACTAGAATGTGATTGGTTGTATTTTATAGTACATTTTCTTTGTTTTGAGGCCCTTTTTTGACCTCAAAATTTCTCTAATGCACAGTAAATTTCATCCATTCCCATTGTAGCAAGAAATTAAACAACTAATGAAAGATCTTGTTCCATTTCTAAATCAATTTATTTCCCAAGACATTAAACTGGTTTTTCTACTACCGAGAATATAGTACTACTGATGTAATTCGTTGCATTATATTGCTGCTAGATGCATAAAGATTATCATACATATGGAAATCATGTTGATCTTGTAAGCACAAAGGGCAGCTTTAACCAACCATGATGCTCTGTATGTGGGGAAAATAATTTTGCAATGTGATTGATCCTTTAATGTTCATGATATTCACCATAAAATGGCTTGACAACATGCACATAATGCAACCCTCAATGAATATCATCTTGACTTTTGAAGATACGAACAATTATATGCACCAATGAAATATACAAACAAATCTAATATATCATATCTCTATTTTCCACCTTGTTTCTATGATAGCATACTCTTGTGAAGAAATGGATTCTGCATCAAACTTTTTTGTTGTAGGTTCTTGTGGATCCTATTCCTCTGTTTCAGTAGTGGCCTTGGCTTGTGCATGTGAATCAAACTCTCTCCTCCCCATAGCTTCTTTAGCTTATCCATATCTCCTTTCTTACTACTAGTTTTTGTGTAGCAACAGTAGGGTTTCCTTGAGATAATTTCTTTCCTCTCTTATTACTGGTTCTTGTGTGGAAGCAACAAATTCCTTTCTTCCAATGGTTTTCTAGGCTTGTCCATGTGTTGGTTCTTGTATGACAGCAGTAAGACTTCCCATTGTTGTTTATTGTGTGACAACAATAAGGTATCCTTTGATTCTTTTCATGCTTGGACAAATAGGTAGGTGTATGAATGGACTTGAGTATGGAAGTTGAGATAAGGATGTCATGGTTTAAAGGAAGTGATGATGGATGATGGTGTTCCTCCCCCAAACTGAAAGTTTTTAATACCCTTGGAAATATAGAAAATCAAGAGGAAGTGGGACAAAGGCTCAAGTTTGTTTCCAAATACAAATCCATAGCATTCAATGAACTGTGACTAAATAAAGGGAAAAAAAACATACCTTCACCTACCTATGAAATTCATCTTTATTGCAGCATCTGAAATATGATATAGTCCACAATGATGTAAATATTTGCAAGATGGAGCAGTGTGGGTTATCAACGTGTAGCATGATGTAGATATGGAATATTCTTCTGATGTAGCAATGAATCTTGAAATATTATTCAGAGAGGAACTTGGAAATATTTATTCAGAGAGGAACTTGAAAATATTTATTCAGAGAGCAACATGGATGGAATTACTTATTTCTTAATTTATTTGCAAACCTTATCTGCCAACAAGCTGGTTTTCAAACAAGGTATGTCTGGCTGCACCTAGAGGGTTTTCACAATCAGAATTTTATTATTCCCGAGGAATACCTACCAACAAGCTAGTTTTCAAGCATTCTAATGTCTGATGGCGCCTGAGACAGGTTTTCACCATCAACTTTTATTTGGAAATGGGGAAACTTGGCATTGTAAGTGAGCCAAGATATCTTTATGGTGTGCGTTAGAGGTGTACGGAGCAGGGGGGTGGGTGGAGCAGGAAGGCATGGAAGTGTAGGACTAGAGGATGAAATTGATCTGAATGCAGTGGTTATATGAATGACATACTAGTGAATGTCATTGGATTTAAAAGATAACCACATAAGCATATGATACTTTTAGCATGCATGTATATCAAAATGAGAAGAAGGAAATGCATATGCATACCATTGTGTTGGTGAATGAGCATGATAATCATGAGTTCTTCTTGAAGGATTCTTTGGTAGCAGTAGGATGGTGATGTAACAATAATACTTGACTTCTGAAACATTAGTCTTCATATGGTATGCACATCAATTCTTCGTTTGTTGTGTTCTCAATCGGAGAAAAAGTCTTCTTATGTGTAGGCAACAATATTGAATCTTGATGTTCTGGAAGGTATGCCCATATGGCATGAAATTTTGTCTTCAAAAACCACTCGTACATGTATTGACATTATTCAATCTTCCAAGGACCTGAAAAAAAAAACTAGCACTTACTGCAATAAAACATGAGATCATGGAAGAAGAGAGGTTTACAGGCTCTCTTAATCCAAGACATATGCAAAAAATGACAGGTATTTCTTATAAAACAAATCCAAAGAAAAATGAATGTAACAAAATTCACTTTATACATGTTGGAAAGCGGTGGCTAGCCAGACTAACCATCAGTGTTTTGATCATAAATTCTTCGTTCCATTCTCGATTTGAGTGATTCAAAATCCAAAGACTAGTACAAAATGAGAGATAAGTGACAAAAGAAAGACCAAAATCCGCATATAAATGACCACTTTTGAGTTGGTGACCACTGGTGGCAAATTAGTGGTCATATATCACGTGACCAAAAATGTGGTCATATTTAGCTTGGTCATTTATAGCTTATCTTGTGGTCATATATTTGGTCGTATATTTGGTCATTAATTTGGTCATTAGTTGTCACAATTAATGACACAATATATAACCACATTTTTTGTCACGTGATAAATGACCGCTAATTTGTTACCACCAATCGCCAACTCAAAACGGGTCATTTATATGCATATTTTGGTCACTTATCTCTCATGTTGTACCGGTGGTCATTTGTATGCAAATTTTGGTCATTTTTTTAGTCATTTATCTCTTTTTAGTGGTTTCAGAATATAAATAGGGCATGAAGGAATTGAACCACCAACCTCCTACCTATAAGGAAGGTGCTCTACCATTGATCTAGCACACTTAAATAAAATTCCTCATGGATTGATATGAGAATAAAATTTCCAACAGTTAACACCATCTTGCCAAATTTGAAGAAGAAAAAGTGTTGAACTCAACTACTGCAACAGACTAAGGACTATTGTTTTTGGCCATTTTTCCATTTCATTTTTGGTAGTGTTTGAGGTCGCCACAGTACAGTCATTGTTACTTCGATGGAAGTTGACACATTTAGTTAATATATAATATACAGCCTTCCATCTTTGAATAACAAAGACTATTTAGCCATAAGCCAAGTTCTGCAATTTATTTCGGCATAATTTTCAATGCTAGTATATGTTGATATATCTAATATACCCATGCTAAGCCCTTTTTCATCTAAGAAATAACTGGACCAAACAATCTCAGTGATCTCTAATTTCCAGCGACTAAAACCTGATAAGATAGGAACAATTTCTAGTGACACTCTAGCCCTTGTGACAGAATATCCACAATCAACAAGACAATTTTCAAACTGCAAATATATTGAGATACAAAAACATACAACCATCCAAATGAATTGTAGAATTTTCTTTGATCAATGAACCATAACCAAAAGTGACAAAATGAGAATCAATTATGGTTAAATTGGTCAATATTTCTGTAGTCCACATTTAACATCAACAGTCCGAGATGAGTGATGTATGGCAACAAAATATCACAATTTGATCAGTATGGATTTCATTTAGCTATCTTTCAATGGCCATACAAAAAAATTAAATACCAATACTAACAAATGCCAATTTCAATATTCATAACATCCAATATAATTACATAACAAAAATGTAATCTTAAAAGTGCTTATATTTATTCTCATATCAGTTGCAAATGAAAAACTTTGCTGGCAGTGACCAAATTGATGTAAGACCTTGTCCAATACAAAATACGTGTTGGTCTAAATTGAAGAGGATAACATTGTATCCTCTACTTTGTATTTCAATAACATGTAGAATAAGTTAAAACAGAAAACTAGGAAAACCAAAGTACTGACTAACAATCATCTAAAATCCAACTTGTGTATATAGTCTTAGACCAGTATGCAGTTACTTTCCAACAGATGAAATTCCTTTTTCAATGCTTGCTAGTAATTCCTTCTTCAAATTCTCTAACCCAGATCTACCAAGACAAACACATCCCACAAATAAGATTCTTTTTCAAATTGAATGTTGAAAATATATTTAGATGTACCAATGCCTGCATATAAAATCATTTTCAGTTGGTATTCACTAGCCTTTCATATGCACTCAATGGTCCTAAAAGGAAAAACTTCTTCAACACCAGCACGGCCTAGTCTTACTTTTGAAGCAAAAAATTGTAGTTCAGTTACCTGATATCATCAGCATTTCAATTTATACAAATGGCAATAATCATCAAATAGGAAATAACATTCAGAGTCAAATATTTTGAAGCAAATGTTTATTATCTCCATGATTATTATATACCTCTGATGCAACAAAAGCACACTGTACGACACCAGCATAACCCCGCAAACCATGGAGACAAGCATCGACAAATTTAGCTATTGCAAATGCCTGGATTCAATTATAGATTGCCTATGAGAACTGAGAAGGATCACGGAGCAGAAATTATGAAAAATCAATAAAAAAACAATGATTGTAAATATAATTCAAAAAATCCCATCATTGATAAATTCATCGATCTTGTTCCATCTTTTGCCTAGGTTCAACATTAAGCAATATGAATTAGAGAAAAAAGCAGAAGGAGAAACATATAGACATCAATTGCTGTGTAGATATTCACCATCAATTTTGGCAGACGGAGAATAAGTAGTTGAAATATTACATGACGATAGGAACTCTAGAAGCCCTTCTACTTTATACAAATTAATAGACAAATGGTAAATTCTTACCTCAACAACCTCTATCCCCCCATTTTGAATGTGGTTTGTTAAGTATTCAACCTCTTCTTTGGTAAAAGAAAATGATGGGTTGACCTGTATGTAGATATTAGACGTTAGTTTCAGTTTAAAAAATTGACCTTATAACATACCAGTGAAAGCCTTAAGATGAAGGATTACAACAAAAAATGAGGGGATGATAAAATCAGGTCAGCTGATGGACATAAAATAAGAAAAGATCCATTTCTCCACATCTGCAGGCAAGGAATTTAGTGAATAAAACCCAAATCAATTAGAATATGGGGGAAAGGATATCAACCACTGCAAACCATCTCAAAAACCAACAGAAACAGGAAAGAATGGTGAAGCAATATATACAAAGGAACACAAAATTAGATTTATCTTAACGAAAAGACAGAACTAGCTTGCCAAATATATGGATGTATTACCATACTCAACACTGCTCCAATAAGACCGAGTCTTCCCTTACACGCGTCTCTTATTAACCAATAGGTGTGTCAGTTTGAAAATAGCAATGCAGTCTACATTAAGTTTAAACATGTTCTTTTCTGGGAATCACCTCTATTTGTGTAGTGAACTGTACGTGCCATTTAGAAAAACCCTCAGCTCTTGCTCTCTATTCCTTTGAGACATGTTTTTGCACAAACTCCTCACGCTTGATATTTCTTCATAATTTTTTAATGAATTTTCACTTTTTAGCTGGAAAATACTCTTTTTTGGTTGCATTTCACACACATTCCATTAGTATCGTTATTCTTCTTTTTTAGAATATGCCAGCTAATTGTTTCTTGTTGGGGTGTATTGTAGGAAGGTGCTTTATCCTTATAATAGATGTATGAGGTGGAAGTTAGCTCCTTGAGTATGTTAACGCAAATGCTTCACCATCAGCACAACAAATAAAATTTAGTGCTCCCAATTGAGCTGAGAATTTGACAAATGGTTGGATTTCTTCTCATGATGGGAGTTCTTATTTAGTGATTAAGTCAAACTAGTCAACGCAACCATCTTTGACTTCCCCCTCCCAGATCAGTACCTTTTGATTACAACTTTACTCTAGTGACCATCAGTCTCATCCATTAGAAATGGATTTTTCTCTAATTTCTTTGGCACTACCTTCTGAGTGTCTGTTATAGGTAAACAGCGTGCTTGTACTGGAGACAGCCACAAAGGAAAGTCACCAGCATAGTACTCTATCATTATGCCAAAGAACCTTTTAATAGATCCTAGGATGGCCATGTGAATCATGGTGGATAGTTTTTCTCTGAGCTTGAACCAATATAAAATATATCAAATCGTTGAGGTAGATTGAAATCTACCTGAACTGCCTAACACTGCCACTTTCTTCCTAGTGCATCTTCAACCTTAAGATCAATCTTTGGACCATAAAATGCACCACCTCCTTCATCAACAGAATAATACCACCCCTTGTCTTCAAGAGCATCATTTAAAGCAGAAGTTGCTTTCTCCCAAATAACATCACTACCCACTTCCTTTTCAGGTTTTGTTGATATATTTATTTCAAAATTTTTAAAATCAGACTGAGACAAGATCTCTTCTATCAGATCTAAAACACTTCTTATTTATTCATTGGGTCAACGTTGGCCACATTCAATGTGTAAATAATGTCATATTCATGTTGTATATGAGTTCCTTTCTAAATAATCTTCAATATTTTGCCTAACAATATATCCACTAGGATGCCAAAACACCAAGCCTAAAACAGTTGTACCTAGACTGTATGATGAGATGAAATCTTGTAATAGGCTACTTCCAGCGATATCCTTGATGTTTATCATTTTTTCAGATTATCCAGAGTTTCAACCCAAAATCCTCATCCTATAAATTAGAAGCTATCAGGAACAAAATTCCAAGTCGCTACTAGTTTTTTATTTCAATAGGAAAAAATTATTTGAACCCCAACTATACCTAATGTTGCCTAAATAATCAACAATTTTCCTTGGAACAGTTGATAAATCAGCTAAATACACCCCTGCAACACTGTTTTTAGGATGAAATAGTCTGCATGTGAGTGCCTGTTATTTCTAAATCATCCACGGACAATAAATTTCCCTTCCAAAGGTTGCTATATCCCTCTTTATTATCTTAAAGATACACTTGACCAATCTTACAGTATTTTCCTTTGGAGATTGATGGGAGGGTCATTTTTGAGCTCTTCACTCCAATCAAGATTGAAGAAATTGTTAGCCTTCTCACTTTTTGATGGCACTTTAATAAATTCTATGAGAGGAACAATAACATTGATTTTCCCCAATATCCCTTCAAGGTCAGTTACAAGATCAATATCCTTAACTCCTTCATGAGTGGGTTGAGGTTGAGGTTGACTAGGTTGGGGCAAAGGAAGAGATGAATTTCCCCATCTTTTTGTTTGTATTTTGCGTTGGGCTTCTGATATAGTTTTTGCATGGAAACCTTTATGCAAAGATCATACTAGAAAAGTTGTCTCTACCATAATAAGTGAAAGTCATGAGTTCTTCTACTTCTCATGCTAGAAAATGTTAATCGAGACCTAAATTATAGAATGTAAGTTTCTTCATCCATGCTCAAACAAACCAGTACAGTATCTGAAAATAACCATCTTGGAAATGGAGCTCTTCTTAAATCTAAAAAATCTAACTATTCAAGATCACATGGGAGCATTATTGAACTAGTCAGAGTTCTTAAATAAATTTCAAAAGCCTAACCTAACTACAAGAAGAGGAAGGAAAATAAATGTACCTGCCCATTCTTGTGCATCAATAAAATGACCAACAACATCGCAATTAGTAGTGATGAAAAGGCAACCTCAATTTTCTCGAATAAATAGTGTTGCATGCCTGTGATTACCAACCTAGCTTCATAAGAATTTGAGAACTCTCAAAAATAAGTTTTACAACATATAAAAGTTGCTGAAAATATGAGAATGTATTCATGTCAGGGTACCAAAATTCTCAAATGTTCTAAGTACTCTTCATCAGGGGATTCATGAGGCATTAGCCAAAAGGGTAGCTTATGCATTAAGACATGAAACTTCAGTGTATATTTGGGATGCAAGAGTCTCTGGAAACTACCTATAAATTAACCCTTTATACAATATAAACACCAGACAAGTCAAGTAATGGTGGGAAAATTATTGGAGGTTTAGAAACATAACAAACAAATACTTTGATTTTTAAGGCAATTTTTAAATTGAATGCATCACCACAGAAACAATAGTGCATTGGAATTCTTGTATGTCAGACTGGGAAAAACAAGAAGATGCCACAATGCAAAAGTAACACATTCTTGCATGCCAGTTTGTTGAAAGGAATGAGACTGTTCCTAACTTTGGATAGATTTTGGAAACGAAACTCCTATATTAAAACATTGATAAGACATGAATGTATACCATCCTGTAAGCCTTCAGAAATAATTATCAAGGACGGAGAACTTGCAAACTTTTAACAAATAGAAATAAGAACAGTGTTATAAATCTCCAATATTTGATAAGATGACTAGATTGAGACATTTATGGATCGATTCCATAGAAAATACAACATTGAACAGATTTATAGAGCACCTATAAAAGGGTAGCAGTTTAAACAGCCAAATACATTGACCAATTCAGTACCATGAAATTTTAAATAGAAAATACCCCCAAAGAATGGATCATGCATGCTAACATAAAATCAACTAATCAAACCAAGATCCCAAGGACATAGATGCATACTTATTGGAATGAAATTCATATGAATGGATGAATAAATACTGTGCTAATGTCCAGCAAATGAGTGCCACCATCCAGAGAGACAACTATGTGCATACATATCCAAAATCACAAAAGCTGATGTTGCAAGACATCTCTGGCCTATGTTTGAAAAGAAACAAGCACACTAAATGTTGGCCAATAAAATATTATAAACAAGATACATCATAGTGTTCTACACTAGGTATTGGTTCAGCAGAATTAGGAAAAAAAATGAGTTGCTGCACCGTGAAGCTACAACCATACACCAGATGCTCTATCTGTCATATAGAACCCAATACCATATTTTGTGTCCATCATCTAGGAGACATGACTACATAGTATAAAGTCTATCAGTTCTTGTTGCATAATGTCACCTAGTACAATTCGAATGGGGCTAGTTCCTTAATGGAATTTAGCAGTGGACAACATGCAACCTCAAGTAAAAGATGCTAGAAATTAGGAGTTCAATTTCAATTATATGTAAGCATGCTGACAAATAAGTACATCAAAAAGCCATTTTTTTCAGGAAACAAAAAATATATGTGTGATATTGTTAGGAACCTATGTAAACTCTTCTCTTTACTATGTTAGTATATTGTTATTGGACGCATATGCTTTGTAAGCCGTCCCGTAGTATTTGTTGATCCGTAGTTTATATTAGACCATAGTATTGACCCATAGTATTGGACGCATATGCTTTGTAAGTTGTCCTGTAGTATTATATGTCCCATGGTTTTGACTCATGGTATTGGGCATAGACTTAGTATATAAGTGTGTGTTGAGGTCATTGAAGGCACGGTGAAGTTAATTGTATTGAGCTTGCTCAAAGGAGGTTGCCCCCTCGAAGTGGCCCATGATCAATATAAAAGTGATTATGTTCTATTATTTCTGATATTTCGCATATTCTTATTAATTAATTGTTGCAGGTGCATCTCATCTGGTATCAGAGCACTTTCCTTGGCACAAGTGGGAAATGTTTTTTTCTTTTTTTGGGCGGCGACTTTCAGATCAATTTCTGAAACTTTCTGCACAAAATCAGAAGAAACCGATTGCATATCTGAATTCCTCTTTCAAAAATACGCAATTTCAAAAAAACAATCATCTCATTTGGAGTTCTAAAAGTGGAGATATCACAGATTTAAAATCAGCAATTTTTTAGAATTTCGGTGACGGCCGCGGAAATTGCGGCGAGAAAATCCTTTGACCGAGTGCCCAGATTTCTATTCCGCTCTCATGGGTAGAAGCAGAGTGGTTGTTCCAGTTCTGGAAACATGCTATAATAGCGATTCTGAGCAATATAGATCTGCTTAACTGTGGGAAGTACTTGGGCATAAGCCCTAAAACTCATTGTGAGGAGTACCATAGGAACCCCGAAGTAGTTGGCCATTGAGAGGACCTGCCAAGCGAAAAGGGCAACGAACCCTACCTGATTGACTAGTTCCCACCCGTGAGGTAAACCAAGAGTTGTCGTTTGTGGCAAAGCGGTTATCAGTTTTACCTGAGCCGTGGAGTGAGGGGTACTGCCCCAATACACAAGCCGTCAGACAACATTGGTGGCCGAGTGAAACCCCTGAACTGTTAGGAAGCCGCACATACCTAGGGTCCATATCTACTTTCAGCTGAACTATTTTCGATCACTACTGCGCTGTTTTAGATTCATTTTGCAAGCTGTTCCAGATCCAGCCGTTCGGCGTTGTTCCAGATTCCTTCCGAGCCGTATCCGCTCCAGTCTTTAAAAAAAAAAAAAAAAGTATAAAATTCAGTTTTTTCTCCATATCTCCCTTGTTTTACCTCTATTTCCCTTGAAATTTTCAGGGAACCCCTGTCATCCCATTCTGCATCTTTCATTCTTGAGGACCCTCTCCCCAATTCCCCTTCCCAAAGCCCGAAATCCCACATTTGTCTATTTTTAGGGTTTGCCATAACTTCCTCAGATTTCACCCAATCACCTTCAAATTTTACCACAGCGTTCCTTTCTGACTTCTGTTTCTTTGTCCCTCTCTGCCCAATTTTCTCATTCTATCACCCCGCTTCTGAAATCCCCCTTTTTTCTTTCTTGTCCTTTCGACGGTGTCCAAAATCTAGTCAAACCCCAATTACCCATCCGATTGTTTCCCCAATCCAAATTTCCCTTTACTAAATCAGCTTCTGTTTGTGTTTTTCTACCCATTCCACCCAAAAAAAAAAAAAAAAAATCGGGTTATGGTTGTCACCCGTGCAGGAGCACACACCATGGAGGAAGCACTTGCAGCCATCCAAACCAAACTCCAAGATCTGAATGAAAAATTTCTCAATCTCCATCTTCAGCATTCAGCCATGAACAATACCAGACAGCCATAATCTTTTGCAGCCACCGGGTTCTCTGCTTCTAGCAATTTTCATGGGCCGAAGCTTGATTTTCCTCGCTTCAATGGTACTGATCCGACGGGATGGATATACCGAGCAGAACAATATTTCAATCTGCATAATACTTTTGATGTTCAGAAAGTTCCACTTGCATCCTTTCATTTGGAAAAGGAAGCCCTTCAATGGTACCGTTGGTACATCAAAGCTCATCCCGAGCCCAACTGGACAGATTTTTGCCAACTCATTTTGCCACGATTTGGTCCTAGTGCTTTTGACGACTTCACAGGAGCACTCACTAAACTTCACCAAACTGGCACAGTGAGAGAGTATCAGATGGAATTTGAGAAACTAGCCAATCACACAGAAGGATTGTCTGATGAATTCTACAGGAGTTGTTTTATCAGTGGTCTCAAGGATGAAATCTGCTCAAAGGTCAAAATGTTTTGTCCCAACACAATGATGGAAGTCCTAGGGTTGTCTAAGTTGGCCGAGGACAAGATCGCAACTCAACAACGCTCCAAACCCACCTTTGTTCCCTTCATAAATATGGGTTCCCAATGACCTCCCATCACGCCTGCTCCTCAACCAACTCCTATCAAGCATTTGTCTGAAATAGAAATGCAGGCACGCCGAGAAAAAGGGATTTGCTATAATTGTGATGAGAAATTCACTTGGAGACATAGATGTGTTCAACAAAAGATCTATCTCTTGGATGTGGATTCTCCGCCTGCCTTAGAAGTTGGTGAAGAAGCTACAGATACAGTAGATGATCCGGTCGACATGCAACACCCGCCTGTTGACACCCCATCTCCGAACGACCCACCCGAGATATCTCTCCATGCTATAACCGGCGTCACCACCCCACAAACAATGCGGGTCAGGGGATACTTCAAGAAGCTCCCTCTTACCATACTCATTGATTCTGGTAGCACTCATAACTTCATTGACCCTCGAATTGCCAAACAGGCTGATTGTTTTGTCCATCCTTGCTCCAACTTTGAAGTCATGGTTGCCAATGGGGGCACCTTACCTTGCAAGGGGAAGTGTCACAATGTGTGTATCTCTATGGAAGATTATAACCTACGCTCTGACATGTTTGCCTTGCCCTTAGGCGGATGTGATGTGGTTTTGGGCATTCAATGGTTACGCACACTTGGCCCCATCTTATGGGATTTTGCTGAACTTTGGATGCAGTTTAAAGTCAATGGGGCACAACACAAATTTATGGGCTTACAACCAGGGTCTCTCTGCATCATCAGTTCACATCGCCTGGAAAAAATCCTTAAGAAGAATTCACATGGTGTCATCGCTCAGCTCAATTCCATTCAGATGCACCCATCAACAGTCTCCACTACTTCTTTGGATAGATATGCAGGTATCTTTGCTGAACCAATGCGCTTGCTACCTTCACGAAACCTTTCCGGTAATAATTTAGCCACATCTACCTCTCAGCAGGAAATGATGGCTATTTTGCATGCAATACAGAAGTGGTAGCCATACCTATTAGGGAATTATTTCTGCATCAAGACTGACCTCCCGAGTCTGGAAAATTTTCTGGAACAATGGGTCTCCTCCCCAACACACCTGAAATGGGTTATCCACCTCATGGGTTATCCCTATGTGATCACTTACAAGAAGGGTAAGGACAATATGGTGGAAGATGCTCCTTCTTGCACAATTGACGACCCAGTTTCTCTTACAACTCTTTCTCTGCTTGTTCCAATCTGGGTGCAATATGTTCAACAGGGCTCTCTCTTCTATGAACTCCATGCTTCTTAATCAACAGGGCACTCTAGGTTCTGCAACAGGTATGACCAAGAACAATGTAACTTCTTTTGGCAGGGACTAAAAATGACAATTCAACAGATGGTGGATGACGATGATACTTTCCAAGTCAACAAGGGTGAAATGACACTCCTTTCGGGATTGCTCAAACCCTTGCCCATCCCTAAACAACTTTGGCCAACTATTTCTATGGATTTTCTAGCAGCACTCTGGGGGTACAATACCACATCTCACAGAACACCATATGAAGCGGTCTATGGACAAACACTGCCAGTTCTTCTTCCATACACCCTTAGCAGCTCCCCAGTTCAGGCAATTGACTCGGTTCTTCGAAACCGCAATCAGATTCTTCTCATTCTACAGGACAATCTTCACATGGCCAGAATTCGCCTGAATCAACAAGCTGATCAGCACCACTCTGAGCGCATTTTCCACGCAGCTGACAGGGTTCTTCTTCATCTACAGTCTTCCAAGCAATCCTCCTTGACTCTCCAAAGGCGTCAGTGGCCTGAAATGCAACCCGAGGATGCTACCGGGGAACCACTCCTTCAGCTTCTGCAGCAATTTCTCCAACCAAAGCTTTGAGGTCAAATCTTTTTCTAAGGGAGAGGGGATGTTAGGAACCTATGTAAACCCTTCTCTTTACTATGTTAGTATATTGTTATTGGACGCATATGCTTTGTAAGTCGTCCCGTAGTATTTGTTGATCCGTAGTTTATATTAGCCCATAGTATTGACCCATAGTATTGGACGCATATGCTTTGTAAGTCGTCCCGTAGTATTATATGTCCCATGGTTTTGACTCATGGTATTGGGCATAGACTTAGTATATAAGTGTGTGTTGAGGTCATTGAAGGCACGGTGAAGTTAATTGTATTGAGCTTGCTCAAAGGAGGTTGCCCCCTCGAAGTGGCCCATGATCAATATAAAAGTGATTATGTTCTATTATTTCTGATATTTCGCATATTCTTATTAATTAATTGTTGCAGGTGCATCTCGGATATAAGCAAGAAATAGAAAAAAAAAGCTCTAGTTGGGGGAAATGTTTGTTTCTGAGGAGAAAACCATTATAAGCTTATGGTAGGCCTAAAAGCATAACAAAATACTACATAACATAAGACTACATGAGCATTGAAATACACTAAAGTCTACTTGTTCAACTTTCATAATATTAACAGGCATAATGAAATGGATCTGAAACATACTGAATTTTGTAGTAGTTCATAAACCGGTCAAATCCAACCACAACAACCCCAACCTACAAAACAATGCCACTTTAGTTTTGAAGCATGTTTAGGAGGTAAACCAGGAAGAATGCACACAGACAAGTAACAAATACATGGAAAGGATGGAATATTAGAATTTCAAAATAAAACAGGTAAAAATGAACAAAAACATTGTGAATGTCAAGTTTAGAGAAATACATCTCTGTCATGCTCCATGAGAAATACAGGTTTGAATTCTATCTTTTAATCACCATCTTCCTATCAAGAAGAAATAATAAATGTCACTTTCCACATAAGGAGAGTTTTCAAAGTGGTCACCTGTAATATGCAACAGCATCCAAGAGGAAGCATGATTGGACAACCTCGGGCACTCGCCATCCTCCCATGGCCCCTTCTGGACAAACAGATCAACTTTCGAATATACAATTGCCATACACATCTCACCAGTCACGACAGAAACAAGGACCCATTCAGGGTACTTCATTTCAACATTTAGTTTCTTCAGGTATTTTCTGTTGTATGTTATAACTATGATAGGTATTGAACAACTCAACATGTAATATGGATTTGGTAAATATGTGGTAGATTTGGTCGGTAAGATAGACTTAGGATAAAAGTTAATCACTTGAGCACACACCACCTTTTTTGGGAAAAATTTACAAATAAAATATATATATATATATATTTGAAAAATAAAAAAGATCTAAAAACTAGAGTTTTAGGCTAAATGACAGTTATTTTTTTTTTTTGAAATGCAGGTGAAAAGACAGAGTCACAAGAATCTTGGGAAAAAACAATCAATGGGAGCTTATCAAGGCTTGATGGGGAATCTGAAAATTATGACAATTGGCAAAAGACCTCGAAAATCGAAAAAAAATCAAGCACTAACAAATGAAGATCCTTAAAAATTTTACTAATACATTTTAAGTGCTAACACAAGGGAAGACAAACTTCCCAATGCGGGAATTAGGTAAAAGTGAGAGAATGCTAAGATACAGATTTAGGTTCAACATATGTTGGTCCTTTGGAGCCTCTGTGAGACACCTTCTATCTTGGCACATCTTCAAACTAAACAGTTTTGTAGGATAATTTGCAGTCTGGATTGGCTTATAGATTGGTTACTAAATTCAGATTATTGTATGTACAGAAGAGGAGAAACTCATGGAAAGAAGGGCCTTCCTTTAGGCATGCCATGTATTCTCCATGATAAGTTTATGCAAGCTTTATTGTAAATTTTTATGGTTCAACTTAAAGGAGAGTGAATTAATGAAAATCTCATAATCATGCAGGCTAAGCTTAACCTACGTAGATAGTGGTTCTATATAAACCTACTAGTAAGATATGCAGAAATCTATACACAAGAAGGATAATAACCTATTTCATAATCAATGCTCTATTCAATTACAACACTTGTTGCACAAAAAATGATATTCTATGAAGGAAAAATGAACAGACCATATTAGCATCTTTAGAGTGTTGTGTTATCTGCCTACAAGTAGGCTTGAAAACTGCAGTTTCTTATTACTTCATCATGGAGAACTTACAGTGGCCTAGTTGATGCTCTTTGTTCTTTTAATTGTTTTGGATAACATTAGGAAAATTGGAAAGAGAATGGCCATGCAAAGTAAGGAAATTAATCATGTGCTTATAGAGCAAGTCAAGTAAAAGATTAGTGAGGTAATCCTACCAGATAGTGGTAAGATATTTTGTATATCATGATTAAATGTTTAAAGGATTAGTTCTTGGATTATGGCATCCAATTATGGATGGACTTCTCTTTTCATTTTATTTTCACTACAAAATTATTGTTTGATATCAATGTTTTCAACCATGGTGCATACTGAGAGTAAAATCTAGAACAGTATGACAAACAAAGAATCCTAAAATTTCATGGCAAAACAAAGAAGGTGCATTTGGAGGAATTAATGGTTCTTAAGTAACAAAATATGTCTTTTTCCTTTGTAGGTTGGTACTATTTTTCTATTGGCCATGACAGGTTTTGGGGCCTTTATGCTTTTCTTTTTGGAAGCCACAACAAATACCATTATAGTTGGTCTACTGATGTCTTTAACATCGGTTGGTGGTTTTATGGCTATTTTCTTCTCATGTCTTGTGGCAATTTTTGTGGGAGATTTTTCAGTTGCTAGTTTTATTATCTCTGTGATAACTTTGGTGACCATCACATCTGTTTCTATTGCTACACGTACGCCCCACGTTGATATTTGTGGAAATATTATTTTTAATTTTGTTTCCGTTTTACAATTTTTCTGTATATGAAATTATCAATTTTTATATCGGTATTATTGGGTTTAAAGAAGATTTATTGATTATTTAAGCTAAGAATTAAACCAAGCTAAAATATGAACTCCTAAATGCTGCTTTACAACAACAACTAGTCTATTGCACTATTGTGTAGTTTTATATTTACAATTGCATTATTCCTCATGGTCAATTTGCAAGTGATGTCTGGTAATAAATTTTGTTTTGGCTGTGTGCTCATTTGAGATAAGACTTATAAATATGGTTTAAAATTCAAAACACAAAAAATCCTTCACGAACATGATAATTCATTATTGTGTAGGCCATTGTGATTGGAAGGAGAGATCATAATTCATGGTGAGTTTCATGTAGATAATGCAATTGGCTTGGAAATAATTCAAATAAACCTTTACAGATAATTTTGGCATACCAATAAGAAAGAGTTGCTCGCAGTCATAAAATACATATGGAAAGTCAACTCAAATATTGTTTTGGGCGCTCTATGATCGCTCTGGTTCTGGCAACTCTGTTCTTCTTTCTAGCTCAACAACCTGCTAGAAATAAAAGAACCTTGAGAGACCTCGGCAGGAAACTAAGATAATCACTTCAAAAAGTGCTTCAGGATGCCTTCAAATACAACCTAGAATCTCATAAGAATAATATGTCCTCACCCTATTTACCTACCGTAAAAAAGAACTAACGAGAATGAATCTTAGTATTCGGTAGAGATAGAATTTTAGTTACTGTAGGAAGAGGAAAGGAGGGTACAAAAATCCAAGGGAGAATGACAATGAGAACTTTATTCTCCTTGCCTTGCAGGCATGGTTTCAAGAAGGACCAACCGGTGACAATCAATACAATGAGGGTAGAAAATCATAATTCCTTTCATAAAACTGAAAAAATAAAACAAAACATCCCATCTAGGAGATGAGGGAAACCATGAATACATGGATCTGGTAGGGTGTAAGACTATTTCTCACCACATAGATCCAAACCCCAGCCAACATGTATATCAAACACAGTGAAAAATAGAGCTTCGGCAGAAGGGTTTCACCAGCCAAAAGATAATCCTTGGTGCCATCACTGCCGTCCTGAAGATTATACATAAGGTTGAGGGAAGCTATTTCTCAAAATCATTAAATGTAAAGAGGAGTTTAATGATCTTAATCTAAGGTACACAAACAAAGACTTGAACCCAGGCATATCTGGTGCTCAAGAATAACCCCATGGATGCAAGCTCAATATTCTTCTCTTTTATGGCGCATTCTTCATGTAGATTTCCAGGCGGCCTATGTGAACCCAAATTCGTCAAATTGAATCTATTAATGTCAAATTTCAACTAAACAAAAGGACATAAACCTCATAAAAAAGGCCATTGTATTACCATTGCCATTGCAGAAACCCTTAGACTCCAACCAAAATATCTGAGATCTCGCACAAGGGAGTTGCCAAAATATCAAGTGATGGTTAGATACATGGAGCTAGTTCCGAGCCTGAAATTTATGTATTCATTTCGCATGCCCTAGCTTCCATACAATGCTGTGATCGTATTTTCCACTAGCACCTAGGTTATTTTCATATGCCAGTGAGGAAAGGAAGTAGCAAGTGGGACAGACAGAGGACTTGTGTGACATACCCCAAAGAATAAAACATTATGTTAATTTTAATTATTGTTGAAATTGATTTTCAATAAAGGGGCTAGATGTGAAATCTGCCCAATAAGTCCTAGAAGGACTAGTGTAATAAACACTATGATTAAATTATTTTTAATAAAAGAATGAAGAGGAACAACCATGTTAAATGAGGAGATCATGCATGGAAAAGTAAGGGACAAGTTGGAGTTAGCCTCAGGGAGATCAGAACAAGTATGAGAAGTGTAATTATGACACTAGACACACCCTGAAAATCAGGGTTTTGTTAGCTGCAAAAATTCCATGAGAAATTGGCTGCAAGTGGTAAGACCTAGGCAAAGATAAACTATAAAGAGGAAGCATATGTGCAAGGCAGGATGTTTCTTAGTATACTAGAAGAGAATTTCTTGTTGTGTGAGCAAAAAGTGTTAGGCAAGCTGCTTTCTGGAAAAGCTGAGATTTTAGATCTGAGGTTGACTGTCCTTACTTTTACATGCATGCGTCTAGCTGGGAAGTTTTTCTAAAAATTCCTACATTCAAATGAATTATGTTTTTTAATTATTAAACTATTAAGATGGATCCATGATGTTTTATTTATTAACTATTAAGATGGATGTATGATGTGTAGTTATCTATATTGTTCAGATGGATTCTGGAAAGCATCGATTCGAACTGATATCGTGGTGTTGGTATATATATATATATTTATAGTTTGAATTAAAAGATAGATGCGGATGATTTCTAAGTACTTCATCTATCTATATTCCCTAGTTCGAATAATAAAAAATCATATCATAAGATGCATTGTGTAGTCGTATGAAGGGTAGAACGTTGAACATCTCGGGATACAGAAAATTTATACAACTATCGACAAAACTCGCGATTTAAACCTTTTGTTAGTCGATCCTAGTCTTCTACTCTCATCTAAGAGAGGACCTATAGTATATAGACTTTTCCTATTATTGTACCTGTTAATCGCAGTTTGGTGAATTGGCTTGAAATTGAGCTTGTGGGTCAAGCTAGATCCCGAACCCTTCCTTTCGAAAAATCTACTTAGTTTAGACTTTTAAAACGTGTATTGTAAATCTTGAAGATTGGAACCGTGAATCAAGATAGATCCTGGATCTGCTAATTTTCCTTTCATTTAATTAGACAGAGTAGAAATTTTTACAACAACTTTGAAGGTTGAATCTGGGTTATTATTAATCGAGGAATTCTTGGTAATAGTACAATGATTAAATCCTTTTAAACAGAAATCTGAAAACTGTGTGGTAAATTCCAGTTAACCCTAGTTATTTTTCCTTAGATAGAGTAAATCTGTTTGTTGAATAATAAAATTGCTAAGGATTTAGGATAATTATATTTTGAACTGATAAGTGCACTGCGAATTTCCAGATTTGGTCCTAGGTTAATTTTTCGTAGATGTAGTAAGACTGATATTTGTCCTTACTGCCGGGGAAAACAATTTTTCACTTAATGTTTATCCACGAGACAATGTCAAGTCTGGGTTAGGGTCTCGTAGACGCCCAACCTTGGACATTCATTCTTTCCAGAAAATATAATACAGTAAAAGAAATCCCACCCTATTACTTAAAATACATTTTAATTGGAAAATCTGATTACCAACAGAATTTAGGATAAAACTGTAAGTCATATCGCTTAATCTTGGAGCGAGATAAACTCTGTAAATGAACGAGTTACCTTTCCTTTCTAGAAAACAAGAAAACCTAAGTATACAGCTACGGTTTCATCGGCACGTTTCAAAAATTAAGTGGAAATATTATAAGAATCACCAATAGCAGATTTATGGGCCCTTTAAATTTTATCCCAGAGATAACCGCAAGGATAAACCTTGACAGAAGACTTCATACAGTAATTTCGGATAAAATTCAGAATAAACGAATTTTTATTAAGTCAAAAGCCTGAATTGCCCATTGTTATGCAAAAGAAGAAAAGGCCGTAATGTATAGCTTAAGAAGTCATTTCATAAAATTTGTATAAAGTTTCAATTCCATTGTTGTTCCTTAGCACTGACGAGGTTCCATTTCTTTTACCCTAACTATAACTAGCTGGCATTGCAAGCCAACGTTGACCATACTGAGAAAAACGTTAATACAACTACTTAGTTGAGGTTATTAGTGCTTGTAATGCCAAGCTAACCCCTGCGTCGAGATGAGGGCCATTTTCAGTCGCTGAAACCTTAGAGGTCACGGTATTTCCCTAATCGACCTCAACCAGGGATATTTTTACTTACGGGGTTCATCCTTTTTAGCAAAGAAGGAAGCTCGTAGTCGAATTCATTGCTTACCAGGAGATGAAATTCGCCTGCGGTAGTGATGAAGACCTCAATAATGCCCTGCAGTAGATTTTGCAAAACTTAAGTTAAAATTTTATAACAAGAAGTGAAAGAAAAATATATTTATATATAGTGACAGTATAAAACGGACACCAGGATTACTGAGTTCGACTTTTTGAAATGCAGGAGCGAAAGTGCTCCAGTGATACGTTTAAAACCGTCGTTGAAGGAACCATGAATGTGGTTTGCTGAACTTTAACATATTCTTAGAGTTTCGCCTAAAAACGTTTTTCTATGCCTGAGTTTGAATGCTACAAGAGCTGTGTAAAACCCTGAGCCGAGGTGCTCTGCCTCTAATCTGAATGGCGTTTAGACCAAATCCTTTTCACTTCCCCCAAAAAAATAATAATAATACTTACAGCTCAATAGTTATGCTTTCACATGGGAGAAGTAATTTGTCAAATGAAGGACAGGAATTTCTCTGCACTTGGGGTCAAGGGCAGTGAAGGAGGCTTTCAGTATTCTCTCATCCTTAAAGATTACACCGGATTTTGTGAAGTGACTTATAGCTGGATCCAAGCAACCCTTAGGTTGAACTTATACCTTTTTGCTGAGTTAGTAATTGGGGTTTACTTCATTGCTCGGTCATGTTGAATGGAAAAATTTTACAAGTTTATTTATTGGAATGGACCAAGTAAACCTTGTTGCTAAGAAGATAGGTGAAGGTCCTTAGGAGAAGGATCCGAACCTCTAGTGGTACACATGATAACCTTGTATTTTATCAAAATGAATTCTGCATTAAAGATTCAAACCCTTAGTTCGGTGTTATGGAGCTTGCTTTGAATTTCAATGGAAAAACTTACAACTTATGGTTAGGAACTCTTACCTACAATCAGTTCTAGCCCCAAATTTTTCCTGTAGGTCGCAATTGTCACATTAATTTATGAGGGGTTAGCCGAAGCTAAGTAAACAGTGATAAACTAAAGGCTATCCACCTGCTAAAGGAAAAGAACCCCTGATTTTTCTAATGTTTATGTTCGTATCAGAGTTCTTCTGGAAAAGCTTCGATGCACAATTATGAAACAAGTGTACATATATATATTTTGTATTGTCACAAGAACTCTTACATGATTATGAAGTAAGTGTACAGAGTTATAAATTTATGTTGTCAAAGAGTACTTATGTAGTTATGAAGCAAGTGTACAGATTTATAATTGATGATACAAGAATTACTTACAAAAAAGAAAAAAAAATTATGGGTATATCACAACTTGTATCAGCCACCATCTTGGGAAATTTTAAGTCCTTGATATGGGTGTTTATTTTATTTTGTCTTTTTATTTTTATTATTTCTACAATTTTTTTTTTATATTCCAAATCCTAATTTCCATATTAAATTCTCAACATTTTTACACAAAATATTCAACTCATTCCATTTTATTCATATGCCTTCAACATGAGTGTATGATATTCAATTTGTTCAACATTGGTAATACTTTCTAATGGGTAATGATATTATCATATTCAATTTGTTCAACATTGGTAATACTTTTTAATGGGTAATGATATTATCACACATTTTCATTATAAACTTGTGTACATTTATATATTTTGCACTTTCATTTTAATTATAAACTTGTGTACATTTATATATTTTGCACTTTCATTTTAATTGTAAACTTTACATGTTTGGTAGGTTATTGATATGTGAAAAATACCTTTATTAACATTATGGGTTCACCTTGAGAAAGGGCTCATAATTAGATATTCCTCCATTGAAATGACGAACCTTTTGATTATGGCCAAATTATCATAATTGGGGTATAAATTATGAAATGAAATTATTATGTAGATATGTAACTAACTAAACCTTACTAAAATGAGTAAAATGGATCAAGGATTGAATCAATAGCAATGGATATAGTGTATGGTAAACTAGAAATGAACCTAAGTTAAACCCTCCAAACTCCTACGTGAAGTGGGATGATCCAATTGTTGGGTACACTTCCATGTTATACAACTAGTGAGCTGAAATGATACCTGATCAATGATGTAATATTAGGGAGCATAGTGTACTAGCTAAAGCATATCCACAATTAGAGGCTAAGAGTAAGCAAGAATAGTCCAAGAGTATTGAGAGACTCCTTCCTTCATGTCAAATGCTAGGCATGTATATGATAAGAAAATTTGAAAAAATATTTACCACTTCACCGTATCAATCCGATCTTCCGCAATGTTTCCAAGATGGAATTCATAACCAAGCGCCCAGTAATGGCCCTGGGATTGTCAAACTATTGTGTGTGAGGAGGGGGGAGAACATGGCATATATATATATATATATAATCAATTTCATTTTTTTATTAATTTTTAAAATATAAAATGTGAAAATAATTAATTTTTATAGAATTAAATATTTTCTAAAGATGTAATGTGCATTATAGAATGAAAATAATATAAGAAATCTTTTAAAATGTAATATGTATTCTAAAATTAGTTTTATATAAAAATAAAATTTATTGTGCATTGTAAAATTAGTTATAAAAGTTAAAAGTAAAATGTTATATATATATATATATATATTTCTCCTTTAATATATATTCGGGTCAAAACCCTTTCATGGAATGAAGTTTTTTCATCATCTTAGATGTTTTGGGGGATAATGATATCACCTAAAAATGATTTAGAAAGAAATGACAATCTTAAGATCTCATATAACATTTAAATGAATATTTCATAATATGGTTTTAGAGGCGAAGTTGAAGTGTATATGTGGCTTCAAAGAAAAATCAAACTAGGCTTTAGGTGTCCGAGGCACATAATAAAAAAGATAAGTTAAATATAGCCCTTCAACACTTAGAAGGGTGAACACATACATGGCAGGTAAGATGGATCACCACACATCCCAAAGGAACTTTTAGTAAGTTCATACTTGCAATATCCCAAAGAGTTGACCAACATTTCACAACACCCCCTATAATCCCAAATGTCACAAATGCTTTTATCCTTGGTCTAAAAGGCCCAAATGTCACAAATGCTCTTATCCTTGGTCTAAAATCCATGTATGTATCCTTAGGAAACTTTATATCGATATTGGCCTCAAAGAAATGATAACTTATCCAACATGTATTGAAAAATAATCCAAGTTGTATACTATTAATGTTAAAATTTACTAAATTTTAACACTGCAGATGGATTTGGAGACCCCCTAGAAGGGATCTCCAAATCCATCTGCAGTGTTAAAATTCAGCTAGGGGGTCTTCGAATCCATTTGCAATGCTAAAATTTAGCTAGGGGGTCTTCAAATCCATCTGCAGTGTTAAAATTTAGTAAATTGTACAAATTCATTATTAAAATTATAATTTTCCATTGTTAGAATGACACAACTAAAAATGACCAATTGTTATGTGGTCAATTTTAGTTTAGTTCTTATCTCGTGACCAAATTGGTCATTTATCTTGGTCATTTTTAGTTTAGTTCTTATCCTGTGACCAAATTGGTCATTTTTAGTCAGTTCACTTAAAATTTCTCAATTTTGGTCATTTATCCCTTGAGAAAGTTGTGGTGACCAAATTGTTTGGTCACTTGGTCACTTATCTCTCATTTTGTACTAGTGAAATGAAAGTGTATTAATATGGATACTTTCATTAGAAATAGGTTTTAGAAATTCCATGAGATGATATGTCATATATTCTGAGTAACAACCTTCATCCTAGTGTTGTTTGTGAGTTCCAACCTAGACCAACAATCATTATTTTGAGTACATATTTTCGTTTAAGGACGGATTGGCGTGATTCCAATTGGAGGTAAAATTATATTCATATAGGTAACTCCAATAGAAACAGGTTTTGAATACAATAATAATTGATGGGTCAAATACGCCAATGAACAATGAAGAAAGTAGAGTTTTCAGAGTGCAGATTTATGACAGTCAATTAGTATTTTGGTCATAAGTTTGTCATATGATATTGAAATGAAGCGATTCAAATTGATTTGGAAACTATACTTATATTATAACATCCCATAGAAACAGGTTTTGAAAATTCATCCATTAGGTCTCCCAAAACGTGTATGTCCCAACTTTTTTTTGAGATTCCTACTCTACTCGCAGTAAGTATTTTGATCATATCTTTTTCGTTTGACAACCAAATTGAAAAATTCAAATTGGAATGGAAACTAGATTCAAAGGGATAATTAGGATAGAAACAAGTTTTAAAACTAATCCCATATGTGCCCTCAAAATAGGACTATCCCGATTGTGTTTCAAAGAGTTTCAATAAGCCAAAATGCCACAAAATGCAATAAACAAAACATAGATTCCCATACAACGATTTGAATAAGTGTGAATGCTTGTAATGATAGAATTTTTCATGGAATACATCCACATATCCAAAAATTCAAGCATTGATTACCTATAATGACTTACACATCGTGTTGCAGCAATTGCTGCAACTCCTAAAACAAATGATATGATATTCAAAATAAGATCTATGTAATTCTGTGGTTGTCTTATTTTCAATGTACTGTATTAAAAATAATCCAATAAAATGAAATCCAAGCACTTAACAGGATCATACAAGTCTCAATATTGAAGTCTTATATATCCTCATAGCTCCTCCTCTGTTAGGATCTTCATTCACCAATGCTTCCTTCCTCTTACCAGCTTCCTACAAAAGAGAGATTAGTAATATGGGTGGCTCTTACTGCACCACTCAGGGGAATGATGCACCAAAAATGAAATGAAACTTAAATGGAAAGAAAGAAAAACATCACTCAAAGCAAATTCAATCAATTGAAAAGTAATCATGCAATCTACATGCCCTGACCCTTATGAGGCCGAGCCCGTTACAGTCTATCGAACGATACATATCTCTTCACTACATCTTACCGCCTTGACACCTCAGGATCAGGAACACATCTACCATGAAATGAAACTAAAACCAATGCTAATTTGTACTTTTGCGCGTTTGATGACCTCATTGGAAATGGTGCCAAAATGTTGGGCAGATTAATTGCTTATTAAAAAAATCAATTCACAACATAAATTATCAATCTAGGGTAACATTTGGTTATTTCAAGGTTATCTTGAAAAATCTATGTATGCCACAATTTTCTCTTCTAGCATTGGTAATCTAATATGCATTGCAGTAAAATAAACCAATTCACTCTTGAAAAAAATAAATATGAAAATCAATCTTCACAGTTGGCGGGAAGAACATGAGGAGTCTTCACTCAAGTAGCTGATATGACCCCTTGCCATCACACGTTGATTGAACACTCGTGCACACTTGCAGAAGTAAACACACTCACACTTGCAGAAAAGTAAATCACACTTGCGAGAACGTAAATCACACTTGCAGAAAGTAAATCACACTCACACTTGCACAATATGGTTGCAACCATGTCAATCTATGAATCTAACACACTTGCATAAATAAATAAATCAGATTAAAAATACATCTACAAAAATAAATTAATCAAAAGAAAATACATTCTATGCTAAACAATAAAAAGGAGTTAGTCTAATTACAAATTACGAAAGTGAAAGAACTACAATATACATCAACAAAACAAAAGAGAAATAAATTAAAGAATTACAATCTACATTACAAAAGGGATAAAAAGAAATATAATTCTTATTCCATCACGAATTGGACTTGTTGCTCTAAGAGTCATCTCCTTTGAATGGATAAGGAGCTCTTATTTATACATGAGTTTTGCATAACAAATAATAAATGAAGATCCAAAATATCCTCATGAAGATCCAAAATATCCTCAACAAATTACTAATAATTTGGATCTCAAAATCAACTGAAATCTAATCCCAAATCCTTTGCTAACCTCCATGCTATTTAGGATGTCTTTGAAGTCAAATTCGAATTTTGATATGAGTCATCATAACATTCCCAAAAATCATCCTAAGTGACTCCTAATAGCATTTAACTTGTTGGGTCCATCATATATTACATGGAGGTCTTCAAATCTTTGTAAATAAACCAAATATGCACTCTCATCCACCACCAACTTGTCCCTTTTAGATTCAAATAATTTAACATCATAATTTAAGACATATAAGAAGAATAGAAATAATGGATTTATAAAAATCCATCACCCTTAATGAATATGTTCCTCCAAGGTGGCTTCGTGGAGTTGCAGCAACAGTAACAACAGGAGTAACGACATTAGTAATGACTTAATAATCCATCATATGAAAAATATTAAGTATCCACTTTTGTTGATCTCCAACCATATGAGTTGCAGAAAATATACTGGAGTAACAACAACTATCCTAGATCTGGTTCTGCAAAAGTCATCAAACTCATCCACGTTTCAAAGATAAGTGCAAAATATGTTATTTTTCCAATGTTTAACCATAATTCACATGAAATACTAAGGAAATGCAAATGGAAACCACCTTAGGTATAAATCCCGCAAATAAGCATAAACATAGATTAATAAGCATTAATAGAAGGTCATGGGAACACAAGAATAGATTAAAAGTAGGGAAAAGATAGCGTAAAATAGAGACAATCCCATGGCCCAACAATTGTCTCAGGGTGAGTACATACAAAAGGTGTTGGAGAGGCTTAGAATGCAGAATGCAAAACCAATTAGTACACCTTTGGCCAGCCATTTTGAATTAAGTAAGGAGATGTGTTCCAAGACACAAGAAGAGATAGATTACATGTCCAGGGTTCCCTATTCATCATCTTTTGGCAACTTGGTGTATGCCATGGTGTGCACAAGACCAGATATTGCACACGTAGTGGTATTTGTGAGAAGGTATATCAACAATCCAGGTAAAGAACATTGGAAGGCGGTACTGTGGATTCTCAAGTATTTGAGAGGTACTACCACTCATGCATTATGTTCTGTAGGTTCAGACACTGTTCTACAGGGATATGTTGAAGAAGATATGGCACGTGATAAAGATAGCAAAAGCAGCACCATAGGGTATGTCTTTATTGTAGGTGGAACAACAATAAGTTGGATTTCAAAACTACAGAAGGTTTTTTCACTTTCAACAACGGAAGCAGAGTATGTTACTACTACAAAGGCTAGTAAAGAGATGATTTTGTTACAAAGGTTCATGGAGGAATAAGTTGGGTAAGAAGCAGGAGAATAACAGGTTGTACACTGACACCCAGAGTGCCATTCATATTGCAAAGAACTCAACCTTACATTCTAAGACTAAACATATACAGCTCATGTACCATTTCATATGGTCTGTTGTGGAAGATGAACTGTTGAAGCTGGAAAAGATACACACTAGCCAGAATCCTGTAGACATGTTGACAAATGTAGTAACCAGATAGAAACTAAGTTCCTGATCAGTTTCAGTTATCCTTCAAACATGAAGTTGAAAATAAGAAATTTTCCAAATCCAAGGTTCATAGCATAATCCAGTGAGTGCAGCAACGGTGGAGTTGTTGTGATCAGTCTCCAAGTGGAATATTGTTGGTTGTGGAGCCTGATATTCCTTATTCAAAGGTTGTGTTTTGGCCGTGTTTCGATCCCATCCCATTACTGCGGGGTTTTGGGGGTATTCCCCCCCCAAAATAGTCACCATGGGGGGTCTAGGGGGTGGTGACTATTTTGTAAGCCCCCTTGGTGGGGTTTCTAGGGAAGCTCCCCCGTAGTGAAAATTTTGGAAAAAATGCCTTGTAAAATGTTGTAATTTCATAGTCATAACTTGGTCAATAATGGGTGATTTATGGGACCATGGTATTAGGTGTTCCATAATATTTTTCTCATGGTAATCCCTCTTTAAAAGGAAGGAATTTTAATACGGCTATGTATTGTAGCATTGTAAATATATATGATTGTGTGAGAGAGACTGTGAGGGAGTGAAGAGGAAGTTGCAGCGGATGTGCTGCAAGTTGTATCCCTTCATTTGTTGGATGGTATAATAATAAGGACTGGCAATTTCTATGTGAACGTAGCCCATGTTGGGTGAACCATGTTATATTTGTGTCTCTCTTGTAATGTGTTTTATGTGATTTATATTTGCATCTTGTTTATTGTTATTGCTCTACGATCCTATTTTTCTAATAGCTTTAAGATCATTCTTTAGAAAAATCAATTTTATTCATAGATTTATACCAAATTTTGCTAAGATTACTAAACCATTGAACAAGTTGCTTAAAAGGGATGCATATTTAAAGTGGACTGGTGAATCCAAGAAAGCATTTGAAGACATTAAAGATGCTATAACTCGAGCACCATTATTGGTAAGTCCTTATTATTCTAAACATTTTCAGATGTTTTCTTTTGCATCTACTAACGCTATTGCATGAATCCTTCTATAAAAGAATGACAGGAATGAAGAGCAAGATCTTGAGATCGGGATACTATTGGCCCAACATTTTCCAAGATGTGTATAAGTATATGCAAAATTGTCAACCTTGCCAACTTTTAACAGGAAAACAAAAAATTGGATCCTTTCCACTTCAACCAGTCATAATCGAAGCACCGTTCCAGTAGTGGGGTCTCAATTTCATCGGTGAATTTAAAGAAAATTCAAGTAATGGCCACAAGTGGATATTGATCACCACAGATTAATTCACTGAGTGGGTTGAGGCTATCCTGATGAAGCAAGCTACAACAAAAGTGGTTACAGATTTCTTGGAAGACAAAATGATCACACACTTTGGGACCCCAACCAAGATTATAACAGATAATGAACAATATTCTAGTGGGGTTGAGTTATCTACCTTATTGTTATAGGTCAAATTTGCACCTCTCCGTCTGTGATCACCCTGACCTGTTGATCACACAAAAGGACAATTTGGATGGAGGAGCATGTTGACCTTGGATAAGATGACAACTCATTCCATTTCCTGAAAATACTGGAAAACCACAAAAAAATATCATCTTGAGATATGATCGCTACTATACTCAAAGATACTAGCGCCCATACGCTACTCCACTGTATAAAAGTAGCGCTCATATCCAAGTATACGCGACTCCAGTGCAGCAAAGTAGCGCCCGACATTTAAAATCAATTGAGCGCTAGTTGTTAAATACTAGGGTAGCGCTCTATACGCTACTCCACTGAAGAAGAGTCGCGTACATCTTAAAAGATGATTAAAAAATATATTAATTCATCGAGGAGGATTAGTTCATGGCAGTTTCTTAACTCCCCCAACTTCCTCCATAACTACATCTCGACCTAAATTGCTTCTTTGAACTTATAAATACCAAGAAGATTAAAGGAGCAAGGTTAGAAAATGATGGCTAGAAAAGCTAGAAGATGAGTTAATGGAGAAACTTTAGGACATTGGAGAAGTTGTTACAGAAGACATTCAAACCAGAGCAGAGCCAGAGCCCAGAATCTAGTTGCAGAAGCCTGCTTCATTATGAGGTATATTTGTACTGCATCCCAATTTTGACAAATAAAGGTTGAAGTGTTTCCTTGTTCCAATTTGAATGTGTTATGAAATGGCATTTTAAGTTGGATTTATTTTGGTCAATGATGAATATTAAACATAGTTTTTGTTTATTTCATGCTTTATATGTTGCCCAAAATGTTTGAGGAAGGTATTGTTGTCGCAGGTTTGCTGAAGGAAAAGTAGATTTGGAAACTGGACACAGGACCGAGTCAAGGCTAGGATGAGACTCCGGTAAAAAGGTGTGTTCTCTAAATCTACAATCTATTTCTTTTGTAAATGCCTATGTAATAACATTAATGCACTTACCTGTCACCCCAACCAAGTTGATAGTTTAGTTTCCTGACTATAGGGTAGAAATATCCGCCAACAGACTGGCGACTCCGCTGGGGATATAGAGTTTTTGGCTTTAGGAAACCTTGTTTTTGGGTGTCTTCTCAGTTTATTTTGATTTCTTCGATGTGTTAAGAACCTTTTTAGGTATCCCTTGTCTTTGTCTTGCCTGCTTTCATCAGTTTTTATACCTTCCAAAGTCAGTTTCCAAGCCTTTGAAATATGAGCGCTACTCTGATATATGTACAGTAGCGCCCATACGCTACTGTTCTGTATATACAGTAGCGCCCGTTTTGGCATGGGCGCGAGTTTCTCTACTACACAGTAGAGTACATTTCCTGAAGCAGTCATTTTTTTGATTTGCTTGTTTTTTTTAGCCCTGTGGTGATTTGCTGACTATGCTGTAGGATCCCTTTGATGATTGCATAAGGTTTTTTGTTGTTCAAGTCATAGAACCTCCCCTTAAAGTTTTTCCATTTTTTAAACCATTTGTCGACCTTTGGAATTTTTTTAGACCTTTTATTGACTTTTTGGAAGACTTGGTGGTGTTTGGTGACGAACACTTTCACTTTTTTCAGACCCTGACTGCTTTTTGCCCGTTTACAAACCTGTACACTCCTGTGTCTATTGTTTGTGGTGAAGTTGTCTTCTCTCTACTACCCCCGTCCTTTGTTTAGGGTTTGGTCTTTCGTAGAGCTTTTAGGGTGTCTTCTTTTTTGGTCAAGTTTCATTTCTTCCAGGACTTCTTGTCTTCTACTGGTCACAAGTGCTTTTTAAACAGCTGTAGGCTAGTTTCACCTCTCAGTTTCTTCGTGTTAGTAGGGCAGCCTGCTTGTCTACTTGTACTTGGCTTTGTGGTCTTGCTAGGGTTAAACACTTTAGGTCAGTCCTTGGGTGTTCTCTCCTTTGTTTTCTCCCACTTGGTGTCCAAGGTTATAGGCTTTTTCTTAGTAAAAAACCTGTAGATCAAGTCTTTCTCAAGCTAGGTTTCGATAGCTATAGGCCTAAGAACGTTTGCCATACTTCCACAATTTGCATAAAAAGTTTTATTTGGCTTTCCATTTTTTGCATAGTTCTTTTTCGGTTATTGAAAAAGCAAAAAAATTTGGTACTTTAAGTTAAAATAGAACTTGTCTTTTGTCAATGCAAAATAGCTTAGTATATTTTGTATAATTTAAAAAGAAAACAAAAAATTTGTAAGTAAGTTTGCTTAGATTTTCAGTTTTGAAAAAGAAGTAGATGAAAAAATAAAAAAAGTTTTGTTGTAAGAAGATTTGAGTATATTTGCATTTTTTGTTTTCTTGTTATAACCACGCTCACACACTCACTATCCTTTTTGCGTAATAAAAGCCCCTAAAATTTGTTAATAAAATGAACTAGAAATCTTTTCTTTTTTAGGGTACACTACACCAACTAGTTTTGGTTAGGGTCTTGGGTTTAAATCACCTTAAACCACCCAAGATCACACATTGCGCAACAATCGTAGTGAGACTATCATAGGCAAACCCACCTCACTCAAAATTTGCCTGGGAGCATATGCAGTAGGTCATTGCGAGATCAGTTTGTGGGAATACTCCTCCTACTTGCTGTTCGAGCATATGCCAGGATCGGATTGCGTATTGGGGACTCTTTCGAGTTTCGGGCTTAGCTACCCTGCCCACGCTTTCTGATTCGACCGGTGACTATTCCCCCAGGAATTTTCGGTGTTGTGGTATCCATAGTATCAGACTTCTAGGTTCTTACACAGGTGACAGCAGAGGGTATATCTGCTGTACCTAAGACAGACGTGGGAGGAAACCCCGTGCAGGTCTTTGGGAGGGCGGTTGGGTGATTCCAGCGCTTGCACCCTTAGTCATTGTATTGTGGACCCCGGGTAACTGTCTTTCTTCCTTCGTTGATCTGTTCTGGGCCCTAATCATCCCAGACTCTTCTCCGGAAGGCACCTTTGTTTGACTGGTTTGTATACATAGGAATTTTTTTACTTGGTGTGCTGTTTGCCCCCTAGTCATAGTGGCCACTAGGTTCTAGACTGTTATTTTATATTTATAATCACGGAGAATCAACAACTCTGTAGATCGAGAACCATTCAGAACCTTCCACCTGTTAGAACAGAACCTATACAACCAGCTAGAAGACAGCGGGTAAACCCCGGTATTTCTTCAGAAATTACCTCTGAAATAGAATTGCTTGAAGAAATACTTATAACAGAAAACCTTGAAATTGAGGTTCCTGAGGAACCACCACCAGGTACCACAGATCAACAACATTTTAGTACTGTTGAGGTGGAAGATCTTACTTCCGCGGAGTATAGCACTCCTTTCAATCCTCCCTTAACTAATACTAGAATTCCGCTTCTGTCACCTGTTGGTTTCCAGCAGCCCCTTTTCAGTGTAGATCTTTTGTTTCCCGATCATCTGATGTCTAACACAGGAGGTGAACCAGGGGGTCCCCAAACTCCCACTTTAGGTATGAATACCACCACAGTTAACCCTTCTTTTACTGCTACATCTAGTCAGGCACAAACCACATATGTGCCTACTCCATCTTTCAGTTTCAACACTAGTACATTAGGAATGCCTAATTTTACAACAATGGCATCTATTCCTACGTCTACTGTTGGACCTAGCAGTATGGCCAACTGTGCAACACCTTCTACTTCACAACCGTTATATCAAATCCCTAGTACTTGGGTTTCCACACCTGTGGTAGGACCAAGTGTTTCTGCAAACATGCCAGTCATGGGTACCATGACTGCACCGTCCACATCAGCTTCTACTGGTTTCAACACCTTTGCAGGACCTAACTTGAATCAAGGTAACATACCTGCAAGTAACATCCCTTTTTCCTTATTTTCAGGGGGAGGGGGTAATATCTTTAACCAGCAATATGGCGGGGCTAACACCCAGCCACAGTGGACGAACCCGCAAAGCACTAATCCACTCTCGTATGGGTGGGGAAATTTTAATAATTCTTTCTCACAACAACAACAACTGGCAGGGGGAAACCCCTACCAACAAATACCTGGGGGTAACCCCTACCAACAGTTAACTGGGGGTAACCCCTATCAACAGTTGGTGGGTGGCAACTCCTATCAACACATGGCCGGGGGCAACCCTTATCACCAAATGGCTGGGGGCAACCCTTACCAACAATTCATGGGACAAACGATGGGTGCTTTCCCTTATCAAGCTTCATCTTACCGGCCTTGTCTACCTTTTCTGGCAACTTTGAATTTGCCAGACCTTTCGAAACTGACAAATGATCCTGTGTGTCATAACGCCACATGGCCATCAGTTCCCACCAAATTACCTTCGGATATTCCCAAATTCGAAGGAAAAGCTGGTGAAGATCCTGGTGACCATGTCACTACCTTTCACTTGTGGTGTTCTTCAAATTCATTGAATGAGGATTCCATCAGATTGAGATTGTTTCAAAGGACCTTAACTGGTCCCGCGGCCAAATGGTACATCGAGTTACCTGCGGCTACTTTCTCTAGTTTTGGGGATCTAGCAACCGTCTTTTTGAACCATTTCCAGCTTCCTGTTCGGTATGATGCCGGAACAGAACTTTTGTCTACTTTTAGACAAAACAAAGCCACTCACCTATCTGACCACATTCAGGAGTGGCGAAGACGGAAGAGGCTCATAAAGGCCAATATCCCTCCAGAGTTCCTGCTTGAGTGGTACTTGAAATCACTCCTTCCTTATATTTCTAAGGAAGTAGCGACATCTGGAGTTTCCAATGAAGAAGAAGCCATCTTAAGGACTCAACAGTTAGACCTTGTATACGCACAATCTGGTTTACTGTACGAGATTATACCGGACGCACCGAGATCAAACACTGATCTAAATAGACCCAAACCTGGACCACATGCTGACGGCATAGTGGGTTCAGTTAAATCCGCAGCCTTCGAAGCACTGACCAAACAGGTCCAAGCCTTAACTGTCAAACATTCGACTGCAGACATTGTTTCCGTCACAACCTCTCCTTCTACTTCTGAATCTGTTAATCAGGTTCAGAACAATCAAAAGGGCCCTCGGAATCCCAACAACAAAAAGAAGGGCAAGAAAGGAGAGGGGAACCAACAAAAGCCCAAAAAAGATAATGCCGAAGAGGGAAACAAAGAAGAGAAGAAGGTTAGGTTCCCTTGCAAACTTTGCAAACAAAACCACCTTACTCATCAATGCCCTCTACTAGAAGAAGCCCAGAAGCTCTTAAGAGAGAAGAAGCCTGCCGTCTTGAAAGATCCATTTCCTAAAGGGCAAGGCTCAACTTCTGGCACCTCCAAAACTGGGGGCACTTCGCACGCTTCGGTTGATCAAACATTCATAAATATGGTCAACTCAGATGCACTTTTGCAAACCAGAGCTAAGAACTATACCCCGGAAACGCAGAGAAAGGATAAGGAGATTGTTGAATCCTCCACTCCACTCCACATACCTGTGGACCCAATGCCCAAGATTCCAAAAGGTGTCTTGAAGAGGGCATCGCACAATCCCAACACACGGGCTACTTCCAACTACAATGTGGTTGAAGATCTAGCCCAAACCCCTTGTGCCATGTCTACTCTAGAAGTCTTGTAGAGTTGTCCATTGCAACGAAATGCACTTCTGGCAGCTATTAGGAGTATGGAGTCCTCCAACATGTCTGCGCGATTTGACATGACTGATGTCAAATACCGGTTGCCATATCACGTTGCCCTCCAGATTGAGGTCGTTCATGGTCCAATGACCATCAGACGAGCTGTGGTAGATGAGGGAGCGTCGACTTGCGTAATGTCGATTTTCTGTTGGAAAGCTCTAGGTTCTCCTGAGTTAGTCCCTTCCAACACAATGCTTACTGCATTTGATGGCAGAACTTTCCGTCCACATGGAGTTTTGCCATCATTTAATGTCACTTTGGCCGGTAAGACAGTTGCTGTTGAGATTGAAGTTCTAGACGCTCCGCTCGATTACAACATGTTATTGGGCAGGAATTGGACTTATGCCATGCAAGCTATAGCATCGGCAGTTTTTCGAGTGGTCATGTTCCCATTTGAAGTTAAGATCGTTACAGTCGATCAACTTTCTTTCACTCAAGGAAAATACCAGACTTCTACGGAAACCAGGATTCCTTTGGTTGATCAAACCGCCCCGGTTAAGGAGAGTTTAGGAGCAGGGTTGTATGGTTCGTTAATAGGCACTTTCGACATCCCCTCCCCTGTTCTTTTTATGCGTTCTGATGTGGGTACCGTTACTGAAACATTTACGGTCGGTTTAAGAACTGATCCTTGGATCCTTCCTACCACGTTAGATCCTTTGGTGCCTCCCTCCATTGCAGAAGTGGCCTATATGGAAACTCAACGCGCTGCAATGGAACATATCATGACTCCACTAGTCTCTGTCGAGTCAGATATGGACTATGCTCCGGCATGGTCACTGAATTCTACTCACTCATTCGATTGTTTAGATACGGTTTTTCCATCTGATGAAGCCATCTTAGAAGTTATGATGGGCCTGGACCAACCTTGGGAACATATGCATCATAGGTCCTACATACTTCCAAATCTAGACAGAATTGAGAGAGGAGAATTCCCTGTGAGACCCGGTGGATTGGTTGATTTGTCATCTTCTCTTTCTACTTCAAAAGCTGTTTATGCTGAAGGGAACATGGCTAATATTTCAAGAACAATTCCAATCAACATTTCCACCAAACCCGGGGTCGTGGAAAATATTTTTATTGGTGCAGACTGTTCTCCAGAAGAGATAGCTCTGTATACAAAACTGTTTAAAGAATTCCGCGACATTTTTGCCTGGTCATATGAGGAGATGCCAGGTATTGACCCAACCATTGTGGAGCATGTCATCACGACATACCCTAACGCGAAACCTGTGAGGCAAAAGCTCCGTCCCGTAAACCCTAGAAAAGCAGCCGCCATCAAAGCGGAGGTTGAAAAGTTGCTCAAAGCCGGTTTCATTTATCCGATCGATATGACGGAATGGGTTTCAAACCCCGTTCCGGTTGATAAAAAGAAAGGCACTATTAGAGTTTGTACTGACTTTTGAGATTTGAACAAAGCTTGTCCGAAAGACAACTATCCCACACCATTTATCGATCAAATCATAGATGCGTGTGCAGGACATGAGATGTTCTCTTTTATGGATGGTTTTTCGGGATACAATCAAATAGAGATCAAACCTGAAGATCAGCATAAAACAGCTTTCATTTGCTCGTGGGGCACCTTTGCTTATCGAAAAATGCCATTTGGTTTGAAGAATGCTGGGGCTACCTTCCAGCGAGCAATGAATTTTGCTTTTCATGACATCAAACACATTGTATAACCTTACTTGGACGATCTCCCGGCGCGATCTCGAAAGAGACGGGACCATCCGGATCACCTTAGACAAGTGTTTGAAAGATGCAGAAAATATAAGATTCGTTTGAATCCGAACAAATGTGTATTCTGTGTCGAATCGGGACGTTTACTAGGTTTCATTGTCTCTAATCGTGGTATAATGGTTGACCCACTTAAAGTTGAGGCGATTGTAAATCTGCCTCCTCCTCGCACCTTGCGACAACTTCAAAGTCTGCAAGGCATGTCTAATTTCTTACGGCGATTTATAATAAACTACGCCAAAATTACCAAAGGTTTTATGAGGCTACTCAAACAAGATTCTTACTTTGTGTGGGACGAAGCTGCACAATCATCCTTTGAAGCGTTAAAAAAGGCACTTCTTTCAGCACCCTTGTTAAACCCGCCAGATTACTCAAAAGATTTTATTTTATACCTGGCAGCGTCTCTTACTACAATTGGTATAGTTTTGGTTCAGGAAGACGATATGTTCCAAGAACATGTTGTCTACTATCTTTCTCGCGCATTGATAGCCCCTGAGGTTAAATACTCGCACGTTGAGAAGTTAGCACTTGTTGCGGTCTATGCAGTCCAGAGGCTTCGTCACTATATACTTTTACGAACTACTACAGTGATAGCAGAAGTCAACCCTTTCCAGTACGTTCTCACCCGATGAATCATCGGTGGGAAATACAATAAATGGATTGTGATTCTACAGGAATTCGATTTGGTATTCCAATCAGCCAAATCGAAAAAATCACTAGTGTTCGCTGAATTAATCTCAGAATTTCCAAGTGACCTAGAACGCGTGGAGGAAGAAACATCATTCCCTGACAAACATATCTTTCTCATCGCCTCCTCTGACCCATGGTACGGAGATATTTTAATATATCTCCAGACTTTGAGGTGTCCTACCACTTTTTCCCGAGAAGAGCGACGTAAGCTTAAAACCCATGCGAAAAATTACCTTATTATCTCTGATACTTTATATCGGCGTGGGGTAGATTCCATTTTACGACATTGCTTAACTAGGGAAGAAGCTGAAGCAGTGTTAAATGATGCCCACAGTGGAGCTTGTGGGGGACATCTTTCCGGGTTGGCAACAGCTCAGAAGATACTGCGTGCCGGATATTTTTGGCCCACGATCTTTAAAGATTGTGTGGAAGCAGTGAAACACTGTCGACCGTGTCAGTTTTTCACTAAGAAAATGAGGGCACACCCAGCTCCTCTTCATCCTGTAATTACAGCAGGTCCCTTCACAAAATGGGGGGTTGATTTCATGACATGCAATCCAGTTTTAGCTGGAGGACATCATTACATCATCGTTTCCGTTGACTACTTTACTAAGTGGGCAGAGGCAATGCCTACTGTTAAGGCAGATGGAGAAACTGCCGCTTATTTCGTATTTAATCAGATCATAGCACGGTTTGGCATACCTAAAGAGATAGTGACTGATCATGGCAGTCATTTCCAAAATAGCATGATGACTGAGTTATATACAATGCTTGGTTTTCGACAAGAACATTCGTCCTCATACTATCCTCAGGCGAATGGACAAGTTGAAGCAGTGAATAAAACTTTAAAGGTTATATTACAACGAACTGTTAATGCCAGTCGGAATAACTGGCACATCATGCTATACCCGGCTCTTTGGGCTTACCGAGCCAATGTTAAGACTGCTACTGGTTTCTCTCCCTTCCAACTTGTGCATGGGATAGAAGCAGTTGTGCTGATTGAATGCGAGATTCCTTCGCTAAAATTAGCAGTTCAGTTACTACCCGATACTTCAATACTCGAAGAATGTTTGTTACGCTTAGAACATCTAGATGAACAGCGCCGGGATGCGCTTACAACAAACGAGGTTCACAAAAAATGAGTCAAAGGACAGTACGACAAATCCGTTAAACCTAGAGTTTTCATTGAAGGAGATTTGGTCCTACTTTGGGATCAAGACAAAGAACCTTTAGGACCCGGTAAATTCAAATCCAGGTGGCTCGGACCTTATATCATTTCTAAAGTATTGAAGAAAGGTGCCTACGAACTGGTAGATTATGAAGGTAATAAGTTGGACGAGCCTAGAAATGGGCTCTACCTGAAGAAGTACTACGCCTAGGTTGAAGTACTTTTTCTTGTAACATAACTGTATATTTTTGTATAGTTAGTTTTGTTATGCTTGTTAGGTGATCTTATGTGTGTTTTTCGTTTCGTGTACCAAATGTCAACCGCACATTTCCTAGGATTTGCTGATGGCGCCAGTCGCCACACCTGTCAGTTGGCTGCGGCAGCTTGGGTCATTTATTCACCCGCTGACCAACTTGTCTCTTCGGGGGGGGTTTGTTTGGGACCTACCACGAACAATGTGGCTGAATATAGTGCAGTTATAGAACTTCTCCGAGATGCCCTCATTCATGGCATTTCATACCTGGAGGTAAGGCTTGACTCACAACTAATTGTATTTCAGTTAACAGGTGTCTATCGGATCAGAGATCCAGGATTGCTACGTCAGTTTCTACGAGTTAGATTATTGGAAAGACATTTTCATTCTATCAGATATGAACACATTCCAAGAAATTTAAACAATTTAGCTGATTCATTAGCAAATTATGTGTTAGATTGGCATTTGCATCATACATTGTAAATAACATTCCACACATAAAATTTAAACGCATACACATGTAAATAATCGATACTATATATATAACTGGTACCGTATCAAAAAATATGAGTTTTGAGTCATGAGTCTCTCAAGTCAAGTCATAAAAGTACAAAAGCTGGGCATGGTAGCCTCAAAAATATATACATATAATGTTTTTCTTCTCCTATGGAGAAGGAGGAACCTCCTCATCATCTACCGCATTGCGGTAGCATATCACTAGTCTAGCAATCCTCCGCAGCAATCTAAGCCATGCTGGGGGCACCCCAACAACATCTTCCTGCATGTCAACGAGTATCTGGTCCATGCGGCATGCAGGAATCTCATGAGTCAACCGACTCATTTTTCTCTCCAGGGTTCCCAACATAGCTTCGGCTGTGGTGATATCAGCTGGCCTCACATAGATGGTAGGATGGCCCTCGGGACAAACAGGTCCAACATCTGCATTTGACACTTGATTAGAACTCCAAACTCATTCATAAAAATCAAATACTTGAAAAGTTTGAAAAAATTAAATAAATTCTCAAAAGTAAACATACCAATATCTCCCCAGGCTCCACCTGGCGGAAGCACCAGCTCTGGATCGTGACGGAAATCCAATCCAGCATAGGGAAACTGCTCAAAAGCGGGAACCTGCCTCTCCCACCACCCCTAGAAGTCATCAGTGTGGTAACAATAGTGACTCTCCCCACCACCCTGGCGGAGAAAAATGTCACCCCAACGGCCTAGTCTGGGCTCACGGGGGTTAACCTGTGGTAGAGGCATCCCCAATCTAATAGCAGGCATCCTCTCGAAGAAGAAAGTACACAAGATACTCCCGTACCCAAAATTCTTCATTGTGCCGGACTTGCAACTTGTCAATTGATACTTCATGTTTGCCAACAAGCTAGTACTCCAATCATAAACATGGCCATGCAAGCACTGTACACCGATATGCATTGAATGCCTAGAAGCTAAGTGTTGTGATGCACTACCGGATACCTGGTTGATCATGCTCGCTATCACTTTCAGCGGGAGACCATCAATAGTTGAAATCAGGATTTGGCTTCCCAATTTTTCTGCTCCGGCAACACAGTATGTATTTACATATTCTTGCACTGATCATGCACCCAAACGAGATGTCCCTTTTAGATTGATTACGTCTCCTCTCCTTGAGAGACCGGTAATAAAGTATATATCCTCAACAGTAAGCTCAAGAGTTTTCCCCCGGATGATGAAGGTATTAGTATCGACATCCCAATACTGAATCAACCTTCGAAACAGCTTGTTTAGTGCACGCATGTTTACGGTTCGATAAAATTTCAACAAAACGCATCTATGAAGCGCATGGAGGGTAGCCGGGTCTTGCATAGCTAGTCTATCCATGTCTTCATGCTCCCTTTCCCTCCATTGTAAGACCATCCTGCACAAAAAACCCCAAAATTTTGAGTCTCGGCGCTTTACAATGGCTTTGCAAATATGTACGCTACTGTGTATACTACACAGTAGCGTGTAGGCGCTACTCTGTTTGAGCAAAGTAGCGCCCATTGCCTTCGTACGCTACTGTTGTGTATACACAGTAGCGCCCGCGCATAAAACCTTATGAGCATCGCGTTTCAGGCAATGTTTTGCTCAAAATTTTAAAAATAAACCATTGAAATGCAAGTTTGGTTGATTTCTACTTACTTGGTGGAAGCAGTTTGGCAATTGGATGCTCCGTTCGATCACGGTGGAGATTTGAAATTCGTGAAATGGTGCCCAATGTTTGCCCTACAACACAAAATGAAAATTGATTTTTTAAATGAAATTATATATAAAATTGGATTTTAATTTTTACCCATAATTTTTAATTTTCCATAGTTTCAAACACTTTCAAAAACCCTAATTAATCAATTGAAACACAAAATAAGGTATAACACTGATCCAAGTTCAATTTTCACTCAATTATTGTCGGATTCGTCTCCTAAGCTCAAATTTCTTAATGATAAACCTTGTCAGTTAGCTAAACATTCCAAATTCATATATCATTTAAGATTTTTGCGACATCGACTAATATTTTGTTGAAAACCTAGTTTTTGGCAGGACATGAAGTTACGATCCCAGAAGTTGACCTTTAAGTCATTTTAAGCTCTTGTTTGGACTATTTAAACCTAAACAAACTTGCCGAGCAGACTTGTCCTCTTCGAGCTCGTTAAAGTATTCGAAGGCTCATCCACTCAGGTATAGAATTACCCCTTTTCCGGGCCTCAGTGGATTAACTACGGAAAAGGTATACTTCTGTATGCGCTAGAAGAGTTCTCCATTCATTGTTTTATACTTTTTCGGGGGAGGAGACTAACTATACAAAAAAGGACCTTCTGGAGTCTCTCTTTAGGGTTTTCAGACTCTCTAAATATGAAAATACCAAGCGAGCATTTACCTACTCGGGCTCGATGTGAAATCCACGAGAGGGTAAGTAGAGGACTGTTTAAGTTTTTCAACTCTATAAACAAGAAAACACCGCCGAGCACAGACCAATCTGGGCTCGATATAAAATCCACGAATAGGTGAAAAGAGGATTGTTTAAGTTTTTCAGACTCTATAAACAGGAAAACACCGGCGAGCATTAATCTGCTTGGGCTCGATACTAAATTCCACGAGCAGATATATGGAGTTATTGTTTAAGTTTTTCAGACTCCTTAAAATTGAAAACACCGGTGAGCAAGAACAGATCTCGGCTCGATACTAAAATCCAGAGATCAGTACATATAGAGTAATCTTCTGTCTCTTCTTCGAACTCTTTAAATTATGAAGAAGGTACTGAGTCTTCCTCCCATGGGCTCGTTAAACTATTTACATGGTTGGACCTATTGAGTTTTCATTCTTTCTTGGACTCATTAAATCCACAAGAAGGGTATTCTTTTATCTAAAAAGAATAAGGAACGGGAAAACATATCATATCTTCATTGTCGAAGGAAGTTTCAGTCAAGTCCTATCCTTGAACACAGCAGCTACTTGACTCTATCTTGTCGGTTGGGTTTAGTTTTTGGCCTCAGGGTGAACCTTTCCTCCGAGTTATTTACTCCCCCGGTTGGTTATTCTTCCAACCATATGGAGGGTCTGTTAATGTCTCTTACATTTCAGACTTATTTACCCCATTATGTCAGACACTGCCTAAGTCACTTTGTGTCGTGCTCACTGTTCAAGGATATACCTTGTGTCGGCCATTCTGCAGTTTACCTTGACCTCATGTGTCGGCCTTCCTAGTGTCAGTATTGTTGCATATTATTCCATATCAGCTCTTATCAGTTGAGTGTTCCTCGAGTTGGATGATGGAGGATGCCTTAAGGCCTCCCTTCCAACGGACTTCTTCCCATCGACATCAAATCATTATTCTGGGATTGAAGTTTAGAGTTTCGGTTAGTACCTTGGATATTGCAGTCACCAGTGGCAATTTTCCTCGCTGTTGAATGATGAGAATACATCAATGTCTCTTCTTCGACAAGATTCCCAAGTGTTCGAATCCAAGTCCATCTATTCACATTTGGCGAATCGTACTTGGTACCTTGGACCCCATCATCATTATCGGTGGAAGTCCTCGCGTTTGTTAACAGTATACATCAATGACCGGTAATCAGACAATGCCCTCCATGTTCGACTGTCAGCTCATCTATTCACATGGTTTGGGTTTGTACCTAGGGTTGTTGTGGGATGAAGACCTTGGGATTTTGATGACATAACCTCATTTTGTTATCACCCAAGTTGCGCAAGACTAAGCCTCACTTATATACGGCTCTCCATGAGACATAGATCCAGTGTGTTGTTATGGCTATGATCTCTCAGTTTGACATGCATCCACGCTTGTATTTCAAGTGGCCATGCTTTTATATACATCTCCTTGTTATGTATCGGAGATCATGTTGTATCACACTACACATCTATAAGATGTCAACAATGTAATTGCTCGCTGACCTTGATCTTTGTTGCAGGTTTCTTGCGACTTGTTCTGCGGTTCTGTGCTCCTCCTCTGGCTTTGGATTATAATGTATTTCGGCCATCGTTTCTCTCTGACCTCACACATTAGGGGGCATCTGTTATAGGTCAAATTTGCACCTCTCCGTCCATGATCACCCTGACCTGTTGATCACACAAAAGGACAATTTGGATGGAGGAGCATGTTGACCTTGGATAAGATGACAACTCATTCCATTTCCTGAAAATACTGGAAAACCACAAAAAAATATCATCTTGAGATATGAGCGCTACTATACTCAAAGATACTAGTGCCCATACGCTACTCCACTGTATAAAAGTAGCGCCCATATCCAAGTATACGTGACTCCAGTGCAGCAAAGTAGCGCCCGACATTTAAAATCAATTGACCGCTAGTTGTTAAATACTAGGGTAGCGCTCTATACGCTACTCCACTGAAGAAGAGTCGCGTACATCTTAAAAGATGATTAAAAAATATATTAATTCATCGAGGAGGATTAGTTGATGGCAGTTTCTTAACTCCCCCAACTTCCTCCATAACTACATCTCGACCTAAATTGCTTCTTTGAACTTATAAATACCAAGAAGATTAAAGGAGCAAGGTTAGAAAATGATGGCTAGAAAAGCTAGAGGATGAGTTAATGGAGAAACTTTAGGACATTGGAGAAGTTGTTACAGAAGACATTCAAACCAGAGCAGATCCAGAGCCCAGAATCTAGTTGCAGAAGCCTGCTTCATTATCAGGTATATTTGTACTGCATCCCAATTTTGACAAATAAAGGTTGAAGTGTTTCCTTGTTCCAATTTGAATGTGTTATGAAATGGCATTTTAAGTTGGATTTATTTTGGTCAATGCTGAATATTAAACATAGTTTTCGTTTATTTCATGCTTTATATGTTGCCCAAAATGTTTGAGGAAGGTATTGTTGTCGCAGGTTTGTTGAAGGAAAAGTAGATTTGGAAACTGGACACGGGACCGAGTCAAGGCTAGGATCAGACTCCAGTAAAAAGGTGTGTTCTCTAAATCTACAATCTATTTCTTTTGTAAATGCCTCTGTAATAACATTAATGCACTTACCTGTCACCCCAACCAAGTTGATAGTTTAGTTTCCTGACTATAGGGTAGAAATATCCGCCAACACTTATGTTTTGATTGTGGTATTATATTGTCCCATTCTTCGAATTATTATCCTCAAGGAAATGGATTAGCGAGTCAAGCAATAAGAATTTAATGAGTATCATAAAGAAAACTGTCAGCGACAACAAGAGATATTGGAATAGTAAATTGAAGTATGCAGTATGGGAAGATATAATTATTGTGAAGGAATCAACTCGTAAAATTCCTTTTGAATTGGTATATGGCCTGGATGTTACCTTACCGATCAATTTTGAGCTTCCTATATATAAAATCCTCCAGCAGAATGTTAATGAGCCAGATATATTCCAGAGAATAATCAACAACTTGATAGAACTAGACAAGAACCGAAGAAAGGCCTTCAATCACCTAACATAGTTTCAAGAAAAAATTAAAGGAAAATTCGACAAGAAGGCCCGCCAGTGCAACTTCCAGAAAGGTGACTTTGTTCTCCTGTGGAATAAAAGGAATGAACAACCAGGTAAGCATGGTAAGTTTGAAAGTTTTTTGATAGGTCCATATCAAATTACTGACATTGCAGGTCCTAAAGCGTTGCACCTAAGCCACTTGGATGGTGAAAATATTCCTTTACCTACAATCAGGCAGGCACTAAAGATGTATTATACAGGTGATATTTGACATTTGTTATGTTTATGTTAGTTAGTTGGTTAGTTAGTTAGTCGTTTCTTAGTTTTGTCTTTGGTTAATGGTTTCTTAGTATATTTTTTCTTGATTAGTTGGTCTTTCATGTTTGCATGTTTCCTTAGTCAGTTTGCTTGTTTATCTTGTTCATTTTCATGTCATTACACAGAACAAGGTAGGACAAAAGTGTCTTCCTCATGATGATTTTAATTCCCATGGATATTTGATATGTGTGTTGGTCTACAAGTACCCATAAGATTCACTAGTTCTCAAGCACTCCTAAGAAGAGAATCTGTCCCGCAGTTGGAGCCAGTGTTACACTGTACCAGTACCAACTCACGTTTCGATGTCTTCCCAAGGAGAGGGGTCGCCTTTTTTCTTCAAGTCCATGATGGGGGTATTATCTGCACTTTCTGAGAGGTGGTTATGGTTGGACCCCTTGATTATTCCTTTAAGATTACTATGTCTTAGTGGCAATGTTGATTGCCTAATTTTGGGGCTTCTAGCCCCGAGGTTGGTGTTCAAGGATCTTAGGGACAGGTCACTAAGTCACATGAACCCCTACTTAATTTCCACACAAGTGACAATGTTTCAGCTTAGAGGCATTTTCCTCCTCTTCCAGTCACCCTATGCACCCATCCTATCCCCTTTTCAACAGAGAACCCTCTCTCCTTGGTTCCTTCATAGTGATGATTCCATCCTAGCCACTAGGCATGCATGCTTGATAGAGGGGGGACATTGAGGGTTTTTCAGCATAGTTGGGGTTAGATGGGGCATGACGATCCCCCCTTTCTCACTCCATCTTTCAGGGTGAAGCCATTTGTTCAGTTATATCTATTTTTATTAGCTTTTGGTCACCTAGGCGTAAAATACCCTAGGTTGCCCACTTTTTAGATTATTTTATATTATTTCATGTTATATTTCTACATTGACATTATATTAGCTTGTCGACCTGGTTGTTTTGTAAAAGTGATTTGAGAAGGCTATAAATAGGCCTTTCCTCACTCATTTGTAAATCATAACACATGGGATACAAATTATTATGTTTCTCTTTTACCCTAATTAGGGCTCTTGGAAGTGATGCACACCTCTTGAGGATTTCTCGTCTTTGACTTGCAGATCAAATTTAGATGCTTTTCTAAGGTTTTTCTCATGCATGGTGAATGCTAGGAATTGTTGGAATAACACAAAGCTCAAGTAAGTCTTGTTTCAGTCTTTCTTGGTGAAGGTAGGTGAGTTTTGATTCTTGAGGATTGAATGGTGGCCATAGATATGCATATTTGTGATTTTGGCCTTCATTTCTGCCTTCTATCAACTTTGTATGGTGGAAAACATTCCTTAGAGAAGGTTTTCCCTAGTTTTTCCTTGGATCTCTAAATTTTCCCTAGATTAAGCTCTCATAACGAACCCTTTCGGTTATTGTAGGAAGCCCTAGTTTAGAGTCAAAGATAAAATCAGTCTAAGAGGGAGGATGGTCACCACTCCTCTAGGCCAAGGGTTTAATGTTTCATCCATTAAAACCCTTGTGTATCAAAAATTTTCAATTTTTTCTTGCATGTCCATGTGTAATTATTGTATCTCATATTAGTTTAGGTTAAATATCAGGTTTGCAAATTTAATTCAATTTTTGTACCTTTTTCTGTCTTTTATTTATTTATTTTGGTGATTATAAAAACCCTAAAAATAGAAAAAAAATCCTAAAACCCTAAAAAAAACCTAAAATATGAACCCTAAGTTCCCTTACCTCCCTCCTTTTCCCTCGTCCTTCTCCACAATGGGTTCAACCTTCTTCCTTGGACCCTTGGCCTCTCTTTCCTAAGCCCCCAAACCCTCGGCATGTCCTCTTTAGGCCTCAGCCTGGCCTTCCCTGCCCTTAGACTTCTATTTTTTCCCTCGGCATCCCTCTCCTAGGGCCTTAGCAAACCCCCCCTCCCCATTCCTTTCTTCCAACTTCCTCGGCCATCCTTTTTAGGGCCTCAAACTGCCTTCACAACCTCCATTCTCGCCTTTCTAGCCCTCTTCCTGCCTCCATCTTAGGTCTCCTACAACCGTAGGCTATGCTCTCCTTTACTTCCCTAAATGTGTCACAAGGAAACGTAAATACCACAAAGGGGTTAGCAAAAGATAGGCTACACTTGTGACTAAAAGAATTTAAATACTATTTAGTAAAGTTTACCATAAAGAACTGTAATAGTTACTGTATATATGCTACAGGATTTGTAAACCAAGTCTGATCCATAAAATTAAAGTGCCCAAATTACTACTGGATAGCTCTTTAAATTGGCTTTGGTTTAGCACATACCTTAAAGTACTATTTGAATATCATTGTTTGATAATTAATGGACAAATATTTGATCTAATTGTAATACTAATGGTTGAAGATCACTGTACATTGAATTTGTGAAATATTATTGTTGGATGAAAGGTTGTTATAATAGGCCTCTATGACCGATATTATTATTTGAAGGTTAAAATCTAATATTACAAGGTTGTTGTTAATATAGAACTGATTTCACTTGTTGGTATTGAATAATTACTGTTTGGTGAATGATATCTTATGCTTAATGTGTATTTCTTATTGATGGTCCTATTGTCCAATTGATTGATTACACATTATCTATTAGTGGTGCACATGCTCATGCTAGTTTCATACATATTGGTGAATGGTTAAATGATTATCTTGTTATCTTTCCATTGAAGGCACTAGTCACTAATACAATTGTATACAAGGTATAGTTTGGTGTCTAAGTGTTTACATATATAACTAAAAAGGTATCTCCCCTTGCAGGTCAAGACACTCCAAAGTAGTTAGTTGGAAGTGTGGCTAAGGTGGCATTGGGTCAAACTCCCCTTACATGTTCTTAATAGGCACTAGGATAGCTAGTTTGCCCAGTAACACCCACCATTGGCGACTTATTGGCACCCCCAACAAACTCCTCTTCATTTTTCAAAATAAAGGGGCCTCCATGTAAATTTTGTAGATATTTAGCTTTCGATTTTCTTAGTTGTTTGTCTTGTTTGATTTACTTAGTTGTTGATGATCTCCTTTGGATTCTTCACTTTCTGCACTGCCTTCCCTTTGACTTGGTTTTTTATGGAAGGTTATTTGGTGATCGTTTTCTTTCCCAAGTTGTGGCTTTAAATCCTTCTTAGTTGATACTTCTGCTTTCTTGCGATGATTACTTTGCGACTTCATGATCATTTCCTTTTATTACATCATTTAATTGACTGGTTTGCCGATAATTGATCATTTTTTCGTTTGAAGTTTTCTTATCTTCTAGTGGTGGAACGATACTTGCATCCTTTCATTTGACCTTAGCCAAGTTGATTGTATGTCCGAGTTTGAAAGAATTGAATTATCTGGATGCTTCAATAGTATAGAGAAGTTTTGACCTTCGTTTCTTGGTTAAATGAGCTTTTGGCAGATTGAGATAAATTATTTAAATTCTTAATTTTCATATGGTTGATTTATGCCTTGAAAGAATATGTGTCAAAGAATAGAATTGAGCTAATTCTTTTGAATTTAAACATTCTATCAAATTTTATGAACATCAGTTTCTTCATTAAAATTTATGTCATGCTCAAAATTTCTTATATTCTTTACACACTCAAATATTCCAATCCCAGATTTCTCATATGTTTTAGAAGAGTCTATGACAAAAATTGGATAAATATAAAAAGCTTATCATAATTGAGTTTTTGCTTTATAAAGAGGAAAATATCTTTTCATTTGAGTATTGAAACCACTATTTAAACCTTTAATTCTTTCAAATGAATATAATAAATTTGATGAATTCAATAATATTATTTAATTTAAACTTATTTTTTTTGAAATATCTTGTTCCTAAATGAAGATTATATTAAATTGAATTCAATAATATTATTTAATTTAAACTTATCCTTTTTGTAAAATATCTTCTTCCTAAATGAAGATTATATTAAATTGAATTCAATAATATTTTTTAATTTAAACTTATCCTTTTTTGTAAAATATCTTGTTCCTAAACGAAGATTATATTAAATTATTCCTTTCGAGAATACTTGTTTACTTTTACATGTAACTTAGATATGCATTCTCCCAATTAATTTTTTTGGGGGGGAATATTTATTATATCATTTAAGGTGACTTTACATATTGATTGCCCAAACTTTAAAGTTTCAATATCACGAGGTAACTAAAACCTTGTGAGAAGTAATGGCAATAAAGGAAATTAAAAAGGGTTTTCTAGATAGATCACTTACTATTTTTTTTCTTTAATTAATAGGATAAACCTTGAAATCATCAAACTTCATAAAATCATGTGCTTAAAGTGAAAATTTACGGATAGAGAATAAACATGAGAAGCTTGTCATATTGTTATATCGTAGTTATTTGCTTATGATTGAAGCTTTCTTATATCGTAATATTATTTGATCCTTATCTTTTATGCCTTTTGTGTAATAAGGTATGAGGAGAACACACATTAAGGGTCTTGGTTATCGTTATATGCATTCAACTCGATGCAGGAAACCTTCAGAAGGTTTCCTTGCCAACCCACTTATGATGCCGGTTACAAAAAATAGTTGATTATTTTTATCAACCGGGAACAGCCTCGGATTCTGTCAATAATATGATCTTAGTGCAAAACCACATCAACAACCTGCATTAAAGAAAGAGAAAATGTGGACTTTGGAAACTGGTTAAAATTATTATGAAGGTTCAATTAAACTTCATATTTGTTTCACACCAAAGGTAGACAAAAAATTTCATCTTCACGAGATTCATGCCATGTAGAAGAGAATGACACCAATGCGTCACCAAATTATTGTTGGCCAATATCAACCATGACCACACATTTAAAAATACTTGATATTTGCCGATCGAAAAATATAAACCACATTTTTTGACCCAACAAAGAAATAACTAAATTAAAATATTAATAAAAATATTATTTGGAAATAAAAATAATTTCTTTTATTAAAACATATTAAAATAAACTAAATTAAATTTAAAAAAGAAGTAAAGTAATATTAAAATAAATTAAATTTAAAAAGAAATAAAGTAAAATAAATAAATAGAATACAAGTAAGTAAAAATAAACTAAAGTAAATAAAAGTAAATTAAAAATAAAATAAAAATAAATTAAAGTAAAGTAAAGTAAAAAAATTAAATAAAAGTAAAGTAAAGTAAATAAAGTAAAAAATAATTAAATTAAATTAAATAAATAAAGTACAGCCAGTAAAATAAAGAAATACAATAGAATAAAAATAAACTAAAGAAATAAAAAAATATAATAAGAATATACTAAACTAAATTAAATAAAAGTAAAGTAAAGTAAAGTAAATAAATTAAATTAAATTAAAATTTAAAAAATAAATAAATATAAGTGAGAAAAAAAACTTAAATAAATAAAAGTAAAATAGAAAATGAAATAGTAAAATATATTAAATAAAAATAAAAAATAAATTAAATAAATGTTAAAAAAAAAAAGATAAGTAAAATAGTTGATATTAAAGGTTAATTGAGAATAAAATAATTAATTGATATTAAAGAAAATTAAAATAATTGTTACTAAAAATAGAAAAGTAAAATAATAGATATTAAATATAAATTAAAAATAAAAGAACTGATATTAAAATTAATTGAAATAATTAATATTAAATATATATCAAGAGGAAAATAATTGATATTAAAATTTATAAAATTAATGTAAATAAAGAAAAATATAATTTACATTAAATTATATTAAATAAAAATTAAAATAGATTTAATAATTCTTATTAAATGTAATTTATTGTAAATTAAAATAAAAATATTAAATACTTTAATATTATACTAATATTAATAATTAAATTTATTTATTAGAAATTTTTTAAATAAAATCAAGTTAAATTTATATTTAAAAAAAATAAAAATTAAATCAAATTAAATTTATCTTTGAAATTTATATTAAAAAATATTAATAAACTAAAATTTAATTTATATTCTAAATTTACTTATTAGAAAAAGTAAAATTAATTAATTAAATTAATCCTAAGAAGAAAATAATTATAATCATGAAATAATTATTAATAAAAAACATTAATATTTATGGAAAATATGGGGAAGTTATCTATGAATGTAAGATGTGAAATGACGTTTGTAATCATGGAAGTAAAAAACATATAGTGTATACAATGGAAAAAAATAATAACAAAAAAAGCTAAATATTTTGAAATTGGAATTTCTATTGAACACATACAAAAATAAAATATAGGAATAACTTTAAATTGGAAGGAAATGTTCAATGCAACAACATTATTAAACATTGCATAGAAATTTTTTTGGATAAAATTATTTTTACATGAAGAGCAAGTTAAAGCTCAGTAAATACATCATCAATTGAATCCATATTAGGATATAAAAACTTCCATCGCAAACCATGGAGGAAATGTTAGTCTCCAATGCATGTGGAGACTGCTAAAAATGAAATATTTTGATTGAAATGTGCTATAAACATGTTTGAGAACCATGGTCAACCATAGTTTACCATGGATGACCATGGTTAACCACAAATTATGGGAGTTTTGAGGTCTAAAATGGGCCTCCTAATGGAAATAATAAAATAAGATTTATAATAATAAACTAAGAGTTCTAAATTTTAGAAAGGAAAAAGAAAAACTATTTTTTCTTATCTTATTTTTTACATATCTCCTTAACGGTTTACCCAAATTTCAATTTTGGGAACTCGTTGGATGCGTATTTTAATTACGCATCCAACCCATACCCACACTACACGCTTTTGAGGCGCCCACAACATGAAAAAATGAAAATTTCAAGAAAAAAAACATATTTTAATATTAAAATACTTTTTTTATTGAAATTTTCACTGTTGTTGACCATGGATAAATTTTATCTTCCATAATTGACTATTGGTTCATCTTGTTTGACTATAGTTGTCTTCAGGTGACCATGGTTGACTTTGGTTAGCGATAATTGAATTTGGTTTACTTTGGTTGACCATGGTTGATTATAGTTGACTTTGTTTTCCCATAATTAACTATTGGGTGACCTTGTTTGACTTTTGACAATGGTTTCAGATGGTTAATTATGGTTAGTTTTTGTTGACCATGGTTGACTACGGTTGACCATGTTTTACTATGGTTGCGTGTGGCTGAGAATAAATGACTTTGGTTTACATTGGTGAACCATGGTTGATGATCTTCGACTATGGTTGACTTTGGTTGGCCATAATTGACTTTGGTTTATTATGGCTGACCATGATTGACTATGGTTAACTTTGTTTGACTATGGTTGACTTTTGTTGACTAATTAACTAAGGTAGACTATGGTTAAGCATGGTTGAATTTGTTTGGATGCAATAGACTTTTCATTGACCGTGGTTGAATTTTGAAGTTGGTTGACTTTGGTAAAATATGGTTGACTATGGTTTACTATGGATGGATGTTGTTGACTTTGGTTGACTAACTGACTATGGTTGACTTTGGTTGAATTTGGTTGACTAGTTGACCATGGTTGACTTTGGTTACTTTTGGTTGACCTTGGTTAAGTATGGATGACTATGGTTGACTTTAATTGTCCATAGTTGCCTATGGTTGACTTTTTGTGAACTTTTGACAACCATGGTTGACTTTGGTTGATCATGGTTAACCATAGTCGACCATGGTTAGACGTGGTTCACTTTGGTTGGCCAAAATTAACTTTGGTTGACCATGGTTAACTTTTTTTTTCCATGATCGACGATTGGTTGACCTTGTTTGAATTTTCCATATGGTTGACAATGGTTGACCAAGGTTGGCTACGGTTATTTGTGATTGACCATGTTTGACTATGGTTGACCATGGTTAGCCATATTCAAATATGGTTGACTTTGGTTGGCCATAATTAACTTTGGTTTACGTTGGTTAACCATGGTTGACCATGTTCGACTATGGTTGACTTTAGCTGGCCATAATTGACGTTGGTTTACTATGGTTGAGCATGATTCACTATAGTCAAATTTGTTTAACTATGGTTGAATTTGGTTTACTAATTGAATATGGTTGACTATTGCTCACTATGGTTGAATTTGTTTTGTTGTAATTAACAATAGATAAATTTGTATGACTATGGTTGAGTTTGGTTGGCTAATTGATTATGATTGAGTATTGTTTACCGTAGTTGACCTGGTAGACCATGGTTGACTTTGGTTGACCATGGCTGGATTTGGTTTACTTAGGTTGACTTTCGTAGAGCATGGTTCACTATGTTCACTTTCATTGAGTATGGTTGATTTTGGCTGATCATTGTAGAGTATGGATAACCACGATTGACTATGGTTGACTTTAGTTAAATTTTGTTGACTTTAGTTGACTTTGGTTAGCTATAATTTACTTTGGTTTACCACGGTTAACTGTGGTTGACTATTGGTTGACCTTGTTTGACTCTTCCCTGTGGTTGACAATGGTTGACCATGGTTGGCTACAGTTATTTATGGTTGTCCATGGTTGACCATTTTCAATTATGGTCGACCATGTTCAAATATGGTTGATTATGGCTGGCCATAATTGAATTTGCTTTACATTGGTTGACCATGTTCGACTATGGTTGACTTTAGTTGGTCATAATTGAATTTGGTTTACTGTGGTTGAGCATGATTCACTATGGTTAGCTTTGTTTGACAATGGTTAACTTTTGTTGGCTAGTTGACTATGATTGACTATTATTGACCATGGTTGACTACGGTTGACCATGTTTGACTACAGTTAACCATGGCCTACCATGGCCATGCAGACCATGGTTAGCTAGCGTTGAATTTGGGTGGATTTGGTTGGCTTTGGTTGACATTAGTTGAATTTGGATGACCATAATTGACTTTGGTTTACCACTGTTAATTGTGGTTGATTATTGGTTGACCACGGTTTATTATGGTTGACTATTGTTGACCTTGTTTGACATTTTCCTATGGTTGACCAAGGTTGGCTATAGCTATTTGTGGTTAACCATGGCTGACCATGTTAAACTATGGTCGACCACAGTAACTTTTATCTTCCATAATTGACAATGGTTGACTTTGAATGTGGTTGACTATTATTGACCATGGTTGACCTAGTTGACCATGGTTGACTTTTGTTTAATAAGGTTGACTTGCATAGAACATGGTTGACAATGTTGACTTTCGTTGTCTAAGGTTGAATTTGCTTGATCATGGTTAAGTATGGCTAACCACAATTCACTTTGGTTGACTATGGATCACTTTTCTCTTCCATAATTGTCTTTTTGTTCACCTTCTTTGACTATGGTTGTCTTCAATTGATCACGGTTGACTTTGGTTAGCGATAATAAAATTTGGTTTACTTTGACATGACTGACCATGGCTAACTATGGTTGGCTATGGATGACCATGATTGGCTATGGTTCAGTGTGGTTGAGCATAGTTGACACTAATATCATAGGGTTGACTATATTTGACTTGTATTGATTATGGGTGACATTAGTATGACTTTAAAATCATATGGTTGATTAAAATTTCAATATTGTTTGACTATACTTGACTTTGACTATAATTCCACTATTGTTTGAATATAATTCTACTATTCTTTAACTATAAAATAAATATTAACATTATAAAACACATCTTATCTATTCTATAAAATAAATGTTTAAAAGTATTAAAAACTTTTGAAAATTCATATACATAATAGAATTGTTATTAAAAAAAAGTTGTGATAAAAGATAATAATTATTTACACACGAATATATATGACATATAATATTGAAATATAGTTTGAGCTTTTACAATAATTCAAAAATTACTTTAATTTAAAACAAATTAATTTTTACTTAAAATATGTCAAATTATTTTTTGCTTAAAATATATCTATGATTAATGTTATAATATGTCGAATTAAGTTTTGCTTAAAATATTCATTATTTATGTTAATATGATTAATGTTACTAATATTATTACTAATGTTAATATTATTAATATCACTATTATAAAGTATGTTATTATTAATACTAATACCATGATTGTAAAGTATACATAAATTCACGAGTGTGAGCTCTTATAACATAATATAGCGTAAATTTAATGTTAATGTCATTATTAATATTAATTTTATATCATATCATATTATATAATAACATTTAAACATTAACATAAAAAATATTTTTAATATTATGTAGAATTAAAAAAATTTAAAAAATTACAGTTTAACATTTTTAATATTATTTCTAAATATAAAATTTATATTTTAAGAATAATTTTATAAAGCTATAATGTTTAAAAATTGATATTATTATTTCATTATAATAATATTAATACTCTATAATAACATTTTTAATATTAATATTACTGTTTTTTTAATATCATTATTAATATTCTTACTACCAATAATAATGTTAAATGCCACTACCACATCAAAAGTTTATAAGGCCAGCCTATATGACTCTGCTATAAGTTCCCACAATAATGCTCAAAACCCTTCTTAACTACCACTAAGCCAAATATATAGAGAATATAACAACGTCGGAACCTGTGAAATGTTATATAAGAAAATATTCGGTCGGTGATGATGTGGGAGAAATGTAAAATATTCTTAGAACGTTGAGAACATTTTTTAGATCTTATTTAAATGTCGAAGAAAGTTGTAAACGTTTTATTATCATTTTATTATCAATCCTCCATAGAAGTAAGAAACAACAACAAAAGCTTTGTTATATTTTATTTAAATATTTAGTGGATGAGGAAGAAAGTTGTAAACATTTATTATTATTATTTGATTATCAAGAGGCTTTGTTAGATTTTATTTAAATGTTTAGGCTTTGTTAGATTTTATTTAAATGTTTAATGGATGAGGAAGAAAGTTGTAAATATTTTTATTATTATTTGAGTATCGAGAGAAGATAAGCATCAAGCCAATGAGAAGAAAATTTTAAATACTTTTTATTATTAACCTTCCATAAAAATACGAAACATCATAATAAAAATTAATCATTATAACAATAATATTAAAATTTACTTTTATGATGATGGTTAATATAACTTCGATGAATGTACTTCACAAGGCAAATTTTCCAAAACAAATACTTCACAAGGCACATTTTCAAATCCAATCCTGTGGAAGTATATCATTACTGCATTAAATATATGTAAACAACACCAAACGAACTTCATAGTTGAGTTATCATACTCATTCCATCGACAATATATGTAATGGTTAGGATTTTTGTTTTTAGTGCACAAATTTTTGCTTCTAACTGAGTGTTGTTGCTTCAATTTTTAGTACACAAAATCTCTTATTTCTCTGGGAGGAGAAAAAAATGAGAGAAGCTAATAATTGTTGCTTCAATTTGCTTAGTGACGATGGGACTTGGAAACAGATATTTGCTGCAATTTGCTGAACAATGAGCAATAAGTAAGAGATTTGGACACAGATCCCTGCCACTGAAGAACAATCTAAAAAAAGTGATCCAAAAATTTAAAGATTCTATATGCTTTATTAAATTTTTTGAATTCATAGGCGGTAATTATTTAAAGCCTTTTTTGCCGCCACGAGTAACCGCCCGCGACCGCCTCTATTAATCCCTCAATGGCGTTCATTTTACGCTTCTATATATTATTAAATTTGACGCAAATAATGTTGATTTTAAGTTGAAATTATTTAGCTTTAAGAAACATGAAGTGACAAAATGTTTATTAATATTTGCCTGTGAAATCTAAGTATTTAAAAATGGACTGTTCCATTCAATTAATTTAATTTTGTTTGACAGTAAGTAAATATTAAAAATGTATGAATATGATTACGATTTTTAACAAATAAAAAACACTTTTATGTTATTATACTATCAGACGCTTCAGTCTTGGATTAAGATATTCATTCCAGTGGGAAATATTATGCATCCGATGTAATAAAAAGTGATCCAAAAATTTAAGACAAACCTGCTAACATCAAAGCCAGCGTGAAGAGCCAATCTCAACTCGTTCCCGCTGACAAGGAATGCTCCAGATCCAAGGTTCCTCAAATGCTGTAAAATCTTGAGATTATTGTTCGCTTTTACGACATATTCGATAATGGAATCCAAACCTTTCAAGGCGTCTTCATAAGCCTCGTAATTTCTAGTGATATGAAGTTTGTTGTAGAGATAGAAGGGCCTCCGCTCCATCATATCACTGACATCCTGCAACCTAATGCCCTTGCAATACATGAATCCGTCCATGTTCTTACTGAAGCAGTGCTGGAACGTCCGAGACGACACTCCTTGGCAAAACTGCACATAATTTTTTTTGACAACGTTGTCCCAACGGAGTAGATTAGATTTAATTAAAGAGTCGCGGAATTGAATCGTTTCGCTTCCCAGAATGTGCACGTCCTGTGCGCAAATCGATTTCTCTTCCCCACCGCGTGGCAACAGAGTGTGATTAGCAATCCGGCCAACAGATCTGTTGAGACCCATTGAAGCTCCCGTGTGGCAAACGTTGGGATCAAAGAAAAAATGGACTCCTGCGTGGCAGGAATTGGGATTAATGGAAAAACAGGTGGATTATTTTTTAATTCACCATGACTGTTCAGTATGTTGTTTCCCAAGAGAAAATCTGGGCCATTAGATAAGTGTGCTCGAAGAATCTTTATTAGGGTATATTCCAAACCACTGCATCTTTTCCATCCATCCTTAATCAAGGATTAAAAGGCCGCCCTCGGGCATAGGGTGTATAACGTAAGATTGAGATTGCAAAATAAAAAACACCACACCTGTCTGTGAGAAATCACGGTCTTCATATCAGATTTCAAAATATTTTAACACGTAAGGTTTGTACGCTAGTTGAGTTTCCTTGTTTCGCGGGAAGAAGACGACATCTTGGATATACACGCTAGATTGTCGGTATTTTCTAAAGATGGTTGAATTCCGCCAAAATTCTGGGAAGCATGATTTTACCTCATTAATTTGTGGAGATTGAATAAAAGAGCTTGTTAGTTGTGGACAAATAGACAAACTAATGGTTAAGATTCAATATGATAAGATAGATAACATGAGTATTACATTCAATTTCACAACAATAGCATATACATCATCACTGAAAGAACAACAAGCACGGCATAAACACAAGAGAGACATATTTATTCTGGGAAACCCTCATGGGGTAGAAAACCGAGCAAAGATTCCTCAATATAGATGACCAACAAATACAAAGATGTAATCTGCAAACAAGAGCTCCTTCTCCTCCTTTGCAGCTCTCTCTCTGTCCTATGTGAGTTCACAAGTGAATGAATGAGTGAGTATAAATGAGGAACACACCTCCTCTATATATACTCTACTCCTACTTGACTTTTCACCATAATTAGGTCATCCCCAACAACCTAACCATTTAACTTAATGCTGACTGGGCCGACCCTTCTAGGGGACTTAAACATCCCATTACATATGACTCTCAAGGATCTATTGCCCCAACTTACATGGGAGGATTTACGTCTATGACTTTACATAATAATAACATCTCGATGGAGGAATAAAACATCTCCGGATGAATAATAATAAAGTACACATAGAATATTCTTTGAAGTTACAGTATTTCAACACTCCCCCTTAATGAGAAGGATATTCTAACAACATCTGCAGGAGCAAGGAGTCATCAACTACATCACATTGATACATCTATAAATCATTGGAAGCTTTCTTCAATCATCATTAGTAACTGAAATAGCTACTCGAACATCTTCAAGATCTTCAACACTAGAACATCAACATCTTTAGTACTGAGTCTTCATCTTCTGCAGCACTTGATCAGCTACAACAACGTCATCATCTGGATCTCCCGATTAACAACATCATCTGGATCTCTCAATCAACAACATCATCATCTGGATCTTTCGATCAACAACATCATTTGGATCTCTCAATCAATAGCATCATCATCTGGATCTCCCGATCAACAACATCATCTGGATCTCTCAATCAACAGCATCATCATCTGGATCTCCCGATCAACAACCTCATCATCTACATCTCCCAATAAATATCATCATCTGGATCTCTCGATCAACAGCATCATTTGGATCTCTCGATCAACAGCATCATAACAGCATACCCTGCAACATACATGATCTATTTACGGGATGATCAATCCCTATCCATTTAAGACACCATATCATGTCTAGGGATGATGCAGTCCACTCGTCAACTTAGACAAAGTCTAAGGACCACTTTTCGGAGACATCTGTCTATGGATCAATTCAGGGACCAAAGTCCGTGGATGATATAGTCCCTCTCGTCCACTAGGAACCACTTCTCAGAGACATATGACTATGGATCAATTCAGGGACCGAAGTCTGGGGATGATACAATCCCTCTCATCCACTAGGGACCACTTCTCGAAGACATATGTCTACGGATCAATTTAGGGACCGAAGTCTAGGGATGATACAATCTCTCTTGTCCACTACGGACCACTTTTCGAAGACATATGTCTACAGATCAATTCAGGAACCGAAGTTCGGGGTTGATACAATCCCTCTCGTCCACTAGGGACCACTTCTCGACCATATTGTCGGTATCATCGACCTCATCGTTGTAGTACATAACCTCAACATCGATACAAGTATCATCAATATAAATATCCCCATCATCAATATAAGTATCCTTATCATCAACCTTACTGTCGGTATAGGAAACCTCATCATCGATATAAGTATCCACATCAGCGATAAAAGTATCCACATCATCGACCTCATCGCCGGTACAGGCATCCTCATCGTCGGTACAAGCATCCTCATCATTGATACAAGTATCCACATCATCGATACAAGTATCCTCATCATCGACCTTATCGTCGGAATAGGAAAGCTCATCATCGATACCAGTATCCAAATATCATCATTGACCACATCAATCCCCCTTTCAAGGAGGGTCCTTCTGAACTACACCAAGCTTGTTTCGGAAATACTCAAACTTTACTCGAGACAGAGGTTTGGTCAATACATCAACAACTTTCTCATCAGTGCTCACATACTCGAGCTTTATAGCTCCTTTCTGCACCATATCTAGTATATAGAAATATCAGATCTCTATGTGCTTTGACTTGTCATGGAACACCAGATTCTCTGTCATCTTGATACAACTCTAGTTGTTACACAAGATCACAGTGGAGTCCATCTCTAAGTCAAATAATTTTGAATCCATATGGCTTCACAACTAGCAGAGAAAGTTACTATATATTTCGCTTCAGCCGTGTTGAGAGCCACATTGGACCATTTCCTGCTAAACTACGAGATCATAGCAGATCCCAGACAATAACATCCACCCGATGTACTCTTCCTGTCTGATACACTTCCATCCCAATATGCATCTGTATAACCATACAATCTGAATTCATGATCTCCAAGATAATATAGACCAAAGTCTATCGTACCTTTTAGGTACCTCATCACATGCTTTGCAGCTATCAGGTGAACACGTCTAGGTTCCACTAGATACTGACTCAAGGTGTTCACAGCAAAGCATATATCTGGTCTGGTATTCATAGATACATCAATGACCCAATATAATGTCTGTACTAAGTTACATCAACCAATTATGACGATTCATCAGCCAACAACTTCAAGTTGGAATCCATGAGAGTGGTCATGTCCTTACATTCCAACATATCAAATCTTTTCAATATTTCCACAGCATACTTGCTCTGATTGAGAAAGATTTATTCTGGACCTTGCCATACTTCTAGACCTAAGAAGTAATGCATCAATCCGAGATCTTTCATCTCAAATTCTGTAGCTAGCTTCTTCTTGCTTTCCATGATCTGTTTCTCATTCCATGTCAGAAAGAGATCATCCACATACAATAATAGTATGACAGGTTCATAACCTTAAGGTAAAGGTTAGGGTCAGCTTTACTTTCGGTAAAGCCCAAGCTTGTCAAGAAGCTATCAATTCTCCCTCTGTGACTGAACATTATTCACACTCTGCATTGACTGATCGTCTGCATATCTATCCGTGCCATCTCTTGTCATATGGGTCTACTGATATGAGCCTCAAGATCATTCAAAATCTATGGTGAGTTCCTTCTTGCATCCATCTAAGAGAAGAATGACATCTGTATATAGAAACCATCTTCAACCTTGTAGCAAAGGTTGAAATCTGCATCACCCGTGGTGATCATTAATCTCATCAAATGATTATCGATCCTGGTTACCCGTACATAGCTTTCTTCAATCGTGTGATTCTTTATCAAATCCTGCGAGTTTGCTCGATTCGCACTTCTTCTTCAATTACACCATTCAAGAGAGTGGTCTTGTCATCCATGAGTGTAATCTATCTCTGGAAGTGTGTCTAACCACTGGAGAAAAAATCTCGTCATGATCCTCTCCCTCTTTCTAAGAGAATCCTCTAGCCATGAGCCTTCTATAGTGTGTTTGATTTGTAAGTCTTCTTGTTGAACATACATCACTTGTTCTTTTGAATAGGTGTTCATCACCCTTCTTTTGTAGATCATAACACATTATCTTTCCTACAAATCAAAGTTAATTACATGATTAGCAATACTTCATAATCATCAAATCATGTTGACATGATAACCTATTATGCATATTGATATGATTCACATAGTTATGCAACTATCTTGACCAATACTTTGGCACAACACTTTTCCATATCCTGAATGCATACAGTGGCTATCTAGATGCCTTCCATCTTTACCAGAACATACTATCAAGAGCGTGCACAACTCTCAGTATGTCAGCAAAGAGGTTTCATTCTAGACAAGCAACAATGGAATGTTTGTCCAACTTACCCATCATATGCATATTAATAGTATACTATTCAATGTTATATGAATGCTTACACTATGCATGATATATTCTAGGAATACAAATATGCATACAACTATTACGAGCAATATCATTAATTATTCAGAGATTCAAGAGGTAATTCAAATAACAACTCAAATACTTATATTTTATGTTTGTGTGGTTGCCTCCTTCTTGATCTCTATTTTCCCTTTATGATAGCATCATGATTATCTATCTTTGAACTTCTATCCATCCTAGACCACTATGCATGCTTAAGTGTGCACTAGTGTCATCATTGTGTCTTCCTCAAGATACTATCAAAACATTATGATTCTAAATAATCTTAAGCATGTATGGTCATGATCATTTCATACACAAGTATACTTATCTAAGATCATAACACAAAGTAGGATTCTAACTCGATATAGGAAAACATACCTGGATTATCATGCTTGCTAGTTATGTCTAACATACCCAAACACTGTCTTCTTTGTTCTCTACAATGATTTAGAGACCTTGTGCTAGTAACCTGCATATCTCATAAGTTAAGCATTGTAGAACCAAATTATACATACCTTGTAAGTAGAGCTTTTATGTGATCAATGACTATGGATGAGTCTTTGTCTTCATGTCAACATGGTCATATAGATTTGTCTTTCTTGATGTACCTTTCATGTTAGCAGACAACATCACCATCATACAACACCACAAGTGCATTAGTACAATCATAAGTGTCATAACCCTAATCAATGAATGTATTCTATCACTCACATGCATTCATATTTTTGCTAAGGTGATCAGACAAGTCTAAAATTAATTGTACTAACCTCAATAATATGAAGACAAACATATTTCAAAACATACATGTATCTCCTCAAGTCATACCTGTCGAGAATATTGCTTGTAGTCTTATTTATAAGGGTAAAACCCTAACCATCCAAGGTAGATATCTTGTAGACATCTTATATAGGTTCATGGTGCTATGATGATAAATATCAGTGCCATTTAAACCTCCTTCATTGCTGTCCTATGAGTATCCCAACTTTGCTAGGGTTTCTTCTTACTTGGAAACCCTAATTTTCAATCTCCTTCCTCCCACAACATTTTGATGGAGGATTAATATCTATGATGAATGGATTCGAAATCCATTATAAAAGTTTCCAATGTTGCATCAAGTGTCTCCAACATTGTATCAGGTCCTTTCATACCTAAAAACTGAAAACCCTAAGTGAGAGCTTCTTCCTCCTCTTCCTTTATTTCCTCTCTTGAGCCATTTCAGATGTGTCGTATTGTTTCTGGTGTATCTTTGAAATTTCAGATCTGCAGGGTCTGAAACTTCGTCCCGAGGTAACCGGACCTGTCATCTTTTCAACCCCATAGGTTTGAGCTTCATTAGATTCTCCATCAGAGAGATATGCTCAGTTTCCCAACATGACTTGTTTAAAGGATGAAACAACATATCGAACTTGTACAGAGTTCTACGTGTCACTGTTTCATCTTCAGCCTTTGAACATCGGACCTGTGAAACTACAGTCCATGCCCTAACTGTCACTTTTTATGAAATTTCATTTGGAGCTTCCTAGCCCGAGATATGACCTTTTTACCTAGGTCACTTGTTTAGGGCTTCATTTTGGAAGAGGCAGAAACCCTAACTTGTACAGATCATATCTCAGAAAGCACAATGAATCTGAGGCTAAAAATTGGAACAAGGTACATGAAAATTTTATCTTCGACCTGTCCAATTTTCAGATCCTGAAACATCGCCAAAATGGATTTATAGCGAAAGTTCCACGATGACTAGGTTTTGCTATACAAAACCCTAACTTTCCAATTGTCGCAATTGAAACAAGTGTCGTAAGTTCCATACATTGCCTTCCTTCAGGTTAGCTCTGATACCATGTTAATATTCAATATGCTAAGATAGATATCATCATTATTACATTCAATTTCACAACAATAGAATATATAGGATGACTGAAAGAACAATAAGCACAACATAAACACAACAGGCACAGATTTATCATGGGAAACCCTCATGGGGTAGACCAGCATAGATCCATCTTAAACCCGTATCTATCAAGCACTGGGAGGGATCCAATTTCTTGAGGTGTATTTCTTTTTTTTAAATTTTAACTCAAGAAATTTGATCTCTCTCGATTGATAGATCCGGGTTTAAGTTTTAAGTTTTTAATTTATAAAAGAACATCTATTTTTTAATTACTTTTCATAATATTTTATTTTATGAACCAACATGGATTTTTTTTTAAAATACTTTTCATAATTTTTTATTTTATGAGCTGACATGAATTTTTTTAATTACTTTGTTACAAACGTTACATCACGTTACAACATCTCCCCCATACTGGGCTATAGAGCACCTCGTTTCACTCCGTCCAAAAACCGAGCAAATATTCCTCAATATAGATGACCAACAAATACAAAGATGTAATCCCCAAACAAGAGCTCCTTCTCCTCCTTTGCATCTCTCTCTCTCTCCTATGCGAGTTCACAAGTGAATGAATGAGTGAGTATAAATGAGGAACACACCTCATCTAATTATACTCTATTCCTACTTGACTTTTCACAATAACTAGGTCGGCCCCAACAACTTAACCACTTAACTTAATGCTTACTAGGCCAACCCCTCTAGGGGAGTTAAACACCCCATTACAAATGACTCGTAGGGATCTATTGCCCCGACTTACATGGGAGGATTTGCCTCAATAACTTTACATAATAATAACATCCGGAATAAAACATCTCCGGATGAATAATAATAAAGTACAAATAGAATATTCTTTGAAGTTACCCAGTTCTAATGTTGATTGAAAGAAAATACATGATTTCACATTACTTCCTTTTTTGTTTTTACTAATCTCAGTTTTTCTTAGCTGGTTGCAGAAAATTCTGAGACGCACAATAGAAAAAATAGTTTTTTAAAAACGTTATTTTCTTGCTTTTTTGTTGGCATAAATATCTGGAAATTTATATTCTTTGATTGCCATCATTTATCCATCGATGAAAACTAGTAGAGAATTTAAGCCAACTAAAGCACGAGGAATTGGGGAGTTGATGGACAGTTCATTGAAGAATTTAATCGACACTAATATTGTTAAGGAGTTGGTTATTGATCCCCGCTACCTACATAAACGGCTGAAGATAAACTGTGAGGGGGGGTTTCCACATCACTTGAGGGATTTCTTTGCCCAAAAGTACTGTAATTTTTCTTAGTTTCTTTTGTATGGGAAGGGGGAGAAAGGGAGATGTTGCCAGAAATGGTTTTTGGATATACAAAATAACTCTGTAAATTTTCTTATCAAGAATAATTTTGTAACCAAAAACTCTTATGGCTTTTGTTTCAGATTCATTGGATTGTTGCAGTAAAATTGTTTTCTGTTGATCCGTTTGAATATAAATTAGATGCAATTTATCTATTTATTTGTTTGGAATGACTCCTCTGTTGTATTTAATTGCCTGGAATGATCTGATGTGTAAATCATATATGCAGAATGGAAGAAGGTTATTTGACTCTACAATATTGACGTGCTCAATATACTACTTTTCTTTAAATAAACAATAATATAATTATTCTTTTATACGACAGATGCTTATGTTAATTACGCTCCTATCCAAGATACGAAATACATTTCTGTTTTAGAATACCAAATTAGTTTTGGTAGTTTAAAGATAAGAGTAGGTTAGATCTAAAACATATCGCATATGTAATATGCAAATACGTTTCTTTGTGTGTACAATCGTGGCTAACGATCCACAATTTCTCATGCAATGTTTGAGGAAACAATAAATACTTTCATTAATTATCTCTATAAAACAACAACAAATCATGGAAAATTGTTGGATGTACGTTTATCATCAATTAGTTGAATACATTAATCAAATCGTGACCAACAATTTGACTTCATTGTGCTTGAGCATATCTATGTAATTGGCATAGGTTTTCAAGCAATACGTCCACTCTCAAGCTTTTTCAAGAAGTTTTAACAGTTTATTGCCCTCTAAAAAGTGTGTTATGCTAATAACCTCTAAATGTATATGGATGATAATAATTTTTAGATGTAGATTTTACTAATAATTCTAGTGGATAAGTATGTCAAAATGATAAGAATAACATGTCACATGAGAAGTGATTTAGAACTTTGTGATTGTAAACCAACTTATAGTCTAATATGTATTTGATGGCTCATGTTTTCTCTTTGATGTGTGAAAAACATATACAAATAACAAATTGCACTTTATTGAAAGATTAGAGATTCAAATTATAGGGAATATTCGCCCATCCTAATAGGCCAAAAGTTAAGTACCATGAATAAGTTATTGTTACTTGAAACGGGTTGTTTGCCATGAATGCCAGTTATACATGCATCATCTACCAATTATCCATGCATCAACTACCAACAATTTTTATTTTTTTTAAATTGTTTATTGTGAATTTGGAATGACTCCATAAAATCAATATGGATAGTGCACTTGTCTCATCCTCCAATAAGTTATTTGTTATTTGTTCACTCCTAGTTAAAGGGGTTTTCTACCACTAACTTATCCATGCATCAACTAAGAGTTATCTATGCATCAATTATGAGTTATCCATGCATTAACTACCAATTAATTTTGATATTCTTTTTTTTATATATAATTGTTTATTTCAAATTTAGAACTACTACCATAAAATCAATCTAGATAGTATTGTTGTCTCATCCTTGTACAATCTAAAAAAAACATAGATATAATCTAACCCAAATTCTAAGATATAAACACCTTTACAATAATTAATTTAAGTATTTTATTATATCACACATCAAAATAAGACAATAAAAACAAAGCTTCATTATTTTTACAATTCTCAAAATTTAAAATTCCTGAAAACCATCCCTCCAACGTTGAGTTCACGATCCAAGTTTTGGTCATATGGTAAGACAAAGCCATATTTAACACTAACACTATATGTTGCGACATATAGAAAAAAACAGAAAATACTACGTGATAGTTTCACTATTAAGAAAAATACGAACAGGAGTAGTCTTAGCATATATATCAGGAAGAGCGCACTGCTGTTTTATTTGAGACATGGATATATGCAGGTGGGTGATGTGCAGCAGTACAGAGATATACATTACATATATAGCAAGTACTTAGCAAAACTAGTAAAACCTGTGCTGCTCGTACTGGAGGTAACAGCCAGCGAGCTGAACTCGAGCACCGACGGCGTTTTTGCAAATGCCGTATATGCGATTGCCAACGTTAGAAATGCAGGCGGTGCAATCAGATTGCGAGATTGACTGCTTACAGTTGGCACGGCCGTATGCAGTGGGTGCGCCTTCACTTCCTAGACGCGAAGTCTTATAGTCGTAACCACTGTAGGCAGTGTTTTGCCTCATATCTTCGATCATGTCTCGAAGATTATTGTAGAATGGGCTGCCCCTCGGTATCTTCTTCGAGTTACACGCAGCAGACACGAACTTCGTATTTGTGGCTTCTGCAGCACCGCCCATGACGACGATCACCAGTGCCACCAACAATGCAACTGAGCTACACGACATGGTTGTGCGCTCTCTCTCTCTCTGGGAAATGAAATAGAATCTCAGAAGACACTCTTTCGTTTCCTAAAACTGCAAACAGCACAGATAATTGTTTCTTTATTAGTGTGCGGGGCAGCTCCCACTTATAGCGCTCTGGATGCGTGCGTGGCTGGGTGCCACTTGAAGTTATGATAAGATGGAGGGTGAATTAGATTCAAGAGGTAAATGATAAGGTGGTGGGTAACTTAGATTCAAGAGGGAAATGATGATGGTAGTTGTCTGTGTCATGGCGTGTCCAGCACAGAGAGGCGTTTCCAATTACACTGCACAGAGAGGCGGACGTCGTATTGGACACAAGGCAAAGCATAGTAAATAAATTGACCAATTTCAGATCAAGTAAATACATTCGCCAATTTAAGATCAAATGTTGAAAAGATTCACTGGTGTTACAAATATTGCTTAGAGATTACGTCTCTTTTGGATTCGGCTGGACATTTACAAAGTAAAAGATCGCAATTATTATATGAAAGTCATATGGATTTCGCAACAGGAGGAAGCCGGTGACGTGCATGCTGGTCAGAGGCTGTGTTTTTCCTGGATGGTTCAGGGTGGTCATGAAATTCAAATCAGGTGTGGGATTTTCTTGTTTGCAACTATAAGTCTGGGGAAGCAAAGAGAACGGATAACACGTCATGGTCCAATTGATCCATAAGGATGACCATTAAACGTACGAACGAAGTTCCCTGCTGCCAAAGCAGGATATACTTTAATTCGAATTCGACTTTGCACTAGTTTATCAAAATTTCTTTTGCGAATTTGGACAATCTTTATGGTAAAAAGAGAATTATAGCGACAATCTTTATGTGTTACACGTTACCATATCATTTAATACATAAATAATACAATTTATGTGGGTGAAGCGACTTAACATACTGTTAACACTGAATCTTACAACAGAATTGCCAAAAAACTCTTTACTTTTCACCAATCAATCCAACTAACAAAATATGATCATCTATACAACATTGTGCCATACAATTCACAATGCTTTTAGTTTATTTTACTGCCATGATGACATAACTATGGTATTACAACAACGAACCGCATTCTAAGGCTTTATTCTCTGGACTTTAAGTCGTAAATCTCTTTCCATGGCTTTATTGTCTGGACTTTCAAACATTTAACATCGTTTTCTCGCATTTCCAATCGATAATGCAAATTGCATATCAAGTCTGTAATGGATAGTGCTAGTTCCCTTCCTACTATTATATTTTTTACATTCTCTTTGATGGTGAGAGCTCGTATGTTTGTCAAAGGACAAGTAGAGCTCCAAGTTTGTAATAAGCAACTCATAAAGATGAATACCATGGTGTTAGGTCTAACTCGAATTTGATCATAAACTTAATGTAAATTAATCGTAGGCATATGCCTTGATGTGCCACTGTTTTTTTGCATGCTATTGTAGTCACCTTTGCAAGCAAGAAGTGAAATATGCTTCCTTCATGGTGCAGGTTGAGAACTTCATTAGATAGTCTAAAGCAAAGAAGCACAACGTTAGATCTATGGATAAATTTACAAGTTTTCCTTACCTTTTGAAAACTTTGAACCGTTGAATTTGGCATGCTTTTGGGGCGAAACCATTTCCAGGTACATATATGTTTTCTGGATTTGTTCTACCCGCGACCTTCGTCTTGCTTATAGATTTTGATAAAACCAATGCTCTAGCCAGAAAGCATTAGGAGTTTTTCGCTAACCAAATATAGATAGAATATTTAGTGAAATAAACATTGTTATTTTTATTTTGATAGGCATTTATATTTTATAATTTGCGGTAGGATTATCATTTATGTTTTTCTTAGATTGAAAGACCATGGGACAAGTGTACTCTCTAGATTGATTTTATGGGTGTCATTCAAAATTCCAAATAAACAATATATATATATATATATATATATATATATAATGGGAAAAATGTGGGTCATAACATGTAGCTAGGCATGGATAACTATGAGCTAACAATTATAATTTAAAAAAATAAAAAAGTAATTCGCAGCTTATGCATGGATAACTCCGGCAATTCATAGCATATAACTACAATAAGTTGGGTGATAACTGTAATATCCCTCATTTTGACCTTAGGATATTTTGGCTGTCATGTAAATATTGCATAGAATGCAATGTGTGTTTTCCCTAGTGTGGAGCTCAAGGCCAAGGCCCACTAGTGGATGCTTAGGTTTATTTGCATAGGAAAGTATTGGATATTATGATAATCCATGTGATAGCAAGCCATGGAAGATTGTAAAGGATGTAAATAATTCCATGTAAATAAAATACCAAGGACTCGCTATGGCTACAACAAAAAAGAGGGGGAACTATGTATCCACCAAGGAGTGGTGAGAGGGTGTGGGATTGGACCTAGGATGCCATATGTCACCTAGAGAACCTCTTTGACCTGTCCTAGACACCATTGAATGCTATTGTAAGGAAGTGGGTGAAGTGCATTGTTCATAAGGTCGTGGATTATGTGAAACCCTGAAGGGTCGGATGGCAGGGTATGGAGCTCTGCTGCCTTGATCTGCACGTTGCTCCACCCCCTCATAGTTCGTATTCCCCATTCCTAGACCATGGTAGAGGAGACAAACATCAGTTGAACCCTTACACATCACAGGGGAGCCGAGCCATGAAGCAAAGAAGGGAAATCACGATTCTGTGTAGGGCCGCGATTTACATAGCCGAATACACTTAGAAACCTCTACGTAGGAATCAAAACGACGGGTTTATCCTTGGATCTGACTCTACGGGTGAATTGCAAAGTGTGAGATGCTCAGGAAACCATGAGGAAAACCCTGCGTTGGTGGCCAAAAACCCAACTACGGGATAACGTTGTTCAGCCAGAGAAAGTGGAGAAGAAAACCTAAGTGGGAAGGAACCAAGAGGTTTTAGATTTCCTATTAAAGCCTAAGATGACTTATTTACCTTGATCTAGCAGTGAAGGCCAGCCACACTTACCAGATCAGTGTTAGAGGAAGGGGCACTCTAGGGGCTGTGCAACACTGAAGAACCTTACCTAGGATGAGAGTCGGGTGATGGGGGTGCTTGAACCTGTCTGAGATCATTGGGATATGCCCATATCTCTGTGGATGAACTTATTGAGCTAGAAAAACCCTTACCTGTCTTCCCCATTTGCTTGATATAGTTAATTGTGCGTTGGATGCCTTGATGGACTGTGAACCAAGCTGTGAATGAACCTGAGAGGGACTCCTTAGTCGATACATATCCCTAGCTCGGGGGTGATCTCTGATTGCTGAAATAATAAAGGCTCGGAAGATATCTCTGGTTGGGTTGAAAAGTTGTAGTCATGTTGGCACAAGATTAGTCCGCACGAAGTGCAGAATCTGACAGCTACGAATAAGGACCATTTGTAGAGAACAAGGAAGCGCAAGATTAGTTTAGGTTGTTAGAAAGGGTCATTTGGACCATTTTGTAACCGCCATAGTTGGATATAAATAAGAATATGAATGTAAGCCTAAGGGCATCGGATCATTATTATGATCATTGACATGATTTGCTCTGCTTTTGACACTTTTGTATTGATATGCGATAGGATGTGTTGAACTATTTCTGCGAAGGTTATACCGCAGGTTTTGATTATTTAATGCATGAAGATGTTCGGATATGTTCTTATGTTTCTGTTTATGTCGAATGATGAATGCTGCATCATATTTTATGTTGTCTTTTATGTAAAGTTTCATTGATGCAATATTTGGTATTATTCTGTTGATGCGAATGTTGAATATATGGTAGAGTTGCATGATGCGAAAGTAAATCTATGGTTTCTGATTGGATAGAGTAGATGCATGTCCTTTCCCCACTGCAGAAACTTGGTTCTTGCAGCCCCCTTAACCATCTCGGGTGAGACTTCACTCGCTTCGCAGGTGTTGCTTGAAAGGGTAAAACCTTTATAGGCCGATGCTTAAAGGTATTTGGTTGGTTTGTTGACGACATTGCGAAGTGAACCCTCGTCGACAGAACTCTGTCAGCAAATGGTTTTTTTGTCGGGACCTTGAAGAAGAAAGAAGAGGACATGCTGTGGCACCCGATGAAACTGTAGATCTAGGATTGGTTCTACAAGAAGGCAGAAGAATTTGCGGAAGGAGAAAATAGGAACCCTAGGAAAACGACAAGCAGTTTGTTAGAAAAGCATATTTATTCTAACATCCACGAGATATTCTTCTGCAAATTCCTAGTATTGTTGCATGAGTGGTTGGCGTAGCTGACCTTTCAGAAGAACCATTTCCAAGGAGGTGAACCTAGCCACCAAACTCTAGAACTGATTCAACAGCTGAAATGGGTCGACAATAAGGTATCAAGGGCTGTTGACTTCTGGGTAGACAGTATCCTAGAGGATTACATCACTAAGTTTTTTGTTGATACGATCAAATCATATAGCGACGCAGAAAGATAATTTTTCAAAGGACCCAAAGGGAGATTTCTGCTATTGCTGAAATTGTGGATTAATATGCTCATCTGCGAAAAGGGCATACTGACGATGAATTTCGACGAGTAGAAGATTAGTGTGCGGGATTTTTGGGTACCACGTGAATGCGGGTCCGATAGGAAGATGTGGGGTAGATGGACATGAGTGACGACGAATTTCTAAGGGAGGCTGAAGAAGACTGTGGTACCTTGACGAGTGGAGCGATATTTCGACGACCAAAGAAGAAGAGGAGGACTGAGAGAGAGTATCCTGAGTGGACCGGAACGAAATACTGCGAAACAGGACCACAGGGGATGAAGAAACCTTATTATGACGAAGAAGAAGGTGAACAGGCTACCCCATAAGTCGAGGAAGGATAGACCCTAAGCTACAACGTACCTTCAACTCCGCACACTACTCAGAACTTGATCAGAAGAAATTCAAGTTATTCGCAGACCTATCCTACGTGCCAGAATAGTAGTAAGAGTAGCGGATCAGTAAATAATAATAGTAGAAGCGCAAGAATGGCAGGTGACGATGCAAATATGCCAACCTTCTAGGTTAATGGGATTGAGGATCCCGAACAATATTGGTTTTTGTGTGAGGCAGTATGGACTGTGAAGTAGGTCCAAGATGACGACATCAAGAAGGGACAGTTAGCGACGACCCTCAGGGGCCGTGCGCTAGACTGGTATATGAAGTTTACTAAGGTACCGAAGGGAACGCTAGCTAAAACATTGCCACAGGTCAAGACGGGGATGATCGACGAGTTTAGAAAACCAAAATCCGGGTCGCAGTACATTACTGAGCTCAAGGAAATCAAGCAGTTTCCAAACGAATCAGTATGGGAATTTGACCAATGTTATAAAACACTAATGGAAAAAGTAAGTTTTGGGATAAGCGACATGCAGTAGAAAGAATGGTTTATCGCTAGTCTAGTACCGCACATTCGTGGGCCGCTGATGCAACAAAAGGTAGTGACTCAGGCAGAGGCGCTGGAAATCGCAATGAAGCTGGAGGCTTCACCAATCAACGAAACAGGCCTAGGCATGGATCAGATACAAACATAGTTGGAAAACTTGACGATCCAGCTACAGGATATAAAGAAGCGAAAAGAGGCCCGCGAAGATGTATGGTGCACTAGATGCAGGATAGAAGGGCATCACAAGGATCAATGCCCAGAATTTCAAGAGTATTTGCAATTGGGTGCACCAAATCCCCTCAGTCAAGGAGGAATTCCTTGGTGTCGCGTTTGTCAGATGTGAGGACACCGACCAGAGGAGTGTGTGTACCTATAGAAGATGGTGTCGAAACCAATGAACTTGTATTGCAAGTTTTGCCGATCAATTGGCCACGACGATAAAGACTGCAGAGCTTACGACCTACTCCAAGAAAAGACTGCGGATAAATTTTTCATGAAAGGAAAAGAGAAACCACCAGTACAGCAGCAGCAGCAGTATAGCCAACATTCGCCGCAATATAATCCACAACTGTAGTATGATTAGTCGCAGTATAGTCAGCGATAGTATGGCCAACCTCAATATCCACAACCATAATTTCAACAACCGCAATATGACCAACCGCAATATGCACTACCGCAGTATGGTCAACCACAGTACCCTCCATATGGGTCACTGTGAGGAGGATTTAGAGGGGGTTTCGTGGAGGCCGAGGCACCGGTGCCGACCGAGGAGGAGTTGCTAGATGAGGTCGAGGACCAATCATATGTTACAATTGTGGTCAGTAGGGGCACTATCAAAAGGATTTCCCAAATCCAACCCCACAGTGCACTTACTGCAGTGGTGTGGACCATGGTGTCGAAGACTGTCCTCAGCTCATCGCAAAGTGGAAAACTAAGAACCTGCCCCCACCTCCACAAAATCAGAATCAGAACCAGAATCCGCCAGCGATACAAAAGATATCAGCAGAGGTTAGAATTCAAAATGCCTCCGTCAGAATAGTGACTCGCAGAGGCGTTGTGATAGGGGCCGACAAGTCACAGGCCAGCCTCCGACCGATTGCAAGAAAAGAAGTCACATTTTATGTGGAAGTAGAAAGGGATATTTTCTTGAAAACATAGGAGGCAATGAGGTAGCTAAGACAACCACCTTTTCACCAGAAAGAAGTTACCTATGACATGCCACCGATATTCGACACGACGAATTCACAGAAAAAGGCCAACACCTTAAGATACTTTCTAGAAAGTTTCCTGGAGCTGGCAAAAGATCAAGACGCATTGGTCGAAATATCGAACCTACTGCATCGACAGGAGGGTGCACGACAGGAACGAACAGTTAATCGAATACACAAGAGAAAGATAGGAAGGGAAATGCGGATGTCGGCGCAAGTCAAAGCATTCTATATTGACTCCATTATCTTGGATTTGGGGTCAGATGTAAACATCTTGATGAAACAAACCTGGGAAATGATGGGGAAACCGCAGTTGGCTTGGTCCCCGGTAAAACTACGGCTAGCAAACCAAGGTAAAGTCACCCCGATCGATCGACTATGCCAGGTCCCCATTGAAATCGAGGGACTCAGAACATATGCATATTTCGGCGCAATCAAAATTGTTGACAACACCAACCCCTATCCAATGCTTCTAGGGATAGACTAGGCGATGGAGAATTGGGCTATTATTAACTTCAAGAAAAGAACTATGTCATTCGAGAACTGAGAGATAAGGGTAGTCGCACCTCTTGACCCCACGGAACGGAAGAGATATGTTGAGTCAATGAAGGATGAATTCACTGACGGATGGGACAATCTTTACAGCATCTCTGAATATTATATCAACCCTACTGCGGATGGAGAATTAGGGTGGCGCAGTAGCAGTTCGGCGTCATCAGATTCTGACAAAGCACTTGAAAATTGGCAGAATTGGATGCATGAAGTGTTGTTTAGGAGGTCCACATGGATCAATCAGTCGCTGCAAAGGGTAGCTATGGAAGAGTGCGAGCTACCAACATATGAGGGATTTCCCAAATTGGCCACATTTCTCATGGAATTTGAAGAAAAAGTGGCAGAACCACAGCGACTATTGGCCTTAGAGGAAGCCTTGAAGGCTACACCAGCGTGATGGTGGGAAGCGCACAAGTACACCATAACTAACTGGCCACTATGTCGACACCTAATGATGGTTAGGTTCGGTGACATTGACGCACACTACGAAAGGAAGTATGATGGTAGAGGAGATCCAAAGGAGCATTTGAATGCAGGTGAAATCAAATGGGGACCACGGGCACAATAGGAATGGGTCCATGCATTTATTCACACATTGGATTAAGAACATTGGAATTGGTATGTCACAACAGAACTGCGACGCAGAACAACCTCATGGGAAAAACTAACAATTGGATTTAGCAAAACGTTTAGTTTCTCCGACGAAAACCCCTTCATCCACAACGCATTACAGGAGGTCCGGGAGAAAGCATTCGACGCAGTTCCGGCAGAGAAACCTATGGGACTCCAGTGGACTGCGACACCCCAAATGTTGATGGAATGTTACAACATCACAGGAGAACCCGACAATGAGGATGACCCGAGGGCTACGTATATCCCAGATTCAGAAGGAATTCATAGCGTCGAGGCACCAGATATGCCTTCCAACAAGTTTTAGCAGCCATTACGGATCAAGAAAGTGAACATTGGGTCGGAAGAGAACTCCAAGTTCGCGAGCATTGGAGACTATTGGGATGACTCGACTATTGCAAAGATGACAGAACTCTTGCACGAGTTTCAGAATTTGTTTTCGACAAAATTCTCGGAGATGAAAGGGATTTCAGGGGAACTAGGGGAGATGAAAATCCCACTGAAATATGATGCGAAACCAGTAAAGCAGTGGCCTTATTGGTTGAATCCGAAGTATAAGGAGCGCGTGAAGGCTGAGATCGAAAGAATGTTGGAGGCAGGAATTATAGAACTGGCAGAGGAATCGGAGTGGATCAGCCCGATGGTGGTCCAGGATAAGAAAACCGACGAAGTTTGGATCTTTGTTGATTTAAGAAAGTTGAACGACGCATGCATACACGATCCATTCCCTACACCTTTTACGGATGAAGTATTAGAAGGATTGGGAGGTTAGGAAATATACTCCTTCACGGATGGATTCTTGGGATACCACCAGATAACGATTGCAAAAGAATATCGGCACAAAATGATGTTTGTCATTGAATGGGGATGCTTTCAATATACGGTGATGCCATTTGGCCTAAAGAACGCACTAGCAATTTTTTTCGAAGTAGTAGTTTCTGTGTTCGAGGACTACATCCACAAATTTCTTGCAGTATACATGGATGATTGGACAGTGTATGAGTTAGTCAAAGATCATGTCGCAAATTTGACGTTGATGTTGGAAAGATGTCGACAACACCAGATTTCCTTGAACCTAAAGAACTGTATTTTCTGTGCTCTATTTGGGATATTGCTGGGGCACATAGTTTGCAGGGAAGGAATGTTGGTCGATCCTGCAAAGATCACAAATATTGTCAACCTAACGCCGCCAACAATAGTCAAGCAGTTAAGAGCAACGTTAGGACACACATGGTACTATAGGAATTTTATCAGAGGGTATGCAACAATCATGGTTCCGATGGAAAGGTTGATGAAGAAAGATGCCAAGTTCAAATGGAACGACGAGTGCCAGAAGAGTCTGTATATATTGAAAGAAAAGATGGTTGCAGCACCCATACTAGCATTTCCAGATTGGACGAAGGAGTTCCATGTTCACGTCGATGCATCATCAGTCACACTAGGAGTCATCTTGGCCCAACCAGGAGAAGGTGCAATAGACCACCCGATAGCATTCGCAAGTAGAAAGATGTCTACTGTAGAGAAGAACTATATGAACACATAAAGGGAAGGGTTGGAGATGGTCTACGCCTTATAGAAGTTTCGACACTACCTCTTAGGGGGGCACTTTAAAATATTCACCGACCATTCAACACTCAAATACCTGGTGAACAAGCCGGTGTTGTGGGGGGAATCTGCCGATGGCTGTTACTCTTCTAAGAATTTGATTTCGAAATAATCTTAAATCCTGGACAACTAAATGTAGGACAAGACCATCTATCACAGATAGAGTCTAGAGAAGAGCCAAGGAACATTGACGAAGGATTGCCTGATGCTCAATTGTTCAGGGTCAGGATGGTTGATGATAATTATTAGCAAATTATTCAATTTTTGGCGATAGGGAAGGCTCCAAAGGAATTCACTACTAACCAGAAGAAACAATTAGTTGTTAGAGTTGCAGATTTCCAACTGATTGTAGGGCAATTATATAAGATGGGACCAGATGAGATACTTCGACGATACGTCCTTCCGCATGAATAGGAAAGGATCTTAGCGGAAGCTCATGACGGGATTGCAGGAGGACATTATGGCAGACGTGCCACTTCTAGAAAGATACTACAAGCTGGATTATGGTGGCCAACAATGAATGGATATGCTGCGGACTATGCAAAAAGTTGCGACGCATGCCAGAGAACAGGGAAGCCGTCATGAAGGGGAGAAATGCCGTTAGCACCTCAATTAATACTACAGGATTTTGACAAGTGGGAAGTCGACTTTGTGGGACCGATCAACCCACCAGGAAAAAGAACAGGGTCGCGCTACATAATTACTGCGACAGATTATTTGACACGATGGGTGGAAGCTGCACCGGTAAAGGATTGCTCTGCTGCGACTACAGCAATATTCCTCTTTGAAAACGTGGTCACCATTTTTGGGTTCCCAAAGATACTAATGAGTGACCAGGGGACTCATTTTGTTAATCAGACGATCGCAGCGATGACGAAGGAGTTTTAGATTCAACACAGGAAGAGTACCCCATATCACCCGCAAAATAACGGGACAGTTGAGGCATTCAACAAAATTTTGGAGCATGCACTCATGAAGGTATGCAACACCAATTGTGATGATTGGGATTTGAAGATACCTGCGATACTTTGGGCTTATCGCACAACTTGCAAATGATTGACCAGCCAGACCCCATTCAAGCTCATTTATGGGAAGGAGGCTATAATGTCGATGGAGTATATCGTCCCCAGTCTGCGCATCACAGCAACAACAAGAATGAGAGACGACAGAGAACTGGAAGAACTATTGGCACAATTGGTACAGCTTAATGAGGATCAGTTCATCGCAGGATTTCATCAAAAGGTAGAAAATGATTGAAAAAAGGCTTGGCATGATCGCCACATTCAACCAAAGCACTTTTAGCACGGATATATGGTCCTGTTATACGACAGTAAGTTTGCAAAGCACCTAGGTAAGTTACAGATGCATTGGTTGGGTCCTTGCATAAAAAAATTTGTCACTGACGGCGGTGCAGTGCAGCTACAAAGCTTAGATGGGATATTGTTTCCAAAGCTAGTAAACGCAAACAGGTTGAAACCCTATCGCCATGATCAGGCGTATAGCAGGTGAGAAGCAGGAGGATCCAAAAAAAAGAAGCAATTATGACAAAAAGTGGAAGACATGGCTAGTCGGGTTGCTCGTCGATACTTGGCACGTTTAGCACGCGGGAGTCCAATCCGAGCATGATTACTGTGGATAGGCATCCCTGGAAGATGGTGGAGGTGGATGATGACACACTTGAGGACAGAATTGGATCTCTATGAAATATTTCGGGAATGATTCAATAATCAGGCATCTAGGACACGAGGAGCAAGCATAAATACAGGCGCAGAGATTGAAGAATGTAAGTTGAGTAAAGAGAGCTAGGTAGTTAAAAGAGGAGAATCAATAAGCTGAATGAAACGAGTCAGACGTAGAGAGTTATAAATTTGAGTGAGAAATTCCAAGGAAGTTGTGGAAAAGGGAAGTGAGATAGTTGCAATGGTGCATTTCATTTCCAGCGGAAGCACCCAAGGTGCACTAAGGGAAAGAACGACAAGTGTTCACGAACAACCATCAGATGCAAAGGCACCTGGTATTACAAAAAACAATGATGAGTTCTTACCCAAGATGGTTAAGCGAGTTTCAAGTGTTTGAAGAGTAGCAATCCCTCCAACCACAGAAGTGACAAGAGAAAAGGCTTGCCGGTACCAGCGAAGGATGATCAAATGCGTGAAACATAGGTGCCGGACCGCTACGCCCACTCCACGAGTTGGTGCTATTGAGAAATTTTCGTTCAGTCACAGGCCGGGGTCAAAAGTAATAGAAGGTTGCAAAGGAATCAAGGATGAATATTCCAAGAGACTGGAGGATGAGTTCGAGAAGTACATGACGACGACTAAGAGACTGGAGGATGAGTTTGAGAAGTACATGACAGCGAGCTCCATACAGAAACAACGGTCTCAAAAGTTTAGCACAGTGAAGGATGAGAACAGTACCAGAGGTTTCCAGTTGAGGTGGCTCGAGGGAGAGCCACAAGTTTGTGTTGGGGGTCTGTTGGCACGAGATTAGTTCGCATGAAGTGCAAAAGCCGACAGCTGCGAAGAAGGAACATTCACAGAGAACAAGGAAGCATAATATTAGTTTAGGTTGTTAGAAAGGGTCATTTGGACCATTTTGTAATTGCCATAGTTGGCTATAAATAAGAATATGAATGTAAGCCTAAGGGCATCGGATCATTATTATGATCATTGGCATGATTTGCTCTGTTTTCAGCACTTTTGTATGGATCTGTGATAGGATGTGTTGAACTATTTCTGCGACGGTTATACCATAGGTTTTGATGAGTTAATGCATGAAGATGTTCGGATATGTTCTTTTGTTTCTGTTTATGTCTAATGATGAATGCTGTGTCATATTTTATGTTGTATTTTCTGTAAAGTTTCATTGTTGCAATATCTGGTATTATTCTGTTGATGCGATTGTTGAATATATGGTAGATTTGCATGATGCGAAAGTAAATCTTTGGTTTCTGATGGGATAGAGTAGATGCATGTCCTTTCCCCACTGCGGAAACTTGGTTCTTGTAGCTCCTTAACCATATCGGGTGAGACTTCACTCGCTTCGCGGGTGTTACTGGAAAGGGTAAAACCTCTCTGGGCCGATGCTTAAGGGTGTTTGGTTGGTTTGTTAACGACAGTGCGAAGTGAACCCCTGTCAGCAGAACTGTGTCAACAAGTCCATAGCCATTTTTCGTGGAGGTTCAATGCAAAAGATAAGTTCCCTTCTGGTGTTTAAATGGTATTATTTCATGTTTTATGCTATGCTTATTATGTTCCAGTTATTGGTTGATGAATTACATGAGACTGGATCAATAGGGAACTGTGTATGAGCTTGAATATGAGACTGAATAGCCATGCCTTATGCTTCATTCTGTTGTGCATGTTATTGATTGTTGAATGAAAGACACATTGTGTGTGGATGATGCTACCTTTATTTATAGATGTTTAGTGTATGCATTCGTCTACTTTCTTATGGGAATTGTCCATGGATGAATAGGACTATATTCCCATGCATTCTGTTAAGTCTGTTGTGTATGTTGTTATCTCACTTCTTCCCTAAGTTAAATAGTCATGACTATTATAGTTGGAAGATGTGTGTGTTAATATGGCTAAATTCTATTGCTGTGTGTGTTAATTACATTGTTCTTGCACCTTTACATGCTTATCCTTATGTTTATACTTGTATGTAATCATGCTTGAGGAATAGGACTAAGCCATGTATGCTTTCATCACTATTCCTGGGAGGAATATGTGAATGCATTCAATTCTAAGGGTGTGGATCATGTTTCATCCATGGTGTTCCTGTAGTAGGCTTATGCACATTTGTAATTCCCTTTGGTGAGGATTTTGAATTGTCCTTGGATGAATTAGGGCTAAGTCTGGTAAATGTGCAGGACCACTCCAACTTGGACTTGGGGAAAGAATAGGAACCCCTGTGGATCAGATGAAGAAGAGAAGACATGGAAGAAGTGGATTAGAGCTTATTGCAGAAGGGTAAAGGCACATAAGGAAGGTTATGTCTAGAGTTTCAGTTGGAAAAAGGACAAGGTTAGAGTGCGAAGATGGGGTAGGGGGTCATACCATTGGATAGTGCTCTCCAAGAGATTTCCAACGGTACAGGCCTTATCCAATTTGAAGCAATGATGAGGGAGTTATCACCCTTAGAAGTTTCCTTAGAAGCTCACTGGTGCAACGATCTGTGGTCTCGACCTTTCCACATCTGCAAGGAACTTTCTACATCCGCAATGCGGGTTGCAGATTGTGGAGGTCGAGGACTGATCGTTTGAGTGGCATGGTTGGAATTCTGCCTTTCCACATCCGCAAAGTGGGTTGTGGGAGTCAGAAGGGAAATTCCAACAGAATTGGCGCGTGGGAGTTCCTCATTTCCGCATCCAGAAAGTGGGTCCCGGATTATGGATGTCGGGAGGTCTACTCCCATTGGGCTAGCGCATTGGACTTCCAAATTTCCACATCCATAAGACTATTGTGGATTGCAGATTGCAAGAGGTAATTTATCCCGGGTTTATGGAATGGAGTTCTGAATTACGACATCCGCAACCCAGGTTGTGGATTGCAGAATTGTGGAGGGAGAAGTTTCAGGGATGACGAATTGAATTTCGACTTCCAACTTCCACATTGTGGATTGCGGAAGTCGGGAGTGTGGTTTCATCAGATAGGAGGATTTGGAAATCCGATTGCGGATTGCGGATTGGAGGGCATTGCGGATTGAGGATCGATAATCATTGTGGGTTTAGGGTTGTGGAGCCTCTAAATTGCTTGGGAAAAAGAAGAAAAAAAAATTAGCAGGTGACTGAAGGGTGCTCTCCCATTGCCTCTAAAGGGCATTGAGGTGACCGGGGATATGACAAAGTGGTATCAGAGCTTTAGTTACAACACTAGGGCTGCTTTGGGGCCAAAGAATGAGTTACAGGCATAGAGATGCCTTGAATTGTACCATTCTATGATGGAGAATTGGAAAGGGAGAATTCCTTAACCCTTGTCTTACTCTTGTGTTTATATTTATGAACTTGTATACGTAAACTTATGGAATAGGAATTCTGAAAGTAAAATAGACTAGAAGGGTGAAGTGATATGCACTAGTGGGCATATTGTTAGATAATGCATAGTGCATGAATGTGAGGTTGCATGTCGTTAAAGCTAGTGAGGTTTTACATATTCAATGCTCCACTAATGACAAGTGTTGTGGTTAATGATGGTTGTCTAACCAGAGAGGGTTGAAGCATGGTTGAATATGTTGATGATACTATTACATGTGACCAACAACCTATGAAGAAAGGATGGTGTAGTCCTTTGCAAGAGTTCAACTGACTAGGTAACATCCAAGAATTTAATGAGAACCATGCAGGTAATGTTCATTCATGATAATTGTACAAGTGTTGAAAGGGGATTCGGTAAGAATCCCTTTAACCATATTTTGTAATCATGGAAGGGTATGCATGTATACTTGAACACATTTTATGTGAATTCCATACCATCATGGCATGGTGAGGTATGGGGTAGTATGGAAAAGGAACCCTCTACCATGTAACTACTTAAATGTTAGAATGAAATCATATGAAATATATCACGTTGTTGGTGTATGCTAGTTATGAGTTTAATAACCAGGGAAAGTAAGGACTTATATTATTGTTATGGCAGTGCTATAGTAGTGCATGATATATGAAATAGCCCTAGTTAGGCCATATGTGTTTGGATGGTAGAATGCATGACATGATAGCATAGTATGCATGGGTCAATATGCATTAAAAGATTTCAAAAATCCATGGTTGCATGAACTAAATGCACACTAAAAGGTAATGTAAATGTTGTACATGTGCATGCATGAGTGTGGGTGCACATATTGTGATACATTGCATGAACGCATGCTTGTGGTGCATGTTTCATTGCAAATTAAATAGTGGATGAAATGATGAATTGATGATAATTCTAGAATCATTCCATGAGCTGCGATAAATGCAGGAGAGTGAGTGCATGAAGAAGACAATCATGTTTTATGGGCTACCAGAATGCCCTATGGAAGTGTCGAGTTGCATAAAACAAATGGTTGGGAAGTAATGAGCATTGGAAGTTTTATTAACTTGCATAGATAGTGTGATAGTGTCTCACAATTTCATTGTGACAATGATGCGTATAAAGTAAATAAACATATATTTCATTGCAAGTGAAATGTTGAAAGCTGGAAGTGCTTGAGTTATTGAATGTTATAATTCTGAAAATTACTTCAATGACTGTGGCAACAATGAAAATGTTATGTGAATGAAGAACTTACAAAGTGTTTGGATGATTGGAGTTTCAGATTTCAGGAAGAAATGTCTTGGGAATGGCCACGTGGGTAAGACCGTATTGAGGGCTGGAAATTACCATGAACAAGAGCCAAACCTCAAGAGAAGGGTCTCATGTCTATACAGTTAAATGGTGTATAAAACAAATTGCTAATTTCAAATCTGAACATTATGAGAATGACCTCATGGTTGCAATAAGTGGTTGTAAGAAAATAGATGGTAAAATCCAGATGTCGAATTTTGCTAATAATTACTAATAAGTGTTTGGCTTATATGAATTGTGTCCGGAAGACATCTTGTAGGTGGATGATTGTGCTATGGTAGCAAGCATAAAACCCTAATGGACAGGGTGGTGCCACTTACAAGGTCCAAACAATATGAGGATGGCCTCATGATTAAACAAATATTATTTACGTAGTAGATAGAGCTGCAAATTCATGTTAATTAATTATTAATGCCATTGATTGGTTATGGAAAAATCAGAATTGAATTTGATGGAAAAAAATTATTCCAAGAGGGAATATGTGGGTTATGGAATGTGAAAAGGTTTGAGGTGGTAAAACGAGGGACTGTCAACTCAGAGAAGGGAGCCCCCATTCCTCACGAATGAGTGAAAAGACCCATCTGCAAAATGGATGAGTATACTGTAACCCTAACTAAGAATGTGCATATCTAATTAATAGGGTTAATATGCAGAGCATGGTTATTCTATTTATATTATTTCATATTTCTTGAGTATGATTAGGGCCCACATGGATCACATCGGGAAGCGGTGCACACCTTTCTAGTGTTGGGTTATGTTAGGGTTATCAATATTGACTACACCCCAAAGGAATGGACACATCCCCGGTGTTTCAATATTTGATAGTGAATGTTATGACATATGTTTACAATTTTAAAGAAGCAGTACTAATGAGCTTGCTTACCGCTCTTATGTTGACAACTTGAACATATGCAATTTGGTGCCACACACTAAAGGAGTAAGGTGAAGAGGTTGTTATTTCCTTATAAACCTAGTCGAAGAAATGGATTGGCAATGGTTGTTTTATGATTGATAAACCTAGTCACAGAACTGGCTTAGAATACCGGTCCATGGAATGCCTGATAAACCCAGTCAGTGTACTGGCTTGGAATTGGTTATTAGACAATGTGGTGTAGTTTCCTTCCATTGATCTATCCCCCAGATGGATGTGTTGGCTTGGAAATGGAGAGGTCAAACTAGGTATGCGACCGGTTTGGCACCATTAATGCATGATAAACCCAATCGGTGTACTAGCTTGGCATTGACTACTTGATGTTGTGGAGCAGCATGTGTGCTGGCCAAACATCCACCCCACAGGTGATCCAAGGCTTGTAAAGCAAAAAAGGAACCCGTGGAGTAGTGAGGAAGTGTCCATTAAAGATAAGTATTTGGTTATCTTGCATCTTCTTTCTCATTAGTATGAAAATACTGTGTATATGATTTGGTTATGATTTATTAAACTCTTGTTAGAGATAATCCCTATGGAAATAAACTAAACATGTAAATTGATTGAATGTTTGAGTGTAGGTATTGCTGGAAGCAAGAACTATGAAGGCATCCTGAGGATGCATTTGGACATGTGACTGTCCTAGAGAGCTCAGTATGATAAACAATGAAGAATGGTGCTAGTAGACTTGTGTGGGTCCTAGTAGCCAAAGGTTCTCTAGGAAATCATGGGGAAAGAGTTCCCTAGATGAGAGGCCTGGGATAGACCTTAGACACTAAGTGTCATAGCCAAGAATGGGAAAGTCAAGCATTCACATTGAAGTGAAAGAGGCTAAGGAGCATGGAACCACAATGGTGGTGTGGATCTGGATTGGAACGAGAGTAAGAGGAGAAAAATCTCACTCTTATCTTTCCTTTTTATTGATGCACTTATAAAACAGAAAATTGTTGAATGCATGATGTGACTGAAAAATTGATCATGTTTAATTGCTTGAAATGAATTGAGAATGTTGAAATAGAAAAATCTCTATGAAAGGATGAACATGAATAAGTTCATGTGTATGTTGGGAAAGCATGAAAAGGGTGGAAGTCTCATGAATAAAGCATGGAATCCCCATGTCAATTGGGTGAATAATTGATTGATTTTTTAGGTTTATGTTATGCTTTTCCTAACAAGATTTCCAATGACGAATTTCACAAGTGAGAACTTGAAATCAATTGGTTGCAGTTGTCACAAAACAGGTGGTGCTAGCTAGCAAAGTGTGGGAAGTTGTACATATTGACCATGGAAGCAGACCAAAAGCTATTGGAATTGGCTGAAAATATTCTTCAAACAATTGCCAAGACCGAAGAAAATCTTGGAGAGATGCTCAAGCTACAAAAGAAAAGGGAGGTAAAAAGTATTCTGGAATCAAGCAGCAGTGGAAGGGGAAGTGGACCAATGAAGAGGCATTCATCCAATCAGTCCACTAAGAAATGTTCCAAGTGGGAAGACTGAAAGGAAATTGAACAGGAAAAGATAAAGCAACCCCTGAAATGTTGGAAATGTGGAGGAGATAATTTCCTCTGCATATGCCCAACAAGAAGCAACAAGGGAGATAACAACTATGAAGTTACCATACTTGTAGATCAGCTAGAATATTGAAGCTAGAAGGAGAAGCTTGTGGAAGCCAAAGGAATGGGTCTTGAAAGTTCAAAGTAAAGAGAAAAATGTCGAGAAGACCTGCAACATTTTTGTAATTTTGGACATGTGTAGATTGTATATGTATTCCTAAGTGTTGGAAAACTGAGGACGGTGTTATTCTAAGGGAGGGATGATGTAATATCCCTCATTCTAAAATTAGGCTATTTTGGCTATCATGTAAATATTGCATAGAATGCAATGTCTGTTTTCCCTAGTGTGGAGCTCAAGGCCAAGGCCCCACTAGTGGATGCTTAGGTTTATTTGCATAGGCAAGTATTGGACATTCTGATAATCCATGTGCTAGTAAGCCATGGAATATTGTAAAGGATATAAATAATTCCATGTAAATAAAATACAATGGACTGGCTATGGCTGCAACAAAAATGAGGGGAAACTATATATCCACTAGGGAGTGGCAAGGGGGTGTGGGATTGGACCCAGGTTTCCGTATGTCACCTAGAGGACCCCTTTGACTTGTCCTAGACACCATTGAATGATGATGTAAGGAAGTGGGTGAAGAGCACTGCTCATGAGGTCGCGGAGTATGGGAAACCTTGAAGGGTCAGATGGAAGGGTATGGAGCTCTACTGCCTTGCTCTTCACGTTAATCCACCCCTTGGCAGTTCGTATTCCCCTTTCCCAGACCGTGGTTGAGAGACATAAATTATTTGAACCCTTACGCATCACAAGGGAGTCAAGCCATGAAGCAAGGAAGGGAAATCGTGATTCTGTGTAGGGTCATGATTTACAAAGCCGAATACACTTAGAAAACGTTGCGTAGGAAGCAAAAAGATGGGGCTATCCTTGGATATGACTCTGTGGGTGAATTGTAGAGTGTGATATGCTCAGGAAACCGTGAGGAAAACCTTGCATTGATGGCCGAGAACCCAACTACGGGATAGCATTGTTCGGCCAGAGAAAGTGGAGAAGAAAACCTAAGTGCGAAGGAACCAAGAGGTTTTAGATTTCCTATTAAATCCTGAGAGGTATTATTTACCTTGATCTAGAAATCAAGGCCAACCACACTTACCATATCAGTGCTAGAGGAAGGGGCACCCTAGGGGCTGTGCAACAGTGAAGAGAACCTTACCTTGGCTGAGAGTGGGGTGATGGGTGTGCTTGAACCTATCTGAGATCATTGTGATATGCTCATAGATCTGTGGATGATCTTATTGATTTAGAAAAACCCTTACCTGCCTTCCCCATTTGCTTGACATAGTTAACTATGTGTTGGATGCCTTGATGGACTGTGAACCAAGCTGTGAATGAACTTGAGAGGGACTCCTTAGTGGATACATATCCCCAGATCGGGGGTGATCTATGATTGCTGAAATAATAAAGGTTGGGAAGAGATCTATGATTGGGTTGGAAAGCTGTAGTCCATATCTATTTTGCTTGGAGGTTTAATGCAAAAGATAAGTTCCCTTGTGGTGTTTAAATGGTGTTATTTCATGTTTTATACTATGCTTATTATGTTCTAGTTATTAGTTGATGAACTACATGATATTGGCTCAATAAGGAACTATGTATGAGCTTGAATATGAGACTGAATGGCCATGCCTTATGATGTTAAGATTTAATATGCTAAGACAGAAAATAGCAGCATTGCATTCCATTTCACAATAATAGCATATACAGGATCACTGAAGAAACAATAAGCACAACATAAACACAAGAGACACAAATTTATCCTGGGAAACCCTCATGGGGTAGAAAACCCAACAAAGCTTCCTCAATATAGATGACCAGCAATATACAAAGATGTAACCCTGAGCATAAGCTCCTCCTCCTCCATAGAAGATCTCTCCTCCACAAGTGCACCACTCTCAAGTGAGTGAGTGTATGCCAAATGAGGAATACACCTCCTCTATTTATACACTACTCCGACTTGTCTTTTACACAAATCATGTAGGCTCGTATTTAACCATTGGGTTAAATACCCCACTACAACTGACTAGACCGACCCCTCTAAGGTGTTCTAATAACCCTTTGACCCACATAACACATACAGGGCCGACCCCCACTAGGGAATTCTAATAACCCAAGTTACCACATTCCAACGGAGGAATAAACATCTCCGGATATACAATAAGATCTTCAAGGAGGAATGAAACATCTCCAGAATAATAAAGTACAAATATAATATTCTTTGAAGTTACAATATCTCAACACTCTCCCTTAACGAGAAGGATATTATAACAGCATCTGCACGAGCAAGGAGTCATCAACATCATACATGAAACATCTATAAATCATTGGAAGCTTTCTCAACATCATCAGTAACTCAAACAATTACTGGAACATCTTCAATACTGGAATATCAACATCTTCAGTACTGAGTCTTTATCTTCTATAGCACTCGAACAACTACAACAACATCAACATCTGGATCCTCACGATCATCAGCATCGTCATCATACAATCATCAGCATCGAGATCATCTCGATCTACAGCATCTAGATCATCTCGATCTACAGCATCTGGATCATCTCGATCTACAGCATCTGGATCATCACGATCTACATCATCTGGATCATCTCGATCTACAGCATCTGGATCATCTCGATCTACAGCATCTGGATCATCTCGATCTACAGCATCTCGATCATCTTGATCTACAACATCTGGGTCATCACGATCTATAGCATCTGGATCATCTCAATCTACAGCATCTGGATCATCTCAATCTATAGCATCTGGATCATCTCGATCTACAACATCTGGATCATCTGTATTAGTATCCACATCAATACATCTATCATCAAAACATGTATTCTTACTAATAAATATATCATCAAAAAACATGTATTCTCACTAATACATCTATCATCAAAAGCATGTATTCTCACTAATACATCTATTATCAAAATCATGTATTCTCACTAATACATCTATCATCAAAAGCATGTATTCTCACTAATACATCTATCATAAAAAGCATGTATTCTCACTAATACATCTATTATCAAAAGCATGTATTCTCACTAATACATCTATCACCAAAGCATGTATTCTCACTAATACATCTATCATCAAAAGCATGTATTCTCACTAATACATCTATCATCAATACATGGCAACATACTCTGCAACACACACGATCATATTACACGATGATCAATCCCGCTCTCTTTAGGACATAGGTCCATGGATGATACAATCCTGATCCACTTACGGGATGATCAATCCCTCTCAATTTAAGACATCTCTCATGTCTATGGACGATGCAATCCAGATCAACTTACAGGATGTTCAATCCATATCCTTATAAGACGCCTCACCATGTCTAGGGATGATGCAATCCCGAATCAACTTACAGGATGATTATTCCTTATCACTTTAATGCACCTCACCATGTCTAGGGACGATGCAATCCCAATCTACTTACAGGATGATTAGTCCTTATCACTTTAAGACACCTCACCATGTCTAGGGACGATGCAATCCCAATCTACTTACAGGATGATTAGTCCTTATCACTTTAAGACACCTCACCATGTCTAGGGACGATGCAATCCCAATCTACTTATAGGATGATTAGTCCTTATCACTTTAAGACACCTCACCATGTCTAGGGACGATGCAATCCCAATCTACTTACAGGATGATTAGTCCTTATCACTTTAAGACACCTCACCATGTCTAGGGACGATGCAATCCCAATCTACTTACAGGATGATTAGTCCTTATCACTTTAAGACACCTCACCATGTCTAGGGACGATGCAATCCCAATCTACTTACAGGATGCTTAATCCTTATCACTTTAAGACACCTCACCATGTCTAGGGACGATGCAATCCCAAACTACTTACATGATGATTAGTCCTTATCACTTTAAGACACCTCACCATGTCTAGGGACGATGCAATCCCAATCTACTTACAGGATGATTAGTCCTTATCACTTTAGGACATAAGTCCAAGGATGATGCAATCCTGTCACGTACATTTTGAACCAAACGCTCAGGGACAATGCAGTCCTATCACGTCCACTAGGGACCACTTTCTCGAAGACATATGTCTACAGGTCTCGTTTAGGACATGTGTCCAGGGATGATACAATCCCCTTGTCCAATAGGAACCACATTCTCAGAGACATCTGTCTACGGTTCTGTTTAGGACTGAATTCCAGGGATGATACAATCCCCTCATCCACTAGGGACCACATTCTCGGAGACATCTGTCTATGGATCTGTTTAGAACTGAAGTCCAGGGATGATACAATCCCCTCGTCCATTAGGGACCACATTCTCGGAGACATCTGTCTATGAATCTATTTAGGACTAAATCCCAGGGATGATACAATCCCCACCTGTCCACTAGGGACTTCATTCTCGGAGACCATACGTCTACGGATCCTTTTAGAACATGTGTTCAAGGATGATGCAATCCCCTCGTCAACTTAGACCCTGTCTAAGGACCGTTCACCAACCTCTCTATCAGCATCACCAATATAGGTATTCACATCATCGACCTCACTGTCTATGTGGGAAATCTCATCATAAGTGATCACATCACTCCCCCTTTCGAGGAGGGTCCTTCTGAACTATTTTAAGTTTGTCTCAAAAAAATTTACTTGAGGTAGAGGTTTGGTTAGTACATCGGTAACTTGTTACAAATTCGAACTTTAATTCTTTTCTGCACCATATCTTGTATATAGAAATGTCAGATCTCTATGTGCTTTGACTTATCATGGAATACTAGATTCTCTGCCATTTTGGTACAACTCTGTTTGTCACATAGGATCACAGTTGGGTCCATTTTTATGTCAAACAATTCTAAAGCCATACCGCTTCACAACTAGCAGAGCAAGAAGCCATATATTCTGCTTGTGCTGAGAGCCACACTATATTGCTTCCTTCTAAACCACGAGATCATGGCTGATCCCAGACAGTAACATCCTCTCGATGTGCTCTTCCTATCTGATACAATTTCTGCCCAATCAACATCTGTGTAGCCATCTGAAGTCATGATCTCTAAGATAACATAGATCAAAGTCTATCGTATCCTTTAGGTACTTCATCACATGCTTTGCAACTAATAGGTGAACACATCTAGTTTCCACTAGATACTGACTCAAGGTGTTCACAGCAAAGCATATATCTGACCTAGTATTTGTTAGACACATCAATGACTCAATATTTTGTCTGTATAGAGTTATATCCACTAACTCTGATGAGTCATCTTCTAACAACTTCAAGAGTGGCCATTCCAACACATCAAGTCCTTTTAATATTTCTCAGCCTACTTTCCCTGGTTGAGAAAGATTCCTTCTGAGCCTTGCCATACTTCCAGACCTAGGAAGTAATGCATCAATCTAAGATCTTTCATTTTCATTTCTGCAGCCATCTTCTTCTTTCTTTTCATGATCTGTTTCTCATTCCTTGTCAGAAAGAGATCATCGTCATACAATAATGGTATGATAGGTTCATCATCCACAACCTTAAGGTAAAGGTTAGGAACAACTTTACTTTTGGTAAAGCCCAAGCTTATCAAGAAACTGTCAATTCTCCCTTTTTGACTGAACATCATTCACACTCTGCATTGAATGATCTTCTGCATATCTATCTGTGCCATCTCTCGTTATATGGGTCTACTGATATGAGCCTCAATATCATTCGAACTCTGTGGTGAGTTCCTTCTTGCATCCATGTCATCTGTGTATAGAAACCATATTCATCTGTGTGTCATCAAAATTTTTCATGGCTATCTTAATTTATTTTTTGTTTACCTTCAATTTCCAAGTACTAAAAAATGTGGCTCATGAGGAAATTTATCCACTAGATTTATGATTTGTTCCCATTGTCATCCTCCCCAAAATCTTATTCTTCCCCTACATGCTCTACTTCTGCACATTCCTCAATTGGAATGAACAATGGTGGAAGATATGTTTCTTTTTGCTACCTTGTTTGGGAAGCCAACAAACCTGCTTTCATAGTTCCTTGTAACCATGGTGGAAGATAGGTTTCTTTATGCTACCTTGTTTGGGAAGCCAACAAACCTGCTTTCATAGTTCCTTGTAACCACTCATTTCCCAATTCTTGAGTTTTGTTTACATATTCTAAGGGCCGGTATAAAAAAAATATAAGTTTTTTGGCATGAATCCCCAACACATAATGCATCTTTAACAATAAAGTCACCATTAGAATATTCTACAATTCAATTATCATCATGTGGAATGGATACTATCTCATGATGATGCAATGAAATATGGCTATTGCAAAATTCAGATTTTTTTTCATACCTTGGTGTCACATATTCATCATTCCCATGTGGTTGATCCATGAGGTAATGTTGCTCCACTTTGTTTTCAACTGGGAGACTTAAGGATGCAATTTGTGAGTCCTTTTGATCCAATTTCTCATATGGTCATGGTGAGTTTGTGAACATAACTTCAATTTATTTGGGTCTCCCATAGGATGGCTGATTTTTGTTCTCCTCTCGGTCATCTGAAGTTTGAACAATGACAATGGATTTACTGCCTTTTGAGTCAATTTTACCATAGGAAACTTTGGATTCTCTTTTCCTAGAGAAACCAAACATCTTCTCCACAAGTTTTGATGCAAATCATTTTGTTAGTAAGGCTTGACAATGATGCAAATTATGCTCTAACTCCTTGTGTTTATTATCAAAGTGATTCAATGGCTTCTCTTGGCCCTTCATTCCCCTTTACCACTCAAAAGTTTCCTCCTTAATGGGCTACATAGGAAGGAAAATGGGTAACATTCCACCATCTACAATTCTAGCCATTGAAGAAGCTTCCTCTTCAACTTTGTATATTCTATCAAAAAAGAAATCATCCAACTCATATGGATTATGCAAGCCTTCATTCATTATTTAATATCCTTCATTGTCTTCCATCGAAGGAATGAAACCATATTCAAGAAATTATTCTTCCCATGTTAAGCTCTCCTCAAGACCCCATGCAACTGGTTCCAACCTCATCTCTACAAACCTTCTTCCGAGTTTTTTTTTCTTTGTTCAACGTTCCTCTTAGATCCCACATATTTCAAGGAACATGATATGATACCACTGTAATATCCCCGATCATAAATTAGGAATATTATCTCCAAGGTTCCAACTTCAATTATGTTGATTTTCAACTTTTCCAAAACAATTGCATATGAAGGCTTATGAGATGTTCTCGTTCAACAATAGTGGAATGTATGTGTATCTCTGATTTCCGTTAAAGGTGTGAATCTCATTAATGTATTTATATTCCAATTATATTTTTCCCAAATCATAACTTATATAAAATTGGAAGTTGGTAAAGAAACTAGGAACACTAGTTCAATTTTGGCTACACCGAACATGGGGTTTCCAACTCTTCTCAAACACTACCAAATCGACTCGAATTATCCCAATATAAATTTAATGTAATCAAACAGAATAAAAGGAAACTATATTGTCCACTTATATACTCCATAGAACTTCCAAATAAGTATGAAATACACCCTCTCAAGAATAGTGAGAAACTATCTCGATTTCCCCCACATAGGAATATTAGTTTTTCAACCTGACCCAAACACCTCCTAATCCTTAAAAAAAGATTCAATAAGACTCAAATACATCCAAAAAATATAAATTACTCAGTGATAGACCTCAGGGGACTTCTATTAAGGTTTCACAAACAATACTATAAATTGCATAGCCATATGAGAAACATTTATACATGGAATCACCAGTTACTCAAATATGAACACCATATGAATAAAATGGTTGGATATTTATTATTCACTAAATGGGAAATCTAATGAAAATCATTAAAATAGTACATGCTTCATACACAGCTCAAAACTCATGAAATACTCAGTTACAATTGTACAAATTTGAACGTCTACCATAAGAGACACAAAATGGAGTAGATATGATAAAATGGGCACATATCGGTGATTTGGAAACCTTTTTTGATGAAAAAAAAGGCTTTTACCACTGGAAAAAATGCTATGAATGCAATGGACTAGGTCTCACATCCCATAAATGACCATAAGTGTTGAAACTAGAACAACCATTCCATCCCTCCTTCACCGATCCAAGCTCTAAACCAACAAGAAACACCTCCAAATGATAGAGAAGCCTCCCATATTGCACCCTTTGTCACACAGAATTCATATAATTCCCAGGAATTATATATTCAAATGAAAATGGATCCAATTGTGTTCCCTCCTCAAGCAAGAACCCACAACTCCAACACTAAATGCCCGGAAAACACCATAAACCTTTGCTGCTACAACTTGAAATTACAAACACCTGTAGATGAATTAGAACCAGCAATAGAAAAGGATATAAACCTGTGTGAACGGAATCTCACTTGAGAAATATGAGTGATTCTTCCTCACTTCTCATTCACATGAAGCACAATTGAGAAATATGAGTGATTTATCCTCTCTTGCTAGCTAGGGTGGAATATTTCACCACCGAAACTAATTTTGTAGAAATGGGCACTTATCCCAAGATTTATAATATCAATGTCTCTCCAATACCAAAATTCAAATGACCAAAAAACCCCTTCACTTGTGTCTTCACCCTTTTTATAAATCTTCATGGAGCATTTCTTCCTCATTTTAGAATTCTCTCACAAATATTTAATAAAATATTAATAAATGTTATTTTTATGAGAGAATGACACCTTGGGACTCATTTAACTCCTCTATAATGTTATTTTTCCGAATAATAAATTCATCTACCTTGGAAATTCCAATTAGAGAGGCTTAGCTTGATTTTGTGGAAGTTACACTAGCATGTGGGCCCACCCCTCTCCTCTAGCACCCTCCTTGGATAAATTTAGGAGTTTCAACATATCATAGGTTGTCATAAGTTTTCATAAGATTTCATAGGACCTGATTGTTTTCATAAGTTGTCATAGATTTCATAGTTTGTCATAGATTTGTTATTTTTAGCCTGGGGAGATACAACCCATGAGATGCCTCCATGATAGGATTCCTTCCACCTTGGATGGGAGTTACACCACACATTTGGATTCATTCCTCCACTAATGTTCCCTCCTTTCCCAATTGTTTTCAATGCCACCTTAAAATTCGAATTTGAGGGAGTTACAACTCATTTGGGGCCCAACTCAACTTCCTTATGCACCCTCCTTGTCAAATTTTTCCTAATGTTGCATCATTCACAATTATTGGAAATTATTCTATACAACCTATCACCCATGCCACCACCTTAATAATTTATCATGAATTTTACCAAGTGACTTAGGCCATTGCATCCCCAAGTCCAATGGAGTGGTCCTTAGTGAAAATTTGGGGACATTACAGTTGTCTTCACTAGAGTACAAACTCTTCCTATGTTTAGAGAACTTTCTTCTATTTTCAGATTTGTCATGTTGGTGTGTTATCCTTCATTCTTTGTAATTAGCATCTTCTTCACTATCATTATCTCTATCTTATTTGTAAGGACACTTTGAATCAAAATGACCTACTCTTTCACATTCAAAACATTTGAAGGGTAACTTACCCTTGTATTTTCCATGCCCTCTTTTTAACTTCCTTACAAAGTTTTCATCTTCCTCATCTGATTATTCAGATGAGCTCTTTTTATGCTCATGTTTGTTGCATTTTAATTTCTTGGTGGATTTGAAGGTTCCTTCTTTCCTAATGGGATTTTCCTTTTCGGTTCTCATCTCATAGGTAGTAAGGATCCCATGAAGCTCATATTTTGTTAATTTTTCTAGATCAGTTATGTCTTCTAGAACTCACACCCTGGAGTCAAATCTCGGTGGAAGAGTTCTCAGTATCTTCTATATAATCGATTCTTCATTTATTTGGAATCCAAGACCTTTGATGGCATTGATTATCTCAATGACCCAAAGAAGATATGATGCAATATTTTCTTCTTCTTTCATCTTCAAAGACTCAAATAATCCAAAATAAGTCTGCAGTTTTTTCTTCTTAACATTTTCATCTCCTTCATAGATATGTTTGAGTTTGTCGCATACTTATTTTGTTGAAGTACAATGCATGACCTTGGTGAATTTACAGTCTACCAATCCACATAACAACACATTCCTATCACTTGCATTATATTCATACTTCCTTCTTTCCATTGGATCGTCTGGTGCAGTTGTGGGAACATTATAGCCATTTTCAACCGACTGCTAGACATCAGCACCAAGGTACTGCAGATATACCTCCATTCTTATTCTCTAGAAAGTGTATTTTCAACCATCAAACCTAGGCACTCTGTTGCTAGAGATTCCTTCCTATTTGTCCATATTTATGCAAAGATCTATATTCCAGTTGTTAAAATTGTAACTGAAGACACTTGCTATGATACCAATTGTTGGAAATATTATTAATACTGAGAGGGGCGTTGAATCAATATTAAGCGCAGTTTTTAAACAATTTTGACTCTTACCAAATTAAAATAGTACTTATATTATGTATTCACCATACATAATGTCATTCATCAACATGTGCATAAGACACAGAACACGAAGATTTGACGTGGAAACCCAAACGGGAGAAAACCACATAATTCTTTCCTATATAATAAATATTACATTCATGGGAAACACCGAATTCCAATATTCTCCAGCACCGACTGGAAGGATGATCAAACCCCCTGATTTAGATACCTCAACCAGAAGGAAGCACCACATCCATCATTTACCAACACCAACTGGAAGGAGGCACCAACCCCCTGATTTACAGGCTCCAGCTTGAAGGAAGCTACAAATCCCTGTCCTTTCCTTGTCCTGCCACCTTGGTACAACTGTATGAGTTCTTCTTACTCTCTGCTGATCTGCACACATTTCATACTTGCTGCATTACTTTCCTTTGTGCACACATGTTATATTCTATATTCTATGCAAATGTTGTATTTTATCATTAGTTCAACTCACACTTCACTTCTCTACTTCAGTGTTGCACACTGGTTCTCACACTTCATATACTTTTACAATCCGCATGTTGTTCAACATATTGTTCTATTTCTTTGCATCTACAAATTCATCCACTTCTGCACATCATTTACTATACTGCTCTTATGTTCTTGCTCATTTGTCTCATATACTATATCATCCTGTGCATCATTTGTTGTGCTGCACTTCTATTCTTGCATACTTGGCTCTCTACTAGGTCATGATGTTCCAGATGAAGGAGCCATTGATACCACAATAATTCAAAGCTTGCCAATTTAGAATATTATCTCTTGTTCATCTTCAAGATTACTTTCCACTCACCAACTTGGATTCTTATTTATACTCGACTTGTTCAGACGACGGGTCCACAATTTGGACGATAGAATCCCTTCTTCCTTTCTTCACGATCAAGCTTATTCATGCATCTTCCACTTGTCTTGATTTGTGCAACTGAGGTATCACAACTTGTGGGTCTTGCGCACACTAGTTCCTTAGAATAATGGGACTTGCACACTTGTGAACCACTACTTGTTGAGCCTTTCACCCTTGAGATACCATTTCTTGGTGGGTCTTGCACACTCTTGAGACTTGAGACTCTTGCACACTTCTGGGACTTGTCCAACCAAATTTGAAGTACCACAACTAGATGGATTAGGGACTTGCACACACAATTCTTTATGTACTTCTTCAAACTGACACATGGATACTAAGTCCTCTTTGACATCAATGACAACCAAATTTCAACATACTCAACTTTATTTGTTCCTCATTAGGGTTAATGATATATCACTTAATTGTTCATAATTTTTATTCAAGTTCATGCCTCCCTTAGTTTGGTCAATGTTTGTATTTTTTGGGACATCTGTAATTATGCATTTGTAGACTAGAAACAACTGCATTAATAATAATGTGTCTGGTATACGTCGATAGACATATATTTGACACATTAATAATTTTTTCTAATGTAGAATGTACCAAATATATGATGATTGGTGTATACCAGAGACATTATTATTAATGTGTATGTTGCTAGTTATATCCATGGGAGAGTATGTATGTGTTTTTTTTTGTAGTATTACACATATTTAACGTTAAATTACAGGGATGCTAGGAAGCTGGTATGGTAACAAGACTCAACATTTTTCTTCACTTGATTCTTCCATTTTTGGTTTCCAATAGTTATGAATTTTTTATTTTTATTTTTTATCTCCATGGTTCAGGTACCATTCTAGATGGATAATAGAGTTACTGGACTTTATTTTAAATATAAAAACCAAATTGGTAAAATTAAACAAAATCGAATACAAATGAAAAATCTATAAGTAGAGACTAATAAATCATATTCCATCTAACCCTTAATCCAACCCAATGACATCCGACAAGGCACTCAGGTTAGCTAGAGCCGTGATCCAATGGCCAAGGTTGATTTCATTATTTGAACAATCAGTCAAAAAATAAATTTAAATTTGTTAAAAAACAATCAACAAGATAAATTCATCATACATGTTTGATGCCATTGATTAGTATCATTTTATTTTTCCCCTTGTAGTCCCTCTATTCACATGATCCCAAAAATGAACTAAAGTTTGCACATGGTTTTATTTTTTGCTTTACCTTTTATTTTTTTAGTAATGAAATGAATTTGTTGAAGTTTATAGTCAACATAGTATACATAAAGGTGCCTACAAGATCCTACCCAAATTTGGAGGCAATAAAAAATCTAAAAGTTGAAAAATACCAGGGTGGGCTGGATGAAGCCGTGGAACATTCCCTCCCTCAATCACAAGTCTAAATAATTATTCTAGTAAAGTAACAAGAACTAGTATCATCTTCAAGTTTAAACCTCTGAATTGAGATTAGATGAAGATATTCCTAAAAAACTACCAATCTGGATGTTGAAATTTCAATTAGAGTTGGCCATGTATAAACATTCCCTAATTTTGCTAGAAGCGACTAGTGAATTTTGTTAATTTGGTGAACAAATAGGATCACCATTATGTTATCAGTTAACAAATAGAATCACTAGGCTCTCTCTAAATTTAGACACAATTATGTGTCAACCATCCCATGAATAGTTGAATAATTTATTGAGGAGACCGATTTACATGTTGGAATTTCTAAATGATGATTTGATCATTTGAAGCTGATTTGAAGAGGAGATCATATGCCAACTTACCTGATTTGATTTTGTTGATAGTTGTTGAGTATATCAATTATCTAATTGAAATTTTTTTTGATAGGACTTTGAATGTTGAAGCTTGAATATCATCAATGATATTTCCCTTTGCCAAGTACAAGGTGAGAAGAATATGGAAGGCATCCAAGCTTGAGTGATCTAGATTATTTGGAGAACAAAAGGAAGGAAACGAGATAAAATGGAAACATACACAAATAATTTGTAGAAATCATACTAGTACAGTAAAACCTAAATTATATTAATGAATGGAATAGAAAAAACATTGTAAACTACAAAGCAATACAAACTAGCCTAGATGGTGGTAGCTTATCTATGAAGAGAGATGTGTTGGATATATTCGTTCATTAGAGATGATTACAAAGAGGATGAAGAATTTCTTTTATCATAAGCATAAAGACACAAAAACCCTAACATCCAAAAACCTAAAATGTGGGAGATGAAGCACCAACATGATTTGTGTGCCATGAGGTTGCATCTAGTTGATATGTAAACTTCTCGAGGGTGCATTTTTTAGATATGGTCTCCTTTTAGGGAACTCAATAGCTCATTGTAAAGAAAAAAATAAGAATTACAACCGTTGACCAGGGTTAGGGGATGTGTTATGCAACAAATTTCCAAAAAGTACATGAAAAGAGAAAAAATAGATAAGAAAGAGTACTACACAAGTTTAATGAAGAAAATATATGAATAGCAAGCCTCTTTGAGGGGAAAAACTCCTTATACAATGTACTAAGTACACAAGACAAGACAAGACAGGACACAATGCTAAAATGAAAAGATCTCCTTCCTATATATAGGAGATTAAGATGTACAATTACAACTCACTGACCCAAGTCGACATAACTAATATAACCATACTAATGAAAATTACAACTAATGGACCAAAGTCGACATAAGAAATAATGTAATGCACCACAATATTGGGGGAAATTTCATTTATGTATTAACATGCCCATCCCCTTTATACAAGTGTTGTCCTCAACACTTGATTAGTTTCATATGCTTCTATATGAAGGACTCATCTTCCCATGTCAAACATTCAACTAGTACGTTCCTCCATTTGATGATGTACTCAGTAATAACCCGATTTCACAATTGTTTGGTCCTTGTTTAAATGATTTGTTCAGGTTCCTATATGAATTTTCCTTTTTCATCAAGCTCTGAAAATATTGTTTGAATCAATATCTTGTATCCTATTACCTTATTTAAGAAAAAAACATGGAAAATTGGATGTACTCTTGAAGATGAAGGGAGCTCTAATTTGTAATCCATACTACCAATCTTCTGCAACAATATATAAGGACCATAATACTTGGGTGCTAGATTATTGTCCTTATTTAGTTGCTTGAGGGAAATTTTCTTGTAAGGTTGTAGCCTCATAAATACCCAATCCCCTTCTTTGAAACTCCTTTCACTGTGATGTTGATCAGCTTGTTATTTCATCCGGTTTTTTGACATAGTTAAGTTGTACTGAAGTATATAGAGAACTTCTTGCTGGTCCTTTATTTGATCTTCCACATCTTGAAATTTAGATTTTCAGTTTAAGGGAGATGTGATAGATGGAGGTTGGTACCCATAAAGTGCCATAAATGAATACATTTTTTATGATATATCCAAGGAAGTATTGTACCACCATTATGCTAAATACAACCATTCCATCGACTATGTTTGTTTATCAGATGCAAAGCAACGAAGATAGCCTTCCAAAAATTTGTTCACTATCTCAATTTTCCCATTAGATTGAGGATGATAAGATCAACTGTGAGCCAATTGTGTACCTAAAAAATAAAATAATTCAGTCCAAAATTTTCCAGTGAAAATTCAATCTCTATCACTTACAATAATCTTCGGATTTATTTTTTCCATAAAGGCTGTAGCTACTTTACTTGCATTAAAAAGGTGAGAGAGTGCAAAAAAATGTGCATACTTAATGAGTTTGTCAACAACCACCATAATAACATTATTTCTTTCTGACTTGGTTAGACTTGTGATAAGTCCATTGAGACTTCCTCCCAGCGCTGACAAGCTATGTCTAATGGTTGTAGAAGTCCCGGGGTCTTAACTGTTTCACCCTTGTTTTGTTGGAAAACTAAACATTCGGTCACAAACCTTTGAACATCATATTTAAGAACTTCCAAAAAAAAATACTTCTTGACCCCATAGTAAGTTTTCAGGAATCTGAAGTGCCCATTTATAGGAGAGGTGTGTAGTTCCAAGAGGACCTTTTGTTTGAGCTGGGATTTTTCGGATAAATATAAGCGATACTTATACCATAGTGAATCATTTTTCCACACAAAATTATCTGATACACTAGGATCATTCTATAGCTTTTAAAAGAGCATCCACACAAATATGTCATTTTTCCATTCTCCCCTTGCTTCTACTACCCAATCTAGTTGTAGAATGGAAATTGCACAAAGTAATGCCCCAACATCTTCATATTTTCTGGAGAGTGCATCTGCTTGTCGATGTATTTGTAACTTCGAAATGTATTTCACTTGTATATCTTATATTGTATTCACATTTCATTGTACTTCTGACGGAGAGGTTTCATTCCTCCAATCAGGAAGCTTATTATTATATTTGATAGGGTTATTAGACTCCCCTAGTGGGGTCGGCCCAAAGTTGAGTTATAATGGGTTATTAGACTCTCCTAGGAGAATTCGGCCCAATTAGGGTAAAAGGAAAGTGAAGTAAAGTATAAATAGAGAGTGTGACTCTCTCATTTGAATCATTCACTCACTCACTCATTCGTACAAGTGAGAGAGAGACAAGTTCTCACAAGTGGAGGAGGAGGAAGCTGCTGGAGACCATCTACCTATTTTGGGGTTTTGTATTATTGCTCATTCTATCTCTGAGGAAGTTGCAGGGTTTTCTCCTTTATGGTTTCCCCGGTGAAATTCTTTGTGTCTATTGTCTCTTGTGTTTGATTTGTTGTGCATGTTGTTCTCTCAGATAAGATCGTAGATCCGATTGAATTAAAATTGTGAAAAACTAACATGGTATCAGAGCTAACCTGAGAAGAAGACACTGTGTAGCTGCGGAAGCTAGGGCTTCTTAATTTTTGGGTCTCTTTCCACAGATCATCAAGGGAAAGAGTCTAGGCTAACTCTCCTAAGGAAGGTGCATCTTTCTGTCAAAACATAATTGGATTATGAGCATTTTCAATTTTTGGCCAATCATTGCAGCGGGAAATTAGGGCTTTTGACAAAACTGGAATTTTGGAGTGCTCTTAGCATAGGATTTCTCTCCTCAGCAAAACCAAAATTTAGAGACCAAGATCGAAGTTTTTGGTTGGGTAGAACCCTGGGATCTATCAAACCCTAGTTGGATTTTTGAAACAGAAAAACCAGAAAACCTGAAATACCAGAAATTGCAGATCTGAAACTCGCATGTCACTTTTGAGGGGTTAATTTTTGGAATTTTCAAAATCCAAGTATACCAGCTTTCTTGTCTCAGCAAGAGGCACCTTTCCATCCAGACAGATGTTTGAAATTCCAAGTTTGGATTTTTAGGGTTTGTCTATCAAACCCTAGCCAGCTCCAAATCCAGTTTCAGCAAATCAAGTGGTAAGACCTAAATCTTTTTCTATTTCCATTTGAGTTTCTCATTAAAGATGACTCACCATACTAAGCTTGAGGATAAGTTTGAAGGGGTTGATAACTTCCAAGCATGGAAGTATAGGATTGGGTTAATCCTAGAAGAGAATGAATTGGACACCTATGTAAGTGAAGGGGTTCCAGTTCCAAAGGGAGATGAGGCTAAGGCCTTACATAAGAAGAAATTGGTCAAGGCCAAGAGAATCATTGCAGATTCTATCAAGGATCACTCATACCACATGTGTCATCTCTAAAGACACCCAAGGAGATGTTTGATTCCTTGACCAAGCTATTTGAAGGAAAGAATATAAATCGGAAGATGACATTGTGGAACCAATTGAAGAATGTAAAGATACAAAATGCAGAGACCATGTAGTCCTACTTTACAAGGGTCTCTCAGATAAAAGAATAACTTGAAGCTGTGGGAGAAGACATAGAGAATGGAGAAGTAGTGATGACCAGCTTGAATGGCCTCCCTGGGTTATGGGATTCCTTCATTCAAGGAATTTGAGCTAGGAAGAAGCTCATCACATTCAGTAGGTTGTGGGAGGAGTGCTCACAGGAGGAAGCTTGAATTGCAGCTCGAGAAGAAAAGATGGGTAGTGAATACCAGGCTCTCACAGTACACACCAAGAAGAATAAAAAAAAGAGGGAGCATCCTCATCACAAGAAGGGTAAACACCACCACCGGAACAAGAGAGAGAACTTTGGAGGACCTTTGAGAGATATCTCTCACATTCGATGTTTTACTTGTGATGAGAGGGGACACTATTCCAGATATTGTCCTAGGAACAAAAGTAGCTCCCACAAGAAAAAGAACACCAAGAGAAGACATCATGCTCACACTGTAGAGGATGATGAACCTCCCAGGAAGAGTGCCAAAGAAGAAAGTGAAGATTCTTCCAACGATGAAGAGTATGTTCTGGTTTCTACCCTCATAGGAACTATTACACATGGAAGCAATTATTGGATTATAGATAGTGGGGGTTCCAAGCATATGATTGGATTCAAGGAATCCTTTATGAATATATCTGAACATGAGTAACCCCGCAAAGTGAAACTTGGGGATAACTACCAGTATCCTATAAAAGGAAGTGGTGAAGCCTCTTATAAGCTAGACTCTGGAAAGTCTATGAAGATGAAAGATGTTCTATTTGTCCCAGGACTAAAGAAGAACCTTCTTTCCATATCTGTATTGGATGCAAAAGGTATGAGGGTTGCATTTGTAGATGGCCAAGTTCTTATGTGGCCTAAAGGAAAGACTATAGATGATGCAGTAGTGATTGGAGAGCAAGAGGGAGGATTATACAAACTGAAGGGCCAACCAGAACAAGCCTTGGTCCATGAATCCTTGGAGCCAAGTGAATTATGTCATAGAAGGCTTGCACATGTGCACTATAGAGCACTATCTCTTGGAAGCAAAGCTCTTGAAGGTATTCCGGAAATCCAAGCAAAGCATGAAGGCATTTGCAAAGGTTGTGCAAAGGGAAAGAATACAAAGAAGACATTTCCAAGTAGCGAGAGAAAGGAAAAAGGAATATTGGAAATCATCCACTCCGATGTATGCGGTCCGATGTCATCCAGCTCATTGAGTGGGTATGTATATTATGTTTCTTTCATTGATGATTTTTCTAGGAAGACATGGATATATTTCTTGAAGAGAAAAGATGAAGTATTTAGTAAGTTCAAGGAATTCAAAGCCTTGATCAAAAACCACACAGAGAAGAGAATCAATACTTTTCAGTCAGACAATGGTGGAGAGTTCACATTAGAAGACTTCAAGAAATTATGCAGATATTCAGGGATTAAGAGGGACTTGACTACTCCATATAATCCACAACATAATGGAGTTGCAGAAAGGAAGAATAGAACAATTATGGAAGCAGCAAGGGCAATGCTTCATGATCAGGATCTTCCTATGCACTTATGGGAAGAAGCTGCAAGGATGGATGTCCAATGTACATACACATTCCAAAAGAGAAGAGGATGAAGTTAGATCCTTCAGGAAAGAAGGGTATATTTGTGGGATATAGTGAAAACTCGAAGGCTTACAGAATATATTTCCCAGGATTCAAGAAGATCGGCATCAGCTAGGATGTAACATTTGATGAAGACTCATCATACAACAAATCCAGAAAGATACCTGTTGAAGACATTGAAGAACCAGAAGCACCCAGGATCCGAGATACAACAATGAATGAAGTAAATCCAGAAGAAGACTGTGAGATAGAAGATCCATAGGAACCTATAGATCCACCCCGAGAGAAGAATTCCTACAAGAGGAAACCAACATGGCTACGAGAGCTAATTCAAGAAGTAGAAAGGTATGGTACTTCAGAGGGAATGCACAGAGAAAGCAAGAGACCGAGGCCATACACTAGTTATGTAGCCCTACTATGTGACATCATTGACAAGGAACCTACCAACTATGAAGAAGCGACAAAAAGAAAGGAATGGAAGGATGCCATGATCGAGGAGTATCAGTCGATCATGAAGAATGATGTCTAGGATGTGGTCTCAAGACCAGAAGGGAAGTTTGTGGTGACTTCCAAGTGGATCTACAGGATCAAGCATGCTGCAAATGGCAGCATAGAGAAATACAAGGAAATATTTGTGGCACGTGGCTTCTCCTAGAAAGAAGGGATATACTATGAGGATACATTTGCACCTCTATCCAGGTACGCTTCCATTAGAAAAATTATTTCCCTGGCTACAGTGATAAAATGGAAGATACACCAGATGGATGTCAAGACATCGTTCTTGAATGGTGTAGTGGAAGAGGAAGTGTATGTAGAGCAGCCACACGGGTTTCAGATTGAAGAAATCCTTTTATAGTTTGAGACAACCACCCAGGATGTGGTACTGTAGGATAGGCAACTTCCTGACTAGTTTGGGATTTACCAAGATTAAAGCAGATTCCAACCTTTACTAGAAGGTTGAGGAAGGGAAACCAGTGATACTCTTACTGTATGTAGATGACCTGTTTGTGACAGGTGAGGATGGGTTGATTGTTGACAAAAAGAGGAAGCTTGCTGCTGAGTTCGAGATGAAGGACTTGGGTATGATGCACTATTTTCTAAGCATGGAGGTGTGGCAGAGTGCAGATGGAATCTTCCTTGGGCAAGGGAAGTATGCAGTAGAGATCACGAAGAGGTTCGGGATGATAGACTGCAAGGCCATGGCCACACCTATGGCATCAAACCTGAAGCTATCGAGTGATGCTTCATCAAATTTGGTTGATGCCATTATGTATCGTCAGATAATTGGGTCCTTGATGTACCTGACAAATACAAGACCATATATTTGCTTTGCTGTGAACACATTGAGCCAGTTCTTGACGGATCCGAGACATGTTCACTTGATTGCTACAAAGCATATTATGAGGTACTTGAAGGGTACAGTTGATTATGGGCTCAAGTATGATACGAATCAGAATATTAACCTGGAGGGTCATGTTGATTCAAATTGGGCAGGCAGTGTAACATCCCGAAAATACCAAAAAAATAAATAAATTTATAATAGCAATAATTATCAAAGTCATTTAATGTGGAACATATAAACTAATTCAAAATCTTAACTAAGATAATTTAATGACGATGACACGTCATAATTCTCAAATAAATATAGTTGTAATTTCTACTTCAGATATAAACGGATGTTAAACTCCTTAACGAAAGATCTTTGTATGCTTATGTAGACAAGTACAGTTTACAATTTTGTTTAAGTTCTTGGTTATTATTACATGCTATTACTATTTGTACCGCTTTGATATTCTTGATGGAGTGCTGATAGTTTGTTTGTTTGTTGAAGAAGGGGTCCTATGAGGCACCCTGGAGCTTACTTAGCTATGTTTAGATAAGGCATTTGAATCTTGTTTCCATGTGCAGACCACAGGTAAGAAATCTACAAGACAACATAAAATTTAGAGTACTTGTGTTTTTCAATTCATCGTCAATGTAAAATGATAAGTACTTCCTTGCGACACCAATAACTGAAGGTATGGATACAAGGATTCTGCTCCTAGCTTAAGTACTATCTTACAAAGCTCCTTAATGTGTTATCAATCCATGTCGTCCAAGATTTCTGTTATGATGCTACATTTATCGTCATGAGATTACTGTCATTAATATTAATACAACAATACTACTATCTATTAAGTATGCAATTACGAAACTTGTAGGAAGATACACTTTCGAACTATCGTTATAATTGGCGTCTACAAATCTTAGACTACTTTATGTCCTGTATTTATCATTTTAATACACATACAAACTATAGAAATGAAGTAGCTATATATCTTATAGCTACTATTTATTTACATAATGCATGGCATAAAATTCAATTATTTCAATACAAATTTAAACTTTGGAATTACATAAAACATACACTACATATTACTATATAATATGATATGGGTTACTATACAAAGATAGGATAAACAAAACAATATTATGCATTTCCAATATGTGATCCTAGATATTCTTTTTAACACCATAGGATATTATCCTATGGAAACCACGAACATGATCTAAACAACCTCATAAGGATTGTGGCTTAAGTGGTAATTTGAACTATGTTGTATGTATAAGCTCTTAACCTAAGTGTTAATATCATCTGTCAATGTATTTCCCAAGTGTCGACATTAAAATGATGAAATGATGGGTATTAACTTTCTAGTTGCAGGTTGACAGAGTTACGATTGTGTATTAAATGTTACGAATGAACTCCATGGTGGAATGGGTGGCTCTCATACCACATAGTCCATCCACGTGAACTCTGATTGATATTGTAACTGGGAGTTCTAGCTGGAAATGTTGCCATGTCGCCTCTCCTCCATGTTGTACACCGTATCGTTCCTTGGCATGCAGGGTTGGCAACTCCATGGTTGTTGTAATTTAATGACATATTAATGCGGGTCACTCAACTTTCAACATAGCACTGTTGGCTCTTTTCTATCCGTCGATCGCTCAAAATATTGGTAGTTGGTTTGTGTAACCCTAACCGTGTTGTATGTATTGGTATCAAGTTTCTCGGCCCTTCATTGTTATGTTGTAATGAGGCCGGCAGGCTGCCAAATTTTTAGGGTTAGAGGAGGTTCTCTTCCAGGGTTTCGACCATGTGACTTATGAGAGGTAAATTTTAAATGTTGCACGCTTGGCTTCGTGCCATAGAGCCGTGATGTTGTAGTATGAAGTGTAGATATTCATCAGTTGTTCAGAGTAGTTTGTAGTTTGTCCTTCGGCTCTTTTGAATGGTGGTAACGCCTTCTGGTTCTTCCTGTGTGTATAAAGGATTGCAACCGACCTCTGGTTTCGCCGTTGATATTTGGAATAAAACTCTTCAGGGTAAGTAAGTAAGTAAATAAATGAATGTGATAACGTAGATTTTGCATTCTAATTGTATTAACAGTTTTTGACCACTCGCATTGTGCTTTGGTAGGTGCTCTCTTCGTTGGAAGGTTTCTATGCAACGGTTTTGGAAAGGAAAGCTACTACAGCTTCCTGGTATGATCCGATGGTTCTTACAAGCCTCGTAGGTGCCTTGATGTGTTTTCTGTGTGCCGAGAATTGGAAATCTTTGACTTGTATCAGTGATAGCTGAAAGCTTGTATTGTTTTGATATTAAACTAAAAAGGGTTGATCCTCGATCTTTGTATTTGATGTTCGGCTCAGTGGTGTTTTTGTTGAAACTATCGAACCGCCTTCAAGTTGGTTTTTGTACTGTGAGTTGCTAAGTTCGGGGTAAAACCCTGTGTAGTTTTCATGATATCACAGTCTCGTCTTAATGTTAACTGTCGAGGGTAACTCTTGTAATTCTCTATCAATGTTTGAAATGGGAAAACAGAACTGAGGATTCTTTTTATGTTTGTAAACTATGGTTCATTTTTCTTTGAAATAAAATGATATATTTTGAAATAGACATTGAGAACACTGTGTAAAAGAATGTTTAAGGTTTTCCAAGCCACAATGGTTGTCTTTTGGCCTAGGGTTTATAGTTTTCATATTTATATGCCTGTACTTTGTTCTCGTTGTTGATAATCATATTTGGAAAATAGCCGAAGTAGTTTTGACTGTTAAAAGTTTTTGAGATGGTTATGCCTCCATGTTCTAGTTTCATTTTATGATGGATACCCTACATGTGACTCCCAAATGCTATCGAGCTTGTGCTAGGGTTTGTACCCAAGACTTAACCGTTGTGATGAAAATCTCGATAATGTGTTTGTTTAGATACTAGGGTTGTGAGCTAAGGTTTAGACATGAATATGTAATTTGTGCTTTCGGCTAACTGCTAGATGATTCTTAGATAGTAACTTACCATATATAAAAGATAATATGGTTCTGGAAAGTAATGACTAGGGTTTAAAAAGTCATAAATGATATCATTCTTTGAATAATGTCTATAGTTCGTCTTTGAGATAGAAAATATGATGTTTGTATACAGAGTTAGGGTTTGTAGTGTATTAGGTTTTGATACTACTGATATAAACAATTGATACATGAAATCAAATAAGAAACCAGTGAAGAAAGAAAGTATGTATAATGATAAGAAAACTATATATTGATTAGTTCTTGCAGCTGTTAACAATCCTTGGAAATACTATTACTTGGAAAACATGATATGTATGATTTTAATTGCATTTGCTTGCTATCTTAAATGAATCGATATAAGAGAAAAATATATGACTATAAAGAAGTTAGACTATGTTTTCTTTCATGCAAAAAAAAAAGAGTTCTATATTACTGTCGATGCTATGCAGTAAATTTTTACTATGTTTAAATATAGGACAGAATTGTAAACAAAGCACTTACTGTAATTATTTTTCCAATCAATGGCAATCTACCTATCTCTCATCTATCATTTAATTTGCTTCTCTATACTAGAGTACTATGCAGATAACATGGGAAAAATATAGAGATGATTATCTAACAATAATTCACAGACTTTATCATTCAATATCGAACATAAATAAGAAATAAAATAAATTCTTTTACAAAACAGAGTTTGATAAATTCTACTAAACAAAACATTGAACTGTAAACAAAATAGAAACAGCAAAACCTAGTTAACTGTAGAGAAAAAAACATCCCAAGGAGCCTGTTCCACCCAACCAATTCCTGAAGACAACCAAGTTACTTGCCTTAGGATCCCCGAGCTTGTTCACTGAACCACCAGGAGGAAGAAACTTAGAAGCTTAGGACCTCCACTTGTAGTAACAATAGTTATCCAGTCTTAAAGACTTAGCAGTCAAAGGGACCTACACCAGCACCTCTGGTTCTCCTTCTCAGAATAATTTGCATACTTACAGTTTCACTCTCACATAGCATCCCTATTCGAATCTCTCAGTGATCACCTGATGCACTTGAGGAATATTTCTGCAGAAAATATTGTGTAAGAGATGCCTGCTCAATTTGAATTTTCCTTATGTAGGCTTCCTAGGCCTTTCAGTTGTTAACTAGTCATTAAATGAGCTTCCTTCTCACTCCCACCACCTGGGGGATAGTGCCATATTTTTAGGGGTAGTTGTCCCATAACCAATACCTAGTGGTGAAGTGCAATTGCTGCCATCTGTCCCATGCCTTCTAACAGCTTCCATTCCTCCTAGTGGGTCAGTGAACACTCATTTAACAGTTCCCTTGGGTGTTTGTGTCCTACTTTAATTTATTAAATAATAATAATCAGTAATTACATTCATCCTTCACCAAAATTGGTCATAATTACAAAACTTTGTAATTAAAATTTAACATAAAGTATTTTGCCAATAAAATAATATTTTCAGAATTTGGGTAGGTGACGGGCAGTGCCATTGATAGGAAGAGCACTTCAGGGTCTTGCTTCAGTTTGGGATTAGGTGTGATCTCTTGGTTTAGCAAGAAACAGTCCTGAGTGGCATCGAGTATAGCCGGAGCAGAGTATGTCGCAGCTTGTTCGGCTAGTTGTGAGGCAGTATGGATAAGGAAGCCACTGTATGATTTGTTTGATGTGACTTGTATATTTTGCGACAACCAGAGTTGTGTGAAGTTGTTTGATAACCCAGTGTTCCATGACAAGTCGAAGCACATTGAGATCAAGTATCACTATATCGGGGATATGGTGCAAAGAGGAGCAGTGAAGATCTAGTATGTTGCGACGGATGAGCAGATAGCCGATGTATTGACCAAGCCACTAGCCAAAGTGAAGTTTGAGTACTTCAGAGAGATGCTTGGTGTACTTCAGATCGAGGTTCCTTCCAAGTGGAAGTGATGAGTCTGGAAGTCAGATATGCACATGATCCATTCTCACATGGTGGTAGGTGTGTCCTCGCATGGTGCAGATGTAATGGCTAGGGCCATTCCGACATGGTTGAGGTGTGTCTTCCCATGGTCGTTGATATAAGTGTTGGGCCATTCCAACATGGTTGAGGTGTGTCTTCCCATGGTCATTTATATAAGTGCCGAGCCATTCGAACATGGTTGAGGTGTGTCTTCCCATGGCTGTTGATGTAATTGTTGAGCCATTCCATCATGGTTGGGGTGTGTCTTCCCATGGCTATTGATGTAAGTGTTGTGCCATTCTCGCATGGTTGAGGTTTGTCTTCCCATGGCGTAGATGTAAGGGAAGTTCCATTCTCGCATGGTTGAGGTGTGTCTTCCCATGGCGTAGATGTAAGTGCTGAGCCTTTCACTGATGATGGTAGGTTAGTCCTCCCATGCCAGTGAGTGTAAGTGTTGTGTTGTGTGCATCTGGTCTGTGCTCTGTTGACGATGAGATGATCTGAAGATGATGAGGTGACAGTATGGTACACAGGTTTTGCAGAGGCATATAATCAGTCCTGGGATGCTCCTTCAGGTTTTGCAGTAGCATATAATCAGTCCTGGGAGATTTTGCAGGTTTTGTAGAGGCATATAATAAGTCCTGAGATGTACCTACTTGGTGGCTTGCTCATAGAGATGATGAATACCTACATGGAGGCTAGGCCTACATCCAGCATGAAAAAGGGTTGGCTCTATAGAACTTCCTATGACGAGTAGATTGGAGACTGATGGTCAATATAGCAGCAGCAGTGGCGATGATGATCCAACTTTGATGATGATCCAGTGATGAAGACTTGTGCCGATGAAATGTGTCAAGAGAATACCTTCCTAGTTAAGAGGGAGTGTTGATGTATTTGTAACTTCAGAATGTATTTCACTTGTATATCTTATATTGTATTCACATGTCATTGTACTTTTGATGGAGAGGTTTCATTCCTCTGATCGAGAAGCTTATTATTATATTTTATAGGGTTATTAGACTCCCCTAGTGGGGTCGACCCAAAGTTGAGTTATAATGGGTTATTAGACTCTCCTAGGAAAAGTCGGCCCAGTTAGGGTAAAAGGAAAGTGAAGTAAAGTATAAATAGAGAGTGTGACTCTTGCATTTGAATCATTCACTCACTCACTCATTCTTAAAAGTGAGAGAGAGACAAGTTTGCACAAGTGGAGAAGGAGGAAGCTGCTGGAGACCATCTACCTATTTTGGGGTTTTGTATTATTGCTCATTCTATCTTTGAGGAAGTTGCGGGGTTTTCTCCTTTATGGTTTCCCTGGTGAAATGCTTTGTGTCTATTGTCTCTTGTGTTTGATTTGTTGTGCATGTTGTTCTCTCAGATAAGATCCTAGATCAGATTGAATTAAAATTGTGAAAAACTAACACTGCCACCACATTTTGTTTCCCTTTTCGATAGATGATTTCAAATTCATATCCCAACATATTGGTTACCCATTTTTGTTTCTATTCTAAAGATAGTCTCTTTTCTAGGAAGTATTTAATATTATCATGATATGTTTTGACCTTTAAGTGCCTACATATAAGGTAAGGACACCATTTCTTAAAAGCATGTCATATTTCCAACATTTCCTTCTCATAAATAGGCTTCTGTAAGTTCTTTCCCTTGATTGGATGACTTGTGAAAGTAAGCGGGTGTCCTTAATGCATTAGAACAACACCAATGCCATTTCCTAAAGCATCACATTACATAATAAATGTTTTTGTGAAGTCTTGTGTGTCCAAAACAATATCTCTGCACATTGCCTCTTTAAGTTGTTCAAAAGATTGAGTTGCCTCTGGTGTCCAAGAAAATGCATCTTTCTTCAATAATGTTGTTAGAGGTGCTTCTATTCTTCCATAGTTTTGAACAAACTTTCGGTATTACCCTGTCAGAACTAAGAATCCTCGATTTAGGGTTTTGGGAATTAGCGAGTCTATCATGACTTTAATTTTGTTAGGGTCTAACTTGACACCTTCATGAGATACAATATGACCCAAATACTCTTCCTCCTTTACCACAAAGAAACATTTAGAAGGTTTTGCATATAATAGTTTCTCCTTTAGTAGTTGTAGAAACATGTCAACATGTTGAACATGTTCTTCCCAAGACTTTATATAGATTAGTATATCGTTAAAGAATACTAGCACAAATTTGCTAAGGAAAGGATTGAAAATGGAATTCATCAAACCTTGAAATGGGGAAGGCACATTCATGAGACCAAATGCATAAACATAAATTCATAATGACCTTCATGAGTTCTGAATGTTTTTTCGGTGATGTCTTCATCCTTCATTCTAATCCGATGATACCTAGAAAGAAGATCCAACTTTGTTAAGAAAATTGCCCCATGTAATTTATCTAACAATTCATCAATGACAAGAATGGGAACCTTATCTTTAATGATGAGCTTGTTGAGATCTCTATAATATGGACACATATACCATGATCCATCCGACTTATGTACCATTACCACTAGTGCAGGGTAAGAACTTTTCCTAGGCCTAATTATGTCAGCCTCTAACATTTCTTCAACCATACGCTCAATTTCACTCTTCTGGCCATAGGGGTATCTGTAAGGTCTGATGTTAGGAGGAACATTCCTAGAATTAAGTGAATAGCATGATCAAAATATCAAACAAGTGGAATTCCCTTTGGAATATCTTCAAATACCTTGGAATGTTTATTAATGACCATTTGGAGATCTGGGGAAATAGGAGGCTTAGATGTTTAAACATCTAATGAGCATAATTTTGCAGTTACACCTTGATGTCCCTTTTTAATCAATTTTGTCATACCTGTTGGGTGTTTGACCTCTTTCAAAGAATCACCTAATATTTAATTATCGACCAGGGCTGGTATTCTTAGAGTTGTGGCACAATATATGCTGAGGTAGAATGGTACCTAGGATTTTGGCTTGTCAGACCTTTAAAAATATTTAATAAAGAAAAGATCGAAAGATCTTTCAAAATGAAAAACCGAGTCAAACTTCAGAAAAACAACAAAGGAACTAATTAAACCTGAACAGGTTAGAAAGCTACACTACTCTATTTTATGGATAAGAATTATCCTAGAAAGAAAACTAAAACAAGGCTACTTCGATGAAATTGGAAAACTGCCGATTAAAAACTCTAGTCTATAAATTAGAAATAACTGTAAGTGAATTTGAAAAACCTATTTATGAAAATTAATTATGAAAACAAGAAACTATGTTAACTCAAAATAAGACTACAAACTACTTAATAAATTCAGCAATGATTCATGCATTAATATTCAAGATTACACTAAACTACCTAATTCCATTCTCCTTGGGGATTCTGAGGAAGAGTGTCAAAGTGACTTTCAAATGTACAAAGGAACCAAAAGGGAAGCAAGTATAGTTTAAACTCTACAAACAAATGTAAACTAAATATTATCCAACTACAATTAACTTTAAACATTGCGACCTATTTCCTATCTATAAGCAAAATGATGTGAAACTAATGTAACTTAGAAATAAGCAGAAAACATAATAAAGACATTTACTGAGATTGAATTTGATTAGGAAGCAAGTAGAAAACTTGATAAAAATATGTTTATATAGAAGCAAGTGGAAAACTTGATAAAGATATTTATTTGTGAACCAAACTCTTTCTTATGAACATCCTCATTATTTATGTGAATGGAAAACTGATCTTGTGCTTTAATGAAGAAACTGTCAGAACTAAGATACTTGGAGAATGAAATTATTAACTCTTTAATAAAAAAGAAATCTTAAGAACACATAATAAACCATCCTAAGAATGAAACTGATAAATTCTGTAACAGGAAAGTATTAATGAGTCAGATGTAACCTGTAAAACAACTGAAGAAAAGTAAGGGAAAATAGAATGAAAGCTAAGAATGGATATGAAACTTAGTTAAAAACCCTATGCGATGTAAAACAAGATATTTATTATACCTAAGAATTTTAATTAAAAGCAAGAAATATTACAATTAAAAGCCTAAGAAACTAGATTAAAAAATAAGCATGAAAATAATGCGAAACGTGTTGAGGTCCGAATGACGATCCAAATGGTTGTCCGAATGACAGTCCGGATAGAAGAAAATGATTTAAACTAAGGAAAGAGAAGATTGGATTATGTTAACTACCAGTTGGCTTATGCATGTGATCCTATAGTGCAGGGAAAGTAGGGAGTGAGCTATTTAGGAGCTAGAATAAGAAAAAGCCATCTATGTTAATCAAAATTTAGGAAGATAGCTATTTTTATTTCATCCTAAAATGAGACTGAAATGTAACTAAATCTAGTCTTCTGCTACAGGAAAGAAAGTATTGAACTTAACATCAACTATGAGTGAACTTAGAAGGTTAAGCTAACTAAACTCTAAGCAAAGTAAGCAATCTACACCACTGAAGCAAACTAAATGGACTAAACTATTTAAGCAAACTAAATGAACTAAAATATTTAAGCAAACTAAATGGACTAAACGTGACCGGTCACCAATTGCATTCTGGAAATATTATTAATATGAATAGCAACAAGATATACATAACATAAAACAGGGGTATCCTTTATATACACAGCAAAACAACATATATGTTACGAAATAAGAACATAATATATAAGACAAATACATAATTTGAACGAGTAACACAACTTATCTGAAGAAGAGAAAGACAAATTATATATACAGACGGAAGACCACTGGTTGTTGAGGGGCCCTTCTCAGCAAACAGAGGATGAGCCTTAGTCAATCAATCACCACACATGCTGATAAATTTTCATAAAACTAGAGCAGAGATGTATTAAATAAAAACAGAGTTACAGTGTTTCTGTATCCATTTGCAGCTGGAAAAGATTAACAAGACTAAAGATAAAAAGGAATGACTCACTGACTGACTTGACTAACTCTTCTCTACTACGAGGACGTCTATATATACAATGTTACAGTTGGAGGAGCAAGTCGACCCTTTAGTGGTCGACTGCTCTAATAATAGGCAATCTTAATGCCACAAAACGGCTCTGCTTAATAGCTCATGACAACACATAAGCTAGGGAACGGCCTCATAATAGTTACGGTAGCACATAGAGCATCCACCAGGTTCCACGGCATCAGTTTCCTTTACGCAATCGTTGAGACATCGATCTTCCTTTGATGTGGCAGAGAAATGTATTGTCGAGCTTGAGCTTGCACGAGAGGGAATCTTCCAGTACACTAGCTCACGCACCATAAGAGCCATGTTCCAAACATAACCCATGTGACGGTTCACTTTCTAACGGCCTGAGAATATCTCAACTAACGATCTCATGGGTTGAATGTGGGTCTGAACGGCGGGATGAATACGGCTAATCATTTGTAATGTAGATACACGTCTGATTGAAGGTTCGTTTAAGAGCCACAACCTGTAAAATGAAATATATTTTCTGTTAAATTTTCTGAATTTACTTCAATCTGATCTAGGATCTTAACTGAGAGAACAACATGTATAGCATATCTACAGCATATCAATCATGGAGACAATAATGCAAGCACACAAGAGACACAAAGATTTACTTGGGGAAAACCATAAAGGTGAAAAACCCCAATAACTTCCTCAGAGATAGATAGAGCAATGATACAACCAACCAAGAGAGATAGCCATAACCTAGCAGCAGATCCTCCTCCTCCATAAGTGCGCCACTCCTCCTTGAGTGCATGTATGAGAAGTGAGTGAGTAAATAGAGTGCCTCCCGCACTCTATTTATACTTGACTTGACTTGCCTTTTTACCTAACTCATGTAGGCTCGAACTTAACCACATAACATAATGTTGAGTGGGCCGACCCCCAATAGGGTGGTCTAATAACCCTTTGACCCACATGGCCGACCCCCAATAGGGTGGTCTAATAACCCTTTGTCCCACATGACTTATACAGGGCCGACCCCAAACAAGGTGGTCTAATAACCCATCAAGTATAAGTTACGACACTTACAATATAAATGACGACACTTCCTTATAGAGGAATAATACCATCTCTATAGGAATACAACATACATATATGTGAAATACATTCCGAAGTTACATATACATCAACACTCCCTCTTAACTAGGAAGGTATTTCTCAGCACAGTTCTTCTAGCACAAGTCATCTTCTCTGGATCATCGTCACTGGATAATCATCATCGAGTCATCATCATCGTCACTGCTGCTGCTATCTCAATCAATCTCTGAATCTACTTGTCATAGGAAGTTCTACAGAGCCAGTCCTTTTTCATACTGGATGTAGGCCCACCTCCTGCAGGTCTTCGTCATCACTGGCCATACTGTGGAATCCTCAGGACTTATTACGTGCGTCACAAAACCTCGAAAGAGCATCCCAGGATGTTACGGGTACACAACTCCGACCTGTAGGATCTCCCAGGGCGCTATTACATGTGACCCCACCACAAAACCTCGAAAGAGCATCTCAGGATGTTACGGGTACACAACTCCGACCTGAAATCTCCCAGGGCACAAATTATATGTGGTCCACCACAAAACCTAGTAAGAGCATCTCAGGATGTTACGGGTACACAACTCCGACCTAAAATCTCCCAGGGCACAAATTACATGTGGTCATGGCAAAACCTCGAAAGAGCATCTCAGGATGTTACGGGTACACAACTCCGACCTGAAATCTCCCAGGGCCCAAATTACATGCCATAGGACAAAACCTCGCAAGAGCATCTCAGGATGTTACGGGTACACAACTCCGACCTGAAATCTCCCAGGGCACAAATTACATGTCCTCCCAGAGCAATGTCTCGAAAGAGCATCCCAGGCTGTTACGGGTACACAACTCCGACCTATAGGATCTCCCAGACATGCTCATCTGCACAACCTGATCCACGGCCACAGAGTATCAACCTGATACTCACCATACATCATCCTGATGTACTCATGATCGTCCTGATCATCATCACTGCAACGTCCTGCTGCATGTCATCTGGAGCAACATCCTGAAGCTCATCACCCATGATCATCCTGATCATCATCACTGCAACGTCCTGTTGCATGTCATCTGGAGCAACATCCTGAAGCTCATCATCCATGATCATCCTGATCATCACTGCAACATCCTGCTGCATGATCCACCTGATCATCAATGCATCCACCTGATGCATACCAAGTATCTACCTGATACATATCATCATACATGATCCTCCTGATCATACAATGTATCCACCTGATACATGATACATATCACCATACATGATCCACCTGATCATAGAATGTATCCACCTGATACATGATACATATCACCATACATGATCCACCTGATCATACAATGTATCCACCTGATACATATATAGATACATGGTCCAAGCATCCAACATAATGGACATACAAAATACATACACATGATCCAACTGATCATATCCAGCATCCAACATGATGCATACATACATAAATGATCCAACTGATCATATCCAGCATCCAACATGATGCATACATACATAAATGATCCAACTGATCATATCCAGCATCCAACATGATGCGTACATACATAAATGATCCAACTGATCATATCCAAGCAGAAACCAGAACATCATCCTGATGCCCATTATCCAGTGTTTACATCCACAGCCATGTGAAGGATCCTCCTTCCAACATGCTTGGAATGGCTTCAGCAAATGTGTCTATCACTTCTTCCTCGAAGTGTCCTCGATCTGAAGAATGCCAAGCCTCTCTCTGAAGTACTCGAACTTCACTCTGGCTAGTGGTTTCGTCAGCACATCTGCAATCTGCTCATCCATCGCAACATACAGGAGCTTCACAGCTCCTCTCTGCACTATATCCCTGATATAGTGATGTTTGATCTCTATGTGTTTCGACCTGTCATGAAATAGTGGGTTCTTGGACAGCTTCACACAACTCTGGTTATCACAGAAGATACCAGTAGCATCCAACGGGAGATCAAATAACAAAGACAGTAGCTTCCGTAGCCATACTACCTCACAACTAGCTGAGCAGGCTGCAACATACTCTGCCTCAGCTGTACTCAGTGCTACGCAGGACTGCTTCCTGCTAAACCAAGAGATCACACCTGATCCCATACTGAAGCAACACCCAGATGTGCTCTTCCTATCTACAGCACTGTCAGCCCAATCTGAATCAACATAACCCTGCAGGTTAAACTTTTGATTCGCCTCATACCTTAGCCCATAATCCACTGTACCCTTCAGGTACCTCAGAATATGCTTTACAGCAACCAGGTGAACACTCCTCGGATCCGTCAGGAACTGGCTCAATGTGTTCACACCAAAGCAAATGTCTGGTCTCGTGTTCGTCAGGTATATCAAGGACCCAATCATCTGGTGATACATAGAGACATCAATCGGCTCAGATGAAGCATCACATAGAAGCTTCAGATTTGATGCCATAGGTGTGGCCATGGCCTTGCAATCCATCATCCCAAATCTCTTCAGGATATCTACTGTGTACTTCCCTTGACCAAGGAAGATTCCTTCTGCACTCTGCCACACCTCCATGCCAAAAAACAAATAGTGCATCATCCCCAAGTTCTTCATCTCGAACTCGGTAGTAAGCTTCCGCTGCGTGTCGACAATCAATCTATCTTCACCATACCAAGTTCTGCACATATATGATTTCCTATCATGTGTCTCAGAACCAAGTGGCTACTCCACATACACTTCTTCTTCAACTACACCATTCAAGTAAGCTGTCTTGAATCCATCTGGTGTATCTTCTGTTTCGTCACTTTTATATTTCTCTATGCTGCCATTTGCAACATGCTTGATCTAATAGTTCCATATGGAAGTCATAACAAACTTCCCTTCAGGTCTTGGGATTACATCCCAAACATCATTCTTCATGATCGACGGATCATGGCATTCCATTTCTTCATCCCAGATCCTGGGATCTTCAATATCTTTAATAGATATCTTTGTTGCTGGAACAAATGTTGTAGCTTTTGTAGGTGAAGATATACGATCTTTCCTACAAAACAGGTTAAATTGCATGATTAGAAACATCTCATAATTTTCAGAACAAATTCTTACACATAAAGAAATATGTCATATAATCATGCAATTATCTTAGCCAATGCTTCAATACAACATTTATCCATATCCCGTAACTTTCTAGATGCCTTCCAATCTCTACCAGAACATTGTTAAGAGTGTGCACAACTCCCAACATGTCAGCAAAGAGGTTTCATTCTAGATAAGTAGCAATGGAATGTTGTACAGTGCCATAGGCCACTTACCCATGTATATTAGTAGTATACTATTCATCAATGCAACTATTCTAATATGCACAATACATATCCTAAGTCTAGGAACATGAGCATATACATCATTGAACAATTTTATATAAACAAACAAATATGCATGAAATGATAATTAAAATACTTATCTTTGTTTGTTCGTTGGGTGGACTCCCTCTAAGTCTTTGCTTCCTTGCAGGAGCTGCTGGAGTCCTAATCTGAAGTAGCTTCTTCTACACCTTTCTGTTGTGGAGTGTAGAGAGATAGTCAACTCCCTCTGAATATCTGCATCCTTGCAGAAACTACTGAAGTGTGCTCCTTTGCTTTATTGCAGGAACAACTGGAGTGTGCTCCCTCTTGATCTTTGCTTCCTGGATTACCTGTCTTTGAACTTATACTCATTCTTGATCCGTATGCATGCTTGTTAGTATCATCATTGTGTTATCCCCGAGGTCTCATACATAATAAAAAATTCATTAGAATAATCTTAATATTATCAAAAAACACAATAATCTAAAGCATGTATAGTCATGATCATTTCAAACAGAAATAATAAGCATTAGCTTTCAAGGTTTATATAGGATTCTTATGGTTAGTCAAATCATAAGAAACATAACATGTCTAAACCTGTAATTACTCAAACCTATGACTCTTCGGGTTAGTTGAGTTATCAATCAAGATAAGAGATATAATATGCATAAAACCTATGATTATTCAAAGCTATACCTTCATGATTCTTCTGGTTAGTCATATCATCAATTATGGTAAGAAACATAATATGCATACCACCATGATTATTCAAACCTATGACTCTTCGTGAATAATCATTATCAACAACACAATAGTATAAGATCCTAACACAAGGTAGGATTCTAGCTTGATATAGGAAAAACATACCTGGATTAGCATGCTAGCTATTTATGTCTAACATACCCGCATAATGTCTTCTGGTTCTCTTCAGTGACTTGTGCTAGTAACCTACATGTCTCATAAGTTAACCATTGTAGAAACAAGTTATACATACCTCGAAAGTAGATCTTCTATGTAATCCATGACAATGGATGAATCCTTGTCTTCATGTCACCATGATCATACGTTCTTGAAGTAGAACATGATTTGTCTTTCTTGGTGTACCTTTTATGTTAGCAGACAACATAAACCTCATACAACACCATAATGCATTAGTACAATCATAAGTGTCAACACCTTAATCAATGAATATTTTCTATCGTGCATTCATAGTTTTATTAAGGTGATATGACAAGTCTAAAATCAAGATTGTACTAACCGTAATAACATGAAGACAAACATACCATAAACTTAATCATGAACAAATATCGAGACATACCTTGATGAGTCATACCTGTCGAGATCGCTTGTAATCTTCTTATGTAAGGCCTTAGCCTCATCTCCCTCTGAGACAGGAACTTCTTCACTTATGCAGGTGATCAATCCATTTTCTTCTAGGATTAACCCAATCCACTTGATTTGCAAGAACTGGACCTTGAGCTGGATATGGGTTTGTCAGAGAAACCCCAAAAATTCAAACTTTGAATTTCAAACTTCTGACAGGATAGAAATATGTGCCTTGATGAGCTGATCAAGTTGGTATATTCAGAATTTGAAAACTGCAAAGTTTCACTCCTCAATTTTGCTTTTGAAACTTCTGGATTCACTGGACGTGACCCTGAACTGGGGTTTGATGAAGCCCACTCTTCTTCCCAATCAAAATGTTTGATCCAAATCTCTAAGCTTCTATTTTTCTGAGGAGCTTCCAGCCGTGGTCACAGATTTCAAAAATTCCCATTTTTACAGAAGCCCTAATTTTCCACTTTTCTGATCAAAGTCCCGAACTAGGGTCTAATCAAGCCCGGCCTTCTGCCCAACCAAAAATTCTGATCTTGGTCTCTAAATTTCTATTTTGATGAGTAGCATCCAGCCGTGGTCTCCGATTACAAAAATTCCAACTTTCTCCAAAGCCCTAAATTCCGGAAGCCATGAATGAAGGTACCAAAAAATAATTCTGTTTTGACAGAAATATGTACCTGATTGTTTCTGATGTAACTCCGAAATTTTTGATCTACAGGGTCTGAAAACGTTTTCTGAGATAGCATGACCTGCTAGCTTTCCATCCTGACAGGTCTTACCTCAATTGGATGTTCTGAGAGAGAGTTATGCCAAATGTCGCAACGTGACCTGTTTTGGGAAAATACAGGAGAGCGAAATTGTACGGCGTGCCACGTGTCACTGTTTGACCTTCGGCCTCTGAAAAAGTTTTTTGAGATAGCGCGACCTGTTATATTTCGATCCTGACAGGTATTACCTCAATTGGATTCTCTGAGAGAGAGTTATGCCAAGTGTCGCAACGTGACCTGTTTATGGAATAAAACCGTAGAGCGAACTTGTACGGCGTTCCACGTGTCACTGGTTCAACTTCGGCCTCTGAAAAAGTTTTCTGAGATAGTACAGTCTGTGTACTACCTTTCACTTTTCACGAAATTTCATTTGGAGCTTCCTAGCCCAAGTTATGACCTTTTTCCCAAGGTCACCTGATTTTGACTCAGATCTGGAAGAGGCAGAAACCCTATATTGCACAGATCATAAATCACAAAGTACAACGAATTAGAGGTTGTCCTTTGGACACAAGGTACCTGGAGATCTTAGCTTCGGCCTGTAACAATTTCAGATCCGAAAAATTCGCCAAAACGGATTTATAGCGAAAGTGCTACGATGACTGGTTTTTTCTATATCAAGCCCTAGCATCATAAGTGTCATACATGCCATATCATGCCTTCTTTCAGGCTAGCTCTGATACCATGTTAAATTTTCTGAATTTACTTCAATCTGATCTAGGATCTTAACTGAGAGAACAACATGTACAGCATATCAATCATGGAGACAATAATGCAAGCACACAAGAGACACAAAGATTTACTTGGGGAAAACCATAAAGGTGAAAAACCCCAATAACTTCCTCAGAGATAGATAGAGCAATGATACAACCAACCAAGAGAGATAGCCATAACCTAGCAGCAGATCCTCCTCCTCCATAAGTGCGCCACTCCTCCTGCAGTGCATGTGTGAGAAGTGAGTGAGTAAATAGAGTGCCTCCCGCACTCTATTTATACTTGACTTGACTTGCCTTTTTACCTAACTCATGTAGGCTCGAACTTAACCACATAACATAATGCTGAGTGGGCCGACCCCCAATAGGGTGGTCTAATAACCCTTTGACCCACATGGCGGACCCCCAATAGGGTGGTCTAATAACCCTTTGTCCCACATGACTTATACAGGGCCGACCCCAAACAAGGTGGTCTAATAACCCATCAAGTATAAGTTACGACACTTACAATATAAATGACGACACTTCCTTATAGAGGAATAATACCATCTCTATAGGAATACAACATACATATATGTGAAATACATTCCGAAGTTACATATACATCAACATTTTCCAAGCAAGCCAATAAATATTAATTAAACATCATTAAATCACAAAATGATGATTTTTACCCAAAATTCATGTGATGTGTAAATATATGCATACCTGATCCGTGATGGTCTGAATGGAAACCAGAATGACTTATTACATAAAAAATGGTGAAAGTAATTCCAATCAGAGTGTGTTTGATGTTCAAAAATAGTGACAAAAATGGACACCAACAATACCATTAAATATTATCACCTTTATTGGTTTTCCTTTGATACCATTTAACTCATATTCATTTCATTACCATAAAAATTTCATGAAAATCTTATGAAGATTAAAATCCACGGTTCCAAATGATTGTAAACATTAATCTCGTAAGACAACATCAACATCACCAATTGGAATAGCAATAATTGGAATATTCAATACATATTCCCCCATTGTGAAATTGATAGTATGAAATTTCCCTAAGCAATTGATAGTTCCTCCATCTACAAAAATTACTTGAAACATTGGTGCTAGATATACAAAGGAATTGAGAGCTTTGGCTAATTTACAGTGAATGAAATTATTAGTTCTACTAGAATTAATCAACAGTCTTACCTTTTTATTTTTGATATATACTTCAATATTCGGAGAGTTTGAGGAGTGGTAGTTCCAGACAATGCATGATAGGATATGGTGGGGTTAATCTCTTTAGAAGTATTCTCTTCTATTTGTTCATCTTGAGAAGCTCCTTGTTTTTTTTCTTCTTCCTCTTCACAATGTATGTAGAATAATTTCTTCTCGCCACACTTACGTCACTTAATATACTTGCTATCACAATTAATGCATAGAACTTTTGCTCTTCTTTCACCCAGTTGTTGAGGTGTCAACCCTTGAGATGCATTAGAAGAAGGAACATTATTCTCTCTATATGTGTTGGAGGTGGTCCTTCTAGTAGTCATCGCAATATTTTTACTTCAATTTTCCTTCCCAAACTAAAAGCATTCTCCAATAATTTAGGTTTAAGGATACATATCTCATGTTGAATATTCTCCTTTAAAGTTCCCATAAAGATATCCAACAAATTATCTTCTGAAATATTCTTCACTCTAGGACTTAACTTCTGAAACTGGTTGATGTGCTCTATGACTAGACCTTTTTGTTTGAGATCTATCATTTGACTAAAGAAAGTGTTTCTATTAATATCGTTGTAATGTGAAATCAATTATTCTATTAATATAGACCAAGAGATAATAGAGTCCTTTTATGGTCACAAAGCCATTGGCACCATACAAATTGATCAAGATCTAAATATAATGATGCAATAGTTACCTTTTGCAAAGTTGCCACTTGGTGTAGATCAAAGAATTGCTCCATCTAGAATATCCATGTTATTAGATCATTGCTATCAAAATTTCTCATGTCAATCTTGGGAATAAATTAGTTCCTTGAAACTAAGTTGAACCCGTGATGATCGAGTAGATCATTCGATTTTGGGGACTCAAACCTCTTATTCTCTAACTGTTTTTCAATTTTCACAATACGTGACTGGATTAAGTCCCCCTTTTCCTCCTTATCCTCTTCTTGAGTACATGACTGTGTAGGAAGGATACATATTATATCATTTAGTAGTATCTTCAAATATTCTAGACCCTCTTTTTTAGCCATATTATTTTCCAAGTTAACTAAATCAACCATTTTCACAGTCCCTTTCATCATATCTTCCAACTTGGACACCGTAAAATATATTTATTCACTTTCATCGTACGTCAAGGATGAATCCTATGGTGGTTTGAGTGGAGTGTGATTTTTTCCACTACCATTTGGTGGCATTTTGAACAATATAAATAGATATCACACCTTTGCTTCACATTAAATAGATCCTTCTACTAAAATTTATTCAAACTTAAAATGGCGTACCTTTTTCAAACCCTGATTTGAAGACTGATTTTCTATCTAGACTTTCAACTGAGGTAACCCTAAAATATCAACCCCTTTGAGTCTGAAATATCGACCTGTGATAAACTGATATGTCTTCTTTCCAATGCCATAGGTCTCATTGAATTTGGATGTGCCAAAAAACATTTCTGATAATTTTCGACCGACCTACGAGCGATGTGGGTTGTATGTCAGTACCATAACTCTAAAATCGATTATTTATGGGTTAACTGATGTTCATTCGATGAGAATTCAAGTTTATATGGTGCAACTCCACTTGGCCTATAGCTTGTTCGACAATCATGAACACAAGTGCAATGATACTAATATAAACTCATATTCAATATTGAGTTATTGTGCATACAAGATGTCATACAAAGCTCAATTAAAAAATTCTCAATAAGGTCAAAACCATGCAATTTTGGATTTTTGTGTCATCCAGATCATCCTTTTTGCCATTATAACCTACCCTTTTCCTTCTTGAACCCATGACAACTCCATAATTCCATGACAACAAGAATTCTAGGAACTTAAGGTTGTTCTCCACCCATGTTCCTATTATTTGGTGTTTTAGATAAGTTTTAAATCATTAAAAAGGTGAAGTAACAATAGTTTATAGGAATCTCAAATTCATGTAAATCAAGTAGCTTTCAATATTTGTTGGTGGACCACTCAAATTAAGCCACATGGGTTTTGAGGTGGAAATGTCAAACCAACTTATCCATCTCCTAGATCAACAAATGTGGGTTCGCGATTAGTACAGGAGCCACAACTAGTCACGAGTACAGGGGTAGAGTTAGCGCATCACTATTCCTATAATTCATCTATTTGCATGATCCACTAGACCATGCTGAGATCTATTACGACTTAAGAGATTTATAATAGGAAAAGGGATGGATCATTCCTAGTGAATCTATGAGGGAATCTATGCATATTTTCGGTAGGAGCTACAGGAAGCATGTAAGGAAACTTTGTGACAAATTCTACTTTTGATGGTACCTTCCTTAGACCCTATAAAAGCAATGATATTGAAAATTGATTTGAAATAAATCATGTAGCAACAATATGGAATTATTGCTTGGTTTATGATAATATGTAATGACAGTTTTGAAGACTATTTGAAAGGAATATTGCTATCTTTCCAATGCCAAAAATATTCTTCCCATCTACTTGTGGATACATAAAAATAAATCATGGTTTGAGGAGGCTATACCAGCAATAATATTTTCCTATAAAAACAATATAACCAACAAGGATGGTAGTTGTGGCCAACACCTTAGCAGTAATATGGCCCGGCTCATATTCAATTGTATGGATAAAACTTGGATCCTCCCAGGATCCCTTCCAAAGTTATTGAATAAGCATTAAAAAAAAAATTAGATAGGGTTTACTATACAAATAGAAGTAAGTCCACTCCAAAGAATCCAATAATTCTTGCACCTCGATACCTTCACAATACTTGTAACCATCTTCTACCCTACTAAAACAATGCCTAGTACTATTACACTTTTTTTGTTATTTTGGTGAAATCACTACACAAAGAATTGTGTTTTTATTTAATCACTTTTTCCTTGATGTTTTAGGGTCATGGTTAGGAATTTCTTCAGAATATTTTTTTCTCTAGAGTGAAGGTTTCTTCTAGGGTTTAGGAAGCGTTTTTTATTGAAAGTTGTAGGAAGTGGCCAAAAGTTGAGGTCAATTGGAAATATTTGAAGATGGTATATTTAAGCACAAGGCCACCATTGTAAGAATACTTTGAGTTATCAATGTGGGGACTTGCAATGCAGCAACTCAAAATAGAAGTAATCACATTCTCACAAAAAATGTGCATGATCTTTGCTTTTCTTCATTGAAATGGCTATTATCCAAGAACTGATGTGAAGGTTGTCTAGCAACTATGAGCCTCTTGATACTACCTCTTTCAATGTTTATTTTAATTTGCAAGTATTAATGAAAACTATTTTAAATTGAATATAAAAGGAATAGATTCATTAGCCTCATCACCCCTTACATGGTGGCACACATTTTCAACTTCAACAAGTTTGAGTAGCTCATGAATGAGCTAGGATATTCATGGTGATAATGATTCTTCACATGCTTGGATGCCCTAGGTGATGGTGATTTGTATGATCATGGTCCTAGACTTGTTTTCCTTGCTTATCATGTTCATTTGTTTCATGCTTATGGATGTATTTATTTTTTGAAATCTATCGATGTCATGCTCTAGGACAATGATTTTGGATGGATTTTCTCATGGGGTTTTGGTTGGATTCTCTATGCCTTATAGATGCACTGCATTTAATGCATATTTTCACTATATATACTTGGCCTTTAGGGGATACATAAACAATTCCTAAATATAGATTAAATTGAAAACAAATGAAATCATTTCATGGCCTACGTAGTAGTTGTAAAATAGACATTGATACACAGATATTGAGATCCCAGAGCACCCTTCAAAACCAACAATAAATCAGTGGTATTTATCAGGGAATAACTCAACAATACTATTCCCAGTTTGGAGGTCAATTGGATGGTACTTTTACTTCTCCTAGAAGCATTATACCAACTAGGTAACAACCCTTCAAACTTAGAAAAAATGAGCATAATTTCTAGTAGAGTTAATCACAACACCCATCTTATGGAACAATTAATCAAGTAAGAAAAAATTATCCTGACCAACCTATACTAGAAAAGTTTTAGGGATGAAATTTAATGGATGATTTATAAGGCTTACTTGTCATTATGAAAGACAAAATTAATGTGTGTGTGTGTGTGCGAGAGAGAGAGAGAGAGAGAGAGAGAGAGAGAGAGAGAGAATAATCCTTGTGGTAACACATTGGTGCTAAGATAGCAAGTTACTAGGATTATTTTTGACCTCACATAGAGATAACATAGAGTTGCAGTATATGTTTTCCTTAGTTTAATAGTTTATCAAGTTTGTGGATACTTGAAGACATAGTAGTAAGGGGTTTAATCTATTAGCACACCTTGAACTTTCCCCTTACATGATACTTTTTCAAATTACAATGTTCCCAACCAACCTTTATGAAATACTCTTGTGAAAATCTTTATACTATCCTTGACAAAGTTGAAAATGCAATAAACAAGCTCAATAAAATTTGGACTTAAAATCTCTACTTTCTTATGACATGAAAGTTTTGAAAGGGTTTATGAACATAAATTAAACCAAATGTTTCATGTGCTAAATCTTGCTCAAACTCTGGCCTTATCAATAGATCCAGAAAAATCAATATAGACTTAGATCATATGATGCACTAGGTCTAAGGATACAACTACATCTTGTCCAAAGGAAATAAATTGCAATTAATGTTTCACGAGCCGTATTTCCTATGAAAAAAATCCACTTACTCGAGCCAATTATAATGATTCCATATTTTAAACGGATCACTTTAAAAAAATGCTAAATTTTTTAATAGGTATTAATTTGAATTGGAGAATGGATAACAACCCTCGATCCCAATTGAAAAAAAAAGACACAATATAACAAGCTAGGGACTTTGCTTTTTATGAAAATGGAACAATATAGTAAATCTTTTACTCATTAAAAAAATAAAAATATTAAAATATTATTTAAGATTGGAAGTTTTCTTTACTATCGCAGGTATATATGAGTGTTCAAAGTGTGAATGTGATAAAGGCACATTCATTTCATGGATGGTTGTTTCTTTTTCAATCTAGGGATATATCATAATGGTTGGAACACAAACTCTGAGTCAATTGAAAGTAAAGGAGTAAGACTCGGGCCCAATTATGCCATCTAGATTGGGTAAACTAGTACCTGGAGTCAAGGCATGATCAAATAATCCTCCATGCTCATCATAGGTGATGAGAAACATCATCGCATTCCACTAAGGACTCAATTTGATTGTTTCATACACCTCTTTGACAAAATAAAAGAAGAAATTTTGTCTCTCAGCTACATCATAAGAAGGGTGATCGTCATTGGCAGGAAGAAGTTGGACATCAAAGTATCTATGCTCAATTACAACATAATTGGGAAGAGTTCCCAACTTGGAATTCAATTTGAATGGGTTGGTCACATAATCATGAAATTTGAACGTATGTTTGAGCCTTCTAAAGGACTTGAAAAACATATTTGCAAGGAGGTTCTGATAATAAATACCAAATGAGAGTCCTAATCCATCAAGAGAGTCAAATATGGTATTCTGTGGGAATCCTTTCATCAAATCCCTTTGTACATTGTTGCAGGCATGATGAGACATTGTAGAATGGACATAAAACCTATTGGGTTATGTTCACGTAGGCACATAAGAAAATCACTTATCAAATATTTCAAATTTAGTGGAAAGGGTGGAATAAACAGGAATATCCTTAGGCCTAAACCCACTCATCACATGTGTGGACATACCGTTACTAATTTTTTTTTTCCTATTGAGAAAATCCATTCACACGGGATGGCCTTATTAATATTTCTTCTGACCCAAATATATGCTCTCTAATGGCTTGAAAGTTGTGACCTAGATCAGGGTCAACATACTATGTACCATCAAAGAAGAATATTCTTGGAGAATCCCCATCCATTGTGGACAAGGGATTGGATTACTTTCCTATAACACCATCTATCTCATCATTCCAGGCCTTCAACCACCCCAACATATGTTCAGAATACCTTTTTTATGCCTAAATATTGGGCACATGCGACATTTCGACAATTCTTGTAGTAAGGAATCATCAACATGAAGAATGCAATCACCAAAGGCATCCTCAAAAAATCCAAAAGACAACATGAGTCCAAAATTTCCCAAAGACCAGTCAAAAGAAGAGGTCGCGCGAATGAAACATTGTTAACCTATGATATAGTGCATGTTATCGGTTTAGTTCTTGTGCGATACTGGCACGGCTATTCCTTCAATAGTCATGCTATTGTTAAAATAGTAGTACCAACTACTTCCCTTGGTGCAATGAAGGATCCATCACCTACAACGATTCGAATTCATCTCCTCAAACACTCAGTGGCATTAAATAGCCCCCTTGGTGTACCTTGCAACTAGTTCATGGATTGTATGAGTTCACATTTGGATCTAGTTATTTCTTCGCAACCTCTTGCCTTATAAAAGGAATCCATTGGCATGCATTTTGTAGAGAAAGAAAGAAGAGAAAGTTTATTCTATTGGATTTGTGTTGGAGCTTCCTCATAGCCCACATATTCCTACCTTTGTAAGCATTCCCAAGTTCCTCTTCCACCTTCCTCCAAGGGGAAAGAGTTTCTCTCCATTGTTCTACCACTCACTTAGCATATAGTTTGAACAAGAAGGGCTTCCCTAAGGTATATTTTTGGCTTCCCTTAAATACCACACCTCCTATTTTTTGTACAAATTGACCATTGGGCAATACAAAGTGGGTTGGCATATCTTTGATTGTTTTTGGAGTTTGGATTCTCCCCCCATTTCCTTTCTATTTACATTTTGTCCAATTTTCTTTATTTTATGTGAATTACACTAACAATATCTTGTATGATCACTTGGAGGACAACCATGCACAACCCACAGGGATCCAAGGATTAAGGCCTTGGTGCAGCCTGCAAGGCCTAGCCCCTTACCAAGTGGAGGGATGCACTCTTGTGCAATTTTTTCCACAACAGTTCTAATGGTGAATACACTTATGTTTGTTTATTTCTTTTAAACTAGGTTGTTTTATGCTAAGTGATTAATTTTGGGTGTTTATCATTTGAAGGAGATCAAGTTTACTACCTTATACTATAGAATTTGGCTCCCTATCGGCCACAATTAATTTTTACACAGTAGCACAGATCCCGGCCTCTCAGTCACTCTACACATGGAAACACCTTCGATAGTCATGCTACTCATGTAGGTAAATAGTTCATGACCCATGCGACATTCCTTATTTTGACCCATACACCTTGTATGTGTTCTACCCGTTCTATAGTGAATCTATTTTGTATTTTTCTTGTCTACCATGCGGCATAGTATTGTTTACCCACGATACAGTTATTTGATTTGTTTTTTATATGCATACTAAAATCTAGTAGCCCCATTGCAGCATACTAATGAACTCAAATTAAGTTAATTTGAAATAATTACTTACTATTTTAGTAATTAGTCCACATAGACCAAGATTAGGGATTAAATATTTCATATCTCTCGAAAATTACCTAGGTAACCAACCTTGAGGTTTTCAACGAGACTCATTGTTGTCACTAGTATTCAAGACTGTTATTGTTTATGCACAATTGTCATGTGTTTTAGGATCAAAGATAGTGTAGAATCCAATTTTTGCACACAATTAAGGACCTAAAGACTCTTGTCTCCCATAGTATGCTATTCACCTCGCACTTCTTTTGATCTTGATGAATCAGAAAAGAGTGAGAAGTGTGAAATTCCTCCATTGCAGGCTTTTTAGTTAGTTAGCACTTTGATTTGCAAATCACGTTGAGCATATTTTAGAGTTAAAAGTACATATACTTTTGCATTTACTTTATACTCTTCTAGTTAATTTTCCGATAATCGATTTTATTTCATCACATGTGCTTGCACCACTAGCACACACTAAGATATTTAAATACTTTTCCAATCCAAGTATGCTCTTCACCTCACACTTCTTGTGAACTTGATGAATCAGAAAGGTAGGAATTGTGAAATACCTCCCTTACACTCCCTAAGTGAAAATTCAAAACCCCTTAAAATCAACTTTGTAATTGTCAAAACCAACTAAAATACTCCATAGAAGGTCACAAAATAACATTTTAGTTAGGTAGGATTTATTGGGATAGGCATCCATTAATGCCCACCAATCTAGTTTCATTAGTAATATTTTGAAACATAGCATTGTTGACTTATAGGTTACTTTAAAAATCTTGCTATAAGAAAGTGTTCAAAGAAAAATTGGATCAAAAGTGAACCGTGACCAAGGAGGGGAAAGACGAGGTATAGATGCCCTGCTCTCCCCTACAAGTCACTCAGCTCGTTGTAGGGAGACGATACTATATCGTGCAGACAAAACCACTGATCCACACATGATGCAAGGTATCTTAGTGGCCAAACTTAGGACATTACCAAGGAGATATTGTGGGTGCAATTGACTCATGAAGTTGTCTATTGTCATTGGGAGGTGTTTCCAAGTTTGTTTGATTGGAACAATGGCCCCATTGTTGATAGAACTAGCTCTTTGTTAGCTGCACTAGTCGATTGGTGTGTGGATACCATCATCACCATTAGTTGTGCTTTTGGGAGGCCCAGTTACATTTGAGAAGAAATATGTTAGGTATTTTTAGGGAATTGACATTTATTTTCTTTTAAAATACAATATAATTAACTTGTAATTAAAAAGAACCTACATGTGGGAAATCTTGCACTAAAACTATCTTTTGAACATATCACTCACTTATTGCACCATATTGCATATGTTGTGGTTGGAAAATTTTTGCATTTGTTCAATTGTATTTAAATTCCACCATCACTCTCACTTGACACAAAATTCTTCACCATTGAGGAACAAAACAACGCCCTTAGGCAGTACCAAATATTGCGAGACCTCTCTGCTCTCTCGAGGGGTGTTTTTACACCATATCCCCGTGGTTCGTGTGAAAGATACTTTGGACGAGGTCTCTCCCAGGCCACATTGATAGAATCATCTAGGTGAGGCCGCTCCTTGCTCGAGACATACTCTCCTCTTGGAGAAAGTGATAATCCTTCCACCTCCTCCACCACCGAAAGAGGCACCCCTTTGGGTTCTCCTGTAGGAGACCCTTTGGGCCCCTTTGATCCTTCCTTTCTCATAGGAGGTCACTCGTTGTTTTCAACACCACCTCAATCTCCTCCTAGCGGAAACCACACCCAAAATACAATGGTAGGACTAAATCCTCCTACCCTACCTTTAATTGCTAGTCTAAATCTCCTTGATTTGGCCAAACTAATCAATGACCCCATTGCACATGATCCAACATGGTCGGCTATGCCAGATAAAATCCCCCCCGACATTCCTAAATTCAAGGGAAAATAGGAGGATGATCCCACCAACCATCTCATGTATTTCAACTTATGGTGTTTGATCCAGATGGAAATCGGTGGCCACCCACCTATTCCACTGGCTCAAAACAGTTTAAGTCCCATTTTGGCAATTTTTTAGTAATATTTTTACAGTTTTTCAGGTCCTAAACTTCCAAATCCGTTTTATGGCCCTAAACGACGCTTTTTGGCGATTTGGGGGGCCAAATGGTTTCCAAAGACATACATTTGGATCCATTCGAAAGTTGTAAATCTCATATAGACCTTTCTAACGTGCTATCAAGTGCCAAAAACGGAGATTGTATGCAAAATTTATGACTCCGGGAAGTTGACTGTTCAACTAACCACCTTGGGGCCACAAACTTTATGACGGTTCATCTTCTAGTTTTAGGTTTTTGGATGTTTGGGATTGTTTCCCTCGTGCTTATTATAAATAGGCCCTTTCGTCCTCTTTTTGTATTCACCTTGGCACGGATGAGCATAGTAGCCACCTCTCTTCTCAGAGATATCTACTACCATTCTAGCTTCTTTTATTTTATAGTCTGTTTAATTTTCGCTATTTCATAGAATATGTGTTTGTTGTATCACTTTTTTATTTGCAATATATCTCTGTATATGGTTCTGTATCTTCTCTTTCCTTTCATTCCCACATAAATAGGGATCAATGTTCTTCTAACAGCATAGTGGATGATCTTGTGAGGATTTGCCTCTTTCAGCGTACCCTCACCAAAACGATAGCCAAATGGTATCTAAATATACTGAGAGCGACCCATGCCACCTTTGTGACATTGGCCACCACATTTCTCACTTAATTCTAGCTTTCAATTCACTGTGACCTTGTTGTGATAATTTGCAGGGATCTAGCAACTATAACAAACTCACAATCTAACTCTTAAGATTATTTGCAAAGAAGAAGAAGCATGCATTCAATAATCACTCACAAACACAGAATAATGGACAATGTCAATATCATAAAATGAAAAATGAATGTAGAGAATGTGTTACAATAATCAATGATGAGGCACCATATAGGATTCCAATTAGCCAAGTAAGGCATTCGAATTCTGAGCTCAAAGTATAGCATGAATAACTACAAAGACATCAACTAGTCAGCAGTATCAGTCATGAGTGGTAAGAGTCAGTCAAGTCTGTCTAAATGAGTCTAACAGAACTAACTATCCATAAATCAAGGAGTGGAGACTCTAAGTGGACTGCATGAGGCTGTCTAACTCAAAGTCTAGCTTGGATAACAATGGAGACATCATCAAGTCAATAGTATCAGTCATAAATAGTAATAGCCAGTCAAGTGTGTCTAACTGAGTCTAACAGAACCATCTAGGCATAAATCAAGGGAATATAGACTCCAAGGAAGGTGCATGAGGCTGCCAAATAGTCAAGTGGAACTTCGGAACTATCTAACTAGGAGCTGCAAGAAGTCAATATGAGCAATCAGTGGAAGAACTACTCAATCAATGCACTAACTGAATGATAACTCCGGGTAGGTGAGATAAGGTGCCCTAACTGACAGTGGTAGGTGAGAAAGGCGCACTTTCTAAACAGATGAGTCAAGGAGGGTGCATCAGGTAGGTAGGAGGCCAAATGAGGGCTGAGAACAGGCTCTGGAGAGCTAGAAGTAAGCTCTAGGTGCTGGGTATACAACCATGATGATGACTGGATGCATGCAACATGCAGATTTGCATAAAAAATACAAAATGATGGTGTGAATATTCCAGCACCCCCCCGCAAGCTATACTATGAGGAAATAACTGAAATAAAAAAATAGGGCCTTGGTGACTAAGACCAAAGGTCACCCGTACAATGAGTCTAAATAAACTAAGTGAGGAAAGAGGGAAAACCCAGTGGAAAGAAGGCCCTCTCTCAAAATAGATTGAAGGATGCTAATGAAGCATATCATCTCTCACCCCTGAAGGAGGTAAGTGTCCTTCTTTTCCAACGAAGGCTCGATCAATCTGAGATGGATCAACAATGTGAGAAGGATGAAACATTCTATTTTGGAAATCTGATCTGGTTCTTCTATGATCATGTGGATTACCAACCAAATCCCTGGCAGATCGGAGCGTAATAGCATCCCATCAAGGAAGAGGAGGAGCATCAGGTTCTTGTGGATCTGGATCTCCCATCCTCTCATCTTCATAATTAGTTGCTAGACTTGTAGTTTCTTGTGGATATGGATCTAGCATTCCATCATCAGTATCTCCATCTTCAATTTCTGAATCTAAAGTATCATGTGAAGATGCATCGCTCTCATCAACCAAAGGAGGAGTAGTAGGTGATCTATCTTACTCAATAGAAGGAGTATCATGGAGAGGCCATTCCTCAAACTGTACACTCCTTTCCAGAAATGTGGTCATGGAAGTAGGATCAAGTAACTTGTAAGACTTTGCATCCAATGCATAGCCCACCATAATGCACTCTCTGCTTTGTGAATCAAGGGCTCTCCTTTTGTCAGCTGGAATCCTTGCCCAAGCTCTAGATCAAAACACTTTAAGATGAGATACATCAGGTTTGTATCCCAACCATGCTTCAAAAGGAGTAGTATCTTTGAGTCCCTTGTGTGGAACTCTGTTCTTAATATAGGTGGGACAGTTAATGGCTTCTGCCCAAAGACTAGGGTGCAACCCTTTCGACTTTAACATGTAGGTGGCCATCTCTTTCAATGTTTTGTTCTTCCTTTAAGCTACACCATTCAGTTGTGGTGTGTAGGGAATAGTATGTTGCATCTCAACACCTTCTTCAGTACAAAAATCTTGAAATTCACCCTTAATGTACTCACCACCATTGTCAATCTGAATGGCTTTTATTTTTCTGTCTGAAAATTTCTCTACAGAAGACTTGAAAAACTTGAAGAACCCAAATACTTTTGATTTCAATCTAAGGAAATATACCCAAGTGAATCTAGAATAATCATCAATAAAAGTGAGGACATACCTTGATTTGTTCAGAGATAGATTAGGAAATGGACCAGCCACATCACTATGGATGAGATCAAGAGGGTGAGAGGCTCTCCTAGCCTTTGCTTTCTCAAACTTCTTCTCAGTATGCTTCCCCATCAAACAATCATGACAGTTGCCTTTGGAAAACTTGATATGGGGCAGCCCATCAACCATCTCCTTTGCATGCATGTCATGCAAGTACTTATAGTTAAGATGCCAAAATATTTCATGCCACAATCTTCTTTCTTCATTTGCATGAGTATGGAGAGATGATTGCTTCGAGAGAGGTAGGAAGTGTGAGAACTCATACAGTTTGGAGTTGTGATTTGCAACTCCCTTTGCAATGATTTCACCTGAAACCATGTTTTGTACCTCAATTTCATTTGGAGAAAAGATGACTCTTTTGGGATCTTCAATATGAGTCATTTGATACACTGAAAGTAATTTTGCTGTAAGAGAAGGTACATAAAGCACATCAGAAAAGTAACCATACTCAAGATTGATTCTTCCAATCCCCTAAGAGGAGACTTCTGAATCATTCCCCAACATGATGGAAGGGCCAACTGAGCTTTCGAAGTTGGAGAAGAGATCTTTGGAGGAAGACATGTGTCTTGAGGCTCCTGAATCTATGATGAAAGAAGAATATGTTGATGCACTTGCCACGAAGGCATGACATCTCTCTTTGCCTTTGGATCTAGAAGATTCAGTATCATGATATTTCTTTCTTGCACATGCTGGTACAGGAAGATTGTTCTTCTCGAGTAACTAAGCCATCATATCTATATCCGTCCTCATGCAAGTACTCTCAGGATGGAACCCCTTCAAACGATAAGTGCACTTGGTATTTCCCTTCTGAGAATGCTTGGTCTTCCTTGAGTTCGAAACCTCATATGATTGGTATGAACTATCTGTAGGCCTTGTATCATTCAATCTCTTGTCAAAAATCTTTTGCTTTCCTTTACCATTCCCTCTCTTTGCAACTGTAAGGGCTGAATACAATTTGGGTTTGATCATTCCCATAGAGATCAAATTCTCTTCCTCTTGAGTAAGAGACTGGATGAAATCATCAAGTGAGGGAAACTTCCATCTTGGAATGGACAACCTAGCTGAATGGAAAGTAGAGACAAAAACTGAGAAGTTTGCCCCCAACTTTGAGAGAATGGCAAGTATAAGCTGCTTGTCTTCTTTCACTCTCTCATATCTTTTCAACTTTGATATCAATCTTTTGAACTTGCTGAGGAAGGCATTGATAGATTTGAAACTATCTGAACTCAAAGATATGAGCTCATTCTCCAATTTGTGTCCTTTCATATCATCTTTCTGTCCAAAAAGGGATTCGAGCTTGTCCCAAACCTCTTTAGGAGATGTAAGATCGATGACATGGAAGTGAAGATCATCAAAAATTGAGAGAAGGAGGAGGCCAACTACTTCATCAAGCATGTCCAAGTACTTGGACTTTTCAACTCCACTGAGAGGTTCTACCATCGTTCCGTTGAGTATTCGGGTGAAGCTCTTAGATCTCATGAAAAGAGCCATCTTGGATTTCCACTCAACATAGTTGGAAGATGTAAGCTTTAGATCCATCTGAAACAGAGAAAGTCAAATAGTTGAAGAATATTCCGAATGGGTGAATAAACCTGCAAAACAAGAGAATTTTTGCTGATGGAGAATGCTACACTTCGACTAAACACTACCTTAAGGACACTTTGCACATAGACTAAGTCCTTCACACCTGGCTAGACCTAAATGGATTTCTCCAATGAATTCAAGTAATAGCACCAGGATTTGCCGTGGAAACTCAGAGGCTTCTGGTGCACAAGTGAAAAGATAACTGCTCCAAGAAATGCTGCAACTGCTGCAATGGCTGAAATTCGAATAGTTGCTTACTACTCTGATACCATGTGATAATCTGCATGGATCTAGCAACTATGACAAAATCACAATCTAACTCTCAAGATTATTTGCAAAGAAGAAAAAGCATGCATTCAATAATCACTCACAAACACAGAATAATGGACAATGTCAATATCATACAATGAATAATGAATGTAGAGAATGTGTTACAATAATCAATGATGAGGCATCATATAGGATTCCAATTATCCAAGCAGGGCATTTGAATTCTGAGCTCAAAGTCTGGCATGAATAACTACAGAGACATCAACTAGTAAGCAGTATAAGTCATGAGTGGTAAGAGTCAGTCAAGTGTGTCTAACTGAGTCTAACAGAACTAACTATCTATAAATCAAGGAATGGAGACTCTAAGTGGAGTGCATGAGGCTGTCTAACTCAAAGTCTAGCTTGGATAATAATGGAGACATCATCTAGTTAATAGTATCAGTCATAAATGGTAATAGTCAGTCAAGTGTGTCTAACTAAGTCTAACAGAACCATCTAGGCATAAATTAGGGAATGGAGACTCCAAGGGGGGCACATGAGGTTGTCAAATAGTCAAGTGGAACTTTGGAACTAGCTAACTAGGAGCTACAAGCAGTAAGTATGAGCAATCAGTGGAAGAAATACTCAATCAATGCACTAATTGAATGATAACTCCCAGTAGGTGAGATAAGGTGCCCTAACTGACAGTGGTAGGTGAGAAAGGCACACTTTCTAAGTAGATGAGTCAAGGAGGGCGCATCTGGTAGGTAGGATGCCAAATGAGGGCTAAGAACAGGCTCTAGAGAGCTATAATTAAGCTCTAGGTGCTGGGTAGACAACCGTGATGATGACTGGATGCATGCAGTGGCATGCAAATGCATGCGGCATGCAAAATACAAAATGATGTTGTGAATATTCCAACACTTGTGTGTTAGAGAATTCTTCCTACAAATAGTTAAACTCTCTCATGGACATAAATAAGACCCTAGATACTTAATTCATGATAGAAACAAAAAAAATGGTGATCTATTCTCCTAGATCTAGCACAATACATAAGCTATTGAACATGGAAGAAGAAATGAAGGAGTAAAACTTACCTCCAACCTATAGGTTATCCTAGCTCTATCTCTAAGCTTGATCTTTAAGGCTTGAACCTATTAAACAAGACAAATGACCAAAACTTCAAAGCAAGTAGATGCACTAATCTAGATCTAATCTACAACATATCATGCATCAATATAACAAGAGACAAGACATGGGAGAATAGGCCAAGTTATCATTAAGAAAGCCAAAGAAACTGATTACAATGTTATAACATGATTTCCAAGATGATAGAATATCCTTCCAAGCACTCCTCCATCACCTTGCAAGACTCTTAAGATCAAGATGACCTCCTCATGAGTGTTCTCCAAGAATTACAGGACCATAAGTTTGGTGTTTCCAAGATCACCCCCCTCTAGCTCATGGATGGTCCTCCTTAAGTAGGATTTGGGAAGGCCAACCACTAGAAGAAAATGATGGATCTAAGTGAGTAAGATGTGTATCAAGGATCTAAACCATGCCAAGGAGGAAATGTGAGATGGGATTTGAAGGGCTGCCTCATCCCAAGAAAATCTCCATGAGATCCAAGATCCAAAATCAAAGGGATAAGCCTAAACCAAAAATTTTGCTCCCCTATAACTGAGCAAAGCACAAAAATATTGAAATCCCCCCCCCCCCCTAGGCATGCAAGGCGCGAAAATGATGAAATTTTCGCTCCCCCACAGGCATGCAGGGCACGAAAATTCCAGTAAGTGGTAATTTTTGGAGGTGGTTAAGGTGGGTTTCGACCCCTTGCTTGTTGGATTTGCTTCCAAGTGTGACTGGGGAAGGTACCAACATTAGATTGAAGGGCCCTAACACCCTTAGGAGGCATAAAAATCATGTTTTCCATGGTGGTGAAACATGCAGACTCTCACTTACACATGGTGTGGAAATTTGAGGTATAACAAATTCCCACTAAAGTGTGAGGTCAGAAGGAATCTGATGGCCAAAAAATTTTACCAATAATAAGTCTGCAAGGATATCTAAAGGAGAACTGGAGAAGAGTTGCAAGAAAATATCAACAATATGTCTAACGACCCTGAGGCGGGCATACCCATGCTCAGAACAATTGACTCAAAGCATGGCTGCCGACCAATACATCGCAGATACATGATAGTACTGACTCAACAATGACTGAAGACAAATCATGGCTACTAAACTACAAGCGTAGATCCATGATAGTACAATGACACAACCACGACCAATACAAGAGTGGATCTATGTGACAGTACATCAATAAGGTCACCAACATAATGTCCATGTGGGAACCTACTCAAAATATCACCATCGCAACCTGTATGTGCTAAATAGACTTCAGAACCATCCACTTTCTTCTATCCAATACCAAATTGATACAAATATAACCATGTGATTACAAGGTGTTGAAGTCGAACATGGTAGAAACCACTTGATTACCGGTCAATAATGTAAACCGTTAACAAGTGCGAGGGAAATCACAAATTATGATAATGATCCCCAAGGTATCACTAGTACATTCCAACGAATGTGAGTAGATGTTTTGACGTCGAACACTCATGGAATCATTCAATCAGAGGTCAATGATGAGAACCTACTGTCAAATACGAGGAAACCTACCATTGATGCATGCAGGTACCAAGGTACTAAGGTTGTTTCTAAGCCTAATTTTCCTAGATAATGAGTTGAAGTCGACAGGAATAGACTCGTCAGAGGAGGGCCATAATGAATCCCACATCATCGACATGAAACTTACATATGAAAGTGATGTGAAGTAATGAAATAAATGAGTATGGACTGACACAAGGATGCAAACGCTAACGATATTGTAGAGGATGACTCAGGTAAACTTCCCTTGAACATGAATGACACGAAAAAAATGACTTGGTAGAATTGACTCAATGAGTAGAGACCAAGACATGATGCAAGAATGACTGATTCATTCTTTAGTGGACTGCTACTCCTAATGATGCTCTTTCTAGCCATACACCTCGAAAACCCAAGTTCCCTTGCAGAATTTGCAAGGGGGATCACCTTCTTAAGGATTGTCCTGGCTTTTCTAAGGTATTAGAAGAGTGGTCTAAAGCTTCTAAAAAACCTATATCATCAGCCTCTAGACATCATACTGATGATACCCCATCGACCATTGACTCTATGGTTAAGGGTCGGAAAGGTAAAGTCAAGAATCCTTGTTTGTTATGCAAGGACATGCACCTTACTTACGTTTGTCCTCACATGGACGAAGCTTCACAATTGTTGGAAGACATTAGTATATCCCTTCCAACCGGATATTGTAATTTGTTCCTTGACCCCTCATTGGTTGATAAAGTAGTCGATCTGACTTCATCCTTGGTTGATTCCACTCTTTCCTCAAAGAGTGAAGAACAAGTAGTTCATCATGCTTTTCCTTTGAAGAGTGAAGTTGAAGTAGTCGAGTCAATACCATCTCCACTCGATTCCACTATTTCATTGGAGAATGTTGATACTGAAGTAGTCACCATGACACAATCTTCGTCTCTTCCTGCTCTTCTAGTTGAGAGTGAACCGAAAACCATTGAAGTTTTCTTTATCATTTCATATTGTTCTAGACAAGGGGGCATTTTACCCATTTCAACAGAGCCTCCCCCAAGTACTGGGGTCATTTCCTTTGATTGGAATGATCTAAAAGAATCGTGTCTTCCTTTGGGTGTTCCTTTCTAGATATTTGTAGAGGTTACCGGTAGGAACGTACTTTGCACTATTGTTGATGAAGGAGCTTATTTTAGTATTTTATCCTCAACTGCTTGGAAAGCTATAGGATCTCCTCAGCTTGTGCCAGCTACTAATCAGATATTGGATTTTAATAGAATACCTACTGGACCTTTAAGGATCCTTCCTCAGTTACGTATTACCTTAGGAGATAAAATTGTCTGCATTGATGTTATGGCAGTCCAAGGTCCCTTAGATTTTAATCTACTTTTGGGAGATATTATGTCTATGCCATGAAAGTTGTAGTGTCCACACTCTTTCGAGTGATGTATTTTCCTCATCATTGAAATATAGTGACCAGTGATCAGTTTTCCTTTGTTATACGTAATCATTGTATGACATCGACCACCAGACTTCCTTGAATATTCTACATGTCCTAGTGGTTCCTCCCCCATCATCATCTGTGTCTCTCGGCTCTGGACATCACGTCAGAGTTGAGTCATTAGCGACCCGATAAATTCTTCCCATCATCGAATAAGATTAGAGGGGAATGTTTCTAGCCTATGGACATCATTTTGGAGTTAAGACCATTAGCTTCTTATGATGGGGGAAACCTACCAACCTCTAGACATCATGTTGGGTAGGAACCAACTGCGAGTATAGTTTTGTTCTGTTTTAAGCTCATTAAAAAATGAAAAGGGATACTTCGAGCACATTTTTATTATGTTTTAAGCTCGTTGAAAAATGAAACAGGCCCCTACAAGCATAGTTTACTTTCAGTTTCAAGCTTGTTTAAAAATGAAACCTATCATGAGCATAATTCCCTTTCTGTGTCAAGCTCATTAAAAAATGAAACAGATTCCTCTCCCATTGAGTCAAGTATCTCACCATATTTAGGATGTGAACCTTCATTCCATCTTCCTGTCTCACTTTATCCTCATTCTTCCTACCCCTCTAGAATTTAATTCGGTGAAGAAGAAGAGTAGGAAGACGAAATGAAGCTTGGGGGGCGTCTCTAGCCTCTAGAAATCATATTGGAGTTAAGCCACTAGCTTTCACTGATAATGTTGGGGGAAAGTTTCCAACATATGGATATCATGTTGGGGAAAAACTTGCTAATGGGTATTACCCTGACTTTCCAACCTCTGGCCATCATGTTGGGAGGAAACCCGTCAATGGACCTCATTCCAAGCATAGTTTAGTTTTAACTTCAAGCTTGCTAAAAAATGAAACCATCACCCTGAGCATAGTTCATTTTCTGTTGCAAGATCTCTAAAAAATGAATCAGATACCATGAGCATTCTTCCAAACTTTCTTCGATATCGTTAAAAACAGTAAGAGGTGTCGAGCTTATTTTTCACTTTTTTCGTGCTTATTTTAACTAGAGCACAAAAGCGATTTGAAGTAATGAAATAGATGAGTATGAGTAAAAATGTGTGTCTAACGAGGATAGGTTTATCACTTTATCCGGCCTCGCTAGACTACTTATGAAAAAGGAAATATGTCGAGTTTACTATTTCCTTTGTCGTACTCGGTCACCATCAATGACAAAGTTGTACATGGAGTCCTCTTTAAGCTCTTTTTAGACTCCTAAAATAGGAAAATATTGTCGAGCGAACTTGTTTCTTTTACGCTCGTAAAAATATTTTAAATGATGTATTTCCAGTGGTAGTTTATCCCTTTTTTTGGACCGTTTAGACTATTTACGAAAAAGGAACACTCTAGTCAATCATGATTAGAAGAGTTCTCTCTCACATTGTTTTATCCTTTTTTCAAGTGAGGAGACTAAATTTTATGAAAAGGCCTTTTTGGAGTCTTCTTTCGATTATTTCAGACTCTCTAAACATGAAAATTCGTCGATTTTTCCTTCCTTGAACTCGTAAAATCAAACATCGAAATATCATTTTTGAACTGAATCCGTCATTTCTTAGGTTCGTAAAACATGTGAGATTGGAATTGTCATAAGGATGAGCTATACCGAGCATTTATTATCCTCCTCAAGCTCGTTAAAAAACAAAGAGGTACTCATCAAGCATGATAGGGGTTGGGGAGGAATAAGTTAAGTTTGGTTTAGGAAGTTTGATGGAAACTTCTATCACCCTTGAACATGGCACCTGTTTGCGTCTCATCACACAGTTAGGTAATCTACTTGTCTTTGATTCATGACAATTCTATGAGTCGTCTCGCTCCTTGAAGTCATCTGAAGAATGCCTCAGTCATTGTTGCATCATGTATTGGTCTCTACTCGTTGAGTCAATGCTACCAAGTCATTGTTTTCGTTCCATTCATGTTCAAGGGAAGTTTACTTGAGTCATCCTCTATAATATCGTTAGCCATTGCATCCTTGTGTCAGTCCATACTCATCTATTTCATTACTTCAAATCACTTTCCTATGTCAATTTCATGTGGATGATGTGGGATTCATTATGGCCCTCCTTCAACGATTCTATTCCTGTTGAATTCAACTCATTATCCATCAGTTAGGCTTAGAAACCACCTCAGTACCTTGGTACCTGCATGCCTCAATGGCAGGTTTCCTTGTCTTCGATAGTAGGTTCTCATCATTGACCTCTGATCGAATGATTCCACGAGTGTTTGACGCCAAAAAATCTATTCACATTCATTGGAATGTACTAGTGATACCTTGGGTATCATTATCATCATTAGTGATTTCCCTCACCCTTGTTAACGGTTTACATTATTGATCGGTAATTAAGTGGTTTCTACCATGTTAGACTTCAACACCTTGTAATCACATGGTTAGATTCATATCGATTCGGGATCAGGTAGAAGACCCTGGATGGTTCTGAAGTCTATTTAGCACATCCACGTTGTGATGGTGATTTTTTGAGTAGGTTCCCACATGGAAATTATGTTGGTGACCTTCTTGATGTACTGGCAGACAGATCCACTCTTGTATTGGTTGTTTCTATGTCATTGTCTTATCATGTATCTATGCTTGTAGTTTAGTAGCCATGATTTGTCTTCAGTCATTATTGAGTCAGTACTATCATGGATCTGCGATGTATTGGTCAACAACCATGCTTTGAGTCAATTGTTCTGAGCATGGGTATGCCTGCCTCGGGGTCGTTAGACATTTTTTTGATATTTGCTTGCAACTCTTCTCCAGTTCTCCTTCAAATATCTTTGCAGACTTATTATTGGTAAAGTGTTTCAGCCATTAGATTCCTTCTGACTTCACACTTTAGGGGGCATCTATTATACCTCATATTGCCACACCATGTGTAAGTGACAATCTGCATGTTTCACCATCATGGAAAACATGATGTTTGTGCCTCCTAATTGTGTTAGGACCCTTCATCCTAATGTTGGTCCCTTCCCCATGAGTGGAGTCGCTAATTTCTGTGTTAGATAATTCTTCCTTCGGATTGTTTAACTCTCTCATGGACATAAATAAGATGCTAGATATTTAATCCATGACATAAACAAAAAAAAATGGTGATCTATTCTCCTAGATCTATCTTAATACATAAGATATTGAACATGGAAGAATAAATGAAGGAGTAAAACTTACCTCAAATCTGTAGGTTATCCTAGCTCCAGCTCCAAGCTTGATCTTCAAGGCTTGAACCTGTTAAACAAGACAAAGGACCAAAACTTCCAAGCAAATAGATGTATTAATCTAGATATAATATACAACTTATTATGCATCAATATAACAAGAGACAAGACATGGGAGAATAAGTCAAGTTATCATTAAGAAAGTCAAAGAAAATGATTACAATGTTATACCGTGATTTCCAAGATGATAACGTCTCCTTCCAATTTCTCCTCCATCACCTTGCAAGACTCTTAAGATCAAGATGACCTCCTCATGAGTGTTCTCCAAGAATTACAGGACCATAGGTATGGTGTTTCCAAGATCACCCCCCTCTAGCTCATGGATGGTCATCCTTAAGTAGGATTTGGGAAGGCCAACCACTAGGAGAAAATGATGGATCTAAGTGAGTAAGATGTGGATCAAGGATCTAAACCATGCCAAGGAGGGAATGTGAGATAGGATTCGAAGGGGTACCTCATCCCAAGAAAATCTCCATGAGATCCAAGATCCAAAATCAAAGGGATATGCCTAAACAAAAAATTTTGCTCCCCTATAACTGAGTAAAGCACGAAAATATTGAAATTTTTGTGCCCCCATAGGCATGCGGGGAGCGAAAACGATGAAATTTTCTCTCCCCCAAAGGCATGCAGGGCACAAAAATTCAAGTAAGTGGTAATTTTTGGAGGTCGTTAAGGTGGGTTTTAACCCCTTGCTTGTTGGATTTGCTTCCAAGTGTGACTAGGGAAGGTACCAACATTAGAATGAAGGGTCCTAACACGCTTAGGAGGCATAAACATCATGTTTTCCATGGTGGTGAAACATGTAGACTCTCACTTACACATGGTGTGGTAATTTGAGGTATAACACCTTGGTCTCAAAATTCGCACGGATTTTCGAAAAAATACATCCACCCACCTTGCGGACCACATCCATGAGTGGCGTAGATGTCGAACATTGTGTAAAATCAAAATACAACCACCCTTCTTATTGGATTGGTTCATCAAATCACTTCAACCATCCATAGCTAGAGACATCACCAAATCCCTGCCGCAGAGTGATGAAGAGGCTATTCTGAAATCCCAACATTTTGATCTCATATATGCACAATCTAGATACCTTTACACTATCCTCCCTAATGCCCCTTGGAATCGGTCATTGGATCCTACACCTACGGGATTGTCACATTAGGAATATGGGATTATTGGCTCATTTCCCACCTAGTAAAGGCTCCTCCTACCACTTCTGTTCCATTTAATATAGATCCACAATACCCATCCATGCCACCTGCATCGGTACCCCCCTCCCCCAGTACCAACCCCACAAGTTGGTCAGTTACAGTATGGACCCTATAGTCCTACTTATCCAAACATTATCCAAACAACAATGGTTCCTACACTGCAAATGGAACAAATCGTTCCTACATCCACATCTTATGCAACACAAACTGCATTTATCCCACCCTCATGGTATAACCCTTATTATCCATTCCCATGCCCTGCTAGCCAACAACCCATAACCCACATGGGGGTTAAACTGGTTAAAACTTATTACATTCAAAAATCTCAATAGTTTGATCAATTGAACACCACAAACCCTTAGAATCCCCAGACTCGGGGGAAGAAGAAAGGAAAAAACAAGCACAACCAATAGTTAGGGAAACGGGGAAACCCCCATCCCCAGCAAAACCAAAATTACGGTAATCAAAATATAGGGACTAATAAACGCCCCAAACAAGGGAAGAACGCTAACCTAAGTAACAATTAATGCTTCTCCATCTGTAGTGAATATGGTCATTACACCCATCATTTCCCTCTAATCCCTGACTTCCAATAGTTATTGGAAGCCAAGAAGAAGATGGTGAAAAATCCCCCTCAGGCCGCAAATCATCCCCAACCCGAAACCACTATATTACAACAACCCTTTGCAAATCAAGGGGTTGTTACACAATAGCAAGATCCTTGCCCCCCCTGGATTATGGATCTTCTCAAAACATCTATACGTTTGATGTTAATCTTTAGAGACGAGCCAAAGGTTATGATAGGCTTGAAGCTCCCCAGGTAAAAGACATCCATATCACCTCGGGGATCCCTCTGCAAATACCACGACCAAGTGTTGAACAAATCCCTCGAATTCCCAAGGTTCCACTTTGACGTACCCCTAATAACCCCCACTAGAAAGCCAACAACAATTACAACATTGTGGATGACTTGGCTCAGTCCCCTATAGCCATGTCCACGTTAGAGGTGCTACAGTCTTGCCCAAACCAACAAAATTCATTACTTAACGCACTCGGTGACGTCGATCCTTCTGACCGTGTCTCATGAAATTTTATCTTGAAAAAGGTGAAGCGTGACTACCCTTGTCAGTCACGTTTCAATTCCCAGTCATAGTTATAAAGAGCATTATGATTCATTGTTGCATCATCGATGAAGGCGCTTCCACTTGCATTATGTATGCTAAAGTTTGGAAATGTTTAGAGTCACCAGAGATGGTTCCCTCGTTTATTTCTCTTCGCACATATTATGGGCGACCATCCCAACCGAGAATATTATACCAAAATGTCCCCATAGAGATGGGGGGAAAGATGGTTATGGTTGACATTGAGGTAGTCGATGCAGAACTTGAATACAACATCCTCTTTGGGTGTAGTTGCATGTACACCATGAAGGCGGCCGCCTCCTTGGTATTCCATATCATGAGTTTTCCATTAAATTGCAAAGTTCATCACCCTTGACCAACGCAACTATCGGTTGGCCAAATAATTGTAGCTATAAAACTAAATCCCTTGGCTCATTACTTAAATTATCAATCCGGGAGTTCGTACAAACTTAGAGGTACCGTGCACTGTATATGCAATTGCAAAGGAAATATATTGAAATACTAATTAAGGAAGACAATAAATTTAAAGAAAGAACTTAATCTAGAAAAACTTGAAATTCTGATTAAGAAATATGAGAAATGTAAAACTACGAAAGCATGGAAATCTAATTTATGAAAGCAGAAATCTAATATATGAAAACATGAATCTAATTTAAATAAAATTTTGAATCTAATTTATGAAAGATGAAATATAATCTATGAAAGCATGAATCTAATTTAAATAAAAGCATGAATCTAATCTATGAAAGAATGAATCTACTATAGAAAGCGTGAATATATTTTATCAAAGCATGAATCTAACTAAATAAAAGCATAAAATCTAATCTATGAAAGCATGTAAAGTTAATATAATTAAATAAATCATGTAAATTCATCTAACTACTTTAATTTTGTAAGAATCGAATACACAACAATATGAAATGACTAATCTATTTGTAAGAAAAATGATTATGCAGGAAACTACAGTAATGTAACAGGAAACTAGAGAAACATTACAGAAAACTACATGTAAGAAAAATGTACAGAATCAAATGAAATAAACTAAAATGAATGAAATGAAAGATATGAAGGGGTTCTCAGTCCTTCCCTTGAGTTGTACCAACCCAAGGAAGCTCATGGAACCCCTTCCTAAGCAAGTATATTAAAGATGGAACAAAAATAGCTTTTATTCATTAAAAGTATACCATTAAAAAAAGGTAGCAAGATGCCCCTTACATATTCGCCTTGACCAACAAGGGAGAAAAAAAGGAAATGATAAGAGAAGAATAACAATAGAATATTTCCATCATGCTATCATATGCACAATTATTTATACAATAATAACTAAAAACTGCTCATGCAAATCAGCTCCTTGATTTGTGGAAGTTGTCCCAGTTAATTAGTAATCTGCATGCAAGTTGGTGGGATTGCTTTCCTCTTTAGAAATTCAACTTGGCCTCCATGATTTCGACGTGGGATTATTTTGAGTCCTTCTTCCATGTGTTGGAATCTCATGATAATAATCGGCACTTGATAAAACTATCCATTCAATCAACTCCTTGATTTAAGGAAATTGTGTTATTTAACTAGAAATGTGCATGTTGATTTTGTGGGATTGATTCCCCCTCTTAGGAATTCAACTTGGCCTCTATGATTTCTCCTTTGGATGATATAGAGTCCTTACACTAGTACAAAATTAGAGATAAGTGGGTAGGAGACTAAAAAATTTAGTCACCATTTTTTTTCAAGGGATAAACGACTAAAATTGAGCAATTTTAAATAAGCCAACAAAAAACGACTAATTTAGTCAAGGGATAAAATATATGACTAGATAACAAGTGACTAAAACAGAAATGACTAATTGATTCACGGGAATATAAACATGACTAGCTAACAACGATTAATGTGAATTAGTCGTTTATGTTAGTCATTTGTAGTTGTGTCACACTGAGAATGGAAAATTACAATTTTGATAATGAATTTGTACAATATTTTACTAAATTTTAACAATGGGGATGGATGGAAAAGTCATCAGTGGGGAAACAAACCAAAAAGAAAATAGGAAAGGTATATATAACCGCTAAGTACAAAAAATTAGAAACGAGGAGAAATGTCTCCATCTATGAGTGAAAAACAGGAAAAATGCCCTTGGAAAAAAGTAAACCCTTGCACTACTCCTCAAAATGAATAAACCCCTCTGAGGCCACAAGACCACGTATGGATAAAGCGTCTGCATGTGTGTTGAAATCCCTGAATATATGCATGATAGAGAAATCAAAAAAGGATTTGAGCAAAAGATTAACATGAGCCATCCAAGATGAGAGCTCCATCACCTTTAAAGAGCACATACCTTTCACCCAATCAACTACACATTTAGGGACACCAACAATATGGTGTAAAGAAATATGTTGAGAATTGGCAAAAAAGAAGACAGGCCTGAGCACCAATATCTCTCCTCTCGTATTGGTCCCTATCAACCGTAATTTATTGGTCCCTATCAACCGTAATTTAACCATAAATTAAAGTGACAATTCAACTCGAAATTAAATAACGAGAGCCGAGAGCCCCAACACCACAAAAAAAACCCTGTTCTTGAGAAGCCCCATTGAAAAAGGCATTGCATCCAGATAAAGGAGGAGGAGGAGGCCAAATCCCAAAATCATTTAACATGGGAATTTTGAAGCCTCAACATATTGCTATAATTCTATATTGTATGTTTTAGTCTCAATTGCCATAGTTTCCTCAATAGGACGACGGATGGCCTCCCATTGAACCTTGATTTGATCCCATTTTCCCAATGGATAAGACACTAGTCTTTGGTATACTCATCCATTTTTCTTTTTAAACTTATCATACTTTTTTTATAAAACTATCTCTTCATTTCAATTTGAATTCCATTTCCTAAGTTCTAGTAAGTTCTATTCTAGGGAATCCCCCCTTGAGCCAGAGGAGAGATGGCATAAAGTGTGAAGAGGGTTTGTAAGGTGACATTGGAAATCTCTCTTACTTCCTCCAAGGTATCACTTGAGCTTTATGACTTTATCTAAAGAAGTGAGGGTTTGTACCAATATTTTTCTTCCTGAGAATCCTAGCAATATTTTTAGAGGTTCCTTGAACATAAGGGATCATTAATTTATTCACAATATCATTAATATACTTCTTTTCTGGTTTCTTTTTAGACATGTTGAAGGCCTTCTTTATTTTCTAATATTTGTAGCCCCTATTTCTGAAACTTTTATAAGTTAAATGATTCATTTTTTGCTCAATATGTTTTTCATTGGAGATTCTTAAGGCCCTAGGAACTAAGGTATTGATCAAGCCTATTTTCTAGGATGGGTGATGACATGAATCTACATGGAGGTATATCTCAGAATGGGTTTCTTTTCAGAATACTTGGTGAGGTAGGGTGCCATCATCGCGTTTGGAAATACGAACATCTAATAATGGAATGGAACCATTTTCTTCTACTTCCATTGTGAATTGAATGTTTTTAGATTGTTTGTTCAAATGTTTCATGAATTTGTTCCAGTTCTCCATACCATGAGCCCATTAAGTTGACATTTGTATCATCTACAAATCTTACCCAGAAATCTAGTTTGAGTGGCAAGGACCTAATGGTTGATTGTTCAAAATTTCTCCATGAAGAGATTTTCCACTACAAGGGAGAGGGGGGATCCCATTGCGACTCTACACGTTTGATCGTATAAGCATCCCTGGAGGGCTTGGTGGGGAAATTGTCCAGGGTTTCCAGCTTATCGTTTAATGTCGCAGTATTACAAGGAATGTTGTGTCTGTGTTTCGAAGAGTTTGTAGGGAGATTTCTTTTTTTGTGAGGGATGCCTCAATCATTTTAACCTCTGCGTATTGATATGTTTTCAGGGTATCGGTGGAGGATTCTACTAGCGCTGCATTGGTCGAGCTCTGATGCGTGGAGGGATCAAGGGTTTCTACGTGAGGATTAAAGTCTCCTTTAGGTCATTGGGTCAACTATTGAATGAATCACCTAGGACAATTGTTGCGCATTCATCAAGTTTGCTACAGACAATTGCGAGTTTGATACCCTGGTGGAAATGATGCCTCCAACCCAGTAGAAACGATTGGTCGTTTGCTTTATACAAAATATCATTTCAGACAGTTTTCAAATGGGATGACCATATCAATCGACATGGCTTTGATATATTGCTACTTTAGGAACGAAGTATCTTGTGTGAAGCAATTTGGATAAAGAAAAATGAGATTTATCGACTTGGATGGATCAATCATGTTCGGACCCCGGAGGAACAATGGGCCATTTGATATAGATATGGGCATTGAATCTCCACAGGAAATAAGATCTAGGGTCTCTCGGTCAATTTAACAACAATTCTTAGTTTCATAAGTGGAATTATTACTGCGATCTGTCGCCGAGGTGGGTTTCAATGGCCAGAAAGAGTTGTTGCAGTAGGTGTCTTTTGATGCATTTAATTTCTGAAATTTCTTGCAATTATATTTGGTTACGATCCTATGTAATTTATCAACTTTAAAGAAGGAGCTTGTTTCGATCATGTTCCATAGGTCATTTTTCAAAACGTTTGCTAGTTTGATGTGTAATCCCTCGAGAAGATGATACAGGGTGGGTGAGAAGATGATACAGGGTGGGTATCCTTGATAAATACTATCTAAATATGGTCATTGATGCAAAGTAAGACATTATTTTTCCATGTACCAAAGCATGGGACATCCAACAAGCTCATAATGTTGGATTTGAATAACAACTTAAATGACTTCATAAGCTTTGTCTTGTGACAACTCTGGGAATGTTGCATAATTTGGATGTCATAATCCACCAATTGTTTGAGGTCATTTTTAGGGTTGCTTTGTAACCATAATTTAAAACAATCTCAAATATTGTGGTTTATGACCTCAAGGTTTCCCCAAATTTCTTTTCACATGCCCATATTGACTAGGACATGCCCATATTTGCATTTACATCTATTTTATGACTATGTGATAACAAGACTTGTGTACCTTCCAAACTGCCCAGAATGTGCCCATATTTATAGGTTACTGTTGTTTAAGGATTTTAGATGCTCATAAATGTCATTTGAAACACCCATAATTGATTTATGACCACCTTGACACCTGTTTGTGAGGCTGAGGTATGCCCAGAATTGATATTTCAAGCATAGATTGTGATTAGGGTTGATTGAATGGATGATATATAAACCCTTGATATGGAATTCCCTACATGGTGAGAACAATTAAAGGAAGCTACCGAATTCTCTTGAATCGCTTCCTTATGGAATGTGTCTAATTATTTTGAATTTTTTAGTCCACCTTTTCATCCAAAGTGTCTGATGTGTTGGCCTCAGTATACACTTTCCCATGTTGCACTTGTAGTTGATCAATTGCATGTTGTACATTTTGCTCATAAGTTATCAAGCTACAATTTTATCCATAGACTTTGGCATTTTAGTTGTAGCCATATAAAATTCTTGATTTACACATGTTCTTGAGTGATCATAGGTTCATAGATCAAACCTTATATTTTCCTATGAACCATTACCTTGATAGATTATAGTCTTCTAGTGTCTTCCTTTTTTATCTTGTTCTTTCCTTACCTATGCACCCTTTCCTATTTTATACAATCAAACGTAGGGTTATTGATACTTTTGTTGTCATGTTGATTTATTTCTAAGTGATACTAAGAAATCTTGTTGTCATGTTGCTTTATTGATACTACTGACCTAGAACCTTCATTATTTCCATACCTAAGCCAAAAAATACAACTGGGTAGCATGACCAACATTCTCGGTTGTAGGGTTATCTGATGGGAAATCATTATCCAAAGTGAGGACTGTGTACCTTCCTTAGTTATCTAGGACTGTAGCATGTGGTGTAATCATATCCAAAATGCCTCCCATAAATCCCTACTTTAACTTACTCTCCTACATCAATTCCATTTGAAGCCTGCACCATCATGATTGTTGACCTTCTACCCAATCTCACCTATCCAACATAAATCTTTTATAAATTCTATCTAAATATGGTCATTGATGCAAGGTAAGACATTATTTTTCCATGTCCCAAAGCATGGGACATGCAACAAGCTAATAATGTTGTATTTGAATAACAACTTAAATGGATTCATAAAATTTTTCTTGTGAGAACTCTGGGAATGTTGCATAAATTGGATGTCATAATCCACCAATTGTTTGAGGTCATTTTTAAGGTTGCTTTGTACCCAAAATTTAAAACAATCCAAACTAATGTGGTTTATGACCTCCAAGGTTTCCCCAAATTGCTTTTCTCATGCCCATGTTGCCTAGGACATGCCCATATTTGCATTTACAGCTATTTTATGATTGTTTGAGGGTTAATAAAGACTCATGTACCTTCCAAACTGTCCAGAATGTGCCCATATCTAGAGGTTATTGTTTTTTATGGATTTTAGATGCTCATAAATGTTATTTGAAACACCCATAATTGAAATTTATGACCACCTTGAAACCCGTTTGTGAGGCTAAGGTATGCCCAGAATTGATATTTCAAGCATAGATTGTAATTAGGGTTGATTGAATGGCTGATATAGAAACCCATGATATGGAATTCCCTACATGGTGAGAACAATTAAAGGAAGCTACCGAATTCTCTTGAATCACTTCCTTGTGGAATGTGCCTAATTATTTTGAATTTTGCAGTCCACCTTTTCATCCAAAGTGTCTCATGTGTTGTCCTTAGTATACACTTTCTCATGTTGCACTTGTAGTTGATCAATTGCATGTTGTACATTTTTCTTAGAAATGATCAAGCTACAATTTTATCCATAGACTTTGGCATTTTAGTTGTATCCATATAAACTTCTTGATTTACACATGTTCTTTAGTGACCATAGGTTCAATGATCAAACCTTTTATTTTCCTATGAACCATTACCTTGATGGATTCTAGTCTTCTAGTGTCTTCATTTTTTATCTTGTTATTTCCTTACCTCTGCACCCTTTCCTATTTTATACAATCAAAAGTAGGGTTATTGACACCTTTGTTGTGATGTTGCTTTTTTTATAAATGATCCCAAGAACCTTAACAAGGTGTGGGACAACATCCTCCAAACATGCAGAGAGATATTCCCCTACATTTGGTGTTTCCTCATGTACTTCAACTTCATTCTTCCTTACACCTATAGTGCTCCTTTATTATTTCTAGTCTAGTGGGACTTTCCTCTACTTTCTTAGACAATTTTGTGGTTACCTTTTCTACTTGATTCTACCAATGATTCTCATTTTATGCAATTTTCTTGACTTTCATCCATAATGCATTCTTGACTTGTTCCCATTTCTTTCTTGTTCTTTGAACTATAGGTTTTCGATCTATAACTTCCTCATATAATCACCATTTTATTTAGCCTTGAGTATTATCTTTGTAACAAATTCAAAAATGAGTTTAGGAAGCAATGGTAGGTCGATATTATCCATATCAATTAGATGTTGCATCTAGAGCTCATATCCTCATCTCATTTCTTCCTCTAGGATTTCTACTTGTGGTATGTTGAATGAGTTCGCTTTGCGACTTACTCTTCCTAAAGACTCTACTATGGAATCCTTTGGCTTGGTCTAGACCCCAAACGCAAACCCAAAATTAGTTGTATGCATGGTGGATAATGGATTATTCATTGCACCTAGTGAGGATTGTGATAGTTGAGAGGTCATCAAAGGATGGGTATCCATTGATGGAGGATCTCCCTTGATGATGAAATCTAGTTGGATTTGTAGGATGTCCTTACCAATCCAATTTTTGATGAATTTTCTTATATTCATGGATGAGTTGTTCTTTCTCCTCCTCACCCAAGACGATTGTAATTGATCCAAACTACTGACCTAGAACATTCATTTTTTCCATTTATAAATCTACTCACATTCCTTCTTTACCAATGATCATTTTTCCTACCACGTGCAAAGTCCTATATTTTCTTCTGGTTTGCAATGTTGGCAACATCTCAATGAGAATATCCCCAACTCTCTCTTGTCACTAGTGTTGGAATTACTCCCACAGTAGGTTGATGATCCTTTTGTCAATTGAGAGTGATACTTCTTCCTTTCTCTCGTACATACCTAAGCCAAAACCATTTTTATCTGACCCCTCCTATGGCATAGGAAATGGCATGAGTATTGTTGTACCAAAAAATACAACTGGGTAGCATGATCAACATTCAAGGTTTTAGGGTTATCTGATGGGAAATCATTATCCAAAGTGAGGAGTGTGTACCTTTCATATTTGTCTAGGACTAGAGCATGTGGTGTAGTCATATAAAAAATGCATCCCATAAATCCATACTTTAACTTACTCTCCAAGATGAATGCCATTTGAAGCGTGCACCATCATGATTGTCATTAGAGAGATTTTGAGGTCAAAAAAGGGCCTCCTAAGAGATGTACTACAAAAATATGAGATATATTAAAATATTATGAATTGGGGGTTTTATGGGGTAGGTATATATGACAAGTCACCTCCCACACTATTTTCTATGCACAATATAAATAACCATGGTTGAGTTACTTTTCAAAATTCACTAGAAATAAAATTAATAAAATAAGACTACATTGATGTGACTAAGATTCATTGTAAATTCCCAAAAATGTATTGTCCTTTAACATTTATTTGTCTTGAACTTGCAAATGAAATTAAATAATAAAAAACATTTTTAAGAGTTTTTTTTTAATTTTATGTTGACTTTTTATATTTAGTACTTTTCTCATGAATTTAATAATGTAATTTAATTGAGAATTTATTTACATGTAAAATGTCAATAATATTATTATAATCCACATTGCATTATTATTATTATTATTATTATTATTTATTAAATCTATTATTATTCTTTATTAGTTTGACATTATGTTATTAAATAGAATGGAGTGAATATATAATTTAGAATTAAAAACATAAAAATGATAATATATTATTTTATAAAAAAATGTGAAAGGACTTTCTTTATGAATTAAGAGTACTTCACTTGAAAATGACAATAATATTATTTTATGTGAAAGTGTGAAAAGACATTCATTACGAGTACTTTACTTGAAAATGACAATAATATTATTTTATGAAAAGACTATCATTATGAGTACTTTACTTTATGACTTAAAAGTACTTACACCACTACCTTGGTTAACTATGTATTTTCATCCACCATAGAAAATTTGACAAATAAGCATTCTTAACTCATGCAATGCCACCTCGCCAAGGGGGATGATGTCATCTACTAGAATGTGATTGGTTGTATTTTATAGTACATTTTCTTTGTTTTGAGGCCCTTTTTTGACCTCAAAATTTCTCTAATGTGACCTTCTACCCAATCTCACCTATCCAACATAAATCCTTGATAAATGCTATCTAAATATGGTCATTGATACGAGGTAAGACATTATTTTTCCATGTCCCAAAGCATGGGACATGCAGCAATCTCATAATGTTGGATTTGAATAACAACTTAAATGGCTTTATAAGCTTTGTCTTGTGAGAACTCTGGGAATGTTGCATAATTTGTATGTCATAATCCACCAATTGTTTGAGATCATTTTTAAGGTTGCTTTGTACCCATAATTTAAAACAATCCCAAATACTATGGTTTATGACCTCCAAGGTTTCCCCAAATTGCTTTCTCATGCCCATGTTTCCTAGGACATGCCCATATTTGCATTTACACCTATTTTATGACTTTTTGAGGCTTAATAAAGACTTGTGTACCTTCCAAACTACCTAGAATGTGCCCATATTTAGAGGTTACCATTGTTTATGGATTTTAGATGTTCATAAATGTTATTTGAAACAGCCATTATATATTTATGCCCACCTTGACACCTGTTTGTGAGGATGAGGTATGCCCATAATTGATATTTCAAGCATAGATTGTGATTAGTGTTGATTGAATGGCTGATATAAAAACCCCTGATATGAAATTCCCTACATTGTGAGAACAATTAAAGGAAGCTACTGAATTCTTTTGAATCACTTCCTTATGGAATTTGTCTAATTATTTTAAATTTTTCAATCCACCTTTTCATTGAAAGTGTCTGATGTGTTGGCCTCAGTATACACCTTCTCATGTTGCAGTTGTAGTTGATCAATTGCATGTTGTAGATTTTGCTCATAAATTATCAAGCTAAAATTTTATCCATAAACTTTGCCATTTTAGTTGTAGCCATATAAAATTCTTGATTTACACATGTTCTTAAGTGACCATAGGTTCAATGATCAAACCTTTTATTTTCCTACGAACCATTACCTTGATGGATTCTAGTCTTCTAGTGTCTTCCTTTTTTATCTTGTTCTTTCCTTACCTCTGTTTTGGCGGGCAAATCTACCCTATAGCAAGGAAACTAATGCTATCAACTGGAGTAGGGTGACAGGTAAGTGTATTGATGATATTACAGAGATATTTACGAAAAGAAATAAGTTATGGATCTTGAGAACACACCTTTCAATCGAAGTTTGATCCTAGCATTTACTTGATCTTGTGCTCAACCTTCAAATCCACCTTCCTTTCAGTAAACCTGCAATAACAATACCTTTCTCAAAGCATCTTGGGCAATATATAAAGCTTGAAAGAAAACAAACACAAAAACAATGTTTAACATTCAATATTGACCAAAACAGATCCAAATTAAGATGTCATTTCAAAACACATTTAAATTGGAACAAGAAAGACACTTCAACCTTTATTGTCAAAAGTAAATTGATGTACAAGTATACCTGACTCTATGAGAGGCTCCTGCAACTTGATTCTGGGTTCTGGCTCTTCTCTGGCTTGGATATCTTCAGCATCAACTCCTCCAAATGCAAGCTTCTTCTTTAGATCTCTATGTCTCAAAGTTTCTCCATTAATCCATCTAACCTTTCTCTTTAGTCTTCCTTGTATTTATAGGATTAGAGAAGTAGTTCAGGTCGATGTATGGTTATGGAGGAAGTTGGGGAAGTTGGGAAACTACCAGCAACTAATCCTCCTCGAGAAAATTAATTATTTTTTAATCATCTTTTGATATGTACGCGACTATTATTCAGTGAAGTAGCGTATAGGGCGCTACTTTAGTGCTTACCAACTAGCGCTCATTCAATTTTAAATGTTGAGTGCTACTATGCTGAGAAGGAGTAGCACCCATAAGGCTTTGGGCGCTACTATTGTACACTGGAGTAGCGTATGGGAGCTAGTCTCTCTAGATGGAGTAGCGCTCATATCTCAGAATGATATGTTTATGGTTTTTTCCAGTAAAATTAGGAAATGGAGTAAGTCAAAGTATCATCTAAGGTCAACATGCTCCTCCATCCAAGTTGTCCTTTTGTGTGATCAACAGCTCAAGGTGATCACGGACGGAGAGGTGTAAGTTTAACCTATAACAGATGCCCCCTAATGTGTGAGGTTAAAGGGAAAACGATGGTCAAAATACATTATAATCCAAAGCCAGAGGAGGAGCAAAGAATCGCAGAAAATAAGTCGCAAGAACACCTGCAACAAAGATCAAGGTCAGTGAGCAATTACATTTTTTGACATCATATAGATGTGCAGTGTGATACAACATGATTTTCGATACATAACAAGGAGATGTATATAAAGCATGGCCACTTGGAATACAAGCATGGATCCATGTCAAACATAGAGATCATAGCCATAACAACAAACTGGATCTATGTCTCATGGAGAGCCAAATGTAAGTGAGGATCAGTCTTGCGCAACTTGGGTGATAAAAAAATGAGGTACTGTCATCCAAAATACCAAGGTCTTCATCCAAAACAACTCTAGGTACAAACCCTAACCATGTGAATAGATGAGCTAATAGTCGAACATGGGGGGTATCGTTTGATTACCGGTCATTGATGTATACTGTTAACAAATGCGATGACTTCCACCGATAATGATGATGGGGTCCAAGGTACCAAGTACGATCCACCAAGTGTGAATAGATGGACTTGGAGTCGAACACTTGGGAATCCTGTCGAAGAAGAGACATTGATGTATTCTCATCATGCAACAACGAGGAAAATTCCCACTGGTGACTGCAATCTCCAAGGTACTAACCGAAACTCTAAACTTCATTCCCAGAGTAAAATGAGTTGATGTCGATGGGAAGAAGTTTGTTGGAAGGGAGGCTTTAAGGCATCCTCCATCATCCAACTCGAGAAACACTCAACTGGTAGGAGCTGATATGGAATAATATGTAACAAGACTGACACTAGGAAGGCCGACACATGAGGTCAAGGTAAACTGCAGAATGGCCGACATAGGGTATATCCTTGAACATTGAGCACGACACAAAGTGACTCAGGCAGTTTCTGACATAATGGGGTAAATAATAAATCTGAAATGTAAGAGACATTATTAGACCCTCCATATGGTTGGAAGAATAACAAACCGGGGGAGTAAATAAATCGGAGGAAAGGTTCACCCTGAGGTCAAAAAACTAAACCCAACCGCCAAGATAGACTCAAGTAGGTGCTGTGTTCAAGGATAGAACTGGCTGAACTGCCTTTGACAATGAAGATATGATATGTCTTTCCCGTCCCTTATTCTTTTTAGATAAAAGAATACCTTTCTTGTTGTTTTAATGAGTCCAAGAAAGAATGAAAACTCAATAGATCCAACCATATAAAAAGTTTAACGAGCCCATGGGAGGAAGACTCAGGACCTTCTTCATTATTTATAGAGTTCGAAGAAGAGATAGAAGATTACTCTATATTACTGATCTCTAGATTTTAATATCGAGCCGAGATCTGTTCTTGCTCGCTGGTGTTTTCAATTTTAAGGAGTCTGAAAAACTTAAACAATAACTCCATATATCTGCTCGTGGATTTTAGTATCGATCCCAAGTAGATTAATGCTCACCGGTGTTTTCCTGTTTATAGAGTCTGAAAAAATTAAACAATCCTCTTTTCACCTATCCGTGGATTTTATATCGAGCCCAGATTGGTCTGTGCTCGGCGGTGTTTTCTTGTTTATAGAGTTGAAAAACTTAAACAGTCGTCTACTTACCCTCTCGTGGATTTCACATCGAGCCCGAGTAGGTGAATGCTCGCTTGGTATTTTCATGTTTAGAGAGCCTGAAAACCCTAAAGAAAGGCTCCAAAAGGTCCTTTTTCGTGCAGTTAGTCTCCTCCCCCGAAAAAGTATAAAACAATGGAAGAAGAACTCTTCTAGCGCATATAGGAGTATACCTAGAGTATACCTTTTCTATAGTTAATCCACCTAGGCCCAGAAAAGGGGTAATTCTATACCTAAGTGGATGAGCCTTCGATTACTTTAACAAGCTCGAAGAAGACAAGCTTGCTCGACAATCATGTTTCGGTTTAAATAGTCCAAACAAGAGCTTAAAATGACTTAAAGGTCAGCTTCTAGGATCATAGCTTCATACTCTGCCAAAACTAGGTCTTCAACAAAATATTAGTCGATGCGGCAAAAAATCTCGAATGATATATGAAATTGAACTATTTAACTAGTTGACAAGGTCTATCATCAAGAGTTTTTTAACTTAGGAGATGAAATCGACAAAAATTAGATGAAAATTGTGCTTGGATTAATATTGTACCATATATGTTGTTGGCTTGGTTTTGCAACTAAGCTTAGTGCTATGGGCACCTATCAACAAGTGATAGCAGTTTCAATATTGAAAGCAAAAACAATTGTAAATCTAAATAAAAAACTAAACTAAACTAGCATGTGCATTTGAAAACAAGAACAAGAAATAGAATAAAGAATAACTTTGTATTAAGAATAAGGGCAAGCAAGTGCTTGCAATGGTCATACCTCCAAGTGGTGAAGATTGTTGAGTAGCTCCAAGGGTGAGCAACTCCAAACTCCAAAGGTCCCTTCTCCAAGGTAGCTACAATGGCCAAAAGCTCATGGGAGATTTTGGCAGCATGAGGATAGGATGATGGATGGATGGAAAGTGAGGAGCCCCTACCACCTTTTTATAGTTTTTGGTGGTGGGGAATACCATTATGGTTTTGAGGAAACCAATGGTATTGACCAACATGGTTTAGGTACCTTTTCCCTCCTTTTTCTTTTTTTGAATATTTTGAATATTTTTATTTCCTTTTTAATATTTTTGGGAATTCTGGAGCCTTTTTGAGGGTTTTTTTATGCCTTTTGAGAAAAAATATTCATTTTGAGTGGAAAAAGGGGTGTATTAAGGTCTTTTGGTGACCTTTTGGTGGCTTTAGAGACTCAAATGGTGGAAAAGTGGACAAATGGGTCATGTGAATAAGGAAATGAGCTAGTGAGCACTTTTTGGGTGTTAACAGATGCAAAAAATATAAGATTCATTTGAATCCTAATAAGTGTGTGTTCTGTGTCGAATCGGGGCGTCTATTGGGCTTCATTGTCTCTAGTCGTGGCATAATGGTCGACCCGCTGAAAGTAGAGGCGATTGTAAATCTGCCTCCTCCTCGCACCTTGTGACAACTTCAAAGTCTGCAAGGCATGTCTAATTTCTAACGGCGATTCATCATAAACTACGCTAAAATTACCAAAGGTTTTATGAGGCTACTCAAACAAGACTCCTACTTTGTGTGGGACGAGGCTGCTCAAGCATCCTTTGAAGCTTTAAAAAAGCAACTCCTTTCAACACCCTTGTTGAGCCCGCCAGACTACTCAAAAGATTTTCTTTTATACCTGGCAGGGTCTCTTAATACAATTGGTATAGTTTTGGTTCAGGAAGACGATACGCTCCAAGAGCATGTTGTCTACTATCTTTCTCGCGCATTGATAGCCCCTGAGGTTAAATATTTGCATGTTGAGAAATTAGCACTTGCCGCGGTCTATGCGGTACAGAGGCTTCGTCACTATATACTTTTACGAACTACTACTATGATAGCAGAAGTCAATCCTTTCCAGTACGTTCTCACCTGACGAATCATCGGTGGGAAATATAATAAATGGATTGTAATCCTACAGGAGTTCGACTTGGTCTTCCAATAAGCCAAGTCGAAGAAATCACTAGTGTTCGCTGAGTTAATCTCAGAATTTCCAGGTGACATACAATACGTTGAGGAAGAATCATCATTCCCAGATGAACATATCTTCCTCATTGTTTCCTCTGACCCATGGTACGGAGATATCTTAGTATATCTCCAGACTTTGAGGTGTCCTACTACTTTTTCTCGAGAAGAGCGACGTAAGCTCAAAATCCAGGCGAAGAACTACCTTATCATCTCAGATACTTTATATCGACGTGGGGTAGATTCCATTTTACGACGCTTCTTAACTCGGGAAGAAGCCGAAGCAGTATTAAATGATGCCCACAGTGGAGCTTGTGGGGGACATCTTTCCGGGTTGGAAACAGCTCAGAAGATACTGTGTGCCGGATATTTTTGGCCCACGATCTTTTAAGATTGTGTGGAAGCGGTGAAACACTGTCGACCGTGTCAGTTTTTCACTAAGAAAATGAGGGCACACCCAGATGCTCTTCATCCTATAATTACAGCAGGCCCCTTCACAAAATGGGGGGTTGATTACATGACATGCAATCCAGCTTCGGCTGGAGGACACCATTACATCATTGTTGCCGTTGACTACTTTACTAAGTGGGCAAAGGCAATGCCTACTATTAAGGAAGATGGAGAAACTGCCGCTTATTTCATGTTTAATCAGATTATTGCACGGTTTGGCATACCTAAAGAGATAGTGACTGATCATGGAAGTCATTTCCAAAATAGCATGATGACTGAGTTATATACAATGCTTGGTTTTCGACAAGAACATTTGTCTTCATACTATCCACAGGCGAATGGACAAGTTGAATCCGTGAACAAAACTTTAAAGGTTATTTTGCAGAGAACTCTTAATGCCAGTCGGAATAACTGGCACATCATGCTGTACCAGTCTCTTTGGGCTTACTGAGACAATGTTAAGACTTCTACCGGTTTCTCTCCCTTCCAACTTGTGCATGGGATAGAAGCAGTCGTACTGATTGAATGCGAGATTCCTTCGCTAAAACTAGCAGTTCAGTTACTACCAGATACTTCAATACTAGAAGAGCGTTTGTTACACCTAGAACATTTGGATGAACAGCGCCGCGATGCGCTCACAACAAATGAGGTCCACAAAAAATGAGTCAAAGGACAGTACGGCAAATCCATCAAACCTAGGGTTTTTAGTGAAGGAGACTTGGTCTTACTTTGGGATCAAGACAAAGAACCCTTAGGACCTGGTAAATTCAAATCCAGGTGGCTCGGACCTTTTATAATTTCCAAAGTATTGAAGAAAGGTGCCTATGAACTGGTAGATTACGAAGGTAATAAGTTGGTCGAGCCTAGAAATGGGCTCTACCTGAAGAAGTACTACGCTTAGGCTGAAGTACTTTTTCTTGTAACATAGCTGTATTTTTTTTGTAAAGCTAGTTTTGTTATGCTTGTTAGTTAATCTTATGTGTGTTTTTTGTTTCGTGTACCAGATGTCAACCGAACATTTTTTAGGATTTGCTGATGGCGCCAATCGCCACACCTGTCAGTTGGCTTCAGTAGCTTGGGTCATTTATTCACCCGCTGGAGAACTTGTCTCTTCGGGGGGGGTTTGTTTGGGTCCTACCATGAATAATGTGGCTGAATACAGTGCAATTATAGAACTTCTCCGAGATGCTCTCAGTCATGTCATTTCACATTTGGAGGTAAGGCTTGACTTACAATTAATTGTATTTCAGTTAACAGGTGTCTATCAGATTAGGGATCCGGGATTGCTACGTCAGGTTCTACGAGTTAGACTATTGGAAAGACAATTTCATTCTATTATATATGAACACATTCCAAGAAGTTTAAACACTTTAGCTGATTCATTAGCAAACTATGTGTTAGACTGGCATTTGCATCATACATTTTCATAAACAACATTGCACACATAAAATTAAAACACATACGCATGTAAATAACCGATACTGTATATAGCCGATACTGTATCACAAAAAATATATGAGTTTTGAGTCACGAGTCTATCAAGTCAAATACAAAAACTGGGCATAGTAGCCTCAAAAATATATACATGGAATGTATCCCTCTCTTATGGAGAAGGAGGGACATCATCATCATCTAGTGCATTGCGATAGCATATGACTAGCCTAGCTATCTTCCGCAGCACCCTAAGCCATGCCGGGGGCACCCCAACAACATCTTCCTGCATATGAATAGGTATCTGATCCATACGGCATGCAGGAATTTCATGAGTCAACCGACTCATTTTTCTCTCTAAGGTCCCTAACATAACATCTGCTGCAGCAATATCAGCTGGCCTCACAAAGATGGTAGGATGTCCCTCAGGACGAACAGGCCCCAGATCTGCATATGACACTTGATTATAACTTCAAAACTCATTCATAAAAATCAAATACTTGAAAAAGTTTGAAAAATTAAATAAACCTCAAAATTTAAACACACCAATATCTCCCCAGGCTCCACCTGGAGGAAGTACCATCTCTGGATCATGACGAAAATCCAATCCAGCATATGGAAACTGCTCGAAAGCGGGCACTTGCCTCTCCCATCACCCCCAGAAATCATCAGTATAATAACAGTAGTGACTTTCCCCACCACCCTGGTGGAGGAATATGTCACCCCAACGGCCTAGTCTGGGCTCACGGGGGTTAACCTGAGGTAGAGGCATCCCAAAACTGATAGCAGGCATCCTCGCAAAGAAGAAAGTACACAAAATGCTACCATACCCAAAATTCTTCATTGTGCCGGATTTGCAACCTGTCAATTGAGATTTCGTGCTCGCCAGTAAACTAGTACACCATTCATAGACATGACCGTGTAAGCATTGTACACCAATATGCATAGAGTGCCTGGAAGCTAAGTGTTGTGATGCACTACTTGCCACTCGGTTGATCATGCTCATTATCACTTTCAAAGGGAGACCGTCAATGGTTGCGATCAAGACTTGGCTTCCCGATTTCTCAGCTGCGGCAGTACAATATGTATTCACGTACTCTTGCACAGACCTTACACCCACACAAGAAAACCCTTTCAGATTGATTACATCTCCTCTCTGTGAGAGACCAGTAATGAAATATATGTCATCAACTGTAAGCTCCAAAGCTTGCCCACGGATGACAAAAGTATTGGTATCCACATCCCAGTACTGAATAAGTCTTCGAAACAGTTTGTTTAAGGCCCTCATGTTTACGGTTCGGTAAAAATTCAATAAACCTCATCTTCGGAGAGCATGGAAAGTGGCAGGATCTTGCATGGCCAACCTATCCATGTCCTCATGCTCTCTCTCCCTCCATTGAAGAACCATCCTGCATAAAAAATGAAAATTTTTTGAGTCTCGGCACTTGTATATAGGTTTTCAAGTATGAGCGCTACTGTGTATACTACACAGTCACGTATGGGTGCTACTCTGCTTAAGCATAGTAGTGCCCATTGCATTTACATGATACTGTTACTATTACACAGTAGCGTCCACGCAGCAAGGCTTGTGAGCATCACGTTGCAAGTTAATTTTTGCTCAAAAAATGAAAACTAAACCATGAAAATGCAAGTAAGGTGGATTTTAACTTACTTGGTGGAGGAATAACGACGTTTGGATGTTTGGTTTGATCGCCACGGAGATTTGAAATTTGCAAAAGGTTGCCCCAATCTTTGCCCTACAAAACAAATTGAAAATTGATTTTTTAAAAATGAAATTATATATATATTGGATTTTGATTTTTACCCACCATTGTTTAATTTTCTATAGTTTCAAAATTTTCAAAAAATCCCTAATTAATCAATTGAAACACATATGTTAACACCCAAAAAGTGCTCACTAGCTCATTTCCTTATTCACATGACCCATTTGCCCACTTTTCCACCATTTGAGCCTCTAAAGCCACCAAAAGGTCTTAATACACCCCTTTTTCCACTCAAAATGAATATTTTTCCTCAAAAAGCATAAAAAAAACCCTCAAAAAGGGTCCAGAATTCCCAAAAATATTAAAAAGGGAATAAAAATATTCAAAATATTCAAAAAAGGAAAAAGGAGGGAAAAGGTACCTAAACCATGTTGGTCAATACCATTGGTTTCCTCAAAACCATAATGGTATTCCCCACCACCAAAAACTATAAAAAGGTGGTAGGGGCTCCTCACTTTCCATCCATCAATCATCCTATCCTCATGCTGCCAAAATCTCCCATGAGCTTTTGGCCATTGTAGCTACCTTGGAGAAGGGACCTTTGGAGTTTGGATTTGCTCACCCTTGGAGCTACTCAACAATCTTCACCACTTGGAGGTATTACCATTGCAAGCACTTGCTTGCCCTTATTCTTAATACAAAGTTATTCTTTATTCTATTTCTTGTTCTTGTTTTCAAATGCACATGCTAGTTTAGTTTAGTTTTTTATTTAGATTTACAATTGTTTTTGCTTTCAATATTGAAACTGCTATCACTTGTTGATAGGTGCCCATAGCACTAAGCTTGGTTGCAAAACCAAGCCAACATCATCTTTCAAACACTTGTCTAAGATGAGCTGGATGATCCCGTCTCTTTCGAGATCGCGCCGGGAGATCATCCAAGTAAGGTTCTACAATGTGTTTGATGTCATGAAAAGCAAAATTCATCGCACGCTGGAAGGTAGCTCTAGCATTCTTCAAGCCAAAGGGCATTTTCCGATAAGAGAAGGTCCCCCATGGGCAAATGAAAGCTGTTTTATGCTGGTCTTTGGGTTTGATTTCTATTTGATTGTATCCCGAAAAACCATCCATGAAAGAGAACATCTTATGTCCCGCACAAGCATCTATAATTTGATCGATAAATGGTGTGGGATAGTTGTATTTCGGACAAGCTTTTCTTAAATCCTGAAAATCAGTACAAACTCTAATAGTACCTTGCTTCTTATCAACCGGAACGGGGTTTGAAACCCATTCCGTCATATCAATCGGATAAATGAAACCGGCTTTGAGCAACTTTTCAACCTCCGCCTTGATGGAGACCGCTTTTCTAGGGTTCATAGGATGAAGCTTTTGTCTCACAGGTTTTGCGTTAGGGTATGTCGTGATGACATGCTCCACGATGGCTGGGTCAATACCTGGCATCTCCTCGTATGACCAGGAAAAAATGTCGCGGAATTCTTTAAAAAGTTTTGTATACAGAGCGATCTCTTCTGGAGAACAGTCTGCACCAATAAAAATGTTTTCCACGACCCCGGGTTTGTTGGAAATGTTGATTGGAATTGTTCTCGATATATTAGCCATATTTCCTTCAGCATAAATAGCTCTTGAAGTAGAAGGAAAAGATGACAAATCAAACAATCCACCGGGTCTCACAGGGAATTCTCCTCTCTCAATCCTGTCTAGATCTGGAAGCATGTAGGACCTATGATGCATATGTTCCCAAGGTTGGCCCAGGCCCATCATGACTTCTAAGATGGCTTCATCAGATGGCAAAACCGTATCTAAACAATCGAACGAGTGAGTGGAATTCAGTGACCATGCCAGAGCATAGTCCATATCTGACTCAACAGATACTGGTGGAGTCATGATATGTTCCATTGTAGTGTGTTGTGTTTCCATATAGGCCACTTCTGCAATGGAGGGAGGCACAAAAGGTTCTGACGTAGTAGGAAGGATCCAAGGATCAGTTCTTAAACCAACCATAAATGTTTCGGTAGAAGTACCCACATCAGAATGCATAAAAAGAACAGGGGAGGGGAGGTTGAAAGTGCCTATTAACGACCCATACAGCCCTGCTCCTAAACTCTCCTTAACCGTGGCGGTTTGATCAACTAATGGAACTGTGGTTTCCGAAGAAGTCTGGTTGTTTCTCTGAGTGAAAGAAAGTTGATCGACTGTAACGATCTTACCTTCAAATGGGAACATAACCACTCGAAAAACTGCTGATACAATAGCTTGCATGGCATATGTCCAACTCCTGCCCAATAACATATTGTAATCAAGCGGAGCGTCCAGAACTTCTACTTCAACAGCAACTGTCTTACTGGCCAAAGTGACATCAAATGATGGAAAAACTCCATGTGGACGGAAAGTTCTGCCATCAAATGCAGTAAGCAGTGTGTTAGAAGGGGCTAACTCGGGAGAGCCTAGAGCTTTCCAATAGGAAATTGACATTACGCAAGTCGACGCTCCCTCATCTACTACATCTCGTCTGATGGTCATTGGACCATGAACGACTTCAATCTGAAGGGCAACGTGATAGGGAAACTGGTATTTGACATCAGTCATATCAAATCACGCAGACATGTTAGAGGATTCCATACTTCCAATAGCTTCCAGAAGTGCATTCCGTTGTAAAGGACAACTTTAAAAGACTTCTAAAGTAGACATGGCACAAGGGGTCTGGGATAAATCTTCAACCACATTGTAGTTGGAAGCGGCCCGAGTGTTGGGATTGTGCGATGCCCGTTTCAAGACACCTTTCGGAATCTTGGGCATTAGGTCCATAGGTATGTGGAGTGGAGTGGAGGATTATGGAATCTCTTTATCCTTTTTCTATGCATCCGGGGTATAATTCCTGGCTCTAGTTTGTAAGAGTGCATCCGAATTAACCATGTTGATAAAAGTTTGATCAACCGTAGCATGTGTAGTGCCCCCAGTATTGGAGGTGCCAGAAGCTGAGCTCTGTCCTTTAGGGAATGGATCTTTAAGGATGGCAGGCTTCTTTTCTCTTAAGAGCTTCTGGGCTTCTTCAAGCAGAGGGCATTGGTGAGTAAGGTGGTTCTGCTTGCAAAGTTTACAAGGGAACTTAACCTTCTTTTCTTCTTCGTTACCCTCTTCGGCATTCTCTTTTTTGGGATTTTGTTTGTTCCCCTCTCCTTTCTTGCCGTTCTTTTTGTTATTGGGCTTCCGAGGGCCCTTTTGGTTATTCTGAACCTGGTTGACAGGCTCAGAAGTAGAAGGAGAGGTTGTGACGAAAGAAACATCTGCAGTCGATTGTTTGACTGATAAGGCATGAACCTGTTTGGTCAATGCTTCGAAGGCTGCAGAGTCAACTGAACCCACTATGCCGTCAGCATGTGGTCCAGGTTTGGGTCTACTCAGATCGGTGTTCGATCGCAGTGCATCAGGTATAATCTCGTACAATAACCCAGATTGTGCATAAATGAGATCTAACTGTTGGGTCCGTAGGATGGCTTCTTCCTCGTTAGATACTCCAGATGTAGCTACTTCCTTAGAAATATAAGGAAGGAGTGATTTCAAATACCACTCAAGAAGGAACTCTGGAGGTATGTTGGCCTTAATGAGCCTCTTCCGTCTTCGCCACTCCTGAATGTGGTCAGATAAATGAGTGGCTTTATTTTTCCTAAATGTAGACAAAAGGTCTGTTCCCGCATCATACCGAACAGGAAGCTGGAAGTGATTCAAAAAGACAGTGGCGAGATCTCCAAAATTAGAGAATGTGGCTGTAGGTAACTCAATGTACCATTTGGCTGCAACACCGATTAAGGTCCTTTGGAACAGTCTCAATCTAATGGAGTCATTTAATGAATTTGAGGAACACCATAAGTGGAAAGTAGTGACATGGTCACCAGGGTCTTCACCTGCTTTGCCTTCGAACTTTGGAATGTCCGAAGGTAACTTGGTGGGAACTGATTGTTAAATTTTGAGCATTAATTCATTATACTCTAGGATCTTTGCTGAGAGAATAACATCTACAGTATATCAATGCATGACAATCATAATATGACAAGCATCACAAGCATCACAAGAATCAAAAGCATAGAGACAAGAGACACAGAGTTTCCGTGGGGAAAACCCTAAGGTGAAAAACCCCACAACTTCCTCAGAGATAGAGAGAGCAATGGCTCAACCAAAATACAACCAAATAACACTGAGATAGTCTCCTAGCAGATGATCCTCCTCCTCCTCACTAGTGCGCCACTTTTCGGAGAGAGAGATAGTTACTTTTCCGAGTGAGTAAAATAGAGATCTCCTATCTCTATTTATACTTACCTTTTTGCCCAGTGACCTACTGGGGCCGACTTATCTACTTAGATACATCCACATTATATTATATATAATTTCGGGCCGACCCCAAATGGTGGTCTAATAACCCATCGGCAAGTACACACACTTGCGACACTTGTCAATCCACATGACGACACTTCCTTATAGAGGAATGACACATCTCTTATAAGGGTACAATAAATATATATAAAATATACAGATGAAATACATTCCGAAGTTACATATACATCAACACTCCCTCTTAACTAGGAAGGTATTTCTCGACACAGATCTGCTAGACAAGTCTTCTTCTCTGGATCATCATCATCGATGCATCGTCATCATCATCGTCACTGCTGCTGCTATCTCAACCAATCTCTGACTCTACTCGTCATAGGAAGTTCTACAGAGCCAATCCTTTTTCATACTGGATGTAGGCCCGCCATCTGTAGGTCTTCATCATCACTGGCCATACTGTGGAATCCTCAGGACTCATTACGTGCGTCACAAAACCTGGCTGCAACATCCCAGGCTATTACGAGCACACAGCTCTACCTGTAGGATCTCCTAGGAGCACATTACATGTGACCCATCACAAAACCTGGCTGAAGCATCCCAGGCTGTTACGAGCACACGGCTCTACCTGTCGGATCTCCCAGGAGCACATTACATGTGATTTCACCACAAAACCTGGCTGAAGCATCTGAGGCCTTTTTCATCCTGTCCAGATCTCCCAAGAGCAAATTACATGTGGTCATGGCAAAACCTGGCTGAAGCATCTGAGGCCTTTTTCATCCTGTCCAGATCTCCCAGGAGCAAATTACATGCCATAGGACAAAACCTCGCAAGAGCATCTCAGGATGTTACGGGTACACAACTCCGACCTGAAATCTCCCAGGGCACAAATTACATGTCCTCCCAAGCAAAACCTCGCAAGAGCATTTGCCAGATGTCCCAGGGCACCGAATTACATGCCATAGGAAAAACCTCGAAAGACCATCTGCAAATCTCCCAGGGCACAAATTACATGCTTTCCTGCACAACCTGATCCACGGCCACAAATTATCATCTGATACTCATCAAACATCATCCTGATGTACACATGATCATCCTGATCATCATCACTGCAACATCCTGCTGCATGTCATCTGGAGAAGCTCGTCATCCACGATCATCCAAGTATTTTCCTGATACATACATAGATACATGATCCACACAATGTATCCATCAACATACATGATCCACCTGATCATACAAAGATACATGATCCACACAATGTATCCATCAGCATACATGATCTACCTGATCATACAAAGATACATGATCCACACAATGTATCCATCAGCATACATGATCTACCTGATCATACAAAGATACATGATCCACACAATGTATCCATCAGCATCCAACATGATGCGTTCATACAAAATACATACACATGATCCATCCGATCATATCCAGCATCCAACATGATGCATATACAAAATACATATAATGATCCAACTGATCATATCCAGCATCCAACATGATGCATACACAAAATACATATAATGATCCAACCGATCATATCCAAGCAGAAACCAGAACATCCTCCTGATGTTCATCATTCAGCGCTTACATCCACAGCCATGTGAAGGATCCCCCTTCCAACATGCTTGGAATGGCTTCAGCAAATGTGTTCATCACTTCTTCCTCGAAGTGTCCTCGATCTGAAGCACGCCAAGCCTCTCTCTGAAGTACTCGAACTTCACCCTGGCTAGTGGCTTCGTCAGCACATCTACAATCTGCTCGTCCATAGCAACATACAGAAGCTTCACAGCTCCTCTCTGCACCATATCCCTGATATAGTGATATTTGATCTCTATGTGTTTCGACCTGTCATGAAACAATGGGTTCTCGGACAGCTTCACACAACTCTGGTTATCACAGAAGATACCAGTAGCATCCAGCGAGATATCAAATAACTCAAACAGTAGCTTCCGTAGCCATACTGCCTCACAACTAGATGAACAGGCTGCAACATACTCAGCCTCTGCTGTACTTAGTGCTACACAGGACTGCTTCCTGCTAAACCAAGAGATCACACCTGATCCCATATTGAAGCAACACCCAGATGTGCTCTTCCTATCTGCAGCACTGCCAGCCCAATCTGAATCAACATAACCCTGCAGGTTAAACTTTTGATTCGCTTCATACTTGAGCCCATAGTCCACTGTACCCTTCAGGTACCTCAGAACATGCTTTACAGCAATCAGGTGAACACTCCTCGGATCCGTCAGGAACTGGCTCAATGTGTTCACAGCAAAGCAAATGTATGGTCTAGTGTTCGTCAGGTACATCAAGGACCCAATCATCTGATGATACATGGAGACATCAATCGGCTCAGATGAAGCATCACATAGAAGCTTCAAATTCGATGCCATAGGTGTGGCCATGGCCTTGCAATCCATCATCCCGAATCTCTTCAGGATATCTACTGTGTAGTTCCCTTGACCAAGGAAGATTCCACCTGCATTCTGCCACACCTCCATACCTAGGAAATAGTGCATCATTCCCAAATCTTTCATATCAAATTCAGCTGCAAGCTTCCTCTTAGCATCTGCAATCAGTCTGTCATCTCCTATCACAAATAGGTCATCCACATACAGGAGTAGAATCACTGGATTCCCTTCCTCAACCTTGTAGTAAAGATTGGAATCTACTTTACTCTTGGTAAATTCCAAGCTAGATAGGAAACTGTCCATCCTACCATACCAGGTTCTGGGAGCTTGCTTCAAGCCATACAAGGCTTTCTTCAATCTGCATACATATGACTCCCTGTCAGGTCTTGGGACTGCATCCCAGACATCTTCTTCATTATCTACGGATCATGGCATTCCATTTCTTCGTCCCAGATCCTGGGAACTTCAATATATTCAATAGATATCTTTCTTGCTGGAACAAATGTTGTAGTCCTTTGGTAGGTGAAGATATACGGTCTTTCCTACAAAACTAGTTAAATTGCATGATTAGAAACATCTCATAATTTTCAGAACAAATTCTTTACACATAAAGAAATATGTCATGCAGTCATGTAGTTATCTTAGCCAATGCTTCAATACAACATTTATCCATGTTCCACAAATTTCTAGATGCCTTCCAGTCTCTACCAGAACATTGTTAAGAGTTTGCACTACTCCCAACATGTCAGCAAAGAGGTTTCATTCTAGATAAGTAGCACTGGAATGTTGTACAGTGCCATAAGCCACTTACCCATCACATGCATATTAGTAGTATACTGTTCATTAATGCAATCATTCAAATATGCACAATACATCTCCTAAGTCTAGGAACATAAGCATAATATTATTAAACAAACAAAATAGGCATGAAATGATAATTGAAATACTTATCTTTGTTTGTTTGTTTGGGTGGACTCCCTCTGAGTCTATGCTTCCTGGTAGGAGCTGCTGGAGTAGCTTCTTCTACACCTTTCTGTTGTGGAATGTAGGAAGATGGTCAACTCCCTCTGCAGATCTGCATCCTTGCAGGAGCTGCTGGAGTGTGCTCCCTTTTGATCTTTGCTTCTAGGATTACCTGTCCTTATATTCATCTTTGCTGACATCAATATTCTTGAACCCAGAAAAGACCTCTTCTGGTGTCTTGTTGTCCAATATCTTGTGGGGAGTTCTGTTCTGCACATATACAACTGTTCTAACTGCTTCTGCCCATAGATGCATAGGTAGATCCTGGTCATGCAGCATTGCCCTTACTGCTTCCATGACTGTTCTGTTCTTCCTTTCTGCAGCTCCATTCTATTGAGGATTATAAGGAGCAGTCAACTCCCTCTTAATCCCTGAATCACTGCAAAGCTTCTTGAAGTCATTTGAGGTGAATTCTCCACCATTGTCGGATCTAAATGTTTTGATCTTCTTGTCAGTTTGATTCTCCATCAAGGTTTTGAATTCCTTGAATTTATCAAGCACCTCATCTTTTCCCTTCAAGAAGTATACCCAAGTCTTCTCGGAGAAGTCATCAATAAATGAGACATAGTAAACATACCCACTCAGGGAACTGGATGACATAGGACCACATACATCTGAGTGGATGATTTCCAGGATGTCTTTTTCCTTGCTTTCACTGCTTGGGAAAGCCTTCTTAATGTTCTTACCTTTTGCACATCCTTTGCAAACACCTTCATTTTTGGTCTTGATTTCAGGAAGACCCTCTACTGCCTTGCTTGCAATTGGAAGTGCTCTATAGTGCATGTGAGCAAGTCTTCTATGCCAAAGTTCACTTGGCTCCATGGATTCATGCACCATGGCATGTTCAGGTTGTCCCTTCAATTTATACAAGCCTCCCTCTTGCTCTCCAATTACTACTGCATCATCTATGGTCTTTCCCTTTGGCCACATTAGGACTTGGCCATCCACAAATGCAACCCTCATACCTTTTGCATCTAATGCAGAAATGGAGAGTAAGTTCTTCTTGAGCCCAGGTACATAAAGTACTTCCTTCATCTTCAGAGATTTTCCAGAATCTAGGTTGTAGGAGGCTTCACCACTTCCTTTGATTGGGTATTGATAATCATCCCCAAGTTTCACCTTATGGGGTGATTCATGTTCAAATAGGTTCACAAAAGATTCTTTGAACCCAGTCATGTGTTTGGAAGCCCCACTATCAATCAACCAATCATTACAACCATGGGAGATGGTACCTGTGAGAGCAGAGATCAGAACATACTCTTCTTCACTTGATGAGTCATCATTACTATCACTTTCTGCCCTAGCCTTCTTCTTTGGAGGTTCATCATCTTCGGCAGCATGAGCATGAAACCTTCTTTTGCCACCCTTCTTCTTCTTATTGGAGATGTTGTTGTCCTTCTTGTTCTTGGGACAATTTATGGCAATATGTCCTTTCTCATTACAGGTGAAGCATACTCTTCTTTCTTTGAATTGATGTGAAGATCTCTTAGAGTGAGATGGCTCTTTCTTGAACTTTCCTTTCCTGGTGTGGGATGCAAGAGCTTGATCTTCACCTCCCATCTTTTCTTCACGAGCTATAAGTCTAGCTTCTTCTTGAGAGCATTCTTCCCGAAGTCTACTGAAGGAGATCAACTTCTTCCTTGCACAAATTCCTTGAATAAAGGAATCCCATGACCTGGGTAGGCCATTTAGAGTGGTCATCACCACTTCACCATTCTCCACCATTTCATCTACTGCTTCTAATTGTTCCTTGATCAGGGAGACCCTTGAAAAGTAAGATTGAATGGTTTCTCCATTCTGAAACTGCACTGCTTTCAATTAGTTCCGCAGGGTCATCTTCCGATTTATGTTCTTTCCTTCAAATAGCTTGGTCAAAGATTCAAACATCTCCTTGGGTGTCTTAAGAGAAGACACATGGGGTATGAGATGGTCTTTGATAGAATCAGAAATAATTCTCTTTGCCTTGACCAAGTTCTTCTTGTGTAATGCCTTGGCTTCTTCATTCTCTAGGATAGGGATGTCTTCTTTCACATATGAGTCCAACTCATTCTCTTCCAGGATTAACCCAATCCTATACTTCCAGGCCTGGAAGTTATCAGCCCCTTCAAGCTTATCCTCAAGCTTAGTGTGGAGAGACATCTTTAAGAGTACTTCAAATGGAAATAGAAAAGATTTAGGACTTACCACTTGAAGTGCTGAAAACTGGATCTGGTCCCGGATTAGGGTTTGTCAGAGAAACCCTAAAAATTCAAAATATGAATTTCAAAATTCCGAAAGGATAGAAAGATGTGCCTTGGAGAGCTGATCAGCCTAGTACATTTAGAATTTGAGATCAGCAAAGTCTTGCCCTTCAAAATTGCCTTTTTCTCCTCCCGGGTTCACTAGGGAGAGCCCTGAATTAGGGTTTGAGTTTCCCGGAGATCTACCCAGCCAAAAATCTCGATCCAAAGCTCTAACCTTCGATTTTTGCAAGGAGCTTCCAACTGTGCCTTCAGTTTCCAGAAATTCATATTTTTGTGGAAACCCTAATTTTTAGGGCCAAATCTGAAAATGCTCGGAACTGAATTCTGATTGGACAGATAGATGCGCCTTGATGAGTAGATCCAATCTACTATACTGAATTTCAAAAATCTGTGGAGAGAAACCCAATAAACAAGGAACACAAGCTTCCGTCACTGCAAAATGTCTTCTTCTTAGGTTAGCTCTGATACCATGTTAAATTTTGAGCATTAATTCATTATACTCTAGGATCTTTGCTGAGAGAATAACATCTACAGTATATCAATGCATGACAATCATAATATGACAAGCATCACAAGCATCACAAGAATCAAAAGCATAGAGACAAGAGACACAGAGTTTCCGTGGGGAAAACCCTAAGGTGAAAAACCCCACAACTTCCTCAGAGATAGAGAGAGCAATGGCTCAACCAAAATACAACCAAATAACACTGAGATAGTCTCCTAGCAGATGATCCTCCTCCTCCTCACTAGTGCGCCACTTTTCGGAGAGAGAGATAGTTACTTTTCCGAGTGAGTAAAATAGAGATCTCCTATCTCTATTTATACTTACCTTTTTGCCCAGTGACCTACTGGGGCCGACTTATCTACTTAGATACATCCACATTATATTATATATAATTCCGGGCCGACCCCAAATGGGGGTCTAATAACCCATCGGCAAGTACACACACTTGCAACACTTGTCAATCCACATGACGACACTTCCTTATAGAGGAATGACACATCTCTTATAAGGGTACAATAAATATATATAAAATATACAGATGAAATACATTCCGAAGTTACATATACATCAACACTGATGGCCATGTAGCATTATGACACACAGGATCATTGGTCAGTTTGGAAAGATCTGGCAAATTTAAAGTTGCCAGAAAAGGTAAACGAGGCCGGTAAGACGGTACTTGATAAGCTGGGGTCGAAAAAGGGGAACCACCCATAGTTTGACACATGAACTGCTGGTAGGGGTTGCCCCCATCCGTCTGCTGGTAGGGGTTACCCCTAACCACTTGTTGATAAGGGTTTCCCCCAGCCATATGTTGATAGGAGTTTCCACCTACCATTTGTTGATAGGGGTTTCCCCCAGCTACTTGTTGGTAGGGGTTGCCCCCTGCCATCTATTGTTGTACGAAAGAGTTATTAAAATTTCCCCACCCATATGAAAGTGGATTAGTGCTCTGTGGGTTCGTCCACTGTGGCTGGGTATTAGCCCCGCCATATTGCTGGTTAAAAATATTACCCCCTCCCCCTGAGAATAAGGAAAAAGGGACATTACCCGCAGGCATATTACATTGATTCATGTTAGGGCCTGCAAAGGTATTGAAACCAGTAGAAGCTGATGTAGACGGTGCAGTCATGGTACTCATGACTGGCACGGTTGCAGAAGCACTTGGTCCTACAGCAGGTGTGGAAATCCAAGTACTAGGTATCTGATATAACGGTTGAAAATAAGGAGGTGGTGCAAAGTTGGCTATACTGCTAGGTCCAACAGTAGGTGTAGGGATAGATGCCATCGTTGTTGAATTTGGCATACCTAATGTACCAGTATTGAAACTGAAAGACGGAGTAGACACAGAGGTTGTCTGTGCCTGACTCGGCGTAGCAGTAAAAGAAGGATTTACCGTGTTAGTGTTCATACCTAAAGTGGGAGTTTGGGGAACTCCCTGTTCACCTCCTACAGTAGATATCAGATGTTCAGGCAAGGAATTATCTGCACTGAAATGCAGCTGCTAGAAACCAATAGGTGATAGAAGCGGAATTCTAGTATTGGTCAAAGGAGGATTGAAAGAAGTGCTATACTCCGCAGATGTAAGATCTTCAACCTCAACTGAACTAAAGTGTCGTTGATATGGGGTACCTAGTAGTGGTTCCTCAGGAACCTCTATTTCAAAGTTTTCTGTTGCAGGAATTTCCTCAAGAAATTCTGTTTCAGGAGTAATTTCTGAAGAAATACCGGGGTTTACCTGCTGTCGTCTAGCTGGCTGTAAAGGTTCTGTTCTAAGTGGTGGAAGGTTTTGAAACCTTCTCGATCTATGAAGCTCTTGATTATCCGTGATTATATATATAAAATAACAGACTAGAACCTAGTGGCCACTACAACTAGGGAGCAAACAGCACGCCAACTAAAAATTCCTAAGTATGCAAACCAGGAAAACAAAGATGCTTTCCGGAGAAGAGTCTGGGATGATGAGGGCCCAGAACAGATCAACGAAAGAAGAAAGACAGTTACCCAGGGTCCACAATACAATGACTAAGGGTGCAAGCGCTGGAATCACCCAACCGCCCTCCCAAAGACCTGCAAGGGGTTTCCTCCCACATCTGTCTTAGGTACAGTAGATATACCCTTTGCTGTCACCTGTGTATGAACCTAAAGTCAGATACTAAGGATACCACAACACCGAAAACTCCTGGGGGAACATTCACCGGTCGAATCAGAAAGCGTGGGCAGGGTAACTAAGCCCAAAACTCGAAAGAGTCCCCAATACGCAATCCAATCCTGGCGTATGCTCGAACAGAAAGTAGGATGAGTATTCCCAACAATCTGATCTCGCAATGACCTACTGCATAGATCCCAGGCATGTTTTGAGTGAAATGGATTTACCTGTGATAGTCTTACTACGATTTTTGCGTAATGTGTGATCTTGAGTGGTTTAAGGTGATTTAAACTCAAGATCCTAACCAAGACTAGTTGGTGTAGTGTATCCCTAAAAAAGAAAAATTGTTTCTAGTTTATTTTATTAAAATATTTTTTAGGGATGTTATTACTCAAAAAGGGTAGTGCTTTTATGTGGCGTGGTTGCAACAAGAAAACAAAAGTGCATAAAATCAAAACTTTCTACAACAAAGCTCTTTTCATTTTTTCATTTACTTCTTTTCAAAACTGAAAATCTGAGTAAATCTACTAAAATTTTTTTTGTTTTCTTTTTTGGAATTGTACAAAATATCCTATGCTATCTTGTAACAAGAAAAATAAGTCTTATTAAACTTAAACTACCAATTTTTTTTTTGCTTTTTCTATAAACGAAAAAGAACTGTAAAGATAGAAAGCCAAATAAAACTTATGTGCAATGTGTGTAAGTATGGCTAAAAATATTCTTAAGCTTATAGTTGTCGAGACACTAGCTAAAAAAAGACTTGATCTACAGGTTTTTTGCAAAGAAAAAGCCTCTAAACTCGGAAACAAAGTGGGAGAAAACAAAGGAGATAGATACAAGAGGACTGACCTAAAGCATCTAACCCTAGCAAGACCACTATGCCAAGCAAAAGTAGACAAGCAAGCTGCGAATTACCCTACTAACACAAAGAACTGGAAAATGAATCAGCCTAAAGCACTTTCAAATACACTTGAAACCCGAAAAAGGCAATATGTCCAAGAAGATTGGAAATCAACCAAATCAGAAGACACCCTAGAGGCTCTAAAAACGGACCAAAGCCTAAAACAAAGGATAGGATGAGTAAAGAGCAGACAAATGTTGCCACAAACAACAGATACGAAAGTATGCAGGTTTGTAAACCAACAACATACAGTCAGGGCCTAAAAAAGTGGAAGTGCTCCTCACAAAACACAACCTAGTCTTCCAAAAAAAATCATAAACAGTCCAAACGTTCCAAAGGTAAACAAGCGATTCAAAAGATGGAAAAAAGACTCGAAGAAAGGTTCTATGACTCAAACAAAAGTTAAAAACCTCATACACTAGTCACGGAGACCTAAAAGCAAAGTCAGCAAACCACAAAAATGGCTAAAAAATCAAGCAAACCACTAACAGAAGGCTTCAGGAAACGTACCCTACTGTGCAGTAGGAAAACTCGCGCCCCTGCAGAGATGGGCGCTACTGTATGTATAGCACAGTAGCATATGGGTGCTACTATATGTATAGCAGAGTAGCGCTCAGATCTCAAAAGCTTAAAAAACTGACTTTGAAAGATACCAAAAAATGATGAAAGCAGAAAGAAACAGGTAGGGGATACCTACAGAGTTTCTCAACACATCAAAGGAGTCAAAACAATCTTGGGAAGACAAACAAGAACAAAGTTTCCTAGAACAAAAACTCAACTTTCCCCAGTGGAGTCGCCAGTTTGTTGGCGGGAAAATCTACCCTATAGCAAGGAAACTAATGCTATCAACTGGAGTGGGGTGACAGGCAAGTGTATTGATGATATTACAGAGATATTTATGAAAAGAAATAAGTTATGGATCTTGAGAACACACCTTTCAATCGAAGTTTGATCCTAGCCTTTACTTGATCTTGTGCTCAACCTTCAAATCCACCTTCCTTTCAGTAAACCTGCAATAACAATACCTTTCTCAAAGCATCTTGGGAAATATATAAAGCTTGAAAGAAAACAAAAACAATGTTTAACATTCAATATTGACCAAAACAGATCCAAATTAAGATGTCATTTCAAAACACATTTAAATTGGAACAAGAAAGACACTTCAACCTTTATTGTCAAAAGTAAATTGATTTACAAGTATACCTGACTCTATGACAGGATCCTGCAACTTGATTCTGGGTTCTGGCCCTTCTTTGGCTTAGATATATTCAGCATCAACTCCTCCAAATGCAAGCTTCTTCTTTAGATCTCTATGTCTCAAAGTTTCTCAATTAATCCATCTAACCTTTCTCTTTAGTCTTCCTTGTATTTCAGGTTGATGTATGGTTATGGAGGAAGTTGGGGAAGTTGGGAAACTACCAGCAACTAATCCTCCTCGAGAAAATTAATTATTTTTTAATCATGTTTTGATATGTACGCGACTATTATTCAGTGAAGTAGTGTATAGGGCGCTACTTTAGTGCTTACCAACTAGCGCTCATTCAATTTTAAATGTTGATCGCTACTATGCTGAGAAGGAGTAGCGCCCATAAGGATTTGGGCGCTACTATTGTACACTGGAGTAGCGTATGGGCGCTAGTCTCTCTAGGTAGAGTAGCGCTCATATCTTAGAATGATATGTTTAGGGTTTTTTCCAGTAAAATTAGGAAATGGAGTAAGTCAAAGTATCATCTAAGGTCAACATGCTCCTCCATCCAAGTTGTCCTTTTGTGTGATCAACAGCTCAAGGTGATCACGGATGGAGAGGTGCAAGTTTAACCTATAACACTCTGCACCCTTTCCTATTTTATACAATCAAATGTAGGGTTATTGAGACTTTTGTTGTCATGTTGCTTTATTTCTAAGTGATCCCAAGAACCTTAACAAGGTGTGGGACAACATCCTCCAAACATGCAGAGAGATATTCCCCTATCTTTGGTGTTGCCTCATGTACTTCAACTTCATGCTTCCTTACACCTGTAGTGCTCCTTTAGTATTTCTAGTCTAGTGGGACTTTCCTCTACTTTCTTAGACAATCTCGTGGTTACCTTTTCTACTTTCTTCTACTAATGATTCTCATTTTATGCAATTTTCTTGACTTTCTTCCACAATGCTTTCTTTCCTTGTTCCCATTTCTTTCTTGTTCTTTGAACTATAGGTTTTTGATCTATAACTTCCTCATATAATCATCCTTTTCCTTAGCCTTTCTAATCATATTTGTCACAAATTCAAAAATGAGTTTAGGAAGCAAGGGTAGGTCCATATTATCCATATCAATGAGATGTTGCATCTAGAGCTCTTCTCCTCATCTCATTTCTTCCTCTATGATTTCAAGTAGTGGTATGTTGAATGAGTTCGCTTTGCCACTTACTCTTCCTAAAGACTCTACTATGGAATCCTTTGGCTTCATCTAGACCCTAAACTCAAACCCAAAACTAGTTTTATGCATGGTGGCTAATGGATTATACATTGCACTTTGTGAGGATTGTGATAGTTGAGAGGTCATCAAAGGATGGGTATCCATTGATGGAGGAGCTCCCTTTATGATGAATTCTTCTTCTATTTGTAGGATGTCCTTTACCAATCCCGTTTTTTATGAATTCTCTTATATTGATCGATGAGTTCTTCTTTCTCCTCCTCACCCAAGATGATTGTTGATCCAAACTACTAACCTAGAAACTTCATTATTTCCATTTATATTTATACTCATATTCCTTCTTTACCGATGATCATTTGTCCTACCAAGTGCAAATTCGTATCTTTTCTCTTGGGTTGCAGTGGTGGAAACATCTCAACAAGAATATCCCCTACTCTTTCTTATCACTAGTGTTGGTTTTCCTCGTATGGTAGGTTGATGAACCTTGTGTCAGTCGAGAGTGATACTTCTTCCTTTGTCTCCTACATACCTAAGACAAAACCATTTTACTTTGACCCCTCCTATGGAATAGGAAATGCAATGAGTATTGTTGTACCAAAAAATACAACTGGGTAGAATGATCAACATTCTCGGTTGTAGGGTTATCTGATGGGAAATAACTATCCAAAGTGAGGAGTGTATACCTTCGTTAGTTGTCTAGGACTAGAGCATGTGGTTTAGTCATATCCAAAATTCATCCCATAAATCCCTACTTTAACTTACTCTCCTATATCAATTCCATTTGAAGCGTGCACCACCATGATTGTTGACCTTCTACCCAATCTCACCTATCCAACATAAATACTTGTAAATGCTATCTAAATATGGTCATTGATGCAAGGTAAGACGTTAGTTTTACATGTCCCAAAGCATGGGACATGCAACAAGCTCGTAATGTTGGATTTGAATAACAACTTAAATGGCTTCATAAGCTTTGTCTTGTGTGAAATCTGGGAATGTTGCATAATTTGGATGTCATAATACACCAAATGTTTGAGGTCATTTTTAGGGTTGCTTTGTACGCATAATTTAAAACAATCCCAAATACTATGTTTTATGACCTCCAAGGTTTCCCCAAATCGATTTTCTCATGCCCATGTTTCCTAGGACATGCCCATATTTGCATTTACATCTATTTTATGACTGTTTGAGGGTTAATAAAGACTCATGTGCCTTCCAAACTGCCTAGAATGTGCCCATATTTAGAGGTTACTGTTGTTTATGGATTTTAGATGCTAAGAAATGCTATTTGAAACACCCATAATTGATTTATGACCACCTTAACACCTGTTTGTGAGGATGAGGTATGCTCATAATTGATATTTCAATCATAGATGTGATTAGGGTTGATTGAATGGCTAATATACAAACCCCTGGTATGGAATTCCCTACATGGTGAAAACAATTAAAGGAAGCTAACGAATTCTCTTGAATCATTTCCTTATGGAATGTGTCTAATTATTTTGAATTTTGCAGTCCACCTTTTCATCCAAAGTGTCTCATGTGTTGTCCTTAGTATGCACTTTCTCATGTTGCACTTGTAGTTGATCAATTGCATGTTGTGCATTTTCCTCAGAAATTATCAATCTACAATTTTATCCATAGAATTTGGCATTTTAGTTGTAGCCATATAAATTTCTTGATTTACACATGATCTTTAGTGACCATAGGTTCAATGATCAAACGTTTTATTTTCGTATGAACCATTACCTTGATGGATTCTAGTCTTCTAGTGTCTTCCTTTTTTATCTTGTTCTTTCCTTACCTCTGTACCCTTTCCTATTTTATACAATCGAACATATGGTTATTGAGAATTTTGTTGTCATGTTGCTTTATTTCTAAGTGATCCCAAGAACCTTAACAAGGTGTGGGACGACATCCTCCAAACCTGGAGAGAGATATTCCCCTACCTTTGGTGTTTCCTCATATACTTCAACTTCATTCTTCCTTACACCTATGGTGCTCCTTTAGTATTTCTAGTCTAGTGGGACTTTCCTCTACTTTCATAGAAAATGTTGTGGTTACCTTTTCTAGTTGCTTCTACCAATGATTCTCATTTTATGCAATTTTCTTGACTTTCTTCCACAATGCATTCTTTCCTTGTTCCCATTTATTTCTTGTTATTTGAACTATAAGTTTTCAATCTATAACTTCATCATATAATCATCCTTTTCTTTAGCCTTGTTTATCATCTTTGTCACAAATTCAAAAATGAGTTTAGGAAGCAAGGGTAGGTCCATATTATCCATATCAATGAGATGTTGAATCTAGATCTCATATACTCATCTCATTTATTCCTCTATGAATTCTACTCGTGGTATGTTGAATGACTTCGCTTTGCCACTTACGCTTCCTAAAGACTCTACTATGGAATCCTTTGTTTTGGTCTAGACCCCAAACTCAAACCCAAAACTAGTTGTATGCATGGTGGATAATGGATTATACATTGCACCTAATGAGGTTTGTGATAGTTGATAGGTCACAAAATGATGGGTATCCATTGATGGAGGTGCTCCCTTGATGATGAATTATTGTTGGATTTGTAGGACATCCTTTACCGATCCCATTTTTGATGAATTTTGTTATATTCATCGATGAGTTTTTCTTTCTCCTCCTCACCCAAGATGATTGTTGATCCAAACTATTGAACTAGAACCTTCATTATTTCGATTTATATTTCTACTCACATTCCTTCTTTACCAATGATCATTTGTCGTACCAAGTGCAATTTCGTATCTTTTCTCTTGGGTTGTAGTGGTGGCAACATCTCAACAAGAATATCCCCTACTCTTTCTTGTCACTAGTGTTGGTTTTCCTCCTATGGTAGGTTGATGAACCTTGTGTCAGTTGAGAGTGATACTTCTTCCTTTGTCTCCTACATACCTAAGACAAAACCATTTTACTTTGACCCCTCCTATGGCATAGGAAATGGCATGAGTATTGTTGTACCAAAAAATACAACTGGGTAGCATGATCAACATTCTCTGTTGTAGGGTTATTTGATGGGAAATAATTATCCAAAGTGAGGAGTGTTTACCTTCGTTAGTTGTCTAGGACTAGAGCATGTGGTTTAGTCATATCCAAAATGCATCCCATAAATCCCTACTTTAACTTACTCTCCAAATCAATTCCATTTGAAGCGTGCACCACTGTGATTGTTGACCTTCTACCCAATCTCACCTATCCAACATAAATCCTTGATAAATTCTATCTAAATATGGTCATTGATGCAAGGTAAGACGTTATTTTTACATGTCACAAAGCATGAGACATGCAACAAGCTCGTAATGTTGGATTTGAATAACAACTTAAATGGCTTCATAGCTTGTGTGAAATCTGGGAATGTTGCATAATTTGGATGTCATAATACACCAATTGTTTGAGGTCATTTTTAGGGTTGCTTTGTACCCATAATTTAAAACAATCCCAAATACTGTCGTTTATGACCTCCAAGGTTTCCCCAAATCGATTTTCTCATGCCCGTGTCTCCTATGACACGCCCATATTTGCTTTTACAGCTATTTTATGACTGTTTGAGGGTTAATAAAGAGTCATGTACCTTCCAAACTACCCAGAATGTGCCTAGATTTAGAGGTTACTGTTGTTTATGGATTTTAGATGCTTAGAAATGTTATTTGAAACACCCATAATTGATTTATGAACACCTTGACACTTGTTTGTGAGGTTGAGGTATGCCCATAATTGATATTTCAAGCATAGCTTGTGATTAGGGTTGATTGAATGGCTGATATAGAAACCCCTAATATGGAATTCCCTACATGGTGAGAACAATTAAAGGAAGCTACTAAATTCTCTTGAATCACTTCCTTATGGAATGTATCTAATTATTTTGAATTTTGAAGTCTACCTTTTCATCCAAAGTGTCTGATCTATTGGCCTCAATATACACTTTCTCATGTTGCACTTTTAGTTGATTAATTGCATGTTGTACATTTTGCTCATAAATGATCAAGCTACAATTTTATCCATAGACTTTGGAATTTTAGTTGTAGCCATATAAAGTTCTTGATTTACACATGTTCTTCGGTGACCATAGGTTCAATGATCAAGACTTTTATTTTTTTATGAACCATTACCTTGATGGATTCTAGTCTTCTAGTGTCTTCCTTTTTTATCTTGTTCTTTCCTTACCTATGCACCCTTTCCTATTTTATACAATCAAACATAGAGTTATTACGACTTTTGTTGTTATGTTTCTTTATTTCTAAGTGATCCCAAGAACCTTAACAAGGTGTGGGATGACATCCTACAAACATGTAGAGAGATATCCCCCGACCTTTGTTGTTGCCTCATGCACTTCAACTTCATTCTTCCTTACACCTATAGTGCTCCTTTAGTGTTTCTAGTCTAGTGGGACTTTCCTCCAATTTCTTAGACAATGTTGTGGTTACCTTTTCTACATGCTTCTACCAATGATTCTCATTTTATGCAATTTTATTGACTTTCTTCCACAATGCATTCTTTCCTTGTTCCTATTTTTTTCTTGTTCTTTGAACTATAGGTTTTCGATCTATAAATTCCTCATATAATCATCCTTTTCTTTATCCTTGCTTATCCTCTTTGTCACAAATTCAAAAATGAGTTTAGGAAGCAAGGGTAGGTCCATATTATCCATATCAATGAGATGTTGCATCTAGATCTCATCTCCTCATCTCATTTCTTCATCTATTTTTTCTACTTGTGGTATGTTAAATGACTTCGCTTTGCCACTTACTCTTCCTAAAGACTCTACTATGGAATCCTTTGGCTTGGTCTAGACCCCAAACTCAAACCCAAAACTAGTTGTATGCATGGTGGCTAATGTATTATACATTGCACCTCACGAGGATTGTGAGAGTTGAGAGGTCATCAAAGGATTGTTGATCCAAGCTACTGACCTAGAACCTTTAGTATTTCCATTTCTATTTGTACTCACATTGATTCTTTACCAATGATAATTTGTCCTACCAAGTGGAAAGTCCTATCTTTTCTTTTGGGTTGCAGTGGTGGCAACATCTCAACAAGAATATCCCGAACTCTCTCTTGTCAATAGTGTTGGGATTCCTCCTATCGTAGGTTGATGAACCTTGGGTCAATTGAGAGTGATACTTCTTCCTTTGTCTCCTACATACCTAAGCCAAAACCATTTTAGTTTTACTCCTCCTATGGCGTAGAAAATGGCATGAGTATTGTTGTACCAAAAAATACAATTGGGTAGCATGATCAACATTCTCGGTTGTAGGGTTATCTCATGGGAAATCAATATCCAAAGTGAGGAGTGTGTACCTTCCTTATTTGTCTAGGAATGGATCATGTGGCATAGTCATATCCAAAATGCATCCCATAAATCCCTACTTTAACTTACTCTCCTAGATCAATGCCATTTGAAGTGTGCACCATCATGATTGTTGAGATTCTACCCAATCTCACCTATCCAACATAAATCCTTGATAAATGTTGTCTAAATATGGTCATTAATGCAGGTTAAGAAATTATTTTTCCATGTCCCAAAGCATCATAAGATATTACACCCCCAAAATGTATCCTAAATAAGAAATTGATTAAAAATTAATTAAAAGTTAATTAACACCACTAATCAAGTATTTTTTCAAAACCCTATTTCCCCTAAAAAAATTTCAGGTTGCACAAGAAACAATGTGGAGTTTGGCTCAAGTTATGATGTGGGGTTAATTCAAAATTTTTGAAATAGGGTATCAATGGAAAAATCCCTCCAATTTCATATTTTTCGATTTGCCCCAAAATATCCGATTTACCCGGACCCAAAAACCAAATCTACGTCTGTATTTAATCTATCGTGCTTGAACAAAATCCATGTGCCTATCAACACACTCGGTCTATGATCAAACCAAACCAGATCATGTTGAAACCATCTGAAGAATGGCTATGCTATAGTGATCGATCGGTAAGAGTGTTTTTTCTAGTTTTTTGTGCCCTAGGTTGTATATTTTCAAAGATTTTTTTTTCCAGAGCCTATCTTAAGTAAAGAGAAACATTCTATTGCTTATAGAACATGCATTGTAGAGGAACCCTCTATTGCTTACAAATATTACTTATTTTGTTTTATATCTTACCCTGATCAAAATATTTGAACTCGTGATTTTTTTAGATCCATCCATACTCGAACCGTCAATGCACCGTCTCTCTAATCAAACCAAATCGTACCGCATTGATATCCTTTGAGCAAAATTGTTTGCGTGGTGATATGACTGGTAAGTATTTTTGTTTTTCAGTTTTTCTATGCTTAAATTTTTTTATGTTCTTACCTTTCTTGAACAAAATATATCAACCCATCAACAGGTCTACAATCAAACCAAATTTGATTCCATTGAAATCTGGTGAAAAATTTGATGGTTTAGTGGCCGACTAACAATACTTTTTTTTACTTTTTTTGTTGATCGACTCGTGTAGTGATGGAATTTTTATCGTCCAATTGATTAAACCCATCAGCTATTTGATCAAAGCAAATAGGACCGCGTTGAAATATTCTGAGCAAAATCGATGGTGTAGTGATACGACTAGTAAGAATATTTTTTTTTTCAGTTTCTTGTGCTTAAAATAATTTACATTTTTACCCTGCAATTTTTGTATTTAAGCAGTCTGTAAAATGATTTATCAGATATTGTATATGTAGAGTAATTAATTTCACCCTTTATTATTTGATGCAGATATCAATTTGGACCATCTGGATGCGAATCTAAAATCTTGGTTGGAAAGGGAAAATAAATCGAAGGTTTTTACCAAAGGTTAGAAATATAGTATTAATATTATGCCTTTATAAATACTCTATTTTTTCAGTCTTGCTTTCTAATTAAGAGATCACATGTAACTCGTGTTGGCCTTTTTGGATCCCTGTCGTGATTGCAAAATTTTACTTCTTATAAATTTGATCATGTTCAATACAGACCCTTATCTGTTGCCACATAAAGAACAAAATTCAATTCCTCCAGAGGTTGTGGAAGAAGCTTTTCGAATACTTGCTAAAGAGGATGCTGAATGAGAAAAGAGACGAAAAATGAAGAAACAATTGTCTATACAGTGACAAAAGTCACGAAAACTATATAGACTTGCAAAAACTGATTGTTGGAGTGATGATGATGTATCCAGTGATAATTATGTTGAGAGACAACCTAATGATAGGGATATACCTTATCAACTCCGATGTCGTTCAACTCTGCAGTATGTTAAAGAAAAGATTCCAAACTTTGATACAATTGTTGTTCTTAAAGGAGAAAATAGTTTAGAACAAATTGTTATCTACAAAGTTATAGATGAGTCACATACAAGAAATGTAGAGTTGACAATGTTGGATCCTTGTGGTGATGATCCAATTATTTACACTGATAGTACCAATGACACATGGACACATGCTATGGATGATGTTCTACCTGTTCAAATGGTGTATGCAGATGAAAGTGGAAAGCTTATGTTGCATCATCCTTCAATTTCTGAAATAAAATCACAATTATCTTCAAGTGGGCTAGATGAAAATCATAAAAAACATTCCACTACAATCATCAAGCGAGGGTTTTATATGGGATCTTGTTTAGATGTGACTCCCCTATTGACTCAAAATGGTCTTTTTGTGAATATTGGTAGACATAAATTCATTCAAATGGATGGGCTATTGGTGTGCAACACAAATCCATTTCATTTTACTATAAAGGAAGGCATGTATGTCCATATTTATTATGAAAAATTGCCTGGTATGTCTGAAGATGAGTCTTTGAAAATTCCATATCCTGTACAAGTGTTGGATTGCCTAGTAGATGTTTCAACTGGTGGAACATTTTGTTGGGTAAGAATATTTGAAAATCATGTAGATGTTTTTGGTACAGGCCACTATATTCCTGAAGGTGTGAATTTGCATCCATATGAGGTGTTTTACACAAAACAAGCCATGCTGATACCAACTGAAATAATTGATGGTGAGTATACATGTGTATCTTTTAATATATATTCTTCAACTCATATATGAAAATTTTATTTATAGTATCTAATGTTATATTTTGTTGTGTTGTAGGCATTGTTGATTTTTTCTTTACTGTGAGCTCTATTAAAAGGTGGGGCAGTAGCAGTCAAAAAGGAGAATCCTTCTTTTTATCGGTTTATTGCTACGAATGATGATAATCACACCAGTTTTCAACTTCTTGCAACAAAAGGTGACAATGAAGTTGTGACTGCTAGATTAGCTACATCTATAGAATATGAAACACACAATGCATTTCCATCATATATCGGAGTATTGCAGCCCAATCGAGTACATCGTCACAATATTCATCTTCTTTCCTACAAAATTTTCAATCACATAAGGTCTCGACACATTATACGCGGTGAATCTTATGCGGAAATTTCTTGTTCAGATGAAAGTTTCATGGTTACTTTTGAACTAATTGCAATGCATTCTGTACCTCCCGGGATTGTAAAGAAGAATAATTCACTAGAGTTCAGCATAGAAGGCTATGAGAATATTAAGGAGGCATTTTTCTATACATGGCCAACCTTTCTTGATAGATATCAACCAACTTCAGGCTCAAGTGATCAGACTCAACCTCTTGGTAAATGGAGAGTGGGACCAAAATTTAGATTTCGCTATTTGTATAATAGCCTACAACCTCCTGTACAAGTACACTTTTCATGGGTTTCACACCAATGGGACCCTGTACATCAGTTTTATGAATTAGGGATGAGGACTGGTGTACCCCATTTGGATATGTAAACATTTTTCCTTTCATTAATAAATTTTTATACTGTTTGGTGTAATATGTATGGTGAATTATATTATTTAGTATATATGAATTATTTATTTATCGCATTAAATTGTTTTATATGTACATGCACTTTGGTTCTATAGTGTTGATGTATTTGTAACTTCAGAAGATATTCTTCTATGTATTACATTTGTACTTTGTTATATGTATGATGGAGATGTATTATTCCTCCAATCATAAGTGTCGTCATTTGTATTTCTAAGTGTCGCAAGTGTCGCAAGGGTTGCAAGTGTCGCGACTTATATTTGATGGGTTATTAGACCACGGTTGTGGGGTCAGCCCTGGTTGAGTTAAGTGGTTGGGTTATTAGACGTCTTTAGGAGGTTGGCCCAGTTAGTTTATTGGAAGTTCAAGTCAGAGTATAAATAGAGAGGCTGTGTCTCTCATTCTATTCATTCACTCACTTCTCAAACTCACATAATTAAGAGAGAGAGAGTTGCTCACAAGTGGAGGAGGAGGAGTATCTGCTAGAGACATCTCTTTGGGTTTGATCATTGTGATCTTGTATTGTGGATTATTCTATCTTTGAGGAAGTTGCGCGGTTTTTCACCTTCTTGGTTTTCCCCGAGGAAACTCTGTGTCTATTGTATCTTGTTTTTTGATTGATATGTTGTACATGTTATTCTCTCAGTGATCCTAGATAATATTGAATGAAATTATCGTAAAATTAACATGGTATCAGAGCAGACCTAAGAAGAAGGCATTGTGCAGCTGCGGAAGCTAGGGATTCTTAATTTTTGGGTTTCTATCCACAGATCATCAAAGGCAGGAGGCTAGATTGACTCTCCTAGCAAGGGCGCATCTTTCTATCCAGACAGAATTCAATTCTGAGCATTTTTCATTTTTTGGCCCATCACTACTCCGAGAAATTAGGGTTTCAGAAAAAGTTGGAATTTTTGGAATTTGAGACCACGAGTGGAAGCTCCTTAGAAAAATTGAAGTTTAGAGCACAAGATCGAACTTTTTGGTTGGGTGAAGCTTCAGGAAAATCAAACCCTAGTTCGGGGTCCCGTCTAGTAAATCCGAAAGTTTCAAAGGCAATTTTGAGGGGTCAAATTTTATAGATCTCAAAATCAAAGTATACCAGCTTGACCAGCTCAGCAAGGTGCATCTTTCTAGCCTTTCAGAAGTTTGAAATTCAAATTTTGAATTTTTAGGGTTTCTCTAAAACCCTAATCTAGCTCCAGATCCCGTTTTCAGCAAATCAAGTGGTAAGACCTAATTGTTGAAATATTGTAACTTCTAAGAATATTATATTTGTATTATTCCAGAGATGTTTCATTCCTCCGATGTGACTTTATTATGTATCCAGAGATGTTTATTCCTCCGATGGATTATGGTAACCAGGATTATTAGATCTACCATGTGGGGGTCGGCCTTGAGATAATTTATTAGGGGTTATTAGACTCTCTTAGGAGAGTTCGGCCTCATAGGGTAAAAAGTCAGTTGGGAAACACGTATAAGTAGAGGAGGATGTTCCTCACTTATCTCACTCTTCCATCACTCGGAAAGTAGCACACAAGTGAGAGAGAGGTCTGCTTAGAGAAAGAGCTCTAGTCTTGGACTACATCTTGTATTTGGTTGATCATCTTATTGAGGAAAGCTTTGCTGGGTTTTCTACCCCATGAGGGTTTCCCAGGGTAAAATATCTGTCTATCTTGTGATTGTGTTTGTTGAGACCAGAATTGGACCCTTTTAATCATCCTTGATCACCTTTCCTTCCCCTGTCCTACACCATTTATCATGTTAATCAGACCTGTTGTCCTCACTTTATTTCCCCAAGCTGCCAAGGTATGATTGATCATTGCTTTATCTTATTAATGCTTATGATTGTGATAATTAAGGCTGTGTATCTCTCAATTGTGCTAACATGTTATGATCTATGAAGGTAGTTTGAGATAAGTGGACTGCAGGAAGGTGGGGCTGAACAAGTCTTAAAAGGAGGAATGTTCGCTGCTTAAAAGGATCCTCGAAGTTCCAATCATCAATTAATGCATGTGGTTCTAATGCAACATTCTAGACAAAGCTGTGACAGGGCAGCTGTAACAGAATGCGCTATAATTGGAGATCTTTAAGTTATTTGTTGCTCGAGTTAATTGTGATCTGGAAAGATCGCCACTCTTGGGCCAATCAACAGCTTTCTTGCATTTTTATATCTCTACTTTGCCACGTATTGTAACAGCTAGTGTTATTTAGGGTGCCTGAAGATCAGAGATCTTCATGGCTTCCCTTTAATAGGATCGGATGTTACGATCTGTATGTATAAATATGGGGAGCTGCCTTGACCCAGGAGATTGAACAATGGAGAATTTATTCATTGTATTAGTAGTAAAAGCAATTGTGTAATCATTCTTCTGTTAATATAAGGAGTTACCTCTGAGTTAAAGGAACTTTACGTTGTTCAGCCATCATCTATGTGTGAAGGCTGGGCCCGTCTTCCACAGAGATTGCTGAGTTAAATTAGGATTCTTCAATTTATTGTTGTGTGATGTTTTGTTGATAATATCTCCTTTGTACGCAGCAGTAGTAAGTGTGGTGTGGATTTCCAGTATAATTAAGATCATATTTCTTTGAAATTGGCAAGTAGTATAGAGTGACAGTCGACTGAGTAAGAAACTTTATGCAATTCGTGTGACAGTTGTACACAGCCTTGTTCATATTGCAGTTAAGTTGTGATCCCATGAGCCCTTGCAATTTATCTTTCCTGTTATGATTGTTGATTTTCATTCCTGTAATTCAATCTCTTAGAGCAGCTGAACTCAATCCTTTGCAATTGAATTTCTAGATTAATATTCAGTTTCTGCTTATGGTTTTCAAGAGTGATCAGATTGAAGAAGTGAGTTACTTGTTCTAGGATGTGAATAGGATTTCTTTTTATCTGCAATTGTCTTTGAATCTTATTTTATTTCTTGTTGATGCATGGTAGAAAGGAATTGAAATTATAGTATTTAGACAGCAACTGGGATTACACAGATCTTTGGGATGGACATAGTTGTTAGAGGATAAAAGTATTCAATTGTAGTGATTTGGTGTTTAAGCATAGATTGTGCATCTATCCTTTGAAATAAAGACTTTCTCGGGTTGACAATAAATATTGTCTGCTCTGTATGTTGGAATAATCTATCTGCATATAGGGTGCTCGACATTTTGGCGCCGTTGCCGAGGAAGGATAAAAATTAAACACTAATCATTAGTTGCATCTGGTAATTGTTTCTAGTCAGTCTTTTCTTTGCTAAAATGATTCGGTTCGCATGAATACGAGGAGGGTAAAACGCGATCACCTCCCAACTCCCAAAACCCCACAAAATACTAATAGTGCAGGTGGCTCGAGCCATGGTCGAGGACCACCATTGGGCAGAAGAACATTCATTGACGATCTTGTTGACAGAACTGATTCATCCACTAGGGCTCGGCATCAAGAAACTTCTATCAGAAGAAGCCCCGTTGATCCGGGGGCGCCAGCGTCAGGATCCACGGTGGAGAATACACGACCAGCCGTGACTCCCTCATATATCCTTGTTGAGGAAGGCATAGCTGACGCAGCTGTTACAACTGAACCTACTGTTACAACTGAGGAATACACAGCTGTTACAACTGAACCTGCTGTTACGACTGAGGAAGACACAGCTGTTACAACTGGATCTGCTGGTAGAGGTCCGATCTGCCACATTTACGGGAAGGCTGTGACTGAAGAAGAGTGGACGCAGTTCCACCAGAAGTCTGTTGATCGGGAACAAAACAAGGACGAAGAAAAAAATGAGGAAAATAACGTAGGAACGAACGAAGAGGAGAAAATAGAAGAGGATATGAGTAACATACACGAGTCCGACGAGGAAGAGGTGATGATGGAAAACTATCATTGTTATAGCTTGAAATGACACCTCTCCGTCCGTGACGACACTTGTTTCCCTTGGTCGCATGACGACACTTCTTGAGATCAAGTTCAGTCACACAACAGGACATTTGTGGATGGAGGAGTCATTTGGGACACTAAAAATGGTTGAAATTACCTCATTCTTGACCCATTTGATGTATATGACCCTTAGGAACATTTTTCCAGACCAAACCATCTCCTGAAAATGAGCAGAAAAGCCTGTTTTTGGCCATTTTTCACTATGAGCGCGACTCTACTGTTATAATAGTAGCATGTGTACGCGACTTTACCTCATTCATAGTAGCGCCCATTGCCATGTGTACGCGACTTTGTATACTGTAGAGTAGGGTACACTCTTGTTTTGGTCAAAATCTCGAAATTCGAGTAAGTTAAGTTGGTTGGGAAACCTCTTGAGTGGTTATAACTTCTTTTCCTCTTCCTCATTGACTATATAAGGAGGGTAGAAGGGCCATGTGAAGGGAGCAAGCCCAATTGCAAAGTTATGCTGGAGGAATGGAGACCCTCATCCCCCTCTCTTGTGCTTCAGTTTTGGTAAACCCTAGTACAATTGCTTAGAGGTTGGGATCCTTGGAGAACGGAAGCAGGAGATCTTGAATCTAGGTTTCGTGAAGTGCCAAGCTTGAAGGAAGGTATAATTGTATGTACTTGCTTTCATTCATTAATAAAGATCAGACGTTCTTCTCTTTCCAAATATGACCTATTAATGTGTCTCATATTTGATTACTGTTTGATTATAGTTTGATGTCTCTTTCCATTATAGATATCAGTATTATATATGTAGTCAAATGTATTTGAGAAAGGTATCAAGTTGTTTTGCAGGTCTGGGCATTGCGACATTGGATAAGCATTGAAGAGCGAGGGAAGCGAAGCTAGGATCAACCTTCTGAATGAGGTGCCTACATCTCTAAACCCTAATCTCTTCATTTATTAGTTATACTTGCAGAATGCTTGTAAGTCTATCTTTATCACCGTAAGTTGGTAGTTTCTCCCCTGAACTATAGGTGCATTTTCCCCACAACAATCATCATGAAAATCACTCCTTTCCTGAGGGAACCACGACTACACTGCAATTTCCAATTCGGCAGCCAGAAGGGACAACCCCTATGAAAAACATCTCACCATCAGTGTTGCCTCGCTTCCATGGAAGGGCGGCAGAAGATCCAGATGAATTCCTTTTTGAATTCGATATCCTCTGTCGCAGCTACGATTATGTCACCGATGCCCAAAAGCTAAAACTTTTTCCCGCCACCTTGAAGGACAACGCATTACGCTGGTTCATGAGCCTTGGGGGAGGAACCATTGCTAATTGGGATAGGATGAAACAAGTGTTCCTGGAGAAATATCAGGAATATTGCAACACCAAGGACAAAAGAGAGGAATTATTCAAAATGGTGCAGAAGGAGGATGAAAGTCTGGAGGATTTTGTAGAAAGGCTGTTGTACAATGTGCAAAGAGCTGGGCATACGAACATAGGGTTAGATGTGCTCAAGATAATATTGCTTCATGGGATCAGGGATGATTGTTTAGACATGTTAAACCTGCTAGGAAAGGGAGATATCTCCAAGGAACCTTTTGGGAAGATTGTGGAACTATGTAAGAGATACTCCAGGGGGTCTTCCAGGAACAATAAGCGAGATAAACGGGATAAGATGGAACGTGATGTCTTCAACAGAACTCAGAAGTCGTCCAATGGAGGAGCTACCCGTGCAGAGATAGGAAATCTCCTTGAAAATTTTAAAACAGAAATGATGAGCTCCATCTCTTCGGAGATTGATGTCCTGAAGGAAAAACAAAAACAGGCAGTGGAGGATCTCACACTAGGTGTGTTCTGTACCCTATGTAGAAAGAATCATCCGCTGAAAGAATTCCCTCTTGATAAAGTGGAAGTATACCAGCTGTGTGAACTGAACCATGACATGAAAGAATGTCCCACACTTCCCCAAGTGAAGGCTGTTCTGCAGGCATCAACTCCAGAAGTGGAATCAGCCTATTTCATTGCACAGAAGAAACCTTGGCAACCTTGAAATCAAGGTATGCCTCTGGACTCATTTCCATTTTTGAATAATATGAGCAATTGGAATAATAACATGCAAAATGTGAATACACAATTCCCTTCAAATTATGCTCAGTGGAATCCTTCCCAACCTATAATGCAAAATTATAACTCATGGAGTCCCTGGAAACAGCCACCACATCAACCTACGTCATGGTCTTCTTGATGGAGGAACTTCCATCTTGGGAACCAGTTTCCTCAACCACCTCCACCTCAACAGTCACCATATTCTCCTCCATACCCTCAATTTCCTCAATATCCTCAACACCCACCTCAGCAGTCACTGCTGCAGCTGCAGAATAATCCTGTCCCTAATATACCAATACGGCCTCAGCTGCCTGCCCAACCTAATCCTAACCTGAATAATAAAACAGTCCATCAATTGGAAACTATCAATATGCCGGCCTACTCTCTTTCCCCTGTACCTTGTAATGATATTCGTCTACGATCTGGGAAGATAATAGAACCCATAATTACAGAAGATACTCCACCTTCTGTGCATGAAGAAGGAGAGAGTTCACAGCATCCATCCGATGCAGTTCCTATCACTGAAGGTGCTGAGCATCCCTTGGATGGGACGGCTGAAACATCAAGCAATAAATTGGACAATACGCAGCCTACCCAGTTGATAAGGAAACCACCATACCCCGAGAGACTAATGCTACCAAAAATAGGGGGGAAACCTTAGTTTAACCTCCTAAGAGAGTTAATGAACCTTTACATCAAAATCCCCCTTCTGCAAGCTCTCCAAGACGTGCCTATTTATGCTAAAACCGTTCGGGACCTATGCACTAAGAAACCAGGGAGGAAACCTAGAGATCCTCCCACTATTCATGTCATAGGGAATTTATCCGCTTTGATAACAGGAAAAACCCCTGTCACCAAGTATGACGACCCTGGCAATCCTACTGTCACTGTACATATAGGACAAACGCAGATACCCAACGTGCTAGTCGACTTAGGAGCAGCGATCAATGTCATAACAATTGAGACTGTAAAGAAGCTTGGACTCACTAATTTTAGGCCGACCCCTACCATTTTAGAATTGGCAGACAGATCCACCATTAGACTCGAAGGGATTCTGGACGACCTTGTCATCTCAGTAGATTCATGGGAATACCCTGCTGACTTTTTGATATTACAACCAAAATCACAGCTGGGGGGACATCCATTGATCCTGGGGAGGCCTTGGTTGGCCACAGCTGATGCTTGCATCAGCTGTCGATCTGGGTCCATGACTATATATGATGGTATGGAGACTAAAAACCTCACCCTGTATCCTCCAGCTAGGCCAAGTCTAGAGGCTGAAACTTCCCTTTGGATAGAACAGGAGGAGGAGGAGGATGTTCAGCCACTATTAACTATAGGGAAGGCATTAAATTTTAAAAATGAAACAAAAGACGATGCTATCAGTAATTTTATTAGTGAACCTACTTCAGTGGATACAGAGGTCTATCAAATCCTGAACATTACCCTTGGTAAGGAAGAACAAGAAAATCTTACAGAAGAAGCACTAGTTGGTGACACAAACACAATCCCAGTTTTGAAAAGTTCAAAAAGTATTCCTATTGAGGTAGAGCCTGGAAGGACTTTGAATATCAACCCTGGTCTCTCCTTAGAGGAACAGACGCGCCTAATCAGTCTCTTGAAGGAACATAAGGGGGCATTCGCCTGGGAGTATACAGACATGAGGGGTATTCCCTCTAATCTGTGCACCCACCATATTTATATTAAAAATGACTCCCAGCCTGTGTGTCAACCCCAACGATGCATGAACCCCAATCTGAGGGATATAGTGAAGGAGGAAATCCAAAAACTTTTGGAAGCAGGATTTATCTATCCTATTTCAGATAGTGAATGGGTTTCCCCACTCATAATTATGCCCAAGAAAAATGGTAAATGGAGAGTCTGCGTTGATTATAGGGAACTGAACAAAGCTACGCAAAAGGATCATTTCCCCTTGCCCTTTATTGACCAAGTACTTCATACCCTATCAGGGAAGAAGTTCTTCTCCTTCCTAGATGGGTTCAGCGGGTACAATCAAATTCAGATTGCTCCTGAGGACCAGGATAAGACCACCTTCACTTGCCCCTGGGGAACGTTTTCCTACAGGGTGCTTCCTTTTGGTTTATGTAATGCACCGACAACGTTTCAAAGAGCTGTAATTGGCATATTCTCTGAATTAGTTAATGATAGTATGGAAGTCTTTATGGATGATTTTACTCCCTATGGCAAGGATTTTGAGGAAGCACTGGAAAATTTAAAGAAGGTTTTAATTCGCTGCGAACAAACTCGGCTCTCATTAAGCACTGAAAAGTGCCATATGATGATGAGTGAGGGGGTGGTATTAGGGAATTTCATCTCTACTAATGGCATTCAGGTGGATCCTTCAAAAATTAAGGTGATAAAAATATACCAACTCCTTCAACTCAGAAAGAGGTGCAAAGTTTTCTGGGACATGCTGGATATTACCGGAGGTTTATAGAAAACTTCTCCAAACTTGCTTCTCCTTTGTTTTCTCTGTTAATGAAGGATGCACAGTTTGTGTGGAGTGAAGCATGCCAGACAACATTTGATAAGCTTAAGGAGAAGCTGTCCACAACTCCTATACTAAGGGGACCTAATTGGACCCTACCTTTCCACATTTCTTCAGATGCTTCTGATACCGCCATTGGAGCAGTATTAGGAAAACAGGATGGTCAAGTACCTTATGCCATCTATTATGTTAGTAAAAACTTAGCCCCTGCTGAACTTAATTATACTGTTACTGAAAAAGAATTCCTCGCTATTGTTTACTCTATTAATAAATTTCGGCATTACATTACTAGGTATCCTACATTTGTGCACACTGACCACTCTGCCATTAAATATTTAATGAACAAACCTGTCACCAATTCCAGAGTGACCAGGTGGCTCTTATTATTGCAGGAATTTGATATTACCATTATAGATAAGCCTGGAAAAGAAAATGTTGTTGCTGATTTTTTATCTCGTTTGACTAACAGTGATGACAGTTCGCCTGTTGAGGACTCTTTTCCAGATGAACATCTATTCGCACTTTCAGCTCATTCACCCTAGTATGCAGACGTTGCTAATTATTTGGTTGCAGAAAAGCTCCCGCCACACATGTCCAAACGAGAAAAGAGAAAAATCATCCAGCAAAGTTCCAGGTACTGTTGGCTCAATGGTCATCTCTTCTACACAGGGCCCGATCTTGAGATTAGGAGATGCATAAGGGAAGATGAGATCTTTCACATACTAAAAGGATGTCATGATGGACCTTGTGGGGGACACTTTGCAGACAAAAGAACAGGGCATAAAGCGCTGAGGATGGGCTACTATTGGCCAACTCTGTTCAGGGACACTAAAAGGTATGTTCAGTCCTGTGACAGCTGCCAAAGGATGGGTCAGCCTAATAAAACAGATCAGATGCCTCTACAACCTCAAGTAGTCGTTGAACCATTTGATAGATGGGCACTGGATTTTGTTGGCCCTATCATCCCTCCTTCCAGACAGAAAGTTTACATTCTGGTTTGTACTGATTATATGACCAAGTGGGTAGAGGCTATAGCTTTGGCTAAGGCTAATGACCAGGCAGTGATTGATTTTCTGTATGGAGAGATATTTACCCGCTTTGGGGTACCAAAGGAAGTAGTTACCGATGGGGGGTCGCAATTCATGTCACACCAGCTTGAATCCTTGCTCCGGAAGTATCATGTGCAGCATAGGGTGGCTTCACCTTACCACCCCCAGGCCAATGGTCAGGTGGAAAGTAATAATAAAGTTATTGAAGCAATCCTTACTAAAACAGTTAAGAGCCATCGAAAGGATTGGGCTGACAGGCTTCCGGAAGCACTGTGGGCATATCGCACAACTTGGCGCAACACCATAGGATTCTCTCCCTATGATTTAGTGTATGGAAAGAGTGCCATCTTTCCAATTGAGTTTGAGATCAAAACCCTGAAGACAACCACCGAAATGAATCTGGATGTAACAGAAGCCCAAAAGAGAAGATTGAATCAACTAAACGAATTGGATGAGAAACGGTTAGCTGCAGTGGACCAGACTGTGTTGCTTCAGCAACAAAGATCCAATTGGCATGACCGATTTATTAAAAAGAAAATATTCCGTGAAGGAGACTGGGCGCTACTATATGACTCCAGGTTCAAAAGGGATTTTAAAGGTAAATTATGTACAAGATGGCTGGGTCCATATTTGGTCGACAAGGTATTTGACAACAACACTGTCCGTTTGGTGACCATCGATGAAAACCATATACCATTACTTGCTAATGGCCACAGACTGCGATTTTATCATAAGCCTATTTCGAAAGATGCATTCATTTCGCAAATTGCCGCCAATCTAGATTATCAGCTGGCACCAGAGCAGGAATTTCTCTCTGCCCTTGCCAATCCTTTAACTGAAAATCACATTTTAAAGTACTGTACATAAATAATTTTCTGCTGTAGCGTATAATTGTTTTTTTCTTCTTCTCTTTGCATTTGATCTTTTCGTTTGCCGTTGTTTTTTTTCAAAAGAATTTCCAGAGAAGCGCCAAGAGAATGACCAGATTGGGCCTGTCAAACGAGAGTCATGTTCCCATGCCTTCCTGTGCAGAATTTTCCTTTTTCTTAAAAAAAAAAAAAAAAATTCCGGCAGCTGCGACATATTTTCCGGTAGCTGCAACATATTTTCCGGTAGCTGCAACATATTTCCCGGCAACTGTGGCATATTTTTCGGTGGCCGTAAAATCGTTTCCCTGGCAGCCGTGGCTTTTTATCTCGGCAGATGTAAAATCTTTTTTCCCAGCAGCCGTGATCAACATTCCCAGCGGCTGCAACATCATTTCCTAGCGGTTGCGAAATCCTTTTTCCCAGTAGCCGTGATCAACTTTCCCAGTGGCTGCAACATCATTTCCCAGCGGCTGCGATATCATTTTCCCGGTAGCCGTAAAACCTTTTTCCCGACAGCTGTGAACCATTTCCCGGCAGCTGTGAACTATTTCCCGGGAGCTGCAACAACTTTTCCAGCAGCTGCAACATCATTTCCCAGCGGCTGCGATATCGTTTTCCCGGTGGCCTAAACCCTTTTTCCTGGCAGCCGTGAACAATTTTTCGGTAGCTGCAACATATATTCCGGCGGCTGCAACATATTTCCCGGCGATTGCAACAAATCTCCCAGTGCCGTAAAAATTTTCTCTGGCAGCCGTGACTTTTTTATTCCGATGTCCGTAAAACCTTTTTCCCGGCTGCCGTGAATAATTTTCCGGTAGCTGCAACATATATTCTGGCGGCTGCAACATATTTCCTGGCGACTGTGACATATCTCCCAGTACAGTAAAACTTTTCCCTGACAGTCGTAATTTTTCCCGATCCCGTAAATCCTTTTCCCGGTGGCCGTGAATCTTTCCTGGCGGCTGCAACATCTTTTTCGTCAGCCGTGATATCATTTCTGGAAACTTGCATTGGTAACTCTTGTGTTAACGGGAAAATTGCTCCTGCTAAATATGGCTCTGAGTCATCTTAGTCGTGCCGACGAACTCATCATTCCGACCCCGAGGACGCGATGGTTTGTGTTTCACTGGCGGAAGGAATTATTGCATTATCCTAGTCATCATGATCAAAATTATCACTGTGCACGAGTTTGGTTCTGCAATGTCACCAATCGCACGCTCCACCATTCTCCGCAGGATGGTCGACGCACAGTCTCATGAGGTATGGCTTTCATTTATCACGTGATTAAGTGTTGATATAATTGAACAATATCAGTCGTACCTTTATACGTATCGCCATTATTCCTAATTAGACCTTTCCCTCGTACAACGTAAACATTAATAACTGCCACCTTCCCCAATTTGGAATGGAAATTTTGAACGTTTTTCTGTGCTCAACTTTCCAAATTTATCCATCTCCTCAACATCTCCGCTCAACGATTCGTGCATCCTCTGTGCTGCAACTTCTATTCTAGGATTCTGTCATCTGTGGGATAGCAACTTCAGCTTGCAGCCAGAACCATGGGGATTCCAGTTCGTCATGAACCTGCGAATACAGAGGAACTCAGGAAAAATATTCAAGTTTTGGCCATCTTTCAAGCAGCTGGCTGGCTCAAATTTTTTTGAGCAACTAGATGGATTCAATCGGGAAGTAGCCTTGCAATTTGCTTTAAACCTCACCAAAACTCACTCCACGGTGTGGGGGCTACGCATAGAAGTTTCTGAGGCCATTATATCCGAGGTTACTGCCATCCTGCAGGTGGGAAGGGCATGGTTTAATCGACGAGTCCCCACGACGACTGCATGGGAAGCATTTTTACTAGAGGGGGAGCAAGTTGAATCATCCAGAAGAGGGATTGCACTGCACTCATTGCCGCAGCCATGGGACCAGGTTGTTGTCTTTCTCAAGAAGTACATCACTTGTGAAGGTAGATATCAAACTGTGTATAATTCTGAACTCCCTTTACTTTCTCATCTCCGCCATGGCATTTTATTAAACATTCCATATTATCTACTGCATGACTTGCGTCATATGGCGGCATTTGTCCAGTCTGCTAAGCACCCGCTTTCCTCCCTCACCCACCATGGCCTTATCAAATTAATAATTGTAAGAACCCTTTCCCAACATCATATACCCTGGGAACAATTCACAGCTCGAGCTCAGCAACCCGCCCCCTTGCGGGTTGTCCCATTACAGCAGATACGACTTCCACCGCAATAGGAGGACCAGATTCCCTCCACTGAAGTTGGGGGGGGGATGAAATTGAAGAAGAACAGCAACCGGGGGCACAAGCAGAGCAATCTGGGGGGGATGAAACTATAGTAGAAGAACAGCAACCGGGGGCACAAGCAGAGCCATCTGGGGGGGATGAAACTATATTAGAAGAAGAGCAATTAGGGGCACAAGCAGTGCCATTTGGGGGGGATGAAACTCCATTAGAAGAAGAACAATTGGGGGCACAAGCAGAGCCGTTGGGGGAGGATGTAGATAAAAACCCTGTGGAAAATCTAGACAATAGGGTAGCTCTGACACCGGAAGGTGAAATTGGAGCAACACTAAATGCTGCAACAAGTGAACCTGAAGGTGACAGAGCCAGGGCAATAGAAGAAAATATTGAGCTGGTAACTATTGAATCCTCACCTGAGTGGGTAGGAGGAGCTTTAATTGAAGAAGAACAGCATGAGGAGCAAGAAAACATTCCTTCGACCTCAGCTATGAATCCCTATGTACCAGCTCCACAAAAGAAAACACCACAAAGGAAAAGAAAGAGAGCAATCAATGAATTTAACATAACCTCACCAATCAGAAAGAAAAGAACTAGATCAGCTACAGTAGCAGAGGCAGCCAGAAAAAGATGGGCAACCTTAGAGGCACAGGTTGAACCCCTGATCATTGTACCAAGACCAATGGATGCTCCACAAAGGCCAGTTGAGGAAGAACCCGGAATTGAAGGACTTCTGGCTGAGAACACACTGTTAAAAGAGGACCTCCAAGTGCTTCGAAGGGAATTGGAAACCTGGAAGGAAACCTGCAGAAAACTAGGTGAAAGGAAACTGTATACATTGGTAGAGGCTGCAGACCAACTGGAGGGATCAAACTCTACTGAGCCTGGTAAGGAGGATGAACGAGTAATCTGTCCCACCTATGGAGAAATCTTCAAGGAGGTAGGCCACAAGATTATACTTTGTACCTGCTCAGAACAACAGCCTGCGGCCACAATAGAGGAAGCTGCAGAAAAAGAAGATGCTGCCACACAAGAACCAACATCTTTAAACATCCTTGCCGAAGCTGCCACCAATCCCGTGACAGAGGAGCTAAGGGATGAAATCATGTATGATGATGGGGATAAAAAATACACTGTAACCCCATAATGCTCCCACGACACAAAGATTATAGAGCAGATGGGAGAAGAATCGGGGATGGGGAACACTCTGGAGCTAAATGAAGAATTCTATACTGTAACCCCAGAATGCTCCCATGACACAGAAATTTTAGAAGAGGAGCCACAAAGGCAAGACATTGATAAACTTGAACAGGGTGCTGTAACACAAGAACCAACAAACCTGAGTATACTTGTCCAATCAACCAAACAAATGGGAGAAGAACCTGGGATAGAGGACACTCTGGAATTTAATTATGAACTATGGGTTGTAACCCTAGAATGTTCCCATGACACAGAGCTTATAGGAGAAGAATTGCAACAACAGGAGGATGAAGAGGCAAGCCAGGATGTTGCTACACAAGAACCAACATCCTTGGAGGCTGCAACAGGTACTCCTAAATTTGAATTAGAAGATAACTCTGGAAGGGATATCATTCCCGATATGTAGTGGAGTGAGGATGAACAGGTACAGACACAATCCACAGGTGACACTGAAATCTTGGAGGAGGAGCTGCACAATGAGGAAGATATCCAATCTCAACAGTAGAAGGACAAAGAAGACACTGAAATCTTGGAGGAGGAGCTGCACAATGAGGAAGATATCCAATCTCAGCAGCAGAAGGACAAAGAAGACACTGTTACACAAGAACCAATGTCTCTAAAAGCAATGAAGGTAGTTGCTGAAGAGAGTCTAAAGGATGTTGCTGTTACACAAGAACCAGCAACTCTCATATTAGACTTAGATGTGCTGGAAGACACTGCCCCACAAGAACCAGTGCTTCTACCTCCCAGAAATGTCATTGATTTAGACTCAGATTAAGATTTCCTTTCAAGTCCTCCCCAGGCACAACATATAATGAGACTGCAGGAAGAAGTGATTTCCACTTGCACCAACTGCATTTCCAGACACCAGCAGGTAGCATTGGAAGGGGAATAGTGATGCTGGAAGGTATTGGGTTACTCACAGAGGCTTTTTAAAGACAAATGAGGTGCCGGAGTTTCCCTACAATTTTTCCTCTCTCCATGGATAGAGCCTAGTACAGGACTCAGATTCTGAATGATGCAGGTTGTTGCATGAGGACATGCAACAGGGTAGTTGGGGGGAGATGTTGAGCCCAGAATTGGCCCCTTTTAATCATCCTTGATCACCTTTCCTTCCCCTGTCCTACACCATTTATCATGTTAATCAGACCTGTTGTCCTCACTTTATTTCCCCAAGCTGCCAAGGTATGACGGATCATTGCTTTATCTTATTAATGCTTATGATTGTGATAATTAAGGCTGTGTATCTCTCAATTGTGGTAACATGTTATGATCTATGAAGGTAGTTTGAGATAAGTGGACTGCAGGAAGGTGGGGCTGAACAAGTCTTGAAAGGAGGAATGTTCGCTGCTTAAAAGGATCCTCGAAGTTCCAATCATCAATTAATGCATGTGGTTCTAATGCAACATTCTAGATAGAGATGTGACAGGGCAGCTGTAACAGAATGCGCTATAATTGGAGACCTTTAAGTTATTTGCTGCTCGAGTTAATTGTGATCTGGAAAGATCGCCACTCCTGGGCCAATCAACAACTTTCTCGCATTTTTATATCTCTACTTTGCCACGTATTGTAATAGCTAGTGTTATTTAGGGTGCCTGAAGATCAGAGATCTTCATGGCTGCCCGTTAATACGATCGGATGTTACGATCTGTATGTATAAATATGGGGAGATGCCTCGACCCAGGGGATTGAACAACAGAGAATTTATTCATTGTATTAGCAGTAAAAGCAACTTTGTAATCATTCTTCTGTTAATATAAGGAGTTACCTCTGAGTTAAAGGAACTTTACGTTATTCAGCCAGCATCTCTGTGTGAAGGTTGGGCCCGTCTTCCACAGAGATTGCTGAGTTAAATTAGGATTCTTCAATTTATTGTTATGTGATGTTTTGTTGATAATATCTCCTTTGTACGCAGCAGTAGTAAGTGTGGTGTGGATTTCCAGTATAATTAAGATCATATTTCTTTGAAATTGGCAAGTAGTACAGAGTGACAGTCGACTGAGTAAGAAACTTTATGCAATTCGTGTGACAGTTGTACACCGCCTTGTTCATCTTGCAGTTAAGTTTTGATCCCATGAGCCCTTGCAATTTATCTTTCCTGTTATGATTGTTGATTTTCATTCCTGTAATTCAATCTCTTAGAGCAGTTGAACTCAATCCTTTGCAATTGAATTTCTAGATTAATATTGAGTTTCTGCTTATGGTTTTCAAGAGTGATCAGATTGAAGAAGTGAGTTACTTGTTCTAGGATGTGAATAGGATTTCTTTTTATCTGCAATTGTCTTTGAATCTTATTTTATTTCTTGTTGATGCATGGTAGAAAGGAATTGAAATTATAGTATTTAGATAGCAACTGGGATTACACAGATCTTTGGGATGGACATAGTTGTTAGAGGATAAAAGTATTCAATTGTAGTGATTTGGTGTTTAAGCATAGATTGTGCATCTATCCTTTGAAATAAAAGACTTTCTCGGGTTGACAATAAATCTCGTCTGCTCTGTATGTTGGAATAATCTATCTGCATATAGGGTGCTCGACAGTGTTTCTTTCAGTGATCTTGCTAGTCAAATTAGTATAAACTTAACATGGTATCAGAGTTAGCCTGAATAGGACATCTTTCACAAGGTGAAAATCTATCTCTCTCCTCCTCCAGTGAAAATTAGGGTTTCTGCAAAAGTTGGTATTTTTGGATTTTGATTGCATAGCTGGATAGCCCTCCTCAAAATCAAAGTTTTGAGCTCTGGATCGAGGTTTTTGGTTCGATAGAACTTTGGGAAAGTCAAACCCTAGTTTGACCAAAAGTGCAGAAAACCAAAAAACCAAAAAAGCTGTGAACCTGTGCACCAGAGAACCAGAAAAGAGAAGTCCAGAAAACCAGAAATTCTGTTGTAGATCTGGAAGGTGAAAAGTTGAAGTTTCCAGAAGTAGAACACACCAGATCTTCCAATTCAATCAAGCACATCTCCTGGTAAGTGTTACTCTATCTCTTGAGAAACTTCAATCTCTTTTGACCCCTACAGAAGATGGCTCCAAGCACTAAGCTTGAAGACAAGATAGAGGGTATAGAAAATTTTCGGGCATGGAAATACAGAATTGGCCTCATTCTTGAAGAGAATGACCTTGCCCAATATATCAAGGATGATATTGTAGAACCTGGAGAAGATGAAGCCAAAGAGAAGTATAGGAAGGATTTGATTAGGGCAAAGATAATCATTGCTGATTCTATTAAAGACCACTTGATTCCCCAAGTGGAATCCAAGAAGACTCCAAAGGAAATGTATGATGCCCTTTCCAGAATGTATGAGGGAAAGAATATCAATACGAAGATGAATATGAGAGCTCAATTAAAGAGCACAAATATGAACAAAGGAGAATCTGTTCAAGACTATTTCTCAAGGATCTCCCAGCTCAAAGAACAACTAGATGCTATTGGACATACCCTTGATGAAGATGAACTAGTCATGACTGCTCTAAATGGTCTCACTAGACCATGGGAGTCATTTATCCAAACCATGTGTGCTAGAAAAGAAAGCATGAAGTTTGATGTGGTATGGGAAGATTGCATCCAAGAAGAAGCTAGGGTTTCTAACAGAGAAGCCCTGCTCAAAGAAGATGACCAAACCTTGGCTACACACACCAAGAGAAGGAGGAATCAATCTTACTTCAATAAGGATAGTCAGAAGGAGTCTCAATCTCCACAAATATTTCAGAAGAAAGGAAGAAGGAAATACTCTTCTTTCCAATGTTTCAATTGTCATAAAGAAGGACACATTGCTAGATTTTGTCCCTGAAAGAAGAAGAAAAATCTTCACCATAAAAGACATCAAGCACATCTTGCAGAAGATGAAAGTGAAGAAGAAGAAGAAGAAGATGAAGAAAGGCCTCACAAGAAAAGATCTAAAAGAGAAGAAGAAGAAAGGCCCCTCCCCAAGAAAAGATCTAGAAAGAATGAAGAAGAAGATGCAGAAGAGTATGTTCTATTCTCCGCACTCTTAGGATCTATAACACCTGGAGAAGATACATGGATTATTGATAGTGGTGCTTCAAAGCACATGACTGGAGAAAAGAAAACTCTTTCAAAATTGGAAGAAAAGACCTCTCCACAAAAGGTGTCATTAGGAGATGACTATCAATATCCCATCAAGGGAATTGGCGAAGCAAGCTACAAGCTTGATTCTAGAATACCATTGAAAATGAAAGAGATATTATATGTCCGAGGATTGAAGAAGAAATTACTTTCTATCTCAGCTCTAGATAAGAAAGGTTATAGGGTTGCATTCATAGATGGACAAGTACTCATGTGGTCCAAAGGAAAATCTATTGAGGATGCAATTGTTATTGGTGAAGAGGAAGGAGGTTTATACAAACTCAGGGGACATTCAGAAGCTACCCTTGTTCAGGAAGCCACTAACCCTAATGAACTATGGGATAGGAGGCTTGCTCATATTAACTACAAAGAACTACCTCATGTGAGTAAGGTTGTCATAGGACTACCAGATTTGAAGATTGATCATGATGGCACATGCAAGGGGTGTGCAAAAGGAAAGAATATCAAGAACCCATTTCCAAAGAGTGAAACAAAGACCAAGAGTATTTTGGAATTGATTCATTCAGATGTATGTGGACCAGTGCCCTCCACATCCTTGAGTGGATATGAATTCTACCTTACATTTATTGATGACTACTCCAGAAAGACTTGGATTTACTTTCTAAAAGGGAAGAATGAAGTCTTTGGAAAGTTAAAGGAGTTCAAGGCCTTGATAGAAAATATTTCAGAAAAGAAGATCAAAATACTCAGGACAGATAATGGTGGAGAATACACTTCAAAGGATTTTGAAGTCTTTTGTAAAGAAGCTGGAATCAAGAGGGAGTTAACCACTCCCTATAATCCTCAACAAAATGGTGTTGCGGAAAGAAAGAATAGAACCATGATGGAAGCTGTGAAGACAATGATACATGATCAAGACCTGCCTATGTATCTATGGGATGAAGCAGCTAGGACAACAATCTATGTGCAAAATAGACTATCCCACAGTGCTCTTGATTTCAAGACTCCAGAATAAGTGTTCACAGGGAAGAAGCTTGAAGTAAGTCACCTCAAGATATTTGGATGTCCAGTATACATTCACATTCCAAAAGAAAAGAGGACTAAGTTAGATCCTTCCGGAAAGAAAAGAATATTTGTTGGATATTGTGAAACATCCAAGGCATTCAGAATATACATCCTAGGATTTCACCATATGGAGATTAGTAGGGATGTGACATTTGATGAAGAGACAACTCTCAAGAAATCTAGGAAGTGCCAGTATGAAGAAGTATATCAAGAAGTTGCACCTCCTAGAATTACAGAGACTGCACCCATCTTTGAAGACATAACACCTGAAGACCATGACATGCTAGAACCACAAGAACCCCCCCTTTCAAACATTTCAAGGAAAAGAAATCCAGCATGGGCAAGAGATATTATACTAGGAGCATAAAAGTATGGAGCTCCTGAGGGTTAAGCAAGAAACCAAAGCCATTCTCCAACTATATGGCTTTCATGTGTGATCTTGTAGATCAGGAACCTACTAGTTATGAAGAGGCAGTTCATAAGAAAGAATGGGTAGAGGCAATGACAGAAGAATACCAGTCAATAATGAAGAATGATGTTTGGGATATAGTTCCCAAGCCAAAAAATAAAAGTGTGGTATCATCCAAATGGATATACAAAATAAAGCATGCTACAGATGGCAGCATTGAAAAATACAAAGCAAGATTTGTGGCCAGAGGATTCTCTCAGAAAGAGGGAATTGACTATGAAGAAACATTTGCCCCAGTTGCAAGGTACACTTCCATTAGAACCATCATGGCACTTGCATCCATGATTGAATGGAATCTACACCAGATGGATGTAAAGATAGACTTTCTTAATGGTGTGATTGAGGAAGAAGTGTACATAGAACAACCACAAGGATTTGAGGTAGAAGATGGAAGAACCCATGTATGTAAATTGAAGAAGGCCTTATATGGGTTGAAGCAAGCTCCAGAGCTTGGTGTGGAAGAATTGACAATTTCTTGACAAACTTGGGGTTTACCAAAAGTAAAGTTGATCCTAATCTTTATCTCAAGGTTATGAATGATGAACCTGTCATATTGTTGCTATATGTGGATGATCTATTTCTGACTGGAAATGAGAAACAAATTATTGAATGCAAAAGGAAGCTCTCATTAGAATTTGACATGAAATATCTCGGATTAATGCACTACTTCCTAGGTCTGGAAGTATGGAAACAACCAAATGGAATCTTTCTCAACCAAGGTAAGTATGCTGTGGGAATCTTAAAAAGATTCGATGTGTTGGAATGCAAAGCCATGGCCACTCTCATGGATTCCAAATTAAAAATTATAGTTGATGACTCTTCAAAGTTAGTGGATGTGACTCTATACAGACAGATTATTGGGTCATTGATGTATCTAACAAATACCAGGCCAGACATATGCTTTGAGGTTAACACTCTGAGTCAGTATTTAGTTAAACCGAGAAGGGTTCACCTAATTGCTGCAAAGAATGTGATGAGGTACCTAAAAGGTACGATAGATTTTGGTCTCTATTATCGTAGAGATCATGAATTCAGATTGTATGGCTACACAGATGTTGATTGGGCAGGAAATGTATCAGACATGAAGAGTACATCAGGTGGATGCTATTGTCTAGGATCTGCCATGATCTCGTGGTTTAGCAGAAAGCAGTCAAGTGTGGCTCTCAGCATAGCTGAAGCAGAATATATAGCTGCTTGCTCTGCTAGTTGCGAAGCAGTATGGCTTCGAAAGTTATTATCAGGATTGTTTGACTTAGAGATGGAACCCACTATGATTCTATGTGACAACCAGAGTTGTATCAAGATGACAGAGAATCCAGTGTTCCATGATAAGTCAAAGCACATAGATATCCAATATTTCAATATACGAGAGATGGTGCAGAAAGGAACTATAAAGCTCGAATTTGTAGGCACTAATGAACAAGTTGTCGATACACTGACCAAACCTCTATCTCGAGTAAAGTTTGATTATTTCCGAGACAAGCTTGGTGTGGTTCAGAAGGACCCTCCTCGAAAGGAGGGGTGATATGGTTGATAAATATTTGGGTACTGGTATCGATGAGGATACCTACATTGATGAGATTACCTATATTGACTTGTATTTGATGATATGTATACTTGTATTGATGATGATACTTGTACTGATGATGTACCTGTATTGATGATATGTATACTTATATTGATGAGGATACTTGTATTTGATGATATGTATACTTGTATTGATGATATGTAGACTTGTATTGATGAAGATACTTGTATTGATGATACCTATATTGATGAGTATACTCTATCGATGAAGTGGGGATTGTATCATCCCCAGACTTCGGTCCCTTGAATTGATCTATAGACATATGTCTTCGAGAATGAAGTCCTTAGTGGATAGGTGGGGATTGTATCATCCCCGGACTTCGGTCCCTTGAATTGATCCGTAGACATATGTCTTCGAAAATGAATTCCTTAGTGGACAGGTGGGGATTGTATTATCCCCAGACTTCGGTCCCTTGAATTGATCCGTAGACAGATGTCTTCGAGAATGAAGTCCTTAGTGGACAAGTGAGGATTGTATCATCCTTGGACTTCAGTCTTTAATGATCCGTAGATGTATGTCTCCGAGAAGTGGCCCTTAGAATTTGTCTAAGTTGACGAGTGGATTTCATCATCCCTAGACATGATGAGGTGTCTTAAATGATTCGTAGATGTATGTCTCCGAGAAGTGGTCCTTAGACTTTGTCTAAGTTGACGAGTGGATTGCATCATCCCTAGACATGATGAGGTGTCTTAAATGATCCGTAGACGTATGTCTCCAAGAAGTGGTCCTTAGAATTTGTCTAAGTTGACGAGTGGATTGCATCATCCCTAGACATGATGAGGTGTCTTAAATGATCCGTAGACGTATGTCTCTGAGAAGTGGTCCTTAGACTCTGTCTGAGTTGACGAATGGACTGCATCGTCCCTAGACATGATGAGGTGTCTTAAATGGATCATATGTGTTGCAGGGTATGCTAATGATCATGTGATGACGATGTTGATGATCGTGTGATGACGATGCTGATGATCATGAGGATCAAGATGTTCCAGTAACTGCTTGAGTTATTGATGATGTTGAGAAAGCTTCCAATGATTTATAGATGTATCATGTATCATGTAGTCGATGACTCCTTGCTCCTACAGATGTTGTTATAATATCCTTCTCGTTAAGGGGGAGTGTTGAAATATTGTAACTTATAAGAATATTATATTTGTATTATTCCGTAGATGTTTCATTCCTCCGATGTGACTTTATTATGTATATGGAGATGTTTATTCCTCCGATGGATTATGGTAACCAGGGTTATTAGATCTACCATGTGGGGGTCGGCCCTGAGTTAATTTACTAGGGCTTATTAGACTCTCTTAGGAGAGGTCAGCCCCATAGGGTAAAACGTTAGTTAGGAAACAAGTATAAGTAGAGGAGGATGTTCCTCACTTATCTCACTCTTCCATCACTCAGAAAGTAGCACACAAGTGAGAGAGAGGCCTGCATAGGAGGTAGAGAAGAAGCTCTAGTCTTGGACTACATCTTGTATTTGGTTGATCATCTTATTGCGGAAAGATTTGTTGGGTTTTCTACCCCATGAGGGTTTTCCTGGGTAAAATCTCTGTCTATCTTGTGATTTTGTTTCTTTAAGTGATCTTGCTAGTCAAATTAGTATAAACTTAACACTAATAAATTTTCTATTTCCATTTGAAGTACTCTTTAAGATGTCTCACCACACCAAGCTTGAGTATAAGCTTGAAAGAGCTGATAAATTCTGAGCCTGGAAGTATAGGATTGGGTTAATCCTAGAAGAGAATGAGTTGGACACTTACATAAGTGAAGAGGTTACAGTCCCAGAGGGAGAAGAGGATAAGGCCTTACACAAGAAGAACTTGGTCAAAGCCAAGAGAATCATTGCTGATTCCATCAAAGACCATCTCATACCTCATGTGTCTTCCCTAAAGACACCTAAAGAGATGTTTGACTCTTTGACCAACTTGTTTGAACGAAAGAACATAAATCAGAAGATGACTTTGCGGAATCAATTGAAAGGGGTAAAGATCCAGAATGGAGAGACCATCCAATCCTACTTCTCCAAGGTCTCTCAAATCAAGGAACAACTTGAAGTTATGGATGAAGTAGTGGAGAATGGAGAAATTGTCATGACCACATTGAATGGCCTACCTAGGTCATGGGACTCCTTCATTCAAGGAATCTGTGCAAGAAAGAAATTGATCTCTTTCAGTAGACTATGGGAGGAGTTTTCACAAGAAGAAGCTAGGATTGTGGCCTGAGAAGAAAAGATGGGAAGTGAATATCAAGCTCTCACAGTACACACAAAGAAAAGCAAGTTCAAGAAGGAGCAACCTCAAAGCAGAAGATCTTCACACCACCAACACCACCACCATCCAAAAGATAAGAAAGATATAAGGTGCTTCTCATGCAATGAGAAAGGACACTTTGCTTCTGAATGTCCAAAGAAAAGAAAATAATTATTCAACAATAAGAAGAAGAACAACAAGAAGAGGTATCATGCTCATGCTGCTGAGGATGATGAACTTCCCAAGAAGAAGAATATGGCAGAAAGTGAAGACTCTTCAAGTGAGTAAGAATATGTGCTGATCTCTGCTCTCATAGGTACTATCTCACATGGATGTGATGATTGGCTTATTGATAGTGGGGCTTCCAAACACATGACGAGATTTAAAGAATCCTTTGTAGACCTATCTGAACATGAGTAACCTCACAAGGTGAAACTTGGGGATGACTATCAATATCCTATAAAAGGAAGTGGTGAAGCCTCCTACAAGTTAGACTCTGGGATGTCTTTGAAGATGAAAGATGTTCTATATGTACCTAGACTCAGGAAGAATATTCTCTCCATATCATCTTTGGATGCAAAGGGAATGAGAGTTGCATTTATAGATGGCCATGTACTCATGTGGCAAAAGGGTAAGACAATAGATGATGCAGTGGTGATTGGAGAGCAAGAGGGAGGATTGTACAAGTTGAAGGGACAACCTGAACATGCCATGGTACATGAATCCATGGAGCCAACTGAACTTTGGCATAGAAGGCTTGCTCATTTACACTATAGGGCACTACCAATTGCAAGCAAAGCAGTAGAAGGTCTTCCTGAAATCCAGTCAAAGCATGAAGGTGTTTGCAAAGGATGTGCAAAAGGAAAGAACAAAAAGAAGGGATTTCCAAGTAGTAAAAGCAAGGCATAAGGAATCTTGGAAATTATCCACTCCGATGTATGCAGTCCAATGTCATCTAGTTCTTTGAGTGGGTATGTATATTATGTGATGATTTCTCTAGGAAGACTTGGATTTGATTCTTGAAGAACAAATATGAAGTATTTCACAAATTAAAGGAATTCAAAAGCCTTGATAAGAAGATCAATACCTTTAGATCTGACAATGGTGGAGAATTCACTTCAGCAAACTTCAAAGATACTATGTAGTGATTCAGGGATTAAGAGGGAGTTGACCACTCCTTACAATCCACAACAGAAAGGAGCAGAAGAAGCTACTTCAGAGTCAGACTCCAGCAGCTCCTGCAAGGAAGCAAAGATTGAGAGGGAGTCCACCCAACAAACAAACAAAGATAAGTATTTGAATTGTCATTTCTTGTATATCTGATTGTTTAAATAATATTGTTCAATGATGTATTTACTTATGTTCCTAGACTTAGGTTGTGTAATATGCATATTAGAATAATTGTATTAATGAACATTATACTACTAATATGCAGGTAATGGGTAAGTGGCCCATGGCACTGTACAACATCCCAATGCTACTTATCTAGAATGAAACCTCTTTGCTGACATGTTCGGAGTAGTACAAACTCTTAACAATGTTCTGGTAGAGATGGAAGGCATCTAGAAAGTTACATGATATGAATAAATGTTGTATTGAAGCATTAGCTAAGATAATTGCATGACTGTATGAAATATATTCTTATGTGTAAGATTTTGTTTTGAAAACTATGAGAAGTTTCTAATCATGCAATTGAATTTGACTTGTAGGAAAGATCGTGTACAATCACCTACAAAAGAAGGACTACAACATTTGTTCCAACAACGAAGTTCAAAGAAAGAATGGAAGGATGCTATGGTCGAGGAATACCATTCGATCATGAATAATGATGTTTGGGATGTGGTCCCAAGACCTAAAGGGAAGTCTGTTGTGACTTCCAAGTGGATCTATAAGATCAAGCATGTTGTAGATGGTAGCATATAGAAATACAAGGCGAGGTTTGTAGCTCGTGGCTTCTCTTAGAAAGAGGGAATAGATTATGAAGAAACTTTTACTCCTGTATCCAAGCACACTTCCATCAGGACAGTACTTTCTCTGGCTGCAGTGATGAAGTGGAAGATACACCAGATGGATGTCAAGACAGCTTTCTTGAATGGTGTAGTCGAAGAGGAAGTGTATGTGGAGTAGCCACTCGGTTTTGAGACACATGACAGGGTTTCATATGTGTGTAGGTTGAAGAAAGACTTGTATGGATTGAAGAAAGCTCCTAGGACTTGGTATGGTAGGATAGATAGCTTTCTATCCAGTTTGGGCTTTATCAAGAGTAAAGCGGATTCCAACCTTTACTACAAGGTTGAGGAAGGCAATCTAGTTATACTACTATTGTATGTGGATGACCTGTTTGTTACAAGTGAGGATAGTTTGATTGCCGACATGAAGAGGAAGCTTGTTACCGAGTTCGAGATGAAGGACTTGGGTATGATGCATTACTTTCTAAGTATGGAGGTGTGGCAGAGTGCAGATGGAATCTTCCTTGGATAAGGGAGGTATGCAGTAGAGATCCTGAAGCGGTTCAGGATGATGGAATTCAAGGCCATGGCCACACCTATGGCATCGAACCTCAAGCTTATGTGTGATGCTTCATTTGAGTCAGTTGATGTCACGGTGTATCATCAAATGATTGGGTCCTTGATGTACCTGACAAACACGAGACCAAATATTTGCTTTGTGGTGAACACATTGAGCCAGTTCCTGACAGATCGTAGACATGTTCACCTGATTGTTGTAAAGCATATTCTGAGGTACCTGAAGGGTACGGTTGATTATGGGCTCAAGTATGATGCGAATCAAAAGTTTAACCTGGGGGGTTATGTTGATTTTGATTAGGCAGGGAGTGCTGCAGATAGCAAGAGCACTTCAGGGTGCTGCTTTAGTATGGGATCAGGTGTGATCTCTTGGTTTAGCAGGAAGCAGTCCTGCGTAGCACTGAGTATAGCCGAAGCAGAATATGTCGCAGCTTGTTCGACCAGTTGTGAGGTAGTATGGCTTAGGAAGCTATTGTATGAGTTATTTAATCTCCCGTTAGATGCTACCTGTATCTATTGTGATAGGCAGAGTTGTGTGAAGTTGTTTGAGAACCCAATGTTCCATGACAGGTCGAAGCACATTGAGATCAAATATCACTATATCAGGGATATGGTGCAGAGAGGAGTAGTGAAGCTCCTGTATGTTGTGATGGACGAGCAGGTTGCAGATGTGTTGACTAAACCACTATCCAGAGTGAAGCTTGAGTACTTCAGAGAGAGGCTTGGTGTTCTTCAGATAGAAGATACTTCGAGAAAGAAGTGATGGGACACATTTGATGGAGCCATTCCAAGCATGGTGGTGGAGGATCCTTCCTCTGGATATGGATGTAAGTGCTGTGTGATGAGTATCAGTATGATGCTCCAGATGATATGCATCAGGACAGTGCAGTGTGATGAGTATCAGTACAATGCTCTAGATGATATGCATCAAGACGATGCGGTGATGTTCATGATGATCATGTGTTATGAGTATCAGGATGATGCTCCAGATGTTGTACATTAGGGTGATGTACTGTATGATGATCAGGACGATCATGTGATGATGATGTACATCAAGATGATGTACGGTATGATGATTATCAGGTTGATCATTAGCATCAGGATGATGCTTCGTGCGAGGATGATCAGGTGGATCATGAGTTTCAAGATGATACTCAGAGGTCGATGATATGTGGCATGTTGTGTAGTAGCATGTAAAAGATCCTAGGAGATCCAATAGGTTGAGCTATGTGCTTGTAATCAGTCCTGGGATGCTCTTTCGAGGTTGACGGGCCTTGGATTTAGCATATTTTTACCACCATTTCACCTTATTTATAATTCCTTTTTCCTATCCATATTCATGCATTAAACTTTTCTTATGCTCATATCTAGGTTTTTATGCTCAATTAATTTTTCCATTACATGTCTTAGTGTTTCATTTTATTTTTGACTAACATTGAGGGAATTAGTGTATTATGTATTTGCTTTGAATATTGAATCAATTGTTGGAAGCAGCTACAACATATTTGGGGGAGTTTTGTAGCAGTGCAGAACATTTGTTGTAGCATTACAGAAACTCTATCTGCAGCATTACGGAAACTCCATCTGCAGCATTACAAAAACTCTATCTGCAGCATTACAGAACCTCCATCTGCAGCATTACGGAAACTCTATCTGTAGTATTATATAAACTCTATTTGCAGCATTACAGAAACTCTATCTGCAGCATTACGAAAACTCTATCTGCAGTATTATAAAAACTCTATTTGGAACATTACGGAAACTCTACATGTATCTGCAGCATTATGGAAACTCCATCTGTAGCATTACAAAAAGTCAATAATTCAAATTTTATCTTCAACCACCAACTTTGGAGAAAGATATTCATTAGGAGTAATGGATTTTTATAAATCCATTATTTCTATTATTCTTATATGTCTCAAATCATGATGTTAAATTAAAGTTGGTAAATGGAGGTGGATATGAGTGCATATTTGGCTTATTCACAAAGATTTGAAGATCTCTATCAAATATATGATGTACCTAAGAAGTCAAAAGTTGTTATGAGACATTTGGGATGAGTTTTGACTATTTTATTGTAGCCTCTATCCCTAAATTCGAATTTGACTTCAAAGGTATTCTAAATAGCATGTAGTTAGTAAGGATCTTGGATTAGTTTTGAGATCCAAACTTTTAGGAATTTGTTGAGGATATTTTGGATCCTCATTTATTAGTTGTTATGGAGAAAGCATGTATAAATAAGAGTTCTTTCTCCATTCTATGGGAGGACTCTTAGAGCAATAGTCCAATTGATGATGGAATAAAGTTATACTCTCATTTTGATTCAATTAGATCTTAGTTTCATAATTTCTTTTACAATACGATTTTATTTATTTTAGGTTGTACTTCCTTGCTTAGTTGTGATTTCTTATGAAGTGTGAATTTTATTTCTACAATTTGATTTCAATGCATAGATAGAGATTTAAATGTTTATTTTACAATCATTGAGATTAATGCAATAATATTATTTACTCCATTAGATCATAAACAGTAACTTGTATTTGGCAATGATAGCTTTTAGATTTTATTTATGCAATTTACCTTTCTGTCAAGTGTGTTGTGAACTTAGATTTAGAATTTACTTTCTTGCACATGTGAACGTAGTATTAGAATTTACTTTTCCCGCAAAGTGTGACATAGTTCTAGGATTTACTTTTCTGTAGATTGTGAATGTAGTTTTAGAATTTACTTTCAAGCGTGAATTTAATTTTAGCATTTACTTTCATGTCGTGTGTTTTACTTTCATGTCATGTGATTTACTTTCATTGCAACTTAGTTTTGGTAGTTCTTTAATTGGTAGTTCCTTGCCAAGACTATGTAACTGTTCATACCATTGTTTGTAAGTAAGGTTATTGAACTACAACTTCAAGTAGGTAAACCATTGTAAGAGGAGATTGTGGTTTGCACATACAGTGCAAGGTAACTCGCAAGTTCTCAACGAACCCCGGGTTGACAATTAATGTACACTTCTTAGTTGTTTTCTAAGTAATTAGAAGGCAATTAAAAAGCTCGTCAGAGGTTTTGCTAGGGAGGCATGTAATCAGTCCTGGAGATCTGATAGGTTGAGCTTTGTACTCATAATAAGTCCTGGGATGCTCTTTAGAGATCTTGTCGGTCGTGCTTAGGCATGTAAACTGTTCCTGGGGTTACTCTTTTAAGGTTTTTCCTATTCACATGTAATCAATCTTGGAGATCCGATAGGTTGAGCAGTGTGCTCGTAATAAGTCCTGGGATGCTCTTTAGAGATCTTGTCGGTCGTGCTTAGGCACGTAAAATGTTCTTGGGGTAACTCTTTAAAGGTTTTGTGAAGGGATGCATATAAGTCATGGGAGATCTTGTCCGTCGTGCTAAGGCACATAAAATGTTCTTGGGATGCTCTTTTCGGGATTTGCATATGCAGATAATTAGTCCTAAGGTTCCACCTCTATCAGACCACTCGCAGAGATGATGAAGACCTACAGGAGGTTAGGCCTACATCCAGCATGAAAAAGGGTTGGCTCTATAGAACTTCCTATGACGAGAAGAATTATCAGATAGCCCAGTGATCGAGATGTTGAGTACAATAGCAGTGATGATGATGATGCTCCGTGATCCAGTGATAATGATCGAGCTCCAGAATTGAAGACTTGTGGCGCTATGTATTGATGACCTGTGTCGAAAGAATACCTTCCTAGTTAAGAGGCAGTGTTGATGTATTTGTAACTTCAAAAGATATTCTTCTATGTATTACACTTGTACTTTGTTATATGTATGATGGAGATGTATTATTCCTCCAATCATAAGTGTCATCATTTGTATTTGTAAGTGTCGCAAGTGTTGCAAGGGTTGCAAGTGTCGCAACTTATATTTGATGGGTTATTAGACCACCGGTGTGGGGTCGGCCCTGGTTGAGTTAAGTGGTTGCATTATTAGACTTCTTTAGGAGGTCAGCCCAGTTAGTTTATTGGTAGGTCAAGTCAGTGTATAAACAGAGAAGCTGTGTCTCTCATTCTATTCATTCACTCACTTCTCAAACTCGCATAGTTAAGAGAGAGAGAGTTGCGCACAAGTGGAGGAGGAGGAGTATCTGCTAGAGACATCTCTTTGGGTTTGATAATTGTGATCTTGTATTGTGGCTTATTCTATCTTTGAGGAAGTTGCGGGGTTTTTCACCTTCTTGGTTTTCCCCAAGGAAACTTTGTGTCTATTGTGTCTTGTGTTTTGATTGATATGTTGTACATGTTATTCTCTTAGTGATCCTAGATAATATTGAATGAAATTATTGTAAAATTAACATATAGTAGCTACTTCAGGATTAGATGTGTTGATCATTTTGGACTTTCAGTCTGCTGAAGAAGTCTGGGGTCTTTTGATCGAACAATTTACAGATTGTTTAATAATGTACTATATTTTAGCTTGAAATATAATAGGCTTATTTCTGACGAAAAAATCAGTGGTGTTTTACCTTTTTTATCCAAGGACTAAATTCAGATTATTTAATCTAACACAGAAATAAAAACATTCTTCATGTGCTAGTAAGAGCGTTACATAGTCAAATTGAATGATACGAGCTGAAAATGAAGTGTATTAACAGTCACCACTACACTATCGAATATTTTCAATTTTATCCTAAAAATTGCTATTGTGTAAAAATATTGAAAATCAGCCCTGAAAATAGGGTTCAAGTTTTGGCCTGTTTTAGTGAATCAAATTGGAAAATATGAGTTTTATTGTTCTATGCTTTTTTACAGTTTCATATTTTCATTTCATATTTGCAAATACCAGGGAATTTTGCTGAGTTATTGTCATTGACAACAATGGCTAAGTACCGGCGAATTTTTGCTGAGTTATTCTCTATTTTTTACAGTTTCATATTTTCATTTCATTTTTTTTCCTTGGAAAAAAATAATAATTTAATTTAATCCGATGAGAAAAAAATTACATTATGTAGATAGACTTTTGGAGAAGTGCATTGCTGATATTCAAGTCATTTAGTAAGACCTATTGTAATTTTGTAATTTTTGCAAGCCTACTTAAGCCCATGCCAACTGATGAATTTATTAGCACAAGGAAACCTCCTGGTGGGCATTTCCAAATGGTCCCCTAGCCTTGTGACTTTAACGCAACCAAATTTCTTTTGTTCTTAATATGCAAAACAATATTTTTGATTTTTCCTACTTTGGTAGGTTGATTTCTTGCACATGTGACTATCAGGAAGTAAACTGAAACCATGAATGAATAGCTACTTCAACAAGGAACAAGTTCATGTCAACTAATGAATTTATCCCCACAAGGACAGTTCCTGGCGGGCATTTCCAAATATCCCCTTTACCTCGTGATTTTAACACAACCAAACTTCACTTGTTCTTAATATGCAAAACAAGTTTTTTCTTACTTTGGCAGGTTTATATCTTGCACATGTGACCATCATAAGGCAGACTGAAAGCATGGATGGATAACCACTTCAACAAGGAACAGATCCATGTCACCCTATAAATTTGTTGATACACACACATCATTTGGCGGGCATTTGAATCTAGATTTTTAAACTACTAATTAAAAACTTGGACAATTTTTTTCAAAACATAGGGTAACATAAGATTTTTATTTTCATCAAATTGGAAGTGCGAGACACCCAATCGATAGAGGCCAACAAGGTGATTCCATCCTGACCAATTTCATCTTTTGAAACTTCTTTCTCTCTCCTCGGCGGGCATTTTTCTGGAGCAGTGCAAATCAAGCTAGGAGGCACTTTTGGCAGATCAATATGTTCACTTACAGAGACCCTTTGGACAAATCAATTATATGGTTGGATGCACTAATCAAAAGTCTAGAGACCCATACCCTCAAAATATTTTAATACATCAACCACAGGAAATGGCAGGCATTTTATTGAGGTCACTCAGCCATTTTTACCAGTAATTTTATACTTAGACAATTTTTGCATTTTCCTGGACTGGAGCAATCTGCCTGAAACAATGTTTTGGCAGACCCATAACTTCCTCCTCAGACACTCCCAAGACAAGCTGAAATCATGGGCAGGTATAAAAATAAAAAAGCTACATCCTGAAACTATGGGGCGGGCATTTTTGTTAAGTTTAAACTAATTTGACTAGCAAGATCACTGAAAGAAACATAATCACAAGATAGACAAATATTTTACCTTGGGAAACCCTCATGGGGTAGAAAACCTAGCAAAGATTTCCTCAATAAGATGATCAACCAAAATACAAGATGTGCTCCAAGACTAGAGCTCCTTCTCTACCTCCTATGCACACCTCTCAAACACAAGTGCGCTACTTTTCGAGCTATGCAAGTGTGAGATAAGTGAGGAGCATCCTCCTCTACTTATACTAGATTTCCTATTGACTTTTTCCCTAATGGGGCCGACCACTCCCAAGAGAGTCTAATAGACCCTAATTAATTAACTCAGGGCCGACCCCCACATGGTGGATCTAATAACCCTGGTTACCACAATCCAATGGAGGAATAAACATCTCCGGATACATAATATAATTACCTGAGAGGGATGCAACATCTATGGAATAATAAAGTACAAATATAATATTCTTAGAAGTTACAATATTCAACAATTTTCATTAACCTATCAATTATTGCAGGCATTTTCCTGAGGCCACTTAACCTCGTGATTTTAACACAACCAAATTTCACTTGTTCTTAATATGCAAAACAAGTTTTTTCTCACTTTGGCAAGTTTATATCTTATAAATGTGACCATCATAAGGAAAAATGAAATCATGTATGGATAACCACTTAAACAACGAACAGATCCATGTCACCCTTTAAATTTTTTGATTTACACACTTAATCTAGCGGGCATTTGAAACTAGCTTTTTAAACTACTAATTCAACACTTGGAAAAAAAATTGTCAAACACTAGGGTAACATGAGATTTTTATTTTCGTCAAATTTGAAGCATGAGACACCCAATGGATAGAGGCCAACAAGAATATTCCATCCAGACCAATTTCATCCTTTTAAACTTCTTTCTCTCTCCTTGGTGGGTATTTTTCTGGAGCAGTGTAAATCAAGCTAAGAGGCACTTTTGGAAAATCAATATGTTCACCTACAGAGACTCTTCGGACAAACCAATGATATGGTTGGATGCAACAATCAACAGTATAGAGACCCATACCCTAAAAATATTTTAAGACATCAACCACAGGAAATGGCGGGCCTTTTACTGAGTTCACTCAAGCATTTTTACCAATAATTTTATACTTGGACAATTTTTGCATTTTCTTGGACTGGAGCAATCTTCCTGAGACACTGTTTTGGAAGACACATAAATTTCTCCTCAGACACTCTCAAGACAAGATGAGACCATGGTCTGGTAGAAAAATCAACATGCTACATCCTGACACTATGCGGCGGCCATTTACCCTAACCTATCTATTATGGAGGGTATTTTTTTGAGGCCCCTTAACCTAGTGATTTTAACACTTAGCCAAATTTCACTTGTTCTTAATATGCAAAACAAGTTTTTTCTCACTTTGCCAGGTTTATATATTGAACATATGACGATCACAAGAAAAATTGAAAGCATGGCTGGATAACCACTTCAACAAGGAACATATCCATGTCACCCTTTAAATTTTTTGATACACACAAATCATCTGGCGGGCATTTGAAACTATCTTTTTAAACTACTAATTCAACACAGACAAAACAATTGTCAAACACTAGGGGGTGAAAAAATGAAGATGGGTGTCTATTTTGGGGGGTCTCGTGAGAAAATAATTCTGTTTTTTTCATGTCTTCCAACTTCGGGCGAACAAAAGTGATATTTTTATTTAAAATTTCACTTTGCCGTAAAAAGAAAACTTTTGTAGAATTATGTTAGCTTTCTACTCATAATTTTTTCAATTTTTTTTATTAAGATTTGATATGTCGATTTCGCAAATGTTTGACAGTGTGTTCTTATAAAATGAAAATACTACAAAAGAGTTATGATTTGTTGCACCACTAAAATCGTTGTTAGACTTGTCTTTTGCAAAAACTGAAAATGCTACGACAATCTACACACAATGTACTAACGCGTGACTATAAGTTTGTATCGAATGGACCTCTATACTAATTATTATATTTTTTTAAAGTCGATCCATGGGGAAACTCAGTCGATTTTCAACAACCTTTTTGTTGCACCACTTTTCTCTCAACCCGCTATAAAATCAAAAAATCTACGACCACCCTTTTGAAGTAGACACGTCAATGAATCGACCCACATTTTCTTCGATTTTTTTTGTGTTGTATTTACAAAGTTATGGATTTTTCTTTTCGCTGTTTTTTTAAAGAGCTGATTCATAACTCGACACATGTTACAAATATAAAACTTAAAAAATATCAGTTCTTATCTATATACAACAAAATTTATACCCTCGTAAAGTAGATTCAATGATGAATCTACTGGTATGAAGTCCGACATTCGTTTTGTTGTGTAAGAGGTGGTTTTCTCCTTCCGAAAATGGAGAAACCTGAAAATTTTGCAGAAGTCTGAATCGGCCATGTTTCAGATATTATTCGGCCGAACAAATTATTCGGCCGAATAATTGTTCGGCCGAACAATTGTTCGGCCGAACAACTTTTTTCGTAACGGCGCCGTGACTTATAGCGAAGGTTATTCGGCCGAATAACCAAACGGAAAAAAAATTTCGTCGGCCGGAAAAAAAATAAAAAAATAAAAATTATACTCATATAAATAAACGTAAAGTTAATTCATTATTTTCGCATGTTTGAACTTCGCATTTTTTTGTCAAACTAATTTCGGAAGGAGGATATAATTTTTGCAAAAGGAGGTTTTTACAAGGTATGTTTCTTCTTCTTCTTTACAAAAAGCACATTGAAGGAGTTTTTTTTTCTAAGGCATATTTGCAAGGAGTTTTTCCAAACTATCTCTTTTCTTGTTGCATTTTTACAAAGAAGACATTTTTTGCAAAATGAGGTTTTTACAAGCTATGTTTCTTCTTCTTCTTTACAAAAGGCACATTGAAGGAGTTTTTTTTTCCAAGGCATATTTGCAAGGAGTTTTTCCAACCTATCTATTTTCTTATTGCATTTTTACAAAGAAGACATTTTTTGCAAAATGAAGTTTTTACAAACTATGTCTTCTTCTTTTTTACAAAAGGCACATTGAAGGAGTTTTTCCAACATATCTCTTTTTTATTGCATTTTTACAAAGAAGACATTTTTTGCAAAAGGAGGTTTTTACAAGGTATGTTTCTTCTTTTTTCCAAAGGCACATTGAAGAAAAAAATTTTCTAAGGCATATTTGCAAGAAGTTTTTTCCAAATATTTATTTTCTTGCTGTATATTTGCAAAGAAAACATTTTTTTGAAAAAGAGATTTTTACAAAGTATGTTTCTTCTTCTTTTTTTCCAAAACACATTGAAAGTGTTTTTTTTAAGGGATATTTGCAAGGAGTTTTTTCAAAATATTTCTTTTCTTAGACATGTTTGCAAGGAGGTTCTTTGCAAGGATGTTTTTTTTTCAAAGTAGCTTTGCACTTTTTATTTAATTGAAAGAGGTTTTTTCAAATAGTTGTTTTGCTAAGGTATTTTGCAAATGATTTTTTTCCAAAGTAGTTTTGCACTTCTTATTTATTTGAAAAGAGTTTTTTCAAATAGTTATCTTATTTTGCAAAGGATTTTTTACAAGGTAATTTTGTACTTCTTATTTCTTTGAAATTGGGTTTTTTTCAAAGAGTTGTTTTTTTACAATGATTTTTTCCCAGATATATTTATAAATAAGTTTTTATTGAAAGTATTTGTTTTTACTATAAAGTAACATGATTCTTTAATTTATCGTCTATAGATTAAACAACCATGGGCAATAAGAGAAATCGTAAAAGAAAAGCTGATCGTAAACGTGATGATGATGATAATAGAGAGAAACAAAAACTCAGATATATTGCCAAAAAACAAAGGATTGCTGAAACGAAAGAGAGAACTATTGAAGATATAAATACAGATTTACATGACAATGTTGAAGAAATGGAAATTGAAAATAGAGTACAAGAAGAACAAATTGAAGTTGAAAAGAACATTGTAGAAGATGTAAATAGTGATTTACATGCTAATGTCGATGAAATCAATATTGAAGATCAAGTTCAAAATCCAGAAATTGAACCTGGTATGTATATATCATATATTTTCCAAATTCATTTTTTTATAATGAATTTTATTTTTTGATATATGTTAAATTAAATTTAATTTGATGTATAGGTACTTTTACTATTGATGATGAAATGTTAGAAGACATTGATTGCGACAAATATGGAGAAAAACTACCAATACATGTTGCACGATATCGTGCTACAAAATTTTATGATGAAGTTCTCAAAGATTACTCAATAGCAGGACAAGCACAAATTTTGAGATGTTTATTAGTGTCCAAGAAATTAGAAGGTGCTACATCGTTATTGGGTATTCACAAAGTAACAAAAGAGTCGAAATTGAAACAAAATGTGATGGAAAATATAGGCGATGCAATAAAAAAATTTGGAAAATCCAGGAAGAAAGATATCAGTGCTGCACGTAAAGTAATTCATACAGCAATTCTTTCAGCTAGTACTAAACAAAAGCGTTTGACAACAGAACTAGCAAAAGCAGTTGGAACATCAAGAAAAACATTATACAAACATAGCAAATTCAGAATGCAAATAGATGAAAATAATGAACTTGCTTGTTGGGCAATTATTTGTAGACAACCTTACAAAGATAGATTAGGAGCAGGGGTTAAAGATATTGTACGAGAATATTGGTTGGAACATGCTCGAGTTTCACCAAATGCAAGAGATGTGATACGCAAAAGAATATCACGAAATGTATATGAAAGCCAACCAAAACATATAATGGACATGACACAAGTACAATTGTTCAATAAATTCAAGGAAGATCATCGTGGAATTAATATATCAATCACTACATTTGTGCAACAAAAACCATGGTATGTTCGACCTATAACTATACGTGATACATGTTGTTGTCGTTATCATGTGCAATTTCAGTTATATTATGATACGTTTCTTGAATTTGGTAAAATGTTTTGGACAAATTCACCACCTCCGCCAACGATACGTGAATTCATATCTCAAATTTTATGTGAGAGAAATCACGATGAAGTATTTTATTCAAAGAAATGTGTCAATGGAAAACATTGTCATCATTGTGGAAATTTGGTGTTATTCCACAATAAATACCCTATCGACAATGATCAATCGTTGTCAAATGTAAATGTTGATTGGAAGAGATACGAATACATCAACTATAGTACAAGTTCTAGTGATTCACATTCCAAAAGAATTGATTTGCTAGAAGACAAGATATGCGTCACAGATTTTCTCAAAAAATTTGAAAACGAAATTTATAAATACACCCAGCATTCACATAGAGCACGATGGCAAGATCTTCAATTCAAACAGTCTCGTGAAATTTTTCCACCCGGAACAATTTTGTCAGTGGTTGATTTTGCTGAAAACTATACATTTGCTGCACAAAACGAAATACAGAGTGAATACTATCACTCTGACCAAGTTTCGATATTTGTCCATGTTGTATATAGACATTCTCAACAGGATATCGATGGCATTGAAAGCACATGTGACAATCGAGATGTGATTAAAGAATATCACTTCTATATAAGCGATGATCGTACACACGACACACATTTTGTCCAACATTGTATAGAAAATATTTTCTATGACTCACTGAAAAAACGCGAAGTCAAATTCAAAGAGCATTGGATATGGTCTGATGGATGTGCGGGTCAATTTAAATCTTCACGATCATTTTTTTGGTTATGTCGACTTCATAAAGCGCTGAACATTAAACATCGCTGGAATTTCTTTGAAACTGGGCATGGAAAAGGTGAGCATGATGGTGCAGGAGCATGCGTAAAAAGAGCACTTCGAAGATGGCAAATGAACTATTCTTCAGCACGGTTTCATTCAGCTGCAGAGGTTGTCCAATGGTGTCAATTAAATCTAAGCCATGATTATAATCAACAATCAAAAGACGTGCGCAGGTATGTCCACTATCTTTTTAATTTATATTATTTCTTAAAATTAAAAAAAATGTATATACTAACATTTAAGTACACATGTACACTATTTATTGTGTAGATTTTTTTGGCTTGTTGGGGTCCAAGATATAAATAGATCAATACCATATGACGCTAGCACCATACATGGAACTAGAGATCTTCACTCTATTCAAACAAAATCATTTCACAACGTGTTTGCATTTGACAGTAGAAAGCAATCATGCTTTTGTCATATTTGCATTGAAAATGTCGAGTCTACAGAAGTTTGTGAAAACATAACAAACAACTACGTAAAAGCTTGGAGACACACAGAGATTAATCCAAAAGGAAAAATGCCACTGGCAAGTGTTGAAGAATTAGAATCAGAAGAAATAGCAATATCGTCTGATGGCGATAGAATTTCAGATCTCGTAAGAGAAGGTAATAAACTTGTTTTTGACTTTTTAATCAATTGTTCATTCTAATCCTTCGCCATAAGTAGTCTTGATTCAATTCATTTAAATACGCTAACACCAATCATAACTTGCACAGGAGATGTTTTCGCTGTGATTGCACCTGTAGACAACAACGAAAATGTCAAATATTATTTGATGCGATGCACAGAAGGAAAAATGAAATTATTGGAGGACTACAACGACAACGGATATACATACGAAAGAGGATCCATCATTTTAAAAGGCTACTTTTTTCAGCAGACGCATATGACTAAAAGTTATGTCTACTTTCAAGATTATGAACCCGATGTTATATGTTGTCAATATAGTCATTTAGTATGTGCATCTCGAATAAAATTGATACAAGTTCCATCAAAAAAACAGTTAAAAACCAAAAAATGGAAACTATCCATATGTGACCATGAACGAATAGTTGAAGATGGTATTCCATTGCGATGTTTTTAACTACATATCAAAAATAAATTGATCTATATTTTTGTCCATATCAATTGTTGTGTGCAATATATTTTTTGTCCAATTATCAAAATTGTTGTGCACAGTATATTTTTTCACTGAGATTTTATGAATATTTTCTTGAATGACAACTAACACAAAAGCTTAAATGGTTTATTTTTTCATTGAAATTTTATGAATATTTTCTTGAATGACCACTAACACGAAAACTTAAATGGTTGTACTTTAACATGCTTAAAAATGAATTCAAATATAATTTGTAAATTCAAAAGTACTTTATTCGGGTCCCCATATGTCTATTAGACCACTAAGGGATGAGATAACGGATGTGGCTATCCCCACTCTGCCCCGAATTTTTACTTTTGATTGATTGATAGTAACAAAAATTCACAAAAAGACCTATTAAATTTTGTATTATTTTAATCCATCGAACATGTTTCTTTAATACATACTTCACCATAAATATAATCTTAAATAGATGTCTTAAAATTGTCACCAAGTTCTCCGTCCCAAATCTTTAATTTAAAATATCGCTTGTGCAAATTCACATAACTGAAATCATGGCAAATGGAGATAACGATCAGTTGATTTTTAATCACAAGCAAGGATTCCAGGATTGTGAAGCTTATGTTAAATTAGAGAAATGATTATTTACAACAAATCAATGAAAATTCATCAAATTGTTGTTTAAAATCATTGCTCTAATTTAACGCAAACTTCACAATCCTGGAATCTTCGCTTATGATTAAAAAACAAAAAACCGTTACCCCCATTTGCCATGATTTCAGCCGCATCAAATGTACCTGAACATTGTAAATAAAAATTAAATTAATTAAAAATCCATTATATCAAAATTTGAACTTAACATATATTTGCTTTAAAACATCCTAATCCATCCATATTTTCTATCAAAACTTATATTTAACATTCCTAAACTTTCTATTTTTTCCATATTTCTATCAACTTTCTAACATTCCTAAAACTTCATAACATCCTTGAAAATTCAAACTTAAATTTCATTTTTAAACTTTATATTTCATCCATGTATTTTCATCAAAACTTCAAACATTCTTGAACTTGCTAACATCTCTAAAGTTTAATGTAATCACTTTTAATCTTCCTGATTCGTCGATATGTACGAAAACTTCTACCATTTCTAAACATTCTAACATTCAAAGACAATATTTTTATCAAAACTTCTATCATTCTCTAAAACTTTATATAACATTCTTAAACTTTCTATTTCTTCCATATTTTTATAGACTTCTAACATTCCTAAAACTTCTAACATCATTCCTAAAACTTCATAACATCCTTGAAAATAACATTCAACCTTACTTGAATTTCATTTTTAAACTTTATATTTCATCCATATTTTCATTAAAACTTCAAACATTCTTGAACTTCCTAACATCTCTAAAGTTTGAATGTAATCACTTTTAAACTTCCTGATTTATAAACTTTAAACCTATCATTCATTTGAATGTCGAACAACTATTTCTATAAACTTCTAACATTCCTAAAACTTCATAACATCCTTGAAAATAACATTCAACAGGTTACTTGAATTTCATTTATAAACTCTAAACCTATCATTCATTCATGTCGAACAATTATAACTTCCTCATTTATAAACTCTAAACCTATATGTGAACATCCACTTTTAAAAATTTCCTTCAAAACTTCAATCAAAACTTCCTCATTTATGAACTTTAAACCTAATATGTTTATCCATTTTTAAACTTCCTAAATAACATTTCTTAAACTTAATAATATTCAAGAATGTCATGTTTCTTAACATTCAGTTTTACATATATTCATTCATTCAAACATTCATTCAAACATGCAAATACATATTTTAAACTAAATTTAACACCAAATATGTCAAATAAACAAAAATAAACTTAGAAATCATTTAAAAACCACGATTCACGAAATATGTAAGTTCAAAATTTATATGTATATAATCTCCAAAAAAAAATCATGAACATGTATATATCTCGTCCAAAAATAAACCTCCTCAACATGTCCAAGACAAATGTTTCCAATCTAAATGCATATCAACAACAAAAAATAGTGGACACCATGAACTATAAAATTAAAATGTCTGTGCTATCCTCCACTCGGGCCTCCCCCTCCTCCACTCAAGCCTCTCCCTGGACTCAACCCTCCCTGCAACATGTGTAAAAAAAAATTATGTTCATATCATTTAAATTACTTAAACTATAATCAAAAAATTAAAATATTAAACTAATATATCAAAATACAATTCAAATATTAACAATATTACATCAAATTCTCCAAATGCTTGTCCACCACCATCCTCCAAAAGACTTTTTCCTTTGCCTCCAAAAGATTTGAGAGACCCAAGCTGCAATCCATATATAAAATCAATTTATGAATCTCATAAATCTAAATCCACAAAAATTAAAATATTAAAACAGTAAACAAAATTAAAACAAAATTAAAGCAAAATTAAAGCAATCAATGAAATTACCTCTCTACCAATATCTGCATCATTAAGCAAAGAACCGATATCTCCACCCTAAAATTTAAATTGTATTAATAAATAAAACATATAATACAAAACAAAAAAATTACTATACCAATTAAAACTTAAAAACTCAAACAAAAAATTTAAAAAACATTAGCTCACAATAGATGGTAAATCATTTATAAAGTTGGTATCTAAAGAAACCTGCATGGATGAGTCAAATTAACAATAAAATACACAGTTAAATTATCATTCAAAAAATAATAATTTATATATATATATATATCAAATTCAAACATAAGTACAAATATGTTGATAATAAATATGTACCTCTCTCCCTACATTTTCGCTAGTTGAAATGTGAAAAGAATTTTCGTTCATCATTCTTGAAAACTGCAACCAATTTAAACATTTACATAATGTACCTATGATAAGGTAACAAAAAAAATAAAATCAAGATAAATAAAATATTTAATTCAAATCAAATCATATCATGTAGTCAACGAACCTCTCCCAAACTCGATGTGTCGTTGGATATAACATTTGCTGCTAAGTCACGACAAATCTTTGCATATGCCCTGACATCTTCAATGCTCATTCCATTTATTTCATCATCAGTTTTATAAACAAACTTTTGACGAATAGCAGAACGAGCCCTTTCTCTAACCAACCCCACATCTACTCCCACTAATACTGATGATAGCCCATCACCAACAAAATTCCTTGCTGTCGTCCCAAGTTGAGATGTGGGCTCCATCTCTGATTTTAATGCCACCAACCTAGGTGGACGAGATATCTGGGGCGGAGGTCTAAGAGTTGCAGGATCTCTATGTGCACCCTCTCGATCATATATTCGACCCTTCCCAACTCCATAAAATTTTGAATGAACATCAGTATAATCTGGCTTCATATTTAAAAAAAACTCGGCATAAAAAAATCTAGCAAAATACTGAGAAACCTCATCGTTCCATGGAAAACGACCATAGGCAGCAAGAAACCGATCATAAAGTAAGTGTGCCAGATGAGGATGTTTGAAATATTGCACTTTCAACATATCCTTTTTCAAACCTTCTTTGAAATTAAACATTGATTTGGCCTGCTCTCTTGTCACTCTTTCTTTCACAACATCCCATTTGTCTGGACCCATCACTTGATCCCTTCGTCTTCGCATCAAATCTACAAAACCATCTGTAGTCGGCCCAAGATTCTCATATGCTTGAATGAAGTTTTGCAATGATCCCAAGACAATCTCCAAACTTTGTTTACTCTCCGGAGGAAGATCCATAGTAGACAAATCATTTTGCAACTTTTCATAGTGAGATCTACATCTTTCAAGAGTCATTTGATGATTACCACCTTCCCATGGAAGCTCCCGAGGTAGATCAGATGGATATGTCGTAATGGGTGTACAACCCTCAGTTAATTCAACATATTGTGTCCTAGCTCTACCTTCATCACCTCGTGCCGAATGGTGAGCCTCTTGAGAACCTTGCTCTGCATCGTCATCCGTCTCCCTCGTTTGCCCTGTCTCCCTCCCTATAGAATTAGGAGCATCTTCCGAACCATCCTCTGCTTCAAATGACAAAGTCTAGTTTAAACACAACTACAAATTTTGCACTCTCAAAAAAACAATTTGCATATATATAAATGTTCAAAGATCGATATTCATATGTACCAATAGAGGGTCGAGATCGACGTTCTCCCATAGAAGATACAGGGGAATCATTTGTACCCCTTTCACCTTGTCGGTGTGAACTATACAATAAATTAGAGTCCCGAGGAGAGGTTGACAACCTCCGATTATCACTCGTACCACCTACGCCAGAAGATTGTGAAGACCTCCTACGCTTTCGCCTTAAAGAATCCTCTCTTTCCATTTGATATATAATGCCTACACCTAAAGACAAATCAACTAATTACATATTCAAATCCTACAAGTTAAATCTATGAACTCTAAAAACCAACTACTTAATAGACTAAGTTATTTAACAAGTACCTAGATTTACCTAATTTATCATCATGATGAATTAATGTACCAATCTTTTAGGTGTTTTTGATGTTTAAAATGAATGGAACCAATATAGTTAAGTACTAAATAATAGGTTTTTTTTTATGTGTATTAGTTCATGAATCTCTTTTACCTTCTTCATACATAACTTAATACCTAAAACATAAATCATGAATCTATTTAACCTCTTCACTACATAACTTAATACCTAAAACATAAATCATGAATTTCTCTTTTACCTTCTTAATACATAACTTAATACCTAAAGCATAAATCATGAATCTCTCTCACCTTCTTAATACAACTTAATATCTGAAACATAAATTAAGTCTTGAAAATATTTTCATTATTGACAATAAAATAAAAATTCACAATTCATGTTTTATGTTTTCAAAATTTTCCATTTGATAATCGTTTTCAATTTCTTAAACTACAAATTTAAACCAGAAATTTTATTACTCTAGACATAAGTTATATCTACAAATAATCTCATTGTCCCATAGAACAAAAAAAACTTACTGTTAAGTATTATGATTGAGTTAAATGTCATGTTTCTCAAATTGGCCTCGTTTGACAATGATCTTTAATTTCAATCTAATAATGGTAACAATTCTTGGTATTATGTTCTCCAAGCCAGCCATGTTGCAAACAAAAGAAAACACAATACCAATTTACCACCTTTACTAGAATAAAACTCGAACCATTCTGACATAACATCACCTAGTATTTTATAAAACTTACTGTAGTACATTCAGATTAAAACCTATTAATGTCTATAGTTCCCTTTTACATAAAATCCATTTAAATTATTGTTTTCTCAAAAATAGACTGTGTATCTAAGCTAAACTAAAACATGTTGACAGAGTTCATGAACTCTGTCAACTAAGACAGGTTGACAGAGTTCATGAACTCTGTCAACTAAGACATGTTGACAGAGTTCATGAACTCTGTCAACATGTCTTTTAGTTGACAGAGTTCATGTCATCATTGTTAAATTACATAAGACTTAGTATAATACTTATAAATTGAAATCTATTCATGTCTTTAGTTTCCTTATACCTCAAGTCCATTTACATTGTTGTTCTATCAAAAATAAAATTGAACTATCTGAAATTTGTTTCTATCTGAACTATCTATTGCCAAAGTAGATAATATAATTAATATCTGAGCTCTGTCAACTTAGACGAGTCGACAGAGTTCATGAACTCTGTCAACTTAGACGAGTCGACAGAGTTCATGAACTCTGTCAACATAGACGAGTCGACAGAGTTCAAAAGTAAAACAAGCCTACATACAACTTACAAATGTTCTTTCAAATTAAAATTAATGTTAATTTCTTTTCTAAACACAGCCAAATAAAACAATTTAAAAAAGTACTCAAAAAATTTCTTTATATTTAAATTTAAAGACTCTGTCCAACTGGGCAGAGTCCATGGACTCTGCCCAGTTGGACAGAGTCCATGGCCTCTGCCCAGTTGGGCAGAGTGCAATATACAGAGACTATGGGAAGTACAAAACGATTAAAATTTTTTTATATAAACGGGAATTAAAAGGATTATCCACCTTACCTCTAAAACGCAGCCAAAACAAATGAGCACGACCTGAAATCTTTCGGACAACAGCGCAGATACAATTTCTTCCACCCGGAACAGAGCAGCCGTAGCAGACGAACTGGGAGACCTGCATAAGATCAATAACATTTTAGCAACAAAAAATAGCGATAACAATCTTCAATAAAATACACAAGCCGAAAAACAGAAAAACGAAACGATACCTGCGGTCTATGCCGAATCCTCCATGCGCGCCAGAACACCACCACTTAAAGCCGAAAATCAGAAAAACGAAACGATACCTTCAACCACCCGTAACTGTGAAGCCCTACAAGCAAGCAGGAAACAGCAAAAGTATAAGGCAAGCAGCAAACAGCAAGCAGCAAGCAGCAAGCAGCAAACAGCAAGCAAACAGCAAACAGCAAGCAAGCAGCAAACAAAATGTTGAATACCTGCAGTCTATGCCGAATCGTCCCTGCGCACCAGAACACCACCTCTTACCAGCAGCAAGCAGCAAGCAGCAGACAGTATAACCTGCATGCAGGGTGGCTAAACAACGAACGCCGTAATTACACACAGGCTTACAGGTCGAAAACACACGCCGTCGACCAATAGGGAAGCTAACAGGCGACAGGGCAGCGGGGGTGACGGAGCGGACGAGCGACAGGGCAGCGGGGTGACGGAGCGGACGAGCGACAGGGCAGCGGGGTGACGGAGCGGACAGACAACTACCAACCCGAAAGGGGTCCACAAGACCCCACGATAATGACGGGAGAGGGGCCGGGACAGAGCTTATATGCCGAATAATTGTTCGGCCGAACACTTGTTCGGCCGAATAATTATTCGGCCGAACAAGTGTTCGGCCGAACAATTATTCGGCCGAACAAGTGTTCGGCCGAACAATTATTCGGCCGAACACTTATTTACACTGCCGTGAGTTTGCTCCGTCCGGCTAGCCCATGGCACATATTCCGAGGCCTCCGTTAAGTTTGACGGTGGCCCGTTAAAGATTATTCGGCCGAATAAATACTATATTATTCGGCCGAATAACGTTAATTATTCGGCCGAATAATTATAATTATTCGGCCGAATAATTAAAGTTATTCGGCCGAATAACATATGCTAGAGTTCTTACCCCGCCGATTCTCACCAAAGTGTTACCCACCTTCGCATTTCCACCCTAGGGTAACATGAGATTTTTATTTTCATCAAATTTGATGTGTGAGAAACCCAATGGACAGAGGCCAACAAGGTGATTCCATCCAGAACAATTTCATCCTTTGAAACTTTTTTCTCTCTCCTCGGGAGGCATTTTTCAGGAGTAGTGGAAATCAAGCTAGGAGGTACTTTTGGTAGATCAATATGTTCACCTACAGAGATTCTTTGGACAAACCAATGATATGGTTGGATGCAGAAATCAACAGTCTAAAGACCCATACCCTCAAAATATTTTAAGACATCAAGACACAAGAAATGGAGGGAATTTTACTGAGGTCACTCGGGCATTTTTACCAGTAATTTTATACTTAGACAATTTTTGCATTTTCCTGGACTGGAGCAATATGCCTGAAACATTGTTTTGGCAGACCCATAACTTCCTCCTCATACACTCCCAAGAAAAGTTGAGACCATGATTAGGTAGAAAAATCAACAAGCTACAGCCTGATACTATGGGGCAAGCATTTTCCTTAACCTATCAATTATTGCGGGCATTTTCCTGAGGCCACTTAAACTCGAGATTTCAACACTTAGCCAAATTTCACTTGTTCTTAATATGCAAAACAAGTTTTTTCTCACTTTGGAAGGTTTATATCTTGCAAATTTGACCATCATAAGTCAAACTAAAAGCATGGATGGATAACCACTTCAACAAGGAAAAGATCCATGTTACCCTTTAAATATTTTGATACACACACATAATATGGCAGACATTTGAAACTAGCTTTTTAAATTACTAATTGAACACACAAAAAATTGTCAAACCCTAGAGTAACATGATATTATTTTTCCATCAAATTGGAAGTGTGAGACACCCAATGGATAGAGGCCAACAAGGTGATTCCATCTAGATCGATTTCATCATTTGAAACTTCTTTCTCTCTCCTCGACGAGCATTTTTCTGGAGCAGTGCAAAGCAATCTAGGAGGCACTTTTGGAAGATCAATATGTTCACCTACAGAGACTCCTTGTACAAACCAATTATATGGTTGGATGCACCAATCAACAAAATAGAGACCCATATCCTCAAAATATTTTAAGACATCAACCACAGGAAATGGTGGGCATTTTACTGAGGTCACTCAGGAACTTTTACCAGTAATTTTATACTTAGACAATTTTTGCATTTTCATGGACTGGAGCAATCTTCCCGAGACATTATTGTTGGTGCCCACTTTCTCATTGTTTTTGGTCGATAAATAAACTCTGAATGACGGCTCTATCATCATTTTTGATATCATAAATTTCTCTTTTGCCATTTAGACCGCCGAATGGGACAGGTATGCATTTATTTATACATCCTATGAATGTTGGGAAAGATTCGTCTTATTTTGGTTTATTAACGATTATCTAGCTTGTTTAATGATGTTATTCTTATTTTACAGATGATGGCTCTCAATAGAACTTTCAATTAGGCGCTTACTAGAGTCATGTTCATTCATCCCGCCGTTCGGATGTGCATTCGATCCACAGACTCATTGGTTGAGGTATGCTCGAGTTGTTAAAAGATGAATTGGCACGTGGATTTTGTTCGCGATGTGGCTCTGGTGGTTTTTGAACTGGAGTTCTAGAATATCCTTCCTCCTGCACGCCCAACTTGACACCGCATCCATTTCTGCCCACGTCGAAGAGGAATTAACTCTCTAGCTATTGCGTAGGAGAATGACACCGTAGACCCTGGGGAACCTCCTGTGTGGTCTTGAGTCATCATGAAGCTGTTCCTTGGCATATGAGTTGTCATGAGATGCTGAGCAGAACCGTTTTTGGTTATGTGTTGTCAAGGGATGCTGGACAGAGTCGTTCTCCTATATTAAAGACTATCTTTTATTAGAAGCAGTCGACCACTGAAAGGGTCGACTTGCTCTCCAGATTGTAATCGTATATATAGGCATTCCCACTTTTGAAACTGGTTAAGTCTTGTCAAGATTTGTTGTGTATTGTTAAGTATTGTTTTCCATTTGACATGACTGAGACGGAGTCAGTCTTATTAGTCTTTCTCTGACTGCAAATGAACACAGGGATGCTGTAATGCTTTGTTAATTCAATATATATATATATATTTGTTCTGGCTTTGTGAAGATCTGGTAGCATGTATGGTGATTGATTAATAAAGACTTAGCCTCTTCTTGCTGAGATGGGCCCCTCAACGATCAGCAGTCTTCAGTCTATGTATATAGTTTGTATTTGTTCCTGCAGATAACATTGTGTTGTGTATTTCATCTTTGCATCTATATTATACATGATATCTACATCTTGAAATATAAATTGCTGTTCTGTTATTTACATGGATGAAATTTTTGTTATGTATTTTATTTTCACTCACGTTTTATTGTTTATATGAATGAAGAGCTCTATGTTATGTTATATTCATCTTGTGAGGTACTTATGTTAACAATGTTTGCAGCATACAATTAAGGGACTGGTTATGCTTAGGTTCAACTAAGTTTTCTCCATAGGATAGATCATATTTATTTCACCTCCTTTGCTTGATAGGTTAGATCGCATTCATCTCTTCTAGCTTACCTCTGTAGTCTTGCTTAAGGAATTTAGTTTACTTGAGTTCCTTTGGAATCAAGTTAGCTGAGTTTTTTGAGCCTTCCCATAGTTAGCTCCTCTCTTAAACTCTTTAGTTCTTCCTCAGTAGTATCAGAATTCCTCCAATCTCAAACTAAACTTGCTTTAGGATAAAGTAGAAATAGCTAGTCTTCCTCTTACATAGATCACTTCCTCCCTCACTCTATCCTCTAAGCAATCTACTCATTAATTCCTTTGCATTATAAGGTCATGTGCATTCACCAGCTAATAATTAAGTCATCCAAAATTCTTCCTTCCCTCAGCTTAAATCTTCTTCCTTCATTCAGACTGGCATACGAACTGTCATTCAGACAGGCATTCAGATTTTCATTCAGACCCTTATACTCTCTACATCATTTTAGCATCTTCAGAATCTAGTTTCTTCTGCCCATATGAGTATAATGCTTCTTGTTTCTGATTTAACAGTTTAGACATACTTTAACTTTGTTTTATGTTTATAAGTTCTTTAATGAAGTACTTCTTCCTTCTTCTCAATCTTCCTCTAAAGTAAAATTCTTCACATCTGATTTATTAAGTAGTGGTTCTTTCAGCTTTGTTTTAGATGGTTAATATTTTCACCTCTTCTAAGGTTGTTAAAATCTCTTCTATTGTCAAATTGGTATTTCATTCATACGAATATGTTCATGGCATAAAAGTGGATTATAATCAGATATTCTTATCAAAGTTTCCTGCTTGCTTTTATACTAATCAAGTTTTTCACTTGTTATCATATCAGCCTTTTATCACTTATGTATGGATGGAAATAAGTCATGTTATAGACCTAAGCTTTATCACACCTTCTCTTTTAATTAGAATTCAGCTCTTCTTCCATCACTTAATTCTTACATAGAATAGTGTAACTTGATATTGGTTTAATATGTTGGTTAGGTTAGCTTAGTAATTGTGTTGTTTAGAGTTTGACTCGGTTTTCATTTTGAAAGATCTTTTGATCTCTTCTTCATTAAATATCTCTGAGGTCTGACATGCTGAAATCTGAGATCCCTTTCTACCTAGGCATATATTTTGTCTCAACTCTAAGTCTACTGATCCTGGTCGATAATTAATATTAGGTGTTTCCTTGAGATATCTCACGCACCCAACATTTTGGCACCGTTGCCGGGGAGTTGAAGATAGGTAGAATATAATTAAAAGTAGATAGAATTTTCTTTCCAAAATTTAGAAATAGGCTGGTGGTGGGTAAGCGGTAAGACGAGAGGTAAGAACCTGCGCATCTGTTATAACAGGCATCCCCAAAACCCAGCAATTGTTATAATAAGTTTTCTAGTTATAATTTATGTTTCATGAATAGATCTAGAGATTTAGAGATAGTAACCAAAAACACCAAAATATTTACTATCACAGGGGTGCATCCTACCCTAGCTATTAACTTAATAAAAAAGTATCGGAACATAAACAAGGGGAATAGACTTACTAGGGAAACTATTTTAGGAACAAGGGGAACCATAGGGATCAATCCATAAGGGAACATTATTAAAAGGATCCTCCACATTCCATAAGAAGCAGAAAGGGAGAAACCTAGAGCAAAAATCCCACATGGATCAGGAAGATCATAATGAGATGAGACACAACATAGAAAAAGAAGAAACTCAAAACAAGGGAACTTTTGGATTCCCCATTTTAGAACCTACACGGGATGTAATCATTCCTCCTTCCCCACTACCTACCTTTTATGGGAAGGATAGTGAGAATCTGGATACCTTTTTGTTCGAATTTAACATCTTGTGTAGAATGTATGACTATCTACAAGAGGGCCAAAAGTTAAAATGTTTTCCCGCCACATTGAAAGGATCCGCTCTTTTATGGTTCAAAGGGTTAAGAGAATCTAGTATCAAGACTTGGGGAGACATGGAGACCACATTTATTTAAAAATATCAAGGTTATTATAGCTGAGAAGGTCACCTTGAGAGATCTCGCTATGTCCTGCATAAACAAAGATATAGTGACCCCCAAAAGGATACATTCTTCCCTAAGGAAATTTTGGAAGAATTGTTGAGAACTCTTAACCTTATTTATGACATGAGCAATAGAGGGAAAAGTAGGAGGTATTTTCAGGAGGCTTGTATTAGAAATATGAAAAACCCTGATAAAGTTACAAGGATAGAATTGGAAAGCCTGCTAGAAGACTTTACAAATGACATTTTAGAAGCTATGGACTCTCAACTAGATGCATCACAAGCTAAGAAGAAAGAGCATGCAATAAATAGTGTATTTTGCCACGGATGTAGAACCAAGCATCCTTGACAAGAATGTCTGTTGGATAAAATTTTAGTCTGTCACCCTTATAATCCAACCAACAACTCTTCACCATTTCTTGGTTTACAAGGCATAAGTGAAAACCTTGGAGAAACATCTAGGAGGTATTTGCAGCCTAGAGATCAGCTAACTTACCAGGATCTGTTATTACAAACCCCACCTTACTACCACCCTTATCAAACTCCTCAGCTATGGGATGCTTCAAATTGGAAGAAATGGCCACCTCAGAATACTCAGCAGCAACAATGGGCACATGGATGGAGAGAACAAGCCTATGCTCCATATCCCCCTCCCATGCCTAACTACCCTCATCCACCTAATATCCAACAAATTTTACCTGGATTTCCACCCCCTCCATTACTCCCTACCTCAGATCAACCTCCCCATATCCGAGACATGAAGTCTCCAAAACCCCCAATATTTCCTGCACAACTGATACCAATCCTTAACAATAAACCAACCCAAGATCTCAACAGCATTGGGTTACAACTCCTCCCATCTTATGTCATGACCACCACACTTGTCCATGATCTTCAATTACGATCTGGAAGAGTTGTGCAAGATCAACCCAAACCATCAGTTGTTATTCAAGAACCACAAGAGGAAATCAAACTAGTTGAAAAGGGACCTTCTCCTTCTCCTAGTTCTTGAGATTCAAAAAGGGGTTGTCTTTATTTGTACATATGTAGATATGTCTTTCCTTTGGTTTTTAATAAACAGGAGTCATTTTCTGACAGTTGATTATATGATCAATAAAACAAACATTTACCTCCAATTAGCTCAAAACTTACAGTAATAAAGAAGAAAAGACTCTTCTCCTCCCTTCAACGTTTTCATATATAGTTTCTATGTACATATAATTTTGCATAAAATTCAATAAATAATTTGCAATCTGGCCATAGGGATCACATCTTTAGCCTAACAAAGACATCAGTTGAAAAAGGAAATGCTCTGAAACTCATTTAATAATTCTAATGAAAAGTGAGCATAATCTCATCTCACCTTTAAAAACTACTTTTATGATTCCTTTTTTAAAACTTCATAACTTGCATGGTAATTGATTCAAATATACAAATTCATGATTTTCTATCAGCAGTTGCTTAAGACCTACTATAATCAATATAATTGTCAGAAATTTTCTCTCACCTATGAACGATTATATCACCTTGGACCCATTATTGAAACTTGTCTCTAAAGCACTCTTTAAAAAGTAAGCCTGAGGGTAAGTAATATTTCTACTTGTAGGGAACACTACTGAGTTTTTTGGAGAAGATGGATCAAGAAGTCAAAGACAACTTTAGGTTATTCTCTTTTTATATGATCAGTAATATAAGCCATTCTTGCTGAAAAGGCCTACTGGCAGCGGGGCAATATCAGGAAAAAGAGGTACAGTTAATACATTGTTATGCACATGGTTCATTACACAAACACAGGTACTGGCTAATTATCTGTAATATCAATTGAGAATGGCTGTAAAATAGACTTGGTCCTTGTCATCTAATTCAAATAATATCTAGGAAATTGTTATCCTAGAAGTGGGACCTATAATCATAGAGATCTAACAAACTCAAAGGTGAGCTTTATCTATATTCCTAAGATGATAAGAAATCTTTCAGAATGAGTCCTTGATGATTGGTTTTCCTATGGCATTTTTTTGAATCAATTACATCATTATTATTCACATGGTCTTAATTAGCACTGTTATTTATTTTTAATGAATTTGCATATATGAATCATTATTTCAGAGTTATGGCTAAACTTTTTAAGATTGAAAATCATATACTAACTAGTTCTGCCCCCTCTCTTCTATGGCCTGAGGACATGCCATATTCTCGGTTTGGGGGAGGATCATAATATTTTATGGTCTACTTATTTTTGACAATAGTCTAACCATTTTTATGTTAGATTTCTTCAAGGAAAATGCAGATCATCAAGAAAGAATTCCCTATGATAAAACATAAATTCCAGAAAAGCAAGGTTGCGATCATCCTTTGTTCACTAACAACTTTAAAACTTCCTGCAAAAAGTATCCACAGTCAGCATTTGTAAAACAAGCTCATATACAGACCAAAGTCTACATGAAGGGTTCACTAGTACACACTAGTACATATGGTCAAATTTGCCATGATTCTTCGTTGTAATTGCCATGAATTTTCGTCGCTATTGCAACGATTGGTGTTTCATTTTTTTGTGGAAACATATTCGTGGATATAGGGATGAAAATTCCCCATCGTGGCAATAGCAACGCTTCTTGCTGGGCACGTGTCAAGTATAGAATAGTTCTCAGATCTATGGAAGAGGAATCCATCCATGAAGTTGCGTCTCTATATCGGCGTTTAGCTTCTGCAAGTAATGTGTGTGGAAACATGTTTGCAGTTCCACGAATCATCATCTCAATTGCCACGCAGAGATCCACAAACTTTCGTGGCAGGCTTAGCACCTGCGTCGAAAGAATCTTACATTTTCCATGAATCCTCGTCCCAGTATCCACGAATAAATTCCCAAACTTTCGTTGTAGTTTCAGCACCTGCGTCAAAACAAGTTTACATTTCCATGAAACATCATCTCAGTATCGACGCAGAGATCCATAAACGTTCGTGGGAGGTTCAGCACCTGCGTCGAAACAAGTTTGCATTTCCACGAAACATCGTCTCAGTATCCATGCACTGATTCCCAAATTTTTGTGGCAGGTTCAACACCTACGTGGAAAGAGTTTCTATGGGCTACACGAGTGTTCATCGATATATCGACGATACCTGGACGTGTTCAAAAAAAAAGTTAATGCATCCAAAAAATTGTCACAACTTGTGACACTTGTCAATGAAACAATCAACAATCAATGCTACAAGGAGTATTCCAAACTATAATTTCTCACCTCATCACTCATTCATGAGGTATTTCAGGCCTAATAATATCCCAAGTACTAAGAGTTGTGCACAAAAGACCCTTCAAAGTTGCTCCTGGATGTGTTAAGTGGAAGGAAACCCTAAACAAGTGGCTTGATTAATACTATTGGCAAAAACATTATTTGAAAAATAAAGGAAAGACCTATACATAATTTTTGTAAACATGCATAAAGAATGAAATAAAATGTTAATACAACACTCGAGGAAAAGGCTCATTTATGTGCAAGATTGTGCAATCGTGCTTCTCTAGTAGAACTTTGGTATTTGGATGAAACATCACTGATTTCAATATTCCTCATAAATTCTTCTAGATTTTAAATAAGATTTCACTCCTCTATTTGTATGTATCGTTGCCTTAATTCCAATTCTAAATAATATCAAGTTGAATGCTTCCAATGATTTCAATAGTTCCTACATATTGAAACCATATCCCAAAAATTCAAAGTTAGACAAAAAGTGCTCATGTGATAATCACAACACTCGTAAGTTAAAAGACATTCCAGAGGAAAATTGCAATTTTCAGTATCACATGAGAATTTCTTATATGTATCTCCCTCATAAGTTGGATCCGTGTGTTAGGTATTATCAAGGTTTGTTAAGCTTGTGAAGAATTTTCATTGAAATTAATTCATTATTTGGGGTCAAGGGTACAAGCAAAGTATCCATATAAGATATCAAAATGAACAATTTCCAAAGGTGGTGCGTTCTCTTTCCTTTTGTCAAAGTTTGACCAGTGATAGGATTTCTAAGAGATGAATGACAACTAATATTTTATATATACTACCAACTCTATGATAATCTCTTAATAGGAAAATGCTCTAACAAAATTCAAAGATTTTAATGAACAATAACATGTACTTGGGTAAACATTTTCTGGTTTGAATTACAGCCTACCAATTTTGTTGTTGTGGACAACAAGATCATAAGCAGAGTAAAATGACACTTACTGATGATGACAAGGACATTCACTCTCTCATTTTTGCATCTACTTCTACTTCAAGTATAAAGCAGTATCTTTCTCTGTCAAGGTTTACCCCCTCTCATTTATTATTATTTTCATTCGTATTCTTTTTTTGGGCATTTAAAGTTGCCTTGGCACTCCCACACTATAACTATGACTTGTACTCTCTAGTCCCATTGACCTATTTTGGTCATTTATGGATCAAGTGTTGGCAATAAGAAAGATGGTGCCTATGCATTCAAGGGGAGAAAAATGTCCTTTTCCTCCACAAAGTTCTCATATTCCCCAGAGAACAAAACCCTAGGAGTAGCCTCTCAATTTGTGATTGAGTTGCAGGGTTCTACTTTCAAGGTTGTTTCTGAATTGATGTAGAAATCCCTTCTAGATCTAGATGTGCTAAGCCATTTGAAATGCAAGTGTTGTAATCATGTTCCTTCAAATATGAGTTAAGGCAAGTGGAAATCTCTTTCATTCATAATCAACACCAAAATCTGGCAATTTTTTAGCAAGATAAATGGAAGAAACCCAAGAATTTATTATAAGGTCAAGAAATGTTTTGGAATCCTTGTAAGATCACAAGGAAAATGCATTGATCCATAGATTTATTGGCATATGGACCTGAGCAGATTATCTAGTGCCTTGGATACAAGAAAATTGGACCCCAATTTGTTTCTGTTAGTTTTTTTTCTAGGGGGTTTTCATCATCTACTTCAAAAATATGAAAGACAGAAAACACATCTTAAAGGATGTACCAGGTTCCCTGTTTCTGGGTCAGGTCTTGCATATTTTTTAAACCTTTGGTTTCTAGACTTTGACCCTACAAATACGACTATCTCCCACATTGGAAATATAAACAAATCCACCACAAACCACCCCTACTAAACAACAAGAACCAACTGTTGCAAGCTGTGGCTTTATAGGCCATGACTTTGTAACAAGAGACAAGCAGTGGAGATCCTTGTGCATATAAGAGAGTGTTTTCTTTTTTTCTTCACATAGAGAGTGTTTCCTTGTGTCCTTTGAATAATCATAAGGCTTAAACAACATTTTGCAATGTATGATAAATTCAAAACTGCCATATCAACAAATTATAATATTGAGTTACACTGACAAGCAAACTAAAATGATAAACTAATATTCAGTAACATGTAATAAAATAAACATATATATCATATAACAAAAAGAGAGATATAGTTGAAGATACCAACCTAGGTTTGAAACCATTCTTGAAACTATACCCAGAAGTGTTACTTTCAGAAAAGACTGTTTATGCCTCAAAGAGGCCAGTCTTCTCTAGGAACCAACTGAACCTACAAGAGGGTGTGTACAAACCAGAGAGAGAGAAATGACTGGTGTTGATTAGTTCAATGACAGTCAAGCATAGTACATAAATCAAAATAAATAAAGTCACAAAAATTATAAACTTCAACCAAGTCTCAGCAGAAGAGAAGTTATTATCAGCACACCTCAACTGATCACAGGTGATCAAAGTCAAGTACTCTATAAGACCAAAAATTCAACAAGGTGGTATAAAAAAAATGAAGGAGGTTGAATGACTGCATTAACCACAAGTCAAAGAAAAGGTACCACAAGTCCAATAATAACTCAATCAAGGTGGGGAAGGTACAACAAGTATTTAATAACTCAATTAGTAATAGGTAATAAAATAAACATATTGATCATATAACAATAAGAGAGGTATACTTGAAGATCTCCACATCCACATTAAACCAAAAATCAGATCTGAAGTCTTGGTACAAATATAAACAATGGTCATAACAATATAAGTGTGGGTATTAGAAGACCCATGACCTTCAGAGCCAAGGGTATGCTCCAAATGTGGCCAAACAACCATAGTACTCTATAAGAGAAAAACTTCAACAAGGTGGTTTTAAAAAAGTTACTCAAGGAGGGTAAATGACCCCAGTAAACACAAATGAAAGATAAGGTACCACAAGACCAATCATAGCTCAATCAAGGTGGGGAAGGTACAACCAGTCATATCTCTCTCAAATGTACAACCGTTCTATATAACCTGAAAGTTCATCATCACAGTATATGGAAGGGTGGTGGGATGCCAAATAAATATATCCCTCATTTGTCTCAACAGTAAAATAATTTACAACACAATTTTGTTCTCTATCAACTTCAACACTCCTCTGTGGTCCCTGTGCTGATGTTGGTCCTCGGGCAGTAATCTTATAACATAATTTTCATCTCTTTCACTAGCAGTTGATAAAATAAACATATTGAACATATAACAATAAGAGAGGTATATTTGAAGATCTCCACGTCAACATTTAACCAAAAATCATATCTGAAGTGTGGTACTATTTCTGAATAGCGCTAAAGCAACAGTAAAATATTTTACAACATAAATTTGATCTCTATCAACTTCAGCACTCCTTTGTGGTCTCTGTGCTGAAGTTGGTCCTCAAGATGTAATGGGCAGTGATCTTATAATATAATTTTCATCTCTTTCACTAACAATTGATAAAATAAACATATTGGTCATATAACAATAAGAGAGGTATAGTTGAATATCTCCACGTCAACATTTAACCAAAATCCATATTTAAAGTGTGGTACTATTTCTGAATAGCGCTAAAGCAATAGTAAAATATTTTGCAACATAAATTTGATCTCTATCAACTTCAGCACTCCTCTCTGGTCCCTATGTTGAAGTTGGTCCTCAAGATGTAATGAAAAGTAATCAAATTATAAATAGTGATGATCATCAAAGTCATGATGAACATATCTAATATATCTAATATAAAGAGAATCAATTTTTCAGACTAATATATCTAGATGCAACACATATAGGAGTGATGATGTGTGAGAAAACACAAAATTTGAATATTAAAATACACACTAATTATAAACAAGCATACAATGACTTGTGATGACATTTAAATTTAAAATTCAAATTCTAAGAAAATAAAAGATATAAATGGGAAAATCCGTAAGAGCATTACATAAAAGATAAGTACCTCATAACTATACCAAATAAAAGTTATCTATGTTACATACTGACAATGTTTCATACAAACAACATCGATATCCATCAAAATAGAAGTCATGAATTTAAGTTGCATCTAATTTTTTGTTGATTTATGTTTTTTTGCATTGAAAAAAATTGTGAGTACGGTGTCACAATCATCAATTGGCGCAGTATTTACTACAATATCTCCTATTATTGTTTGTTTTTCCATGCCCTCATTTATTCCACTTCTTGTACGTCGTTGAGCAGGGTGTGGAGGCAATTTTAAAGGGGTGTGAACCGCAACAACGGAAATGAGCATATATATATGGCGTTGAATTATTATTGAAATAAATATTTCATTATTTTGATTAAAATTACAATATTTCTCTTTACCAGTCTCTGTAGATGTGACAACTGGGGTGTTAATTGGAGGTCTAGTTGCTTCCTCTTGTATTTCATGCTCTTGAGCTTCATGGTCTTCCATTGAAAGAAGAAAATTTATAACTATACGTCAGGAAATATATATATCTAATCGTAGTAGATATTTCTATTTCCAAAGCATACATACCAGAATGGACACTATGCTCCACACTATCATGGGACATGTTCACCCCAACATCAACTTGTACTTGATGAGTACCGCTAGATTCACTACTGCGGTTGCATTATTGCTTAAAAACAAACATAAATTTTTATTTATGGGTGATATAATGAGAATGACTGAATAAACTTTAATAGTATACTACAATTGGTGATATACCTGCATTTGCGTCATTGGGGAGATTGGAGTCTGCCCGAATCTTTTCCGATGTTCAACCACACTTTTAAAACCAAACTTGAAACCAAGCTTTAGGTCTTCCTCGGTGGAAACAGCTTGGAACGTATTTCCCTACAATGCATGATAACACATTTTAAAATTTCCAGTATCAAAATCAGATATTTGTTCGGTACTATTAAATAAATATTCCCAACAATTAATCATTTAATACTTATGCTTCTTGCTCTTAGTTTTCTATAGCCACACTGGCCCATTCTATGTTGCTCGTGCTTTCCCATTCTAGACTTGGTTGCTTTGGAGGTGTTAGGTAGCCTATATATGAAAATTTTGAAAAACCTTAGATATAAAAAATCTTACTTAAAACAAAAAAGAAAAAAATAATTGAGCTTATTTCAGTAAATAGATGATATATGTTGTACCTTGCTTTACCAGGCCATGGTTGTATTCCTTGTTTTTTTATCAAGTTCTCCTTTGCATCATCTATGAGTGCCTTCCACTCTTTCTCCTGAACCATGGGAGGGCGCTCATGCTTGAGGTCAGCTTGCAATCTTTCCCTATATTGGGCCTTGGTATATTTCAAATTCTCATCGGCTAACCATGCAACAACTTTCCTATTGAAAGTATTACCGAACAAGTTGACCATGTGGTCCATCAATTCAGCTCTCTTATTGCTATCTTGGCTATTCCACCGTGTGCGAATGGTGGGGCCAAACAACTCCAAGGCTTTTTCATTCAAATGCCTATAGACGACATTGTTTCCTGCAAAAATATGTCATCCATTCATTTATAATAATTTCAACGTATGTCTATTTCAATTTCATGATTAAAATCAATAAATTAATTAATAAATACTTGCAATCTTCTGAACCTTGATAGGGAACACAAGAGTCATCCACCAGAAAGGTGAGATCTAGTGATCCGGTGCTTTTAACTCGTGCTACTCTAGGAAAAATTTCCTGGTCATCTACAATACGTTCATCTCCAGAGTCATGTGGAGTCCTAGGATCCGTCTCATCATGCTCTGGCATGGCATCATGCTCCGTCATGGCATCATGCACCCTCTCATTAGTGCCCGCGTCATCAATGGATTCAAGGCCAACCGCAGGAGTGGAAAAAAGCCTCATTGGTACATTGCTTCTTTTTTGTTGCATTGGACCATCACTACTACCTATACCTGTCTCGGCAGGATCTGATCTAGTCACATGTTTTAAAAATTCCTACAAACAATAAACTTTACTTTATCAGATCACTTGGAAAAATAAAAAACATAATATCAAATATGAAATCATGTCATAGCTTAAAAAAATTGTGAAGATGGCACTTACCCCATAAGATTGTATTTCATTTTGCAGCTATTGAATCCTTTCCCTGTTCTCTTGTGTCAAGGGCTTTTTTCAAGCCAAGGCAAGCATTTCTATGTTTTCCTTTTTCAAGGTTGTTCTAAAAGTGTGTAGTGGGTCAGTGGAATAGAAAATGTCTTCCTCAAACCCCTCATCATCCAGATCGGGTGCACGTGACTAAATTCATCAAACAATAATTTAAATTAAGCAATATAATTTTAACATCATTCAAATATTGATATTGTGATGAAAATTAAGTTACTATTATGCACTAACACTTACCTGACGTGGTGTTATGGCCGATGAGTGTCCACGATCAACCGGCACCATGGAAGCAGCAGGTGCCTTTCCACGGTCCTGAATGAACCATAACACCATAATAATGTCAGAAAAATGAAACAATAATCCATCATAAGCTTAGAATAATGTGAATGTCAGTAGTGGACATTGAATGTTAACATACTGAATCAAAACATTTAGTTATTGTACGTAACACTTACCTGACGGGCCATAGAGTGTGACCTTCCACTGTCTCCCTCGACCATGGAAGCAGTAGGTGCCTTTCCAATGGCGCCACCCTGACATAATAAATCAATAAATAAACGTTTACCTCGTACTAAATATTTGTAACATAAACAAAAATGAGATATTGCATTAATATTCATTTTTACCTCGAAAGTAGAAGATACATGTTCTGTTGCATGTTGATGTGCAAACTCCTGCCACAGTTTAATGAGCATGCTATCATATGGAAATATTAGCAATAAGCACGGAAAAAGTGAATGCCAACATTGAATATCGGAACATCTTGTTATTGTAGTCATATTTATTTGCTATATTTAACTTTTACCTCACAAGGCGTAGATTCTAACCTTCCACGGTCACCCTGGATCATGGAAGCAGCATGTGCCTTTCCACTGCCTCCACCCTAATCAAACGCCAATAGTCAATGATTGCATCATAAACAAAAATGAGATATTCATAGCAGTGTAATCACCATATAATCACATGGAAATATTCATAATAAGCATGAATCAAGCGAATGAGAACAGTGGAAATCGAATGTTAACAGAAAAAAATGAAACATTCAGTTATTGTAGTCATGTTTAGTTACTACATTTAGCATTTACCTGATGAGGCATATTTTCTGATGGTCCACAGTTCCCCTGGACCGCGGAAGGCACATATATTCTATTTAAGTTGTAATCGATCAACAACTCTTCACTTGCATGTATTGTTTTGATTGCACATACAAATATACGATGATGTTCCCATGCCTCGAATTCGCAATTTGGCTACTTATTTGTTGTCACTGGTCGTGTACTATTTATAAAGCCAACAACGTTTCCGAACGCTCTTGGTCTCCCATCAATATACATAGTCGCCCCTTTGTTTTTATTGTTTTCTGCTATTTGAATATAATTCGTGGCAACTATGTATCTCCGCATACTTTGAGTATATTGGACCAAGATCAACCAGTTATTGTATCTGTATAGTGGTCCTACACACTCCATCAATTCAGTTACATTGCCATAGAGGACCTTTATTCCATCCATGGAAAATAGCCCCAATCCATGTAAGGACGAAGGAGCGATGCGATACATCCTCCCATTGATGAGGAAATCTGTGTCCACTTGTGATAGCATATTAGGTACCCATCGTTGGACTAGATGTTTATACCTCAATGGCAAATCAATGTCTCCTATGCTCTCAGCATCATAATTACACGACCCACCATTGGCAATTAATATTTCATGTGTCTATAAAATCTTTTCCTTATCTTTTTAGATCTAGTTGATATAAATCCGGTAGATCTAGTACAACTCGATTCACTTTCAACCTCTCAGAGTATATCTTCATCATCACTTGAGGAAGATAGATTTGACAGATACCTATTTGGTGGTACCTACACTCCATAAAACAAGAATAAACAAGACGAGGTTTTCTCTCTTCTTTGAAAGTACACATTTACTTCCCTCAAATCTGAGGCTTAGGAGGGACATGCCGAACCCTAGTTGATGTACTAGTGTTACAAATCTAACCTGAATTGTTTGGTATCGGGAGGACGATTTGTGGCAGGAAGAGACCAAGTTACAGTGCCATAACAAGTTGTCAATACGACACCACATTCATCACTGTAGGATGTGAGCTCTTTTGTGGACTGAGTTTGCGTATTTGGGGGTCTTTTTCTCTTGTGGGTAGAACAAAACCACCGGGGACAACAAATTAAGGAAGTTACCTAGCATATCACCCAGTTTTGGTCCTTCCAACACTGTTGGCCATATTATTGGCAGCCTACCCTCTTTCTTTGAATGGCATATTTTTGGGATCCTACCCTTCATTTTTAAATTTACATGCTGGTATTTTATGCTAATGCATATGAAAACTATTTGTTAGTGAACTGTTTGGAAAAATCACTCAACTAAGAAACATTAATTGACTATAAATCAGCCCAACAAACCATAACTACATTGAGAGGGTCCACTCAGGAGTACATTGCAGCAGTGTTCGCAATTTTTTCATGTCAATACATCTTAACCAAACAATCAGTAAAATACTACAGTAGAGAATGCAAAATACATCAGCTAACTTAGGTGAAATATTACACCTTACACATGTTGCAAATTTCAAATTCATGCAAATTGGCACTCAAACAGCCATGAGAAATTTGATTTTCAAAGACTATTTTCACTCTAGCAGAATCCCTCTACATATAATTAGATTCTCACTCGGAAATCACTATTACACAGTAGTAGAACCACTCTACTAACTCTATCTCACATTATAGCAGAATCCTTTTACCAAAATTGAGTGAGCTAGAACAGCTGATGTAACACAATATGCTAACATATTAGAAATTTGTAGATGTAATCACATTCTATGTTTTTAGCTATGGAAAAGAGAAATTACACAGCTTGGTATACACACATGCTTCTCACTCAAAAACCATATTATCATACAGTAGCATAATCAATATACTACTCTATCTCACTCTAGCATAATCCCTCTACATAAATGCTTATCACTCAAAAACCACTATTACACAGTGGTAGAACCACTCTACTAACTCTAGATCACTTTATAGAAGATTCCTTTTACAAAAACTGAGTTATCCAGAACAACTCATGTAACACAATCTTCTAACATACTAGAAATTTGTAGATGTAATCACATTCTTTGCTTTAGCTATGGAAAATATAAATTACACAACTTGGTATATCCCTATACCATGATGAACAATCCTCCGACTTACAAGTTTTCATTCTATTGGATCGAGATCTATTAGACCACCAAATGGATAGAAAGAAATTTCAAATTGTACATGCAATTTGAGGGGTAAGAATTAGCGTTATCAATAATTTGGGCATGAGCATTTCCCATCCTTGACAAGCTACAACAATAATTAAACATATATGGGCAATGTTTTGAACATTAGTAGACACATTTCACCTTCTAGCAGCCTCATCATTTAGTTCTGGGCCAGTTTTGTGGATGTGAGGTAGTTTTGGGCGCAAATTAAGACTATCCATGTCTTCTTACAACATGAGACGCTTGCAAAATTTGAGGTATGGAAAGGCTAAGAGAATAAATCATGGGTGTGTTCAGTGGATTTTGGATAAGTATGAAACTTTTCATCGGATTTGCTCTGGCTACAACAAACTCCTGCAATATGTAGTAATTGGGCATCATGCCTTCCAATACAAACTTTTAGCACAAGTGACCATAATAATCACAAGTCAGCTACGTGGGCATCATCGCTTATTATTTATTTATTTATCCTAATGGTGTCAATGACCTTTTTAATAGACTGTTATTAAGGTTTCTATGCCTCCAAATAACTACAAGATATGCCAAATAAGGGGAGCACTCTAGTCTCACAGGCAAGCAAACAACCGAAGGATGCCACCTCAGCACCTGATAGTCAAAATCATAGAGGTCATTGATACTATTAGGATAAATAATTAAATAACAACATTCGGGACCAATGGGTTAGTTGCAATTAAATGTGTGGGGAATGTAACGTAAGACCCTCAAACAACCCTTATACACCACATGTGCTTGATGCAAACATTCAAATCCTTGACAATTTAAGCCTTAACTTAAGTGAAATCAACAAGAGATATAAGTGTTGGAAACAACCAAACCATGACTACAATGATAGCTGAAAATCTAATGTGCAATAAGACAATTTTGAAAATTCGAAAACACCATGCATACAAAGAAGAAATGAACTCCATGTTCAAGTCTCATGATGAATAGGATTGTCATTGATGACAACATAAAAGTAACTAACCATTCTGGAAAACATCTAAAAGTTTTTATGGCTTTCAAAAGTAAGGTCTAAAAGTTTTTATGACTTTCTTTTCAATCTTTATGACAATTGGAATGGATAGGCCCCACTCATAGCCAAATACTTTTGAGATATTTACAACTCATCGGAGTATGGGGGACCATATAATTCTCGAAAGACATTGAATTCCAAAACCCATGCCTTTGAATAAATAGATCTCAGGACCACGCATCTATTCTGATGCATGTGGATGTCTATGTGGGTTTTGACAAGCCATTGTCATTCGTTTTTAACGTAGTACCCAAGGATTTGAGCCTCAGTAATATTTTTTTGCAAAATATCTTTGACCTATTTGAGATATTCTCCAACTTCCCGTTTTAGATTATAAATAGCAACTGGATCTAATGGTGTCAAGTTGATGTCGAATGACCACCACCAGTCTGTAGTCCAATCAGGGACCAACCATCCAGGATCCTCAAGGATATGTGTCATTTGAGGTCTAAACTTTAGCATGGTATAATATGTTCTATCTGTATTTTCTTTTCTCAAGAATTTCCACCATAATTTTTTATATTTTTCATAAGTGTGTGTAGTACTTGGAAACTGGAGACTAGTATCTTGATGCGGCCATGCTTCCAAAGAACGTATCCGGTTAATACAGAAGTATTGCTGGTCTAGTCGTAGCCCGGGGTGAGGTGTAGAGCCCTTCGTCGAGATTAAGTTAAGATCATGGTATAGGTGAGTTAACCAATTGCTTGCATCAGCTGCTTTTCTCAGGCAATTGTTGTAATTCATCTCTGGTACAATACGGGATCCCATAGGCATTCTTTTGAGTTCTAGCACTAGTCTAATAAGAGCATCAGATCCCTGTAAGTTAGCATCTAATACTTCAGCATGTCTCAACTCCCACCTAGGTTTCCAGTCTTGCATATAATCCAACCAACTCATATTATCATTGATAGTATAGATATGATTTTTTCCTCTGGCCCAAGCAGAGATTTTCATTTTTACTTGTGGGTTATGGGCCCACTGGATTCCGCTTTGACCTTCTATGCTCGCTTGCATCAGGCTCGTTTGTTTCAAGCTCGCTTGTTATAAATTAACAACATGCTCTTGTGTCAAATATTCTCTTATTAGTAACCATTGTGGTACTTTGGTGCAAATGTTTTTCCTAACTCATTGTTTGTCCATATTGTGTGCCTAGTGCCACCTGTCTATGTCAATGCATAAATCAACCTCTTCTTGGTTTGTGGTTCTAGTTGGCCTTGTTTTGGGACTTGTAGTGTTCTCTAATGTCGCAGCCATAGTAATTGACACATTAAAACACCTTATATCTAAGCCCAAGGAGAATCAAGATTCAGAGTCAAATCACAGTGGCTAGTACCTCGTAGTCGTCAGTCATCACTCGTCACCTTGCAAAGGTAAGCAGTGAGTGCATGACATGAGTGAGTGGATGACTGAGTTTAACAAGGCTGATTTCCTTCCGAATGTTGTTATTTAATTATTTATCCTAATGGTGTTAATGAACTTTTTAATATATTGTTAAAATGCTTTCTATGCCTCCAAATATGTACAAAATATGCCGAATAAGGGGAGCAATGTAGTCTCCCAGGCAAGCAAACAATCGAGCCTTAAGTTTCCTGGAGTAGAATAGCAGCGAAGCAAGAGCACTTGAACATGAGAGTGAGTTCTTACACTCATATTTTCTCTTCATACCCCATCTTAGAAGCTCATATCAAAAGATGAACAAGGATAAGGTTGAGTCTACGGAGGCCAATCTTAAGTTGTAGCATGAGTTTTCAACATACTTTGCAATGTGCCTCAAATTAGATCAATCACACCATGCAAAACTCGAGTCGAGACTCTCATCAATTGAGAAGGGCTTATAACATGAATACTAGAACACTAATTGATTCCGTCTATGACATAATGGACAATTTATGAGACCCAAATTGAAAGATGACCAACATCCAATTATTTTATCATGAAGAAGTATCTACTCCATTGAATCGAGGATAATCGACAATGGGAAAATCGCTAATGAATTTACATCCATTGTTGTATGCCATTTTACTAATTGCAATCATCCACTCGACCTGATCATATTTTTGCAATGGACTGTCCAGTCGATTACACTGTAATTTGTGTAGTGATTCCATAAATTGGGAAAGATGTAAAATAAAGCTGCATCTAGAATGAAAGGCACATAAAGACAGTCAACTTTCAACAGATTGAAAACAATTGGAAATTTGGGATGGGACTGAAAAGCTCAAGCATTGGCATCATAGTGATGAATATTATGAAGAGTCTGCATTCTCATGATAGATATTATACAGAGACAGAGAGTTATTCCAACTTCACAGCAATGCACAGGTTCTCACTACACATTCAACTAGAGCCACAGAAATAGAGATAGTGAGCAATTTAAAATGCCCGCTAAAGGTTTGAGGTGATGAAGGATGTTAAGAATTTATTGATTTTTTTGCACAAAACTAAGAAGGCTATGGAGATCCTCCACCCCCTCTTCAAGTGGAAACCATAAGGAGTAGTCCAATGCTTCGACATGGTGGATTTTAATTGACATAATATTCAACCAGTATTTGTTTGTACGCCTTGTCCAGAGCTAATATAAATTTAAATTTTGTTTTGTTGTGCAGGGTAAACGGAGATAATCTAAGTAGAGTTTGGCATTGTCAATATGTCTCAGCAGATGTTGGGGGGTCATTTGAAACATGCGAATAAAGAGGTGAGAGTGACCAGCGAGAAGGGTAGGAAGGACTGGGAATTACCAAACCATCACTATGTTGAATTAATGAGAGACCTACAGTAGGTGCTGCCCTGACGAGGTGGGCACCAAGGACGGGATTGCTGAAGACAATGACGGGGATTGTAGAAGAAGGTGATAAAGTTGTCTATGTGATAAAATAGTCTTAACGCCAAGCAAAATTCTCGAAGCATTAGACTACTCCATGAACAATCTAACATAGAGGGAATTTACAAGCAGATGAAACTGATGTGAGTCTGTTTTTAATAACATTTCCCATAATAATCACTAGAGGGAAATGAACACAAGTGCATATTTTCTTATTTCAAAAGGAATACAATTTACATCTTACTCAAGTTTTCTTATGGAATCTATTGATGGTGTTCAAAGCAGTGATATCCATAGCACTTTCAGGGCTAAAAGTTGAAATTCAAGACCTCGTTTGAAGCAATCACATTAATATCGCAAATTAAAATAGCTATCATATCCAAAACCTACGTGAAAATCCAAATGATCTTAATATACCAAATGATAATTCACATCTTGAGCATCGATACCCAGAAACATAGTGTTTTATTTTAAAAAATTATTAAAATTTTCACATATAACTTGGAAAGCAATCTGGTTCAAATTCCAAAACCAAAATCTAAAAGATAGGCACAATATGATTGAGACAATCATTCCTCTATGGCCATGAAGGTTAAACTATGCCTTTGAATCATGGGAAAACAACCTAAGAAATGCTTGCAGGACAACAGAAAAGCCTCAAACTCTCACCAGCTCAAATCAAGAGAATGTGGCAAAAGGCGGAGATACAAAACTGCTTAAACCAAAATTAGGATTACAGCAAAGCTCCAAACTCACATCAGCTCAAACCAAGGAGAATGTTGCTACTAGCAGAGATATTTAAAACTGCTTAAAATCAAAATTAAATTGCAGGCATAAACACCCTCAATATGTGATAATGAGCACATATCTAATTCACATTCCTAGAATCCACTTGCACCAAAATATCCAAATAAAACTGGTTTGCAACTGTTTTCGAAAACCCTATCAATGAACTTTGGATCACTATTTATGTGTTAAATATAACTATAGCCTTTACATCAATCAACAACAAGCATTCCATGTCTGTTGGTTTCGTTATAAAATAAAAACCACCCAATTAACAAATGAAATCAACAACACCTAATTCGCACCCAAAAATGTAGAAATTCAACTCAATAGAGGAGGGTTTCCACTTACGGTTGCCATTGAGGGTCTGCCAGGATATGGAGACATGGCCGGAGCGGGTGCCACCAAAGAACCCAATTCAAGAGTGCTCATTGCAAATCCAAATGAGGACAAGATCAGAGCGGGTGCAACCAAAAGCCCAAAGGAATGCACGGTGCAGACTTGTAGACAACCGGACCGGGTGCCACCAAAATCCCAAAGGAACACGCATAGTGAAGGAGGTCAAGGCCCAAGAGCCAGTTGCAGGGGGTGCCGTCAAACCCAACAGTTGCAGGGGGGTGCCGTCGAAGCCAACACAACAATAGAGCTCATGCGAGAGGTATGAAAGCACAATGAAGGAGGTCCCGACCCAAGAGCTGGTTGCAGGGGGGTGCCATCAAACCCAACAGTTGCAGGGGGGTGCCGTCGAAGCCAACACAACAACAAAGCTCATGCGATAGGTATGAAAGCAGAGTGAAGGAGGTCATGGCCAAAGAGATGGTTGCAGGGGGGTGTTGTCGAACCCAATAGTTGCAGGGGGTTCCCACATCGAAACAAACAATGCAACAGAGCTCATGCGACAACGACATGTATCAATTGTTTTGCAGTTACCTTTTTTTCTTGTTTAAACAATAATATAATATATTAATAATTGTATTGTATTATATATTATATATTAATAATTGTATTAATTATTGTATTGTATTATATATTAATAATTGTATTGTATTAGGATTAATAATTGTATTGTATTATTAATATAATTATATTGTGATATTAATAATTCATAATGGAAAATATACTATTGAAGGTATGAATTCTCACAAAAGGCGCAACAGTTAGCGTGGCCATGATGATTCACAATGATTCTGGGAGGTAACTCATTAACCAATGTTGTATTCCTAATAAGTTGTAGAGAAATTTGGGAGAGAGTAGACTCAGATCCCCGTACCTCAAAGGCCAATGGAGTAACCACCCATGAAATTAAGAAAATTCCAAAAATCCCTTGCCAACGTTGGGCCACCTTTGACTATCGAATGAAGGCCACGTGACAATCCTCATGCAAATTGACACACACACATAGGGTCGTTCCATCCTTGCACCGTTCAAATGGAAATTGCAATAGGATTTGTGGTATGGAACACGATGGATCTCTCTCCCATTAATTCGATGGTGCATGTACTTTGTCTATTGACGCTTGCCTTGGTTGGACGGATGTTTCATGGAGTATTTGTATGGGTTTAAATTTTTTGGGAGGTGGCATTGCATCCACCCATCTATTTTTTATACCACGCCTATTGGCATATTGCAAGCTTAATTTGATAAATAATAAACTACATAATTTAGTCATTTGAGAATGTGCAAGAAATCAACGAATTGAAAATATTTATCAACTCTTACACTCCTAGGAGATTCATTTTCAAGTTGGGGTCATGAGGAAGAATGATAAAGACTATATGAAGAAGAATGATAAAGCTAACATTTTTTACTAACCATTATTTAAATAAAATTAAACACATGTCAAATATTTTTGATAACTTACATAAATGAATTATAAAATATCAAACACATTTCTTCATACATAAAAGCTCTATATATTACCAAACTTGGATTGTTTGTATCACTAATCCCAACAAAATATTTGACACACTTAAAAAAATATTTAACACCAAGAACACTCGCATATTTTTCAAATTTAACCCACACACATATAAAAACACTCTTCACCACAAATAACGCATTTATATTTATAGTTTATAACACCACATTGGCATTCATTTCGATTAGCGACATAAGATCCCATTGTTTGTCATCTATTTAAGTTTTCATAATTTCATTTGGAAGTAATTTTGTATTTTCCACGGTTAATTACCACCATCAAATAAGCCTATAAGCACACATATTTTGCACAATATAACTTTACAAGGTTAGTGTAGTGGAAACTTCCTCAGAGACCAATCAGTAGCCATGCCAAGGTTGTCCAAATTTGAGGTAAATATCACTCGCTATTACTAGTTAATCTATCATTGCATTAAAAATAGGAACATTGATGACTGACAATATTGTTCATAATATTATATTGACAATTTAAGTTACCAATCCATTTGTATAAAACTTATGATAATTGTTCTAATATGAAATAACCCAAGAATTAACACATAAATATAGATAACTTCATTTTGTATCTTGCTCAATCGACACTGCAGCTTCGATTCAAATTACCATTAACACTACAACATCCAGGAACAACCACGCTACTACACATGTAGAACATAATTAGATTAGAAAACTAATTTTCAAATATAACCAAGTTAATCAACAAAATGAACATATGGTGAGTGAATTTACATTAACCTAAAAACATTGCATACCTCTACTTTTTAACAATTAAATGTCATTCATCTTCGTCTTCATCCAACTCAACATCTGTATCAAGATCTGGTTCTGAATATATATTGATGAAAGGATCATTCACATCGTCTTCAGCATCAAAGTCATCTTCGCTAATATAGTCATCCATATCATCAATGAGATCATCATCTGCTGCATTTGCATGATCAACCTCTTCAACTTCTTCATCTAACACATCGACTATATCTTGATCTGAACCATCATTATCGTCTTCTTCTTCATGATTATCTTCATCATCTAGTACATGATTATACTTTATTGGTCTTCCTCTTGGATCGTATTGAACAATGTATGACCAACCTGCTTTACCTGGTACCTCGGAGTAGTAGACTTGCTCACATTGACTTTGAAGAACATAAGGCTCTGTACCCGGTTCAAATGCCCTTGTATTAACCATGGTAAATCCATTAGCATACTCAATAACAGTTCTTTCAGGATCACGTTCATGCATCCATAGCCTGTACCACTTCACCTCAAAGAAAACTATTTTAAAGGAATTAAAATCACAGTCAATAATGTCCTCCAAATGCCCATAGTACCTATTCTCGGTTTCTTCTGGATGTCTAGATCACTTCTAGAGGAAACATTGGTGACCTTAAACACTGCAGTTATCCCACAATCCCAGGTTTTCCTGTTATCATCCAACTTTTTTATACGAAATTTATGACCATTACACCACATAGCCTTGTGATGTTTCAACTGCAACATTGGCAACAGGTTAAAAATACATTGACAATTAATAAAATTCATATAGGAGTTAGTAAATATAATTGAAAACTAAAACAAACGAAATGTAATTGGAAAAATGGATCGAAGTAACTAGAAATAATGTGGGTAAAAAATTTACTTGCCTTTTTATCTTTTAAACCATACACTAAATCAACTTCACTTTGCGACGTAAGGTCTGGAATTTTATGTCGAAGACGATGAGCTATTTTAATCATGTTACTGGCCCCTTCCCATGATAACCTACCGAAGAATTATTCACAATCTTTTATCCAATGCCTCATCGAATCAAGGTTGTTTCCAATGTATAAATGTAAAGCATCCCACACTCGACCAACTATGGGATAAAATAACAATTCAACATCATTAATTAGATCATCAAAGGCACATATAAGTTTAATATAGTTGAAAATGCATAATTATTAAAAAGAGTTAAAAAATAGTATGATAATATAAAAGTGGAAAAAGTAAATGTGCAACATATTAATTCAACAACGTATAATAATAATAATTACCTTTCACGGTCCTCAATGTACCTCTCCCCAATAGGACCTCCCCTTCAAATTTTTTGATGGAGTGGAGATGTCAAATGCGAGGCACATTCATATTTTCTGCAAATTTAGGTATATATTCACTAATGTACACCATGCATTGATATACCATGTATCCTTCAATCTCCTCAACTTGGTGTATGAGGTAGTGTTCTTGTGCATTGAAAAATGCTGGAGGTAGATATTGTTGCATTTCACACATTACTCGGGGAATTTCTCTCTTGCAATGCCTTATATCTTATTTATGGATTTCTTTTGATGAGAGCCACCTACAAATGATGCGATAAAACAATATATCAAGGCATATATAATATTTGCGGGAAAAACATAATATGTCAATAAGTTCCGCTACAAACCACAAACCAAGTACATTTTCCAAGTAAAACATTACTTACCTCATGTATTTTCCAAGAACATAAATAATATGTTTTATGTTGTTGTCAAAGTCGTCTGGGAGAGATAAAGGTAGAACATATTGTATCAAAAAACACATAATTATTAATAGTTATTTCAAAATAACAGAATAAAATTAATAAAATATTGCATACCAATAATGAAATATATTATAGAATCATGATTACCTTAATGAATGTATGCCAATCATGTGTTTTAACCCCTAGAAAATCACCTTTTTTCATCAAGATATTCTTTATGTTTGATGAAAAACCCGTCAGAAACCTGATATTTTTGATGACCTCTTTTACAATATTGCTCTGTTGCTTCGTCAAGCACCAAGGAAGACTAATATTTTGTTGACGGCCATCGCCATTAGAATTAACGATCACACTTTGCAATGCATGATTAGCATCTTGGATGTCACTACAAATCTTTCCAATTTTTTCTTTGTTAGTCCTTCCATCTAATATTCGCCATAACATTTCTGTTATGTTCTTCCCAATATGCATTGTGTCAAACAAATGAACTATTTGCAGGTGCTTGTAGTATGGAAACCTACTGAATTGAATAGGGTAAATTTTGATTCCTGGTGTGCCTTAACGACATTCATGAAACATCAACACAATCAAATTAAAACTAATTAATCAATAATGGTATAACATATCGCGCTGAACATAATTCAATACAAAAAAAAAATTGGCATACCTTGACGGTTTCTATTATATTCCACCTTCCATAGGTGAGGTGTCATTCTTCGTGGTTTTTTTCCATTCTCTTATTTACCATTAAATTTTTCTTTGTTTGTAGTTTGATAACTATTGTTCTTAGGCAGAAAGTGCGTATACTCATCGAACACTTCCTTTGCTAAACTCCTTGAACGACGAGATTTTATCCTAGGACTGCAAAATGGACATGCAAATTTACCGATGATTTGAAGACCTACAAGATATATGAATTGGTGTAGCAAATTAGAATTACAATTTAAAATAATGCATGATATTATCAACAGATATATAAAATAATAAGGAACAAAATAAAGTAACAACATACCACAAAAATGTGTTAACCTGGGAGCATCATGAATTGTAAATGCAAGTATTCCATGGAATTGAAATCGTCTTTTCCCTATTGGTCTAGAAATATCATACATAGTGATGCCAACCCATAACTTCAACAACTCATCGATAAGAGGATCAAGATATACGTTCATATCTTTAACCTGGTACTTGCCTAATTGGTCAAACATACATGATTAATTATATTTAGCACTTATATGTCGTTATATATAAAAGACATAATTATCATGCACGAAACAAATCAATGAAATATTTACTGATCGGACTTTCAATTAAAAAAATACCTATTAATTAAATACCTGGAACAATCATTGCCAACATTGTGTGCTCTCTCTTGATCGACATCCAAGGAGGAAGGTTATTGTTTATAACAAAAACAAGTCACACTGAGTAGGTAGAACGAAGCTCTCCAAATGGATTGACACCATTAGTTGCCAAAGAAAGTTTAACATTACGAGGATCTTCTTTAAAAATTGGCCACTTTTCTTCAATGTAACTCAATGCAGAACCATTTGCAGGCATTCGAAGAACATCGTCACGACTTCTGTTCTTTGCATGGAAATCCATAAACTATGCTATACTTTGACACCTGAACAACCACTGGAAACGTGGGATTATCAGAATATAACGAAGAACATTTTGAGGCACCTTTTTTGTCACTTTATCGGTTCGATACCTACTTGTTTGACATTGTGGGCATTCATTTTCTAATGCATATTGTCCATAGTATATGATATAATCATTAGGACATGCATCAATAGCTTGATACTCCATACCAAGTGCTTTCAGAATGACATATATCTCTCGATATGTGCGTGGTAAAATATTTGAAGTTGGTAATAGAAATTCACCTAACAATCTACAAAATTCAAAAGAATAAATCAATGAAAACAATATTAATCATCAATATCGCATCCAAAGTTTACACATTAGATAACAATAGCAACAATATAGGAAAAAATTCAACCCTTTCTATAGATATTGTGAACATGCAGATAAAAATAAAAAACAAATTACATACCTTAGTATCTGTGTCAGACAGGTGTTTGATAATCCATTGAAAACCTTCAAGTTCACTAACAACAATATAGCAGATAAAAGATTTGTTTTTGAGCCTTCATAAAGAGGTTGATGTGACTTCTCAAGTAGAGGATCAACACCATCACTATCATTCTGGTTTTCCTCATCCATTGGAGCAAATGTGTCTTGGATCAATCTATGTATCTCATCTTCCTGATTTGTATCACTAATGTTATCTACATCCATTGTATCATCAGAAATAACTACTTGATCATCTTCAATATTCTGATGTAGAAGTTCGTCGGGCTCTGAATGAGTATTTCTGCTAGTACTTGGAAAATAACTCTCTGCAGTGCGACATTTTGGGGGCATTGTCTATAAATTTACAAACAACATAGAAAAACATGAAGACTAAATTTAATCCATTTTTGAATATAGTATATTATAATCCAATATTTTCTATATTTATAAAGAAAAACATGAAGACTAAATTTAATATGAATGGAAAGATGGTAAGTTGGTTGTGAGAAAGTGAATTGAGAATGGAAAGATGGTAAGTAGTAGAATGATGTTGCATATAGACTCATGACATTGGTTGTGTACATCTAATTCACAAAATTATAGCTGGCCTTATTTTAAGATCAAATAATTGTCAATAGGGTGATGAATTCTATGGTTCGATTGATGCTCCATGAATCTTTTCTTCGTGATTGCAAAGGTTTTAGGATATCAAAGACAAATATGACAACGTTTGTGTTGTTGAAACTATATAATGGACCTACCTATTGGTTTCATTTAGGAATAGTGGAATTATGGTCCACACTGTTATTGTTGTGAGCACACTTCTACTATCAAATTGGTGACAATGGTGATCTAGATTATGGGAGATCGACAAAAAACTAGTTAGTAGTGATAATAAGAAGTTCATAATTATGGTTAACCTTTTTTGTTTGACTTTTGTATATATTAACACCTACTTGTGACTAATGTTGACTTACATATTGTGAAAAAAAATCAAGTGTTGTGAAATGTTGGGAGACATAAAAGAGCACAAATGAGTATAAGTACTTTAATTGTTGGTTTCCATAGAAAATGAGACTTTGTGAGTATAAGTATAAGTATTTCAAATAAATATACTCTCCATATTTTTAGGAATGCATTGTATCAAGAGCACTAAAATTAGCAGTGCTTCTGGTTGGTTACTAAAAAAATGGTAAATGTCAAATGTTAAGGAACCAAAAATATTGGAAAATTGATAACTACTTGTATAGTTTGAAGACATCATATAGTTTGAACACCAAGGAGGGTAGGCTCTTAACCAATATTGTAGATGTATTTCACCCACATGACATGGGATATCACCTTGGGAAGCTCAAATTTGGTTGGAAACATTAACTAGTTTATTGACAAATATTGTGAAGTATCCATTAGGTAGTGAAGGGTGTGAGTCCATAATCATACTTTATAGGTTCGAGGGAATAATGGTTTGAGGTACGATAGAGAAAATAAGTGATGTTAAGAAGTGCACACAAAAGCTAAGAAATGAGTTGGTTAAAGGTCAACTATTGAAAATCCTCTATTTAGTCGATCCATTGCAATATTTGAAGACTAGTAATTAGGTAAGTAGCAAATCTTGATGAGGTCAAGCCATAAAAAAAATTGGATCCATATAGACATTGAATATGCAAAGCAGAAAGAAAAAAGGATTGTAATAGATCTCAAACATTATGTATGTCAAATGTTATATAGGACCGCAAACACACTAGAGATTGTACCAATTGCAAGAGAAAACATTTTCAAAGATGCCAATATTGATGTCATGTGGTGATGAGTGAGAGACTAAAGATATTGAATACAGACTAAGGGAAGAATGTAGAGTTAATATTTATTTGTTGTAAAGATTGACAAAATAAGTTATAAGCCCTAGCTTAGTAGGACACGTCAATGTGGTACGCATTAGAACTAGGAGAAGAGATTATGTCACTTATAGTGTTTCATAACTTAGGATGACAAAGAAAATTGGTAAGAGAATGGGTTCAAGTGGCCTAACTTGGAGATGTAGTATTTGAACAAGAAATATAAAAATATAATTACACATAATTACTAACCTTGCAAGGAGCTATGCAAAATATCCAAGCTCCTACAATTACCCCGCAAGTCCGAAATCCGTGCTCAATGTGCCACAAGAAAAGAAAATGTGAAAATTATGGTGAGAGTGTGTAGTTTAAATAGGTCGACATTCGTCCCTGTTGCCACGAAAAATAAAACCTAGACATTTCGTCGATGTAGGGACGAATGTTCGTGGAACTTTAAAAATCGTGGATATTGCCACGGTTTTTTCCACCCTGAAAAAAAAATTAAAAAAACAAATTTTTAACCCACAAATGTTGAAAACGTGGAAACATTTCATGGAACAATCAGCCCATATGTAGTAGTGGTTGAATGACGGGTCGAATGCCGATCCGAATAAGGTGACGAATGAGGCAAATAAATAACGAAGTGAATATTGAAATGAAAAATAGAGTAAGTAAATTCCAATCCAAATAGAGTATAGAATAAAACTATAATACGTTAATAAGTATGGCCAGATATGGTTTTTGGTGTTTTCATTTATATATATATAATCCATTAATTATAATCAAAGGTCAATTCGGAATGATATCTTGGTATTTTATTTTGTTTAATTAATAAGGTTAAATCATACACCTTGGACGCTATCACATGATCTCAATTCTTCGTTTATCGTACCATTCAACATTTATTTTGGAAGATGTGTAATTATGCCTAATTCATAGCAAACGATTATGTTAAACCTGTCCAAAGTTTTACTTTGGACATGGTTGAACACATTGTAAAGCACACAAATCCATAATTATGAATTTTTAAGTGGCACGCAACTCAAGGAAATTCAATTATGAGCATATCACTCATACGTGCTCCACGATCATCCGGCTGCTCAATCGGACCATGATTTAACCCTACCCTTGCATGAATTTTCACTCATCCTGCTCATTTCCTCATTTCACCCTAACGCTCTATCCTCTGCAACTGAGTGCATTCTTTTTGCTTGTTTAGCCACATTTGTCAGCTTTGTTAGTTTTTCAGAATTTACTTCAATCTAATCTAGGATCTTAACTTGGAGAACAACATGTACAGCATATCTACAACATATCAATCATGGACATAATAATGCAAGCACACAAGAGACAATAGACACACAAAGTTTCACTAGGGAAAACCATAAAGGTGAAAAACCCCACAACTTCCTCAGAGATAGATAGAGCAATGATGCAACCCAAGCATAAGAGATAGTCTTCTCCTAGCAGCAGCTTCTCCTCCTCCACAAGTGCGCCTCTCTCCAATGAGAATATGAGTGAGAAAGTGAATGATCAAATAGAGTGCCTCCCGCACTCTATTTATACTTGACTTGACTTGCCTAATAACCTTTACTAGGTCGGCCTTAACTTAACCACATAACATAATGATGATAGGGTCGACCCCCAATAGGGTGGTCTAATAACCCTTTAACCCACATGACTTATATAGGGCCGACCCCAACAAGGTGGTCTAATAACCCATCAAGTATAAGTTACGACAATTACAATATAAATGATGACACTTCCGTATAGAGGAATAATAACATCTCTATAGGAATACAAACACTTATGTATAGAGGAATAATAACATCTCTATAGGAATACAATATACATATATGAAATACATTCCGAATTTACAAATACATCAACACTCCCTCTTAACTAGGAAGGTATTTCTCGACACACATCTGCTAGCACAAGTCTTCTTCTCTGGATCATCGTCACTGGATCATCATCATCATCACGGTTGTTGCTATCTCAATCAATCTCCAATCTATTCATCATAGGAAGTTCCACAGAGCCAGTCCTTTTTCATACCGGATGTAGGCCCACCATCTGCAGGTCTTCATCATCACTGGCCATACTGTGGAATCCTCAGGACTTATTATGTGCACCACAAAACTTGGCTATAGCATCCTAGGTTGTTATGAGCACACAGCTCTACCTGTCAGATCTCCTAGGAGCATATTACATGTGACCCCACCACAAAACCTCGTTGTAGCATCCCAGGCTGTTACGAGCACACAAATCTACCTGTCGGATCTTCAAGGACACATTACATGCCATAGGACAAAACCTCGAAAGAGCATCCCAGGCTATTAAGAGTACACAGCTCTACCTATCGGATCTCCCAGGGTGCTATTATATGTCCTCCCAGAGAAATGCCTCGAAATAGCATCTCAGGATGTTATGAGCACACAGCTCTACCTGTCGGATCTCCCAGGTCAACTTACATGCTCATCTGCACAACCTGTCCACAACCACAAAGTATCAACCTGATACTCACCATACATCATCCTGATGTACATGATCATCCTGATCATCATCATTGCATCATCTTGATGCATGTCATCATCACATGATCATCCTGATCATCATCATAGCATCATCCCGATGCATATCATCTGGACCAACATCCTGAAGCTCGTCATCCATGATCATCCTTATCATACAATACATCCACTTGATGCATACCATGTATCTACTTGATACATATCATGATACAGGATCCACCTGATCATACAATGTATCCAATTGATACATACACAAATAAATGATCCACCTGATCATAACAAGCATCCAACATGATGCATATACATATACATGATCCAACTAATCATAACAAGCATCCAACATGATGCATATACATATATATGATCCAACTGATCATAACAAGCATCCAACATGATGCATATACATATACATGATCCAGCTGATCATACCAAGCATCCAACATGATGCATATACATATACATGATCCAGCTGATCATACCAAGCATCCAACATGATGCATATACATATACATGATCCAGATGATCATACCAAGCATCCAACATGATGCATATACATATACATGATCCAACTGATCATACCAAGCATCCAACATGATGCATATACAGAGAAGTAACTGGAGCATCGTCCTGATGCTCATCATCCAGCGCTTACATCCACAACCATGTGAAGGATCCTCCTCTTGCCATGCTTGGAATGGCTCTAGCAAATGTGTCCTCGAAGTGTCGTCAATCTAAAGAACACCAAGCCTCTCGAACTTCACTCTGGCTAGTGGTTTCATCAACACATCTGCAACCTGCTCATCCGTTGCAATATACAAAAGCTTCACTTCTCCTCTCTACACCATATCCCTGATATAGTGATATTTGATCTCAATGTGTTTCGACCTGTCGTGGAACATCGGGTTCTCAGACAGCTTCACACAACTCTGGTTGTCACAAAAGATACCAGTAGCCTCCAGCGGGAGATCAAATAGCTCAGACAGTAGCTTCCAGATCCATACTGCTTGACAACTAGCCGAACAAGCTGCAACATACTCTGCTTCGGTTTTACTCAGTGCTACGCAGGACTGCTTCTTGCTAAACCAAGAGATCACACCTGATCCCATACTGAAGCAACACCCAGATGTGCTCTTCCTATCTGCAGCACTGCCTGCCCAGTCTAAATCAACATAACCCTACAGGTCAAAATTTTGATTCGCATCATACTTGAGCCCATAATCAACTATACCCTTTAGGTACCTCAGAATATGCTTTACAACAACCAGGTGAACACTCCTCGGATCTGTCAGGAACTGGCTCAATGTGTTCACTGCAAAGCAAATATTTGGTCTTGTGTTCATCAGGTACATCAAGGACCCAATCATTTGATGATACATAGTGACATCAACTGGCTCAGATGAAGCATCATACAGAAGCTTCAGGTTCGATGCCATAGGTGTGGCCATGGCCTTGCATTCCATCATCCCGAACCTCTTCAGGATCTCTACTGCATACTTTGCTTGTCCAAGGAAGATTCCATCTACACTTTGCCACACCTCCATACCAAGAAAGTAGTGCATCATACCCATGTCCTTCATATCGAACTCGGTAGCAAGCTTCATCTTCGTTTCGGCAATCAATCTATCCTCACTTGTTACAAACAGTTCATCCACATACAATAGTAGTATCACTGGATTTCCTTCCTCAACCTTGTAGTAAAGGTTAGAATCTGCTTTATTCTTGGTAAATCCCAAACTGGATAGGAATCCATCTATCCTACCATACCAGGTCCTGGGTGCCTATTTCAAACCATACAGGGCTTTCTTCAATCTGCACACATATGACTCCCTGTCATGTGTCTCAAAACCGAGTGGCTACTCCACATACACTTCCTCTTCGACTACACCATTCAATAAAGTTGTCTTGACATCCGTCTGGTGTATCTTCCACTTCATCACTGCAGCCAGAGCAAGTACTGATCTGATGGAAGTGTACCTAGCTACAGGTGCAAAAGTCTCTTCATAGTCAATCCCTCTTTCTGGGAGAAGCCACAAGCTACAAACCTCGCTTTGTATTTCTCCATGCTACCATCTGCAACATGCTTGATCTTATAGATCCACTTGGAAGTCACAACAAACTTCCCTTCAGGTCTTGGGACCACATCCTAAACATGATTGATTGGAACTTCTCGACCATGGCATCCTTTTATTGTATCCCGTATCCTGGGAACTTCAGATTCTTCAATATCTTCAATAGATAGTTTGAACTTCGTTGTTGGAACAAATGTTGTAGTCCTTATTTTGCAGGTGATGGTATACGATCTTCCCTACAAAATAAGTTAAATTGCATGATTAGAAACATCTCATAGTTTTCAGAACAAATTCTTACACATAAAGAAATATGTTATACAATCATGCAATTATTTTAGCCAATGCTTCAATACAACATTTATCTATATCCTGTAACTTTCTAGATGCCTTCCAATCTCTACCAGAACATTGTTAAGAGTGTGCACAACTCCCAACATGTCAACAAAGAGGTTTCATTCTAGATAAGTAGAAATGGAATGTTGTACAGTGCCATAGGCCACTTACCCATCACATGCATATTAGTAGTATACTGTTCATTAATGCAATTATTCTAATATGCATAATACACAACCTAAATCTAGGAACATAAGTATATACAGCATTGACCAATATTATTTAAACAAACAAATATGCAAGAAATGACAATTCAAATACTTATCTTTGTTTGGTTTGTAGGGTGGACTCCCTCTCAATATTTGCTTCCTTGCAGGAACTACTAGAGTGTGCTCCCTCTTGATCTTTTCTTCTTGGATTACCTGTCTTTGAACTTATATCCATCCTTGACCACTATGCATGCTTAAGTGTACACTAGTATCATCATTGTGTCATCCTCAAGATCTCATACATAATCATACATTCATTAGTATAATCTCAATACTATCAAAACAAAATAATCTTAAACATGTATAGTCGTGATAATTTCAAACACAGATAATAAGCATTAGTATTCAAGGTTTGAGGGAAGACTTCTTTTACTCATGCATATTCTTATTTGACCATAGAACTCTTTTGGTTAGTCATATCATCAACCAAGGTAAGAGACATAATATGCATAAAACCTTGATTACTTACATTTCTAACTTCATGAATAATCATTATCAACGATACAATAGTATAAGATCCTAACACAAGGTAGGATTCTAACTTGATATAGGAAAAACATACCTGGTTATCATATTTGCTAGTTATGTCTAGCAATGTCTTCTTGTTCTCTTCAATGACTTGTGCTAGTAACCTGCATATCTCATAGGTTAATCATTATAGAACCAAGTTATACATACCTCGTAAGTAGATCTTCTGTGTGATCCATGACAATGGATGAATCTTTGTCTTCATGTCAACATGGTCATAGGTTCTTGAACTAGAACATGATTTGTCTTTCTTGATGTACCTTTCATGTTAGCAGACAACATCATCCTCATACAACACCACAATGCATTAGTACAATCATAAGTGTCAAAACCCTAATCAATGAATATCTGCATTCATAATTTTATTAAGGTGATACTACAAGTCTAAAGTTAATCAAGATTGTACTAACCTTAATGAAGACAAACATACCATAAACTTAATCATGAACAGATCTCGAAACATACCTGGATAAGTCATACATGTTGAGATTGCTTGTAATCTTCTTATGTAAGATCTTAGCCTCATCTCCCTCTGAAATAGGAACTTCTTCACTTATGCAGGTGACCAATCCATTCTCTTATAGGATTAACCCAATCCACTTGATTTGTAGAAACTGGATCTAGAGATGGATTAGGGTTTTCCAGAGAAACCCTAAAAATTCAAACTTTGAATTTCAAACTTCTGAAAGGATATAAAGATGCGCCTTGATGAGCTAATCAAGCCAGTATATTCAGAATTTGAAAACTGCAAAGTTTCACCCCTCAAAATTTCATTTGCAACTTCTAGATCTTATGGACAGGATCCCGAACTAGGGTTTGATAAATCCCACCCTTCTTCCCAACCAAAAGGTTCGATCTAAAGCTCTGAATTTCAATTTTTATGAGGAGCTTCCAGCCGTGGTCAGAGACTTCAGCAATTCCAACTTTTGCAGAAGCCCTAATTTCCCCCCTTTCCGATCAAAATCCCGAACTAGGGTTTGATCAAGCCCGGCCTTTTGCCCAACCAAAAAATTTGATGTTGATATCTAAATTTTGATTTTGATGAGGAGCATTTAGTCGTGGTCTCTGATACAAAAATTCCAACATTCTCCGAAACCCTAAATTCCTGGAGCCATGAATGAAGGTGCTCAAAATTCAATTATGTTTTGACAAAAATATGCACCTGATTGTTTCTAGTGTAACTCCGACATTTCAGATCTACAGGGTCTGAAAATTCTTTTGTGGTAGCCTAACCTATTATCTTTCCAACCCCACGGGTCTGACCTCAACTAGATTCTCTGAGAGAGAGTTATGCCAAGTGTCGCAGCATGACCTGTTTATGGGATAAAACAGGAGAGCGAACTTGTACGGCATGCCACGTGTCATGGGTTCAGTTTCGACCTCTGAAAAACTTACCTGAGAAAGTACAGTCCATTCCCTACCTGTCACAGTTTATGAAATTTTATTTGGAGCTTCCTAGTCCATGTTATGACCTTTTTTCCTAGGCCACCTGTTTATGACTCAGATCTAGAAAAGGAAGAAACCCTATATTGTACAGATCATAAATCACAAAGTACAACGAATTAGAGGTTACTCTTTGGACACAAGGTACATGGGGATCTTATCTTCTACCTATAAAATTTTCAGATCTTGAAACCTCGCCTAAATGTATTTATAGCTAAAGTGATATGATGACTGGTTTTTGCTATATCAAGCCCTAGTTTCACAAATGCAACAAGTGTCATAAATGCCATATCATGCCTTCTTTCAGGCTAGCTCTGATACCATTTTAGGTTTTCAGAATTTATTTCAATCTGATCTATAATCTTAACTGAGAGAACAACATGTACAACATATCTACAGCATATCAATCATGGACATAATAATGCAAGCACACAAGAGACAATAGACACATAGAGTTTCAATGGGGAAAACCATAAAGGTGAAAAACCCCACAACTTCCTCAGAGATAGATAGAGAAATGATACAACCCAAGCATAAGAGATAGTCTTCTCCTAGCAACAGCTTCTCCTCCTCCACATGTGCGCTACTCTCCAATGAGAGTATGAGTGAGAAAGTGAATGATCAAATAGAGTGCCTCCCGCACTCTATTTATACTTGACTTGACTTGCCTAATAACCTTTACTAGGTCGGCATTAACTTAACCACATAACATAATGCTGACAGGGCCGACCCCCAATAGGGTGGTCTAATAACCCTTTAACCCACATGACTTATACAGGGCTGACCCCAACATGGTGGCCTAATAACCCATCAAGTATAAGTTACGACACTTACAATATAAATGACAACACTTCCATATAGAGGAATAATAACATCTCTATAGGAATACAAACACTTCGTATAGAGAAATAATAACATCTCTATAGGAATACAATATACATATATGAAATACATTCCAAAGTTACAAATACATCAACAAGCTTCCATTCACAATGCCCACCCACCATGAGCCAGGAAGCTATCAAGACCTCTTGCGCATTGCTGAGTTCAGAGACTGTTGAGAGATATTCCTGTGTGCTGGTTGAGGCCCATTTCTCCGTCTCTTTAATGACCATGACCATGAGATTTCCTTGTTGTTCGAAAAGGGTTTTGACGGTAAAGAGGCTCGAGTTGGCTACCTTACCTTTTTGGTGACAGAAGCGTTCATATCAACAGCCACGAAACTGCCTAGAGGAGGTGCCCGTTGGCACAAGCACTTTTTTCTCCCACACACAACACACAAATTTGCTCTCAAGCCTGAGTATCAGCATGTTGAGGGTGTAAAAGGGGTTCATCGAGAATGGGTTAAGGCCAAGTTCCTTGATCCATTGATTGTCATCATTCACCTAATCACCTGGGAAGTTAAATTCTCGGTCTTTAAATGCTGACATTTTGGGTTGTTATCCCATTTTGTTGATAAGCAACCCTTGAATTTTCCCTTCTACTTCTTAAAGATTCTGGAGAAAATGTCTAGCCAAGTTTGAAGAACAATGTCAATCCCTCTGGTAGCCTGTATCACCATTGCCTTATCAAAATTTTTATCACCCATCAGTTACAGGAAGAGGGGAAGACTTGGGACAACTTTGTATTCGAGACCTTAAACCCTCACCTAGTTGCGAAACCTATTATCAAACCTTCTTCCTCTCGCAGGCGCCATCGATTTCGCTCCCGTCTTGATAAGCCCGTTCAAACCCCTGACCAAACGAAGAGTGATTCCAAGGTTGTGCGATCTGAAGAAGGAAGCTTGGGAGAAATGCACCCTGTACAAACACCCTCTTCTGAGCCTAGCCAAGAAGACACGACTCCAGAACCCTCCTATTTTTCACCAGTTCCAAAGAAATCGAGAAAGGCCAATCGTGCCCTTAATCCATCGTTCACTCAGACACAACATGTCGGCCACCGCGATGAATAGGAAAATATACCTGCCTTTGGATCACCTCTTTTGGTGTTGTCCAATCTCTCTGCCACCTTGCTTGAAGACCCTACTCCTACCCATGCAAAGACTAAAGAAAAGGGTCCCGAAGAATACATTACACCTTCTAACCCTGAGTCATTCGTGGAGGGAGCAAGCCCTCAAAAGGACCCTGCATCTTTGATAGAAGCACTTCCTTCACTCCAGCAGACTGTGGATAGGTTAAGTCAAGACTAGGTTGAATTAAGGAGTCAGAATGAAGAGTATGTTGGGGCCATCTCTGAGTTTCGTCAAGAGGTCAAGACATTACGTAGTCAAGTACAATCTGTTGAGCATTTGAATGGGGCTAAGAGAGCTAATAATATGACTCTTCGGTTGAAGTATGATATCCTACGCGATCAATGTAAGAAGTTCAAGGCTAAAGTCAAACCCTCCTCGTCAAAGTCGAAGGCCATTTCTATCGCAGCTCAGCCTTCTTCCTAAATCTCTTCTATGTTTTTCTCAGTGGGACCTGGCATGTCTTTGGTTTGGGGGAATGTTGGTGCCCACTTTGTCATTGTTTTTGGTCGATAAATAAACTTTGAATGACGACTCTATCATCATTTTTGATATCATAAATTGCTCATTTTTCCATTTAGACCGCTGAATGGGACAGCTATGCATTTATTTATACATCCTATGAATGTTGGGAAAGATTCACCATATTTTGGTTTATTAACGATTATCGGGCTTGTTTAGTGATGTTATTCTTATTTTACAGATGATCGCTCTCAACGGAACCTTCAATTAGGCGCTTACTGGAGTCATCTTCATTCAGCCCACCGTTCGGACGTGCATTCGATCCACGGACTCATTGGTTGAGGTATGCTCAGGTTGTTAAAAGATGAACTGGCGTGTGGATTTTGTTCGGGATGTGGCTCTCATGGTTTGTGAACTGGAGTCCTAGAAGATCCTTCCTCCTGCACACCCAACTTGACACCGCATCCACTTCTGCCCACGTCGAATAGGAATTAACTCTCCAGCTATTGCGTAGGAGAATGACGCCGTAGACCCTGGGGAACCTCCCATGTACTGTCCTGAGTCATCATGAAGTCGTTCCTTGGCATATGAGTTGTCATGAGATGCTGAGCAGAACCGTTTTTTGTTGTGTTGTCAAGGGATGTTGGATAGAGTCGTTCTGCTATATTAAAGACTGTCTATTATTAGGAGCAGTTGACCACTGAAAGGGTCGACTTTCTCTCCAAATTGTAATCGTATATATAGGCGTTCCCACTTCTGAATCTGGTTAAGTATTGTCAAGCTTTGTTGTGTATTGTTAAGTCTTGTTTTCCATTTGAAATGACTGAGACGGAGTCAGTCTTATTGATCTTTCTCTGACTGCAAATGAACACAGGGATGTTGTAATGCTTTGTTAATTCAATATATATATCTCTGTTCTGGTTTTATGAAGATCTGGCAGCATGTATGGTGATTGATTAATAAAGACTCAGCCTATGCTTGCTGAGACGGGCCCCTCAACAATTAGCGGTCTCCAGTCTGTGTGTATAGTTTGTATTTGTTCCTGCAGATAACGTTGTGTTGTGTATTTCATCTTTGCATCTATCTTATACATGATATCTACATCTTCAAATCTAAATTGATTTTCTGTTATTTACATGGATGAAATTTCTGTTGTGTATTTTTTTGTCACTCACATTTTATTGTTTAAATGAATGAAGAGCTCTATGTTATATTATATGCATCTTGTGAGGTACTTATGTTAACAATGTTTGCAGCATACAATTAAGTGACCGGTTATGCTTAGGTTCAGCTAAGTTTTCTCCATAGGATAGGTCATATTTACTTCACCTCCTTTGCTTGATAGGTTAGGTCGCATTCATCTCTTCCAACTTTCCTATGTAGTCTTGCTTAAGGAATTTAGTTTAATTGAGTTCCTTTGGAATCAAGTTAGCTGAGTTTTCTGAGCCTTCCCATAGTTAGCTCTTCTCTTAAACTCTGTAGTTCTTCCTCTGTAGTATTATAATTCCTCCAATCTCAAACTAAACTTGATTTAGCATAAAGTATAAATAGCTAGTCTTCCTCTTATATAGATCACTTCTTCCCTCACTCTATCTTCTAAGCATTCTACTCATTACTTCCTTTGCATTATAAGGTCATGTGCATTCACCAGCTGGTAATTAAGTCATCCAAAATTCTTCCTTCCCTAAGCTTAAATATTCTTCCTTTGTTCAGACTAGCATTTGAACTGTCATTCAGACGGGCATTCGGATTGTCATTCAGACCCTTATACTCTCTACATCATTTTAGCATCTTCAGAATCTAGTTTCTTCTGCCTATCTGAGTATAATGTTTCTTGCTTCTGATTTAATAGTTTAGACATACTTTAACTTTGTTTTATGTTTATAAGTTCTTTAATGAAGTACTTCTTCCTTCTTCTCAATGTTCCTCTAAAGTAAAACTCTTCACATCTAATTTATTAAGTAGTGGTTGTTTCAGCTTTGTTTTAGATAGTTAATATTTCCACCTCTTCTAAGGTTGTTAAAATCTCTTCTATTGTCAGATTGGTATTTCATTCATATGAATATGTTCATGGCATAAAAGTGGATTATAATAAGATATTCTTATCAAAGTTTCCTGCTTTCTTTTATACTTATCAAGTTTTTCACTTGTTATCATATCAGCCTTTTATCAGTTATGTATGGATGGAAATAAGTCATGTTATAGTCTTAATCTTTATCACACCTTCTCTTTTAATTAGAATTCAGCTCTTCTTCCATCACTTAATTCTTACATAGAATAGTGTAACTTGATATTGCTGTAATCTGTTGGTTAGGTTAGCTTAGTAATTGTGTTGTTTAGAGTTTGACTCGGTTTTTCATTTTGAAAGATCTTTTGATCTCTTCTTCATTAAATATCTCCGAGGTCTGACAAGCCGAAATCTGAGATCCCTTTCTACCTAGGCATATATTTTGTCTCAACTCTAAGTCTACTGATCCTGGTCGATAATTAATATTAGGTGTTTCCTTGAGATAGCTCACGCACCCAACAATTATTTTGGAAGACCCATAACTTCCTCCTCAGACACTCTCAAGACAAGATGGGACCATGGTCAGGTAGACAAATCAACAAGCTACAGCCTGACACTATGCGGCGGGAATTTACCTTAACCTATCAATTATGGCGGGCATTTTCATGAGGCCCTTAACCTCGTGATTTTAACACTTAGCCAAATTTCACTTGTTCTTAATATGCAAAACAAGTTTTTTCTCACTTTGTCAGTTTTATATATTGCACATGTGACTTTTAGGTAGACAAGATGAGACCATGGTTAGGTAGACAAATCAACAAGCTATAGCCTGACACTATGCGGTGGGCATTTACCTTAACCTATCAATTATTGCAGGCATTTTCATGAGGTCCCTTAACCTCGTGATTTTAACACAGCCAAATTTCACTTGTTCTTAATATGCAAAACAAGTTTTTTCTCACTTTGTCAGTTTTATATATTGCACATGTGACGATCACAAGGAAAACTGAAAGGATGGTTGGATAACAACTTCAACAAGGAACAAATCCATGTCACCCTTTAAATTTTTTGATAAGCACAAATCATACAGCGGGCATTTGAAACTAGATTTTTAAACTACTAATTCAACACTAAGACAAAAAAATTGTCTAACACTATGGTAACATGAGATTTTTATTTTCATCAAATTTGAAGTGTGAGACGCCCAATGGATAGAGGCCAACAAGGTGATTCCATCCAGACCAATTCCATCCTTTGAAACTTCTTTCTCTCTCCTTGATAGGCATTTTTCTGGAGTAGTGAAAATTAAGCTAGGAGGAACTTTTGGAAGATCAATATGTTCACCTATAGAGACTCTTTGGACAAACCAAAGATATGGTTGGATGCACCAATAACCAGTCTAGAGACCCATACCCTCAAAATATTTTAAGACATCAACCACAGGAAATGGAAGGCATTTTACTGAGGTCACTCAGCCATTTGTACCAATAATTTTATACTTGGACAATATTTGCATTTTCCTAGACTGGAGCAATCTGCCTGATACATTGTTTTGGAAGACCCATAACTTACTTTTCAGACACTTTCAATACTATATGAGACCATGTTCAGGTAGAAAAATAAAAAAGCTACATCATGACACTATGGGGCGTGGCATCTACCTTAACCTATCAATTATGGTGGGCATTTTCGTGAGGCCCCTTAACCTTGTGATTTTAACACTTAGCCAAATGTCACTTGTTCTTAACATGCAAAACAAGTTTTTTTTCACTTTTGCAAGTTTATATCTTGCACATGTGACCATAATAAGGAAAACTGAAAGCATGGTTGGATAACCACTTCAAAGGGGAACAGATCCATGTCACCCTTTAAATTTTTTGATACACACACATCATCTGGCAAGAATTCGAAACTAGCTTTTTAAACTACTAATTCAACACTTCGATAAAAAAATTGTGAAACACTAGGGTAACATGAGATTTTCTTTTCATCAAATTTGAAGTGTGAGATAGCAAGTGGATAGAGGCCAACAATGGCCAAGTACTGAAAATTGATAGCTTATGTTTATGCGCTTTTTTATGTCAAAGTACAACCACTTTATAAAATTCCAAAGTACAACCCATTTATAAAAAAATGAAAGCTTATGTTTGTGCAATTTTTTATGTCAAAGTACAACCAATTTATAAAATTCCCTTCGATGACAAGGCCTGAAAAAATCTTAAAAGTCGGATGTCAACATTGGGAAAAGTGCATGCCCACATCATGAATTAAGAAGTGGAAATACACTCAAGCAAAGCATTTTGTTGTGGAAAGACTCTTAACGGGCATAATTTGTGAGCCTGAAATACAGTCAATGTGCATCGCCTCACCTCTGCTTCGAACCTAGAAAACCATGGTCGAACTTGAAACAAGGTCGTCCTCTACCATAGGTGCAGTTGAAACGCGGGCATCCTCCTCTGCAACCGCAGTCGAAACATAGGTGTCCACAGATGATAGGGTAACAATAAAAAAATTCCAGGAGTATTCTTATGCATGGAGAGATGCAAAGATTTGGCCACTAGGTATAGAAACTATCCTAAGGAAAGCAGAAGTTTTCGAATTTTTGTTTGGAATGTTCAATTATGTTGATGAGGAGATAGATGAGGCAATTTCGAAATATGATGCTGAGAGTATGGAACTCAGAATTTTTGGGAAGCGGGTAAACCTCAACCCTGATTTGGTTTCCCAAGCAACAAATATTCCACCTAGAGGGGGAGCGATTTTTAGCTCTTGGAAAACACCCAGACATGAGAAGAACCAGATGGCTAATAAAATTTGTGGGCGATAAATATGTGTTCCGAGGAATGGTTTAAGAATGCAATATGTCCCTCCCAGAATATGTAAAACATTGATTCAGATTGTCCTTAGGATGATTCTGAATCATCACAGGCATGACATTTCAGGTGAATGTATGCGGGTAGTGACACATTGGGTGGAAGATATACCTGTAGATATTCCTTATCTATTGGCTAAGAAAATCCACGCTGCCCTGCAAGAGAGCCAATTAAGGAAGTTTAAATTTAGTTTCCCAGGAACACTTCAAAAAATTATTGATTTATGTTGACCGCATGCTACTGAAACAGAGATTGGTGATATGAACCAGCATGGAAACATATCTTTGCCAAAACCACCTGTTCATAAAACATACGTTAGGAAATGAAATAGCAGGGAACATAATGAGGAATTTTCAGTATAGTCTTGTTGATGCCCCGAAAATCGCAGCATCAATCAGAAAGGGATCCTCCCCGATAGATTATCCCAATTAGATTATCTACCATTTGGTATAGGGAATCCGTCCGGTTAGCGGTTCCGGCAACCGTGGGTTTGGAATTTTGTTCCAATTATACCAGCTATGGCCCGATCCACCGTTCTTTTGATTTTATATTTTATAATGATATGCAAGTGCCTAGTCTAAATTTAATCTAAATGCAAAACTGGAAAACAAATCTAAATCTATAACTGAAATAAATCTAACTATCCCTGCAAGGAGAAAATTTAAAGCATGAGCAATGAGCTGTAGGAGTTCTCTTAAAGAATAAACAGACAACCATTAAATCTTAAAGCGAAAGCTACATCAAAGATAAAAGACATCAGAAGATAGCTTCTAATTGAATATAACACGTTTCATTACTCATGAAAGAGAGAGTTCATTTGCAAAGAGAGAAGCAAGATCATTTAATACAATGAAATAATTCAAGACAGTAATAAAGATATCACAGCAAAGTATAGCAGACACATGAATAATCCACAATGCATCCAATCTCCATTCCCATGCAAAACGTCCTCTCCAGGCTCTTATTAGAAGATTTTATTTTCTTAAAACATGTGCAAGATAGCTCGTACAAGTCTAGAAAATAATTCCCTGCCAAAAGTCCTGTGTATTACTTCCTAACTCCTATTTATAACATTACAAAATTCCCTTTGCGCTGCCACCTGGCCTTTTACACTTGTCACCTACAGAAATTTTCCCTTATAACAAACAAAAATGTGACTCCTTCCTTAACAGAAATTATTTTAAAAAGAAAAAAGGAAAGCTGTCCCATAGCTCCACGTTTTATACATATGAAGGTCCAGAATTCAAAATATAAGAATTAACGTTCTAATATCAGCACTTTCACTCCTGGGCATGCGCTTCTTTTGGAGGAGAGGTGCTCAAACTAGCTGTTGATGCTGCTGCTGTGGGGAGAGGAGAAAACGACCCAGCAGGAATTTCTGCTACTGCTGGGAGAGAGGAAATCGAGCTAGCTGCTACAGCCGTTGCTGTTGGGAGAGAAGAATCCGGGTTTGCTGTCCCAGCTGATGCTTCTGCTTTCTTCTCCTCTTCTGCAATGTAACTATACTAGACACCAGTGTCCCTTATAACTACATTCGCTGAAGCCGGGAGCAAGATTTTCTGAGAAGTTATGTATTTACCAAGCTCTGCTCCAATACCTTGAATTTCCGCTACTGCTGCTTGGTGTATTTCCTTAAGCAGATGACTGTGTATCGATGACATCCCAATGTAGTGCTGGAGATCATCAATGGCTAGGACATCAATCCTTTTCACATATTCCGTTTGGATGACCAGCTCTTCCTTCAGTTTAGCCAAACGTTGTTCTTTGCCCGGGAAATCATCAAGGGATTGAGGGAAACTCAACTTGCATTTGTCATGCACTTCATGGATTCTTTGATAAAGCCTACTACTTTTATCCATTGTCCCTTGGATCATGGCCATTAGCTTAATGCCACAGTTTTTGAAAAATTCCAACAGGGCTACGTCTTCATTAAAACCATCTTCAGATTTAAATGGGAGATGTTTGGGGAAATCTACCTTTCCTTCTCTCCATTTTATCTGGCTCAAGATATTTGCCTTAACCCGAATATGTTTAGCTTTAAGTCTATTGGCTTCTGTATTAACTTCTGCCAATCTAACCACCATGGCCTTGAGCTTGCATACTTCCTCAGTGATTAGTTCCCGCGTGTCATGGATTTGCCTTAGGGTGCCACAGGAGAGCTCATTGAAAGGAGACATGTCCATCGCTATGCTCTCCGCCTGTTCTAATTGCTCAACCAATACTTGCTTATCTTCCTCTAGATCGGATACTTTAGTTTCTGCATCAATCTTTTCTGCTTCTAAGATCATCATCTGAACCGTCATGCTTTCCTTCTCTTCTTCCAGCTGGTTATACTTGTCCGACAATTCTTTATGTTCAACAGATAGGCGGCTATGCTTGTTCACCACGAGATCCCTGTAGGCTTTCTCATTAGCCACAGTATGTTGTAGCATGCGAGCTCTCCTCTTAGTCGATTCAAATTCTTTAACTATATCAGCCACATTGTCTAGCGTTGCTTTTGCTGTCTCTACAGAGGCGGATGCCATAGCTAAAGGATCTTTGTTTTTGTTCTGCATTACTGTGGTCTCCCGGATAGTAACAATATCTTCCTGGAAGAGTCTCTTTATCCTCTCTTCCGATTTAAGGACCATAGCCTTCCTCTTCTTATCATAGACAAATTCATCCCATCTGGACACGGTATGTTCTTCCGATGGAGTATACGGGATGATTGGGAGATCTATAATATCTATTTCTGCTTCCGCGGGTGGGGTCTGGATACCTGAGCTGGATCTGTTCCCACATTTTGGGTACCAGAGACACCTGCTGGTGCTATGTCCTCTTCCACATTTTGAGAGCCGGAGACACCTACTTGAGGTATGTCTATTTCCATGTCCTGGGTGTCGGGGTCTCCTGCTTGGGCATCTTCAACTGCTTTGAGCATGAATTTCTTTGCAGTGTTCGGCGACTTTTCCCCGCCTATCATTCCTATGGAAAATAACTTCACCAAAGTGGAAATCCTTCAGCTCTTGCACAAACTCCTCAGCTGACGCAATTCCTGAGGATTTGTAAGCTCCTATGCAGAAAGGTAGAGGGGGGAAAGAGGCCTTATGCTGCTTGTTAAGCACTGCTCCAATCCCATCCAGGAAGATTTGCCTCACTGCCTCCTTGAGGACTACATAGTCAGTAGCATACCTCGGCAAAATATATGGGGCTTTGGTCCCTCCAAACATTCTGAGGTAGGTGCCTTGCTCCGAAAAATAAAAATCTCCATAGCTTTCAAGGACCTCCATAGCATTCTCTGACAGACAGTTGGGTTCTTCCTTGAATATTTGCTCATATAAGGGCATGATGAACCCCTCACATATGAGCTTATAGCTGGGTTTGTAGTTTTGAGCCCACATCATCCTGAAAGCGGTGTAAACCGGGGTGTTGGCCTTATCCCACGTGCAACATAAACTGGGAAAAGACAGCTTGGCCAAAACACAATCAATAAGATATGAAGACATGTAAAATTCTGCCATTTTTAAAGCCAGACCTTCTTTTGCAGCAACCACCATTGATGCCAAACTGTCTGACAGGATGGTAGCCCAGTCAAACACAGTTCCTTTAAATGCCACGAAGTGGATGATGGAAACCCACTGTATCTTGTATACGGTCCCATCGGGCATACCGAAGATTCTGCACAACATCAGGGCGATTAACCTGAAAGGAGGCCTTAGATTCTGCACATCATACTCGTCATTACCTCTCTTTCTTAAGTGCTTCCCTGCGACCAATAATATTTTGGCCATTTCAATATTGTTCATCTAGCCCAACCATTCATCACTCAGGGCTTGCTGGGGACGTGGGAATTTATAGGCTACGGCAAGATATGCCGGGTGGAATGAGGCGATGGCTATGTTCCTGCTGTCATGTAATACCCTTGTCTCTGTATTAGTATGTTCGAGTATCCACCCGATTACTTCGGAACATGTTGCGAGTGTTCTTACGGAGTTGTCCCGCAGTTTCGGGTAAATATACGATTTCTTTCCGCCATTTTAATGGAAATAAGTCCACAACTTCCGCAATTGCGGAATGATATCGTGAAGGCTCCCGCTATTTCGAGAGAATAAGCGGAAGGCTTCCGCAACTCGGCAAAAAATTCTAAGTCTCCGCGGGGTTTCGGAAAGACAACGCGAAGGCTTCCGCAGTTGCGGAAGGCTTTCGTGAAAAGCGTCCGCAATTTTGTGAGGGAGAGGACTTGACTCTTTTTTGGCGGCTCCGGGTGAGATTCGCGAATTACTCCCGAAGTTTCAGGAAGATAACCTGAATGGCTCCGCAGAAAGTTTCTCGGCGGGGTTTCTGAAAGACAACGCAAAGGCTTCCGCAGTTGCGGAAGGCTTTCGTGAAAAGTGTCCGCAACTTCGAGACTTAAATTTTTTTCAAAAGAGACTAAGTCACTTGGCGGCCCCCAGGTGAGATTCACGAGTGACTCCCGCAGTTTTGGGAAGATGAGTTGAATGGTTCTGCAACTGCAGGAGGAAAAGCCAAAAGGTTCCGCAAATTTTGAGAAATAGTTTCTAAGTCATTTTCGGAGTTTCGGGGAGGTTTGGCGAATGGTGCCCGCCGTTTCGGGAAGTTTTCTTGAATTCTTCCACCCTTTCGAAAGAAATTCGCCAATAGCTTCCGCAGCTTTCCAAAAATAATTTCTAAGTCATTTTGAGAGGTTTATGTGAATAGCTCCCGCCGTTTCGGGATGAAAACTCGAATACTTCCGAAACTGCGAGGAGACACCCTGAAAAGCTCTGCATCTTCGGGAATATTTCACGAATTCTATCATTTGGAAGAAAACTTGGAAATTTTCAAAGCAAGATTTTCAGTTGAAAAAACAAAGTAAAAGTGGAAATGGCCTCTTAAGGCAGCCTTTCTTCAAAATAAAAGGAGGGGCCTCAATATGTACAAAATTTTGGGGGGGATGTTGCTGCAACAACAATTGGTGAGTCGCTGGCGAACACAGATCTCTGAAAAACATTTCTTCTCCATGATCCGAAACCTCATTAAACACATCCATCTGTGTGTAATATTCAGCTGAGCATTTGAATTTCTGTGAAGGGAGAATGCACTTCTCCTGCTAGCCATTGGGGAAAAGGGGAGCTTTGACCGAGACATCTTTAAAACTCTCAAAGGGCCAACATATGAGATTCATTTTAGAAGGATCACCTTTTATATGGTTTACTATTGTCGGACTCCACAGGATTTGCAACACTTTCTCATGGACATTATTGCTCTTGTTCCTCATTCCCATGCTGCTTGCATGTTTTTGGATGTTTGTACTTTGGACAGCTTAACTGTTTGAGCCTTCCATAGATATTTTCTTTAGACATGATCTTTGATTTAGGCTCCTCAATCCATAATGTCCTTTTGTGTGAGTTTAGATATTTTATTGTTTAGATCAAGCCTCACGGATGGAGAGGAGCCTATTTTGGGTTGTGTCTTTTGGACAACATTCTTGATTTTACATGCTTTGCTTTTGTCCCAGCCATGCTTTAATTGAGGCGAGAATCTGTGGAAAACAGACCCTTGAATAAAAGCCATTTTGGCTGTTAAATTTGCAGCATGGAGTCATTTCAATACCCTATGTCCTCGAGATGTGCTACTTTCCATGGGTCCAACTTTAATAACCTTCTTGAGATGCCTTTAAGTGTGAGAGTGGGTGGATCCCAAAGATAGTAATGAAGATGGTCATAGGTCTCTGCTATTTAAACAAGATTAGTGTGACTAGCAGGGTAGGCTTCCTTCTTTCTGAAAATTTCAGCGAGAGCACAATACATAGATTGACTTTATTCGAGCATTGTTCCGGATTCATGGGTTGTGAGATTTCTTTAAGAGACCTATCTTTGATGAGAAACTCAACCATAGGGGCTTTCAGAAAACAAACTTGGTGCAAAGGTTCAAATGGAAAGGAAAGAAACAAAATGGTCGAAAATAAAGCAAACAAAAGGATAAAGCAACAATAAAAGAAAATTTTATTTATGTACAGAAAGTCTCGGCGAGACTATGCAAAATATTGCTTCAGGGCGAGGCCATTGAGAGGAAGGGTTACTTCTTCTCCCTCGAGATTTGTCAATTTGTAAGTGGATGGGCCTATCTTTGCCGAGATTTGGTACGGGCCTACCCATAAATGTTGGAATTTCGTATGCATTCCTTTGACTTCATGATTATGGTCCCATTTCAGGACTAAGTACCCAACTTCAAAACTTCTTTTACCGGACTTCCTCTTATCGAACCATCTCTTAACTATGTCTTGGTGTTGATGGAATCGGTCTTTAGCTTTCTGTCGGGCTTCTTCAAGTTGAAGCAGGGTATTAATCATGGATTGTAAGGCTTGGCTACCCGAACCCCGAGAGGCTTGGGATAACTGTAAGGATGGGAGCAAGATATTGGGGGGGAGGACGGCTTCCTTGCCATAGACAAGAGCGAAAGGGGAAACCCCTAATGCATTCTTTGGAGTCACCCTATCGGCCCATAAGGCATTTGGGAGAGCCACATGCCAACTTCGCCGATTTTCTATCACAGTCTTTTTTAGAATTCGAATGAGGTTTTTGTTTGACGATTCAACTAATCCGTTCCCTTGAGGGTAATAATTGGCTGAGTAGTGCAACTTGATTCCCCATTGATAAACAAATTCATTTATCTTGACAGACAAAAAATAGGAGGCATTATCAAAAACAAGGGAAATTGGAACCCCAAACTTGGTTATGATGTTCTCTCTCAAGAAGCTAATGACTGCATCCTCATTGATCTTATGCAATGGGATAGCCACCGTCCATCTGGTGAAGTAGTCGGTAGCAGTTAGAATGTATCGGTGTTGTAGAGAAGAATTTGGGTTTATCTCCCCAATGGCATCAATACCCCATTGTTCAAAGGGCTCTGAGATAATAATAGGCTGCAATGGTCCCGCTGCCTTGGGTAGCTTCCCATCACTTCTTTGACATATATCACAATTTCGTGCATACGCATGGGCATCTCGAAATAGAGTGGGCCAATAATATCCCGCTCTTAGTATTTTATGAGCTGTCGTATCCCCGAAATAATGTCCTCCAGCAGGTCCGTTGTGCAACTCCTTGATGACCTTTTCTGCGTCCTCCCTTTCCAGGAATCTAAGAAAAATTCCATCAAAATTCCTCCTGAAGAGCACGCCATCCATAATCTAGTAAGCTACCGATTTCAGGCGAAGTGCCCTTCTCTGTTTGGAGCTCCAATGCTCAGGTATATATCCGCTCTACAGGTAATGCACTAAGTCCCTGTACCATGATTTGGGTGCTGTGAAAATTGGGCATACGTCGACCATATTCAACTCAACTTCATTTCCCAATCCTACTCTTCTTCTGTCTGATGTTTCGCAAGTAATTTGCATAGGCTCTGCCCTTTGATGATAGTAGCGGGTTTGAATTCTAGATCATATTCTTGAAGAGCCGTAACCCAGTTCCCTCTCCGCTCTCCTAATTCCTTTTGAACAAAAAGATATCTAACAGCCGGGTGAGGGACTATAACTTTAGTTCTATTCTTTAGAATGTATGGTCTGAATTGTTTCACTGCCTTGAACACGGCGTATGCTTGTTTGTCTACTACGGGGTAGTTCAGTTCAGCACCTTGCAGACCAGTGCTCATGAACGAAATCGGGTATTCATCTCCTAACTCCACCTTTTGAGTAAGTACCGCAGCAAGGGAGTCATCCGAAGCAAATGTGTATAGGATAAAATATTTATTGAAGTCTGGGCTTCTTAAGGAAAGAGCTTTGGCTATAGCTTCCTTAATATCTCTGAATGCATCCTTTTCTAAGTCCGTCCATTTGAACTACACACTTTGCTTGATCGTTTGCTGTAAGGGTTTAACAATTTGAGCGAAATCAGGGACAAAACTTCAGACAAAGTTAATAGTACCCATAAAAGACTGCATAGATTTCTTGCCGTGGGGCATAGGGATCTTATTGATAGCCTCCACTCTTTCTTGATTTATTGAGATTCCTCGCTTTGAGATGACATGACCAAGCAATTTACCTTCAAGGACAGCAAACACACTCTTCTTGGGATTCAAAGAAATACCATATTTTCGGCAACGCTCAAAAATCTGCCTCAAGTGAAGAACATGATCTTCTCTTTTCTTAGAAAAAACCGTCACGTCATCCAGATAAACAACAACACAACGACCACCCAATCATCGAAAAGCAACATCCATTGCTCTCTGAAATGTGGCTCCTGCATTTATTAGGCCGAAAGGCATCCTTCTGTATGCGAAAGTTCCCCACTTAGTGCGGAAGGTAGTCTTCAACCTGTCCTCTTCGGCTACTAGTACTTGATTGTAACCAGAAAAACCATCAAGGAGGGAGAAAAGTTCTGAGCCTGACACTGTCTGGAGAATCTGCTCCATTGAAGGGACTGGGTAATTGTCCTTATCTGAGGCCTTGTTCAGATTCCTAAAGTCAACACATAGCCTGATTTCTCTTGATTTCTTCCTCACAGGGACTAGATTAGCAACCCATTCTGAATGTCGAACCTTAAAGATTATTTTAGCATCTAGTAGTTTTTTCAGCTCCTTTTGAATCAAGGGTTCTAGAGTAGGATGCATCCTCCTTAATTGTTGTTGAAATGGATTGACACCCGCTTTCATTGGTATGACATGATGAATAATGCAAACGTCATATGTCTTCAGATCCTCATACGTCCAAGCAAAGACATCTTTGTATTGACGAAAAAGCTTAATGAATTTGTCTCTTTCTCCTGGCGAGCAACACTTGCCAAGATTAATAAATTTGGGTTCTGCTTCGGTACCGAGATTTACCAACTCGTGTTGTAATGACGAGCTATTGGTCTTAGTATTCGCTGGATTTCTGAATTTGCTTTGTAGATCAAAGAGTGATTCTAATGACCTTACTCCCTTGGGAATGAAATTCCATTTGGCTGGATCTATCTTTTGTAGATTAGAGTCATGTTCATCTTCATCTATGGCAGCTTCTTGGAACATGTCTTCATTTGTTAGGAATTCAATAATCTGATCGTCATCATCGAAGACTCTAAAGTTTGTGATGTTATCGGGAACGGAAAGCCTGAAAATCAATTCAATTGAGAATTTATTATTTGATGGAACCAATCTCGAAGCAGATGTTGCTAACAAATCAGTTGCAGAATTTTGCAATCTAGGAATAGATTTTATATTGAAAGCGTCAAAATGCATAATTAAATCCCATACCTCAGCCTGATAACCCTTCAAATGAGGTGAGAGGCAATGAATGGTGTTCCTTACCTGTCTTACAACTATCTCGGAGTCACCAAAAACCTTCAGGTACTTAACATTTAAGCCAATGGCCTTCTTTAATCCATGTACCAAGGCTTCATATTCTGCCGTGTTGTTAGTACAATCAAATTCTAATCTATAGGACAAAAAATATTTGTTTCTTTTCGGATCCATCAGAACACAACCAGCTCCGGATCCTTCCAGAGTTTTAGAACCATCAAAGTATAACGTACAGAAAATATCCTTAGATTCAACTAAGTTAGTATCTCTATGATCTTAATCAGTAGCTAAACTAACTATGTTACAATCAATATCATCAGTCCGAGAGAAATGAAGGAGATTGGACTGTTTATCTAATTCATGGCTCATAGTTTCAGATTGGTAGTTGGACCAATTTCTAAAAAATAATTTCCCAAGACTGAAGATGAGAATGCCACGGCTTCATTTTTTTCTTCTAATTGAGTTACATTTTGCTTCATGTGTGGTTCTCTCGGGACTTTAATCTGATTCTGCCTGTTTTGATATGGCAGCCATAGGTGAGACCAATCGGTTGCAAAATAACCGTTTAGTTTCGTGGACCAATCTCTGCTTAATATCAGCCCATAGGCTTCAGGAATATCAACCACCATGATATCAATGAATTGACATACTCGGGAATTAGCAGATAGCCTAATAAGGACATCTTTCATTTCTCCAATAACTTTCACAGCAGTCCTATCTAATTGTATAATTTGAGCGGGAGATGGGGAAGGTTGACCGTTGATCTTCCTACAAATGGACAACGGCATAACATTTGAGGACGCCCCGGAATCTACCAAGCAATTATGAACATTATGATTAAAAACTTCAAAGGTTAACAGAAAAGGCAAGGTCTGAGATTTGGACTTCCCGCCAATACTTGCTTCATTAATTTCAGGATCTTCCTGAGTCTCTACTAATGGGATGCTGGGTTGGGTTTGGAGAGCCTGCAACAACTTTTCTCGTTGCTGTGGCAAACCACACATGTCAAATATCGAGACGTTTGCTTTAACCTTCTTAATGTATTCCATAATATCATAACCCATTTCACATTCCTTTGGGGCTTTTGCTGGGTCCACTAATTTGCCCGCAATTGCTTTAGGCTGCTGAATAGTTGCCTCAACTCTTAGTTGTTTGACAGCTGTAGGGGTGTTAGATTTGGGTCGTTTGACTGTAACATCTGTGTTTGTATGCTTAGTGGGTATCGGGTTAGGCTTAGGTTGAGGTAGAATAACAGAGATGTGTCTCTTAGGCTGTTCTTTTGAAACTTTAGGCTTAGGAGGAGCCGAGCTTGGCATAGGATCCATAATAGGGCCTTTGCTGCGAGTAGCAACATTCACGGTAGAGGGAGAGATTTCCATGGGATCCTCTTCAGCTAGTTCAGTCATAGGTACCCAATCCCATAGCACCATAGTAGTGTCCGGGGTTGGCTCTTCTAACTCAGGGCTCGATTCCTCTAGAGAATCATCTGGATCTGGAATTTGCGAATCCAGCATTTGGTTCATGACCAAGCTCATGGAATTAATCCATTGCAGGCAGCTCTTTTCTGAATGCGGTTCTTGATGAAAAGTACAGAAATTATCCATTCCTATTTCATTGAGGTTCAAAATAGGGGAAGTATTCATGGCTGGATGAGTTTGATCACCGTCTTCCCTCCTTTTGTAAAATGGTTTAAAAGGCTTCCTGGATGTACTGGTTGTCTTATCCTTCTCGAGATCTATTATTTTGTTAGACAACTTTTGCATCATTTTAACCACGTTCTCCATATCAGCTGATGATTCTTCCTTATTTCTTGTAAGCAGTAGAGGTTTCCTGGTGGCTACTGTTTTTGGTTCAGCTTCTAATGCGTGTTTAGCAATGCTATCAGTTTCTTCTTCAACTTTCCTAGCCTCTTCAAAAATTTTGGTTAAAGAAACTTTCTTAGATCTTTTTACAAACATTGCTATGGGACCATCCAAAGTTGTTGTATAATATTCGATCAGAGATTCTTCAGCTGGCTTAGTTGTTTCACTAAAATTATTTAATAGTGTCGTAAATCTCTGGTTGAAGTCCTGAACCTTTTATTTCTTTTCCATCCTCATGGATAGCAATTCTTTCATGAGCGTTGCTATGGTTTTTTGATTCCCATACTTCTTTAAAAAACAATTTTCAAATTCTTCCCAATTAGAAATCGAACCGGCTTGCAAGCTAAAATACCAGGAAGAAACCTTTGGTTCAAACGTGTATGGGAAAATCCTACACACTACATCCTCATGTTGCACATTTAATAGACTCAAAGCTAAATAAAAGCTCTTAAGATGGTCTTCCGCAGAGATACCTCTACCTGGATTGTACTTGGGTAGGACTTTCTTAGGATTCTTAGGCAGATTATGAAACGGTCCATTTATGTTTAAAGCTCCCCTTGTCCTCCAGGCAGGTACATCCATTGCTATTCGTGGAGAAACGGGTGGAGAATTGTGTGAAGAATTTCTTTGAGAGGGTAGACCTTCAAGATCTTCCGGATCTGAAATATTCTGAAACTTTTCTAGATCTGGATTTTCAAGAGTTTCTAGATCTTCTTCCTTTACAAGGTTTGATATTTCTTCCAAAGAAATATCAACCAATTCTTCAAAATTTTGCACAAGGATTGAATCACGAGTGTACTATTTTTCTTTCCTAGGATCTCTTCTTCTTGGGAGAAAACTTATTGCGTTTAAACCCTCAAGTTGTCTAACGTAAGCACGCATATGCCTTCTGAGATTTTCTACTTCTGAGAGAGGGACAGTGTACAACGTTCCCTGCTGTTCAGAATCGGAGTTAAGATTTTCTTGATTTACCAGTCCAAGGGTCGGATTATCTGAAATTACTATTTCAAATGGGTTTTCAGTGATATTTCTATTAATGGATGAGTCTCCGATATCAGCCATGCACTATCGGCCCTCCTTCTAGCGCCAAAAACTCCTGATGCCCCAGAAATCGCAGCATCAATCAGAAAGGGATCCTCCCCGATAGATTATCCCAATTAGATTATCTACCGTTTGGTATAGGGAATACGTCCGGTTAGCGGTTCCGACAACCGTGGGTTTGGAGTTTTGTTCCAATTATTCCGGTTATGGCCCGATCCACCGTTCTTTTGATTTTATATTTTATAATGATATGCAAGTGCCTAGTCTAAATTTAATCTAAATGCAAAACTGGAAAACAGATCTAAATCTATAACTGAAATAAATCTAACTATCCCTGCAAGGAGCAAATTTAAAGCATGAGCAACGAGATGTAGGAGTTCTCTTAAAGAATAAACAGACAACCATTAAATCTTAAAGAGAAAGCTACATCAAAGATAAAAGACATCAGAAGATAGCTTCTAATTGAATATAACACGTTTCATTACTCATGAAAGAGAGAGTTCATTTGCAAAGAGAGAAGCAAGATCATTTAATACAATGAAATAATTCAAGACAGTAATAAAGATCTCACAGCAAAGTATAGCAGACACATGAATAATCCACAATGCATCCAATCTCCATTCCCATGCAAAACGTCCTCTCCAGGATCTTATTAGAAGATTTTATTTTCTTAAAACATGTGCAAGATAGCTCGTACAAGTCTAGAAAATAATTCCGAGCCAAAAGTCCCGTGTATTACTTCCTAACTCCTATTTATAACATTACAAAATTCCCTTTGGGCTGCCACCTGGCATTTTACACTTGTCACCTACAGAAATTTTCCCTTATAACAAACAAAAATGTGACTCCTTCCTTAACAGAAATTATTTTAAAAAGAAAAAAGGATAGCTGTCCCATAGCTCCACGTTTTATACATATGAAGGTCCAAAATTCAAAATATAAGAATTAACGTTCTAATATCAGCACTTTCACTACTGGGCATGCGCTTCTTTTGGAGGAGAGGTGCTCAAACTAGCTGTTGATGCTGCTGCTGGGGGGAGAGGAGAAAACGAGCCAGCTGGAATTTCTGCTACTGCTGGGAGAGAGGAAATCGAGCTAGCTGCTATAGCCGTTGCTGCTGGGAGAGAAGAATCTGGGTTTGCTGTCCCAGCTGATGCTTCTGCTTTCTTCTCCTCTTCTGCAATGTAACTATACCAGACACCAGTGTCCCTTATAACTACATTCGCTGAAGCCGGGAGCAAGATTTTCTGAGAAGTTATGTATTTACCAAGCTCTGCTCCAATACCTTGAATTTCCGCTACTGCTGCTTGGTGTATTTCCTTAAGCAGATGACTGTGTATCGATGACATCCCAATGTAGTGTTGGAGATCATCAATGGCTAGGACATCAATCCTTTTCACATATTCCGTTTGGATGACCAGCTCTTCCTTCAGGTTAGCCAAACGTTGTTCTTTGCCCGGGAAATCATCAAGGGATTGAGGGAAACTCAACTTGCATTTGTCATGCACTTCATGGATTCTTTGATAAAGCCTGCTACTTTTATCCATTGTCCCTTGGATCTTGGCCATTAGCTTAATGCCACATTTTTTGCAAAATTCCAACAGGGCTACGTCTTCATTAAAACCATCTTCAGATTTAAATGGGAGATGTTTGGGGAAATCTACCTTTCCTTCTCTCCATTTTATCTGGCTCAAGATATTTGCCTTAACCCGAGTATGTTTAGATTTAAGTCTATTGACTTATGTATTAACTTCTGCCAATCTAACCACCATGGCCTTGAGCTTGCATACTTCCTTAGTGATTAGTTCCTGCGTGTCATGGATTTGACTTAGGGTGCCACAAGACAGCTCATGGAAAGGAGACATGTCCATCGCTCTGCTCTCTGCATGTTCTAATTACTCAACCAATACCTGCTTATCTGCCTCTAGATCGGATACTTTAGTTTCTGCTTCAATCTTTTCTGCTTCTAAGATCATCATCTGAACCGTAATGCTTTCCTTCTCTTCTTCCAGCTAGTTATACTTGTCCGACAATTCTTTATGTTCAACAGATAGGCGGCTATGCTTGTTCACCACAAGATCCCTGTAGGCTTGCTCATTAGCCACAGTATGTTGTAGCATGCGAGCTCTCCTCTTAGTCGATTCAAATTCTTTAACTATATCAGCCACATTGTCTAGTGTTGCTTTTGCTGTCTCTACAGAGGCGGATGCCATAGCTAAAGGATCTTTGTTTGTGGTCTGCATTACTGTGGTCTCCCGGATAGTAACAATATCTTCCTGGAAGAGTTTCTTTATCCTCTCTTCCAATTTAAGGACCATAGCCTTCCTCTTCTTATCATAGACAAATTCATCCCATCTGGACACGGTATGTTCTTCCGATGGAGTATACGGGACGATTGGGAGATCTATAATATCTATTTCTGCTTCTGCTTCCCACATTTTGGGTACCAGAGACACCTACTGGTGTTATGTCCTCCTCCACATTTTGAGATCCAGAGACACCTACTTGAGGTACGTCTATTTCCATGTCCTGGGTGCCGGGGTCTCCTGCTTGGGCATCTTCAACTGCTTTGAGTTCTTCTTCCGCTTTCCGCCCTACTTCAGTTTTTTGCCTTCTCTCTTCTTCTTCAACTTTCTACTCTACTTCAGTTTGTTTCCTTCTCTCTTCTTCTTCAGCTTTCTGCTGCCTTTCATCTTCAGCCTCTTTCCACTGCTAGGATTCCTCAGCCTCTTTCCGTAGCCTCTCACTTTCTGCTTCTTGCTGCACTCTCGCCACCTCAGCTTCCTACTGCACTCTTGCAACTTCAGCCTCTTGCAGTAACCTTGCTTCCTCTTTTAACCTTTGTTCTTCTTGGGCTCGGGAATCATCTGCTTCTTTCTCTTTCGGCAGGCTGGTTTTTTGGGCCTTGGTAGAGCTAGAGCTTGCTCTACTACCTTGGCGACAAACCTGCAACCCAGTCATGCTACTGATGCCTCTGAATGCCTCTTCCTCGTCATTATGATAATGGGCGTACTCAAAATGAGCATGAATTTCTTTGCAGTGTTCAACGACTTTTCCCCGCCTATCATTCCTATGGAAAATAACTTCACCAAAGTGGAAAGCCTTCAGCTCTTGCACAAACTCCTCAGCGGACGCAATTCCTGAGAATTTGTAAGCTCCTATGTAGAAAGGTAGAGGGGGGAAAGAGGCCTTATGCTGCTTGTTAAGCACTGCTCCAATCCCATCTAGGAAGATTTTCCTCACTGCCTCCTTGAGGACTACATAGTCAGTAGCATACCTCGGCAAAATATATGGGGCTTTGGTCCCTCCAAACATTCTGAGGTAGGTGCCTTGCTCCGAAAAATAAAAATCTCCATAGCTTTCAAGGACCTCCATAGCATTCTCTGACAGACAGTTGGGCTCTTCATTGAATATTTGCTCATATAAGGGCATGATGAACCCCTCACAGATGAGCTTATAGCTGGGTTTGTAGTTTTGAGCCCACATCATCCTGAAAGCGGATCCCACGTGCAACCTAGACTAGGAAAAGACAGCTTGGCCAAAACACAATCAATAAGATATGAAGACATGTAAAATTCCTCCTTTTTTAAAGCCAGACCTTCTTTTGCAGCAACCACCATTGATGCCAAACTGTCTAACAGGATGGTAGCCCAGTCAAACACAGTTCCTTCAAATGCCACAAAGTGGATGATGGGAACCCACTGTATCTTGTATATGGTGCCATCGGGCATACCGAAGATTCTGCACAACATCAGGGCGATTAACGTGAAAGGAGGCCTTAGATTCTGCACATCATACTCGTCATTACCTCCCTTTCTTAAGTGCTTTCCTGCGACCAATAATTTTTTGGCCATTTCAATATTTGTCATCTGGCCCAACCATTCATCACTCAGGGCTTGCTGGGGATGTGGGAATTTATAGGCTGCGACAATATATGCTGGGTGGAATGAGGCGATGGCTATGTTCCCGCTGTCATGTAATACCCTTGTCTCTGTATTAGTATGTTCAAGTATCCACTCGATTACTTCAGAACATGGGAACAGCTCAGGGCGGGTAGAAGCTTTAGCTATGCCCGAAGTTCTAATGTTGATATAAATATGCCCTTCTTCAAGCAACATATCCGGGATATCTTGGTCCCAGATCATCCTGTAAATGTTGCCCCAACGGATTGCGGGAGGAAAACCGGTGGTGCACTTAGTATCCTGAAACATGGTTTCAGTCCTAAGTGGCCCTGGTTCAGGTTCTGTCATTTTAGCCTTCTTCCTACCACCTTTTGGCATCTTGACTGATCCCTGTCAGCAACCAAATACAAGTCATTATAAAATATGCAAACTGTTATGAGATTCTAACAAAGAGCAGCACTATTTTAACATGCTAATGGGATATATAAACAAATTAGGATGCTGCCTGTTGGGAAAGCAAAATAAAACATTCCAAGCAAGAAGCATAGTTTTGAGATTTGGCTATCTTAAGGGGGCAAATTTTGGAATGTTCCGGAAAGTATAAGTATACGTCATGGAAACAATCTGTTCTTGGTCTAGCCCTAGGAGAGAGGGTGTCTTCCATGGTTTCCTATCGAATGTTTAACAGCGGGTGAGCTCGGATTGAAGTGACATTATGACGAAACCAGGGGTGGCTCTTCGTGTTGATGAACAGGCGAGGGATTCAGCCGACCTCCATGGTTATGTATCTCATTTTGACGAGAAGCTCTATGGCCGGCTTAGAATTTAAACGAGGGTGACGACGCTTGAACTATAGCTGGTGGAGAAACGCGGGTAGAGATGGTCATGGCTTTGGAAGAGCTGCGAAACTACGAGGCTTCGGCGGCCTTAAAAATAAAACAAATGATGATCTACGGCCATGCTATGGACGGGAAAAAATCAAGGGTACCTTGACGTGGAAAAGAGAAAACAAATAATGGTTAAAAATCCTACCTGGCACCGTGAAGATGGCTGAATGAGGTGGACGGGGACGTGGACGAACGAGCTGAGATGGAGCGGTCTGACGCGGCATTCCAACGGCATTTGTTAATCGAAAAATAGCAATGTGGTTGGCCCAAACCCCCCACTGATTATTTAAATGAGTTGGGCACGTGCAAGGTTTAATATGGTGGGTGGTGCATTTAAACGAGGCTTTAATATTATACGCTGCGGTCTTTTCGAGTAATCTCGATATGCGTGCACGAACGCCACCTGCGGGATGGACTCATGAATTCCACCCGCCATTGCGGAAGGTGATGCTGAAGGCTTCGACGTTTCGGAAGAGATTGGCGAATCCTTCCGAAACGTGACCTTAGGAGAGCTGTTGCGAGTGTTCTTACAGAGTTGTCCCGTAGTTTCGGGGAAATATACGATTTCTTTCCGCCATTTTAATGGAAATAATTCCACAACTTCCGCAATTGCGAAATGATATCGTGAAGGCTCCCACTATTTCGAGAGAATAAGTGGAAGGCTTCCTCAACTCGACAAAAAATTCTAAGTCTCTGCGGGGTTTCGGAAAGACAACGCGAAGGCTTCCGCAGTTGCGGAAGGCTTTCGTGAAAAGCGTCTGCAATTTTATGAGGGAGAGGACTTGACTCTTTTTCGGCGGCTCCGGGTGAGATTCGCGAATTACTCCCGAAGTTTCGGGAAGATAACCTGAATGGCTCCGTAGAAAGTTTCTCAGCGGGGTTTCGGAAAGACAACGTGAAGGCTTCCGCAGTTGCGGAAGGATTTCGTGAAAAGCGTTCGCAACTTCGAGACTTAAAATTTTTCCAAAAGAGACTAAGTCACTTGGCGGCCCTCGGGTGAGATTCGCGAGTGACTCCCGCAGTTTCGGGAAGATAAGTTGAATGGTTCCGCAACTGCTGGAGGAAAAGCCAAAAGGTTCCGCAAATTTCGAGAAATAGTTTCTAAGTCATTTTCGGAGTTTCGGGGAGGTTTGGCGAATGGTGCCCGCCGTTTCGGGAAGTTTTCTTGAATTCTTCCGCCGTTTCGGAAGAAATTCGCCAATAGCTTCCGCAACTTTCCAACAATAATTTCTAAGTCATTTTGAGAGGTTTATGCGAATAGCTCCCGCTGTTTCGGGACGAAAACTCGAATACTTCCGAAACTGCGGGGAGACACCCTGAAAAGCTCTGCATCTTCGGGAAGATTTCACGAGTTCTATCATTTGGAATAAAACTTGGAAATTTTCAAAGCAAGATTTTCAGTTGAAAAAACAAAGTAAAAGTGGAAATGGCCTCTTAAGGCATCCTTTCTTCAAAATAAAAGGAGGGGACCCAATATGTATAAAATTTTGGGGGGGATGTTGCTGCAACAACATGTCTGCTTAGCAAAATGAGGAATTAGTACAATATCTTGAGCACCATGGGGAATTACCATCAAAGCCTCTTGAACAGTGTAATGCCCCTAAAATGATTGTGGACCTTAAGGGCACCTGTCGAGTGACCCATCCGAACAACTTCGATAAAGTGGTTTCTTGAGCCTTGATATGTCTTAAAAGATTGAGGAAAACCTGAAGATGTGAATGACAACAATAATTTATAAATGAATTAAGGAATTAAATTATATATGTGGAGTGGTATAATTGATTGATTAGTTCTTGCTTAATGATTAGCCCTGATTGATCAAGTCAAAGTGCAGTAGGATAGTTACAGTCCTAGCTCTGCAACTTGGGAGGATGGAACTAAGATGTGTCATAGCTTTCAATTTTTATTTTGAACTTCGAGACAGAGTTCTAAATAAGTAGGGGTGTATGTAGTGCCCCTAGACTACTATAGACATTGAGGGCACCTGCTGAGTCACCCGACTATTTGAAACATTAATAAAATAACCCTATGATTTTATTTTGAGTGTTTTTATGATTACGATTGATTGATATATGTGCATTTGGGTAGTTATTGTGAATGGACGATTTCATGTTGTTTAACGATTAACTTTGATATGAAAACTGTACATATGAATGATGCTTAACGACTAGCTATGCAATTGATTATGTGATTAGATGAATGAGTAATGATTAAGTAAATTATAGATGCTTAATGAAGCAACAGATTTATAAATGAAATTGTGATTATTGAGGACAGTACTACTAATTTACGTTTGTGAGAAATGTGTGTAGCGACAGGTGAAACGGTTCACCGACGGACACACAAAGGAATATGAAGGGTCGTAGAGTACGAGTAAATCACACACAGGGAGAGCGACGACGATGTTGACTTTCGACGGAATACCACGCTTGAGCATATAAGCACTGATCCGCTTGCTCAAGAGGAAAGCGTGAGGGCATACGAGGTGGGCCACGACGGAGCTGGTCACATACGAGTTGGGAGGCGTGCAGTGAGAACGGACTCACTCATCAACGCCATTAGTCCCTAATAGCGTGTAGACGAAGGATGGAAGGTAACGGCTCCTAAAATCCCTACATGAAGTTCCCGCAAGTCAAAACGGAAGGATGACGGCAGAAGGGCCCGACGGTGCGGTACCCTACCGAGAACGGAAAGAGTGAATGCAAGGAACCAACGATGTGGTGCCTTGCCGAGGAATGGAAACTACGGATGACTGGACTCGATGGAGTGGTTCCATGTCAGGGAAATTAAATTAAGGAACAAGGAGGCCCAACGGTGCGACACCGGGTCCCTAGTAAAAGTTGATTGCTAAACTTAACTGCGTTGAAACGTATAATTTTGCACCTAGAACTTTACTTAGAAATGCATTTGAGTACTTTAGGCATTTGCACATAAATGATTACTTTGGCATTTAAATAATATTAAGTGTTATTTAGGCATTGCACATGAAAGGATATTCCTGATTACTTAAAAATATTATAAATATTTATTTAGGAGCAAAATGGAATCCTAGGCATGGACACCTAGTCAACTCCACCTACACCACAAATCTAGGAGTTAAGTGAAATATCTAGGGGACAAACATGAGCAAACTTAGGGATGTTGGTGCATCTCCTAGAGAAACTGACACTTGGATGGGTGAGTTGTTTTTCATTAAAGAATTAATTAAATAATTATTTATGCATGAAGTGACATGTGTCGTAGGGGATTTCCTTTAAAAGGGAGACTTTGGGGATGGGTAAAGGACCCAGACCCTAGATGACTATCGTAATATTGAGTTACCTCATGACTTGCTGCTATTGAGGGTTTGGCTAGAAATCTTGGTGGGGGGGAAACCCAAGTTGGGTTTCTTGAGAATTGTGTGTGAACTTTACGACCCAAAGCTCGGGGGAGGCCATGCGACTGAAAGCATGAGCCTATGGTTGGGTGGCGAAGCTAACGGTTGCTTCGCCAATGGTTAAACGAGCTTTGCTGGAGGGATCCTACGGAAGACGAAGGCGACAATGGACCAACTAGATCGGGTTGACAGGTTAAGGTTTTGCTTATTTTTGTTAAGTTATTCACGCTTTTTATTTTATTTTTCCAATAACTATGATGGCTAATTTGTTTGTATGAAGTTCTTAAAGTTTCAGGTTCAGTTCAAGGGGACCCTAAAGGAGGGGTCCTACAAACAGATCGAGGAATCACTAATACAAAGGCCTAAGCACCATGACGAATTAGGAGTACAGTCTCCTGATTTTTTCACAATTTATGTAGTTCGTGTTGCCACAACTTTGAAATATTTACATGAACATGTAGATAGAGGTCATTGGGAGGAGGTGACAAGAAACGAAATGGAACAAGCTACTGCTCACGTTTCCATTCCTGAAGAGGTTCTTGATATAATTCCTCCTAAAAAGTTGGCAATTGAGTATGATTGTTCTTCCAAATCTGATTCAAGGGTTTCCGCTATGCATGAAGACATTCCATCATATAAGTTTGATAGTGGTTACATGTTCATCATATATGATAAAATGGAGCATTTCAAGGAACATGCTTCCTATATATGCAATTGCGCGGAAGAGGGCTTGAGAAAAGATAATAATATTATAGAATGCCTCAAATAGATACTAGTGTTGCAAAAGACAATTGTGGATAATCAATTCAAAGTGAACAAAATTATAAAAGGGAAAGAAGAAATGGTTGAACTATTATCCAAAGAAGTAGACAAAATCACTGATGAAGTTGAAAATGAAATTGAGTTAGTGAGGGTTGTGTATGAAGAGGCTTTCAAAAAAGATAATGCTGAAGTGAGTGAACTCAAAGAAGAGCTGAAAAAAAAAGACCACATGTTTTCAATGTACCACCAATAAGGACAGAAAGTGGTCCTTCACAAGTATTGGAGAAGAAAATTAATGGATATGAACAATTAATACAAGAATATCAGTCGAAGATGAAAGAGTGGGAGGAAATCCATGGAAAAAAATTTGGAGAATTAGAATTAATAATTTCCAATTTGAGAAAAACCATTTCTAAGGAAGCTGATATGCAACAGGTTCGAAAGGATCTCTGAAACTTTGCAACTTAAAAACCAAAGGAGAGGAAAATAAATTACAGTGAGGAAGGTAGTGAGGGTGAAGGAAAGGGTACAAAATAAGACAAGGGTAAGGGTAGAAGGAAAAAAAAACAGACAGGTACAATGTCCTTAGATGAGCGAGAGAAGTCTGAGAGTGGTGAAGATGTCTCGGTCAAAGCTCCCCTTTCCCCAACGGCTAGCAGGTAAAGTGCCTCCTTCCCCTCGCATGAGTCTAAAATGCTCAGCTGAGTAGTGCACCCGAGATGGATGTCTTTAATGAGGTTTCGGACCATGAAGAGGAATTTTTCAGAGATCTGTGTTCGCCAGCGACTCGCCATTGTTTTTGCAGCAACACCCCCCCCCCAATTTTTTGTACATATTGGGGCCCCTCCTTTCATTTTTGTAGAAAGTTTGCCTAAGAAGCCATCCCAACCGTTAGCTATGTTTTCAACTCAAAATCTTGTTTCCCAACTGAACATCTTGCCATCAATCCTTCCAGTTTTTCCCCCAAAGAGCCAAAAGGGAACTTAGAATTTTTCCCAACGTTTTGGAATCTCTCGGGCTATCTCCCCGAAACTGCGGAGGCCAAACGTACAACCTTTCCGAAAGAAGGACTTAGATTTTCTTTGTCAAAATCGTAGACCATGAGAAAGAAGTTACGGAAACCTTCGGTTTTTCTTCCCGAAAAGGCGGGAGAACTTGGGAAAGACTCCCGAAAGAAGACTTAGAATTTTTCGATCGGAAGGCTGCGGAAACCATTGGGCAATGCCTCCCGAAACGTCGGAGCCCTTTCACTCAAGCCTTCCGCAACCGCGGAAAGATTCCAGTTTTTCTCCCGAAATGGCGGGACTCATTTACATAACTCTCCCGAAAGAAGACTTAGAACATTTTTGACCGTTCGCGGAGAGATTGGGGTTTTTTCTGTCCAAAACGGCAGGAACAGTTTGTGAAACCCTTCCGAAACTCGGAAGAGAACTTAGAAGCTTTCATTGAAAATCTGTGGAAACCTTCGGGTTTTCCTCCCGAGAACGGCGGAGGCCATTCACAAAAGCTCCCCGAAATATCGCAGAGAAATTCACGAGCTTTTTCTGAAACTGCGAAAATGACTTAGATTCTTTTTTTCGAAAAAGTTGCGGAGCGCCCCAGGGAAACCATGCGAAATCATTCAGCCTATGTCCTCGACTCCGCGGAAGCTTTCGGGCTACCCTTCCGAAATGGCGGAGGCCAATCTCATAAACCGCCCGTCTAAGCCTTCCGAAATAAACACTTGGAAACTTTTCGATTTTTGTTTCTGCGGAACAATTCAAGTCTTCCTCCCGAAACGGTTTTGTTTCCGAAACAACGGAGCAATTCAAGCTTTTCTCCCGAAACGGCGGAAGCCATCCGCATAAGCTTTCTGAAATACCACGGAGAAATTCGTGAACTTCTTCCGAAACTATGAAAAGAACTTAGAATTTTTTCAAGGAACTATCGCGGAAGCCTTCAGCCTTTGCTCCCGAAACCGCGGAAGCCTTCGGGCTACCCTCCTGAAACGGCGGAAGCCAATCGCTTAAACCGCTCGGAAAAGGCCTTGAAAATGATCCCCGGAAAATGTGCGGAAGAGTATAAGATTTGCTCCTGAAACGGCTGGAGCTATTCGTCTAAAAATCCCGAAAAGACTTAGAAAATCTTCGATGAAGCGATCGCGGAAGTTACTGGTGGATCCCTCCCGAAACCGCCGGGAGCATTCGCCATACCTTCCCGAAACCCCGCGAGACTTAGAAATTTTCGATTTTTGGAATCCCTTTACGAATAACGCCCGAAACGGCGGAAGCCTTGGTGTTGTCTGTCCGCGACGGGGGATTCTTTGTGGAAGGCTTCGAGTTTCCCTTCTACGATGCGCTCCCGAAACGGCGGAAATCTTCCCTGAACCTTTCCGCAGCGGCGGGTGTAATTCGCGAGTTGGTCCCGCGAAAGGCGGTCGTGCATGGATCGAAATCTCTGACGTGACCGCCGACGTACTAGCACTTAAACCGTGCCACCCACCAAACTAAATGCTCGCACGTGCCTGTCTTTTATAAATTGACGGTGGGGGCTCGAGCCAATGCACCATTGTTTTCGATTGGCAAACGACGTGGAACGCCGTGCAAATCGCTCCAGCTCACCCGCGCTCGTGGCCACCTCGTTCAAGCGATCCCCACGGTTCCAGGTAGGATTTTAACCTTGAATTTCGCTATTGGGTTGTCTTTTGTTTGAAAAACAATGGGTTTTAGTGGGATTTTGACGGCCAAAACACCCGTAAAGGGCTATGATTTTCCCGTCAGACGCAGTTGAATGGAGTTCTCGTCTCGTCATAAATCAGACATTGGTTAAACATTCTTTTTTGAGTAGAGATGGTTGGTGCAGACGGTTAAACTTGTCCCTGGGCCGCGTGCCTCGTTGTGTGGAGAATCTGTCGAAGCCCCGTGGACCTTTTATACCCCCGGCTGAAAGCTTGAGACGCGAAACCCCGGGCCTTTTTGTAAACTTCGGTTCTAACGTGACTGCTACCCATTTCAAATCTTAGGACCGGTGCCATGGCCCCTGTTCAAACCCCGTGAGCACTTAAGTTACGCCAGCCAGGACCCGAAACTATAGCCTCCCGAACCTTTTCGTCAGTGTGTTTCCGGCGCCATCACCCTCACTCGAATTAAAACTTCCCATAGAATACCTCGGCCAGTGCCGTAAAAAACAATAGCGTTCGGGGCCCTCGCCGGGTCGTAACTGCGAAAGTGGCTTCCCGTTCCGTCGCAGTGTCTCTCCAACCCGAGTCTCCCCACCATTAGCCTTTCCAGCCGCAGTGATAACGAAAGACACCTTCTTCCCCAGGGCTGAACCGAAAGCCCATTGCTTCCGCAACTCACCTATCATTCCGAGAACAAAATGTGTCCGTGACATAGCCTATCCCCTCAGGAGCATCCCAAACCCATCCTTTTAAAAGATTCAAATGTTTCAATTTATGTTTCATGTTGAAATAGTGTTTTGCTTCCTAAATATACAGCTTCATTGTACTTATCTTATTGATATATTAAAACAATGATGCTCTCTGATTAAAACCTCACAGTATGTTGCTCAAAATGACCTGTATATGGGTGTTATTAGGGACAAGTCAAGATGCCGAAAACCGGTAAGAAGAAGGCGAAGATGACAGAAAAGAAACCTGCCCCTCTTAAAACTGAAACTTCACTCCAAGACACTAGGTGCACCACTGGTGTCCCTCCAGAAATCAGATGGGGTGACATCTACAGAATGATCCGGGACCAGGAGATCCCAGACATGTTGTTAGAAGAAGGCCCAATTTATCTGAATATCAGAGCCTCAGACATAACCAGAGCCGCTACCCTCCCTGAGCTGTTCCCCTGTGCTGAAGTGATCGGATGGATACTCCAGCATGCCGATGCTGACGGGAGAGTGATAAATGACAGCAGTAAAGTGGCCATTGCCTCATTTCAACCCGCGTATCTTGCGGCAGCCTACAAGTTTCCCCGGGTCCAACAAGCTCTCACTGATGAATGGCTGTGCCAAATGAACAACGTCGAGATGGCCAAGAAGCTACTAATAGCAGGCAAACATTTGAGGAAGAAAGGGAATGATGAGTATGACATACAGAATCTAAGAGCTCCTTTTAGAATGATTGCCCTGATGCTGTGCAGAATCTTCGGCATGCCCGATGGCACAGTATACAAGATTCAGTGGGTCCCTATCATCCACTATGTGGCTTTTAAGGGAACTGTGTTTGACTGGGCCACTCTCCTATCAGATAGTCTGGCCTCAATGATAGTAGCTGCAAGGGAAGGACTAGCCTTGAAGAAGGCTGAATTCTTCATGTCTTCATATCTGATAGATTGTATCTTGGCCAAGATAGACTTCCCCAAATTGGGCTGTACATGGGATAAGGCCACCATGCCAGTCTATGTCGCTTACAAGATGTTGTGGGCTCAGAATTACAAGCCCAGCTACAAACTCATCTGCGAGGGGTTCATAATGCCCCTGTATGAGAAGATATTCAAGGAGGAACCCAGCTGCCTGTCAGAAAATGCTTTGGAAGTCCTTGAGGATTATGGGGACTTTTGCTTTTCGGAGCAAGGTACCTACCTGAGAATGTTTGGAGGGACTAATCCCCCATACATATTGCGCAGTATGCCATAGACTATGTGGTGCTCAAAGAAGCAGTAAGACAACTCTTCTTGGATGGGATTGGAGCAATGCTCCACAAGCAACACAAGGCTTCCTTTCCCCCTCTACCTTTCTGCATCGGTGCTTACAAGTTCTCGGGGGTTGCCTCAGCTGAGGAGTTTGTTCAAGAGTTGAAGGCCTTCCACTTCGGTGAGGTTATCTTCCACAGGAACGACAGAAAGGGTAAAGTGGCCGAGCATTGCAAGGATATCTATGCCCACTTCGAGTACTCCCACTACCCTGATGCCGAGGAAGAGGCATTCAGAGGCATCAGCAACATGACTGAGCTGCGGATCTGTCGCCAAGGCACGGGAGCAAGCTCTAGCTCAACCAAGGCCCAGAAGACCAACCAGCAAAAGGAGAAAGAAGCGGAGGATGCCTGAGCTCAGGTAGAGCTCAGGTTAAAAGAAGAAGCGAGGTTACAGTGGGAAGCTGAGGAAGCAAGAAAGCAGCAGGAAGCTGAAAATGAAAGACTGCGGAAAGAGGCTGAGGAACCCCAAAAGCAGAAACAGGCTGAAGCTGAACAGGCTGAGGCAGAAAAGAGGGCGGAAGAAGAATTGAAGACAAGGGAAGATGCCAAGGAAGGTGGATCCAGTATACAGGACATGGAAATAGACACCTCTCAAGCAGGTGGCTCTGGTGCCCAAGATAAAGGAGGAGACCCTGCTCAGGAAGTCCGGACCCCACCGGCAGAAGAAGACATAGACATCATAAACCGACCAATTGTCCCGTACACTCCATCGGGAAAGCGTACGGTGTCCAAATGGAATGAGTTTGTCTATGACAAGAAAAGAAAAGCGATGGTCCTCAAATCAGAAGAGAGGATCAAAAGTCCCTTCCATGAAGACATCGTTACCCACCGAGAGGTCACTATAATGCAGAATACAGACCAAGATCCCTTTGCTATGGCGACTGCAGCTGTAGCAACGGCAAAAGCATCCCTGGCCAATGTAGGCGTGATGGTAAGAGACAATGAATTGACAAGGAAGAAAGCTCATACACTACAACAAACTGTGGCTAATGAGAAAGCCCAAAGAGATCTGGCAGTGAACAAGTATAATTGCTTGTACGCTGAACATAAGGAGCTGTCAAACAAGTACAGCCAGCTGGAGGAGGAGAAGGACCAGCTGGCACTCCAAATAATGATTGTAGAAGCGGAGAAGAATGGAGCAGAAGAAAAGGCTTCTCAGCTAGAAGCAGACAAGCAGACATTAGCTGAGCGGTTAGAGCAGGCTGAGAGCAAAATGATGGACATGTCTCCCTTCCATGAGCTGTCCTGCAGCATCCTGAAGCAAATAAATGACACGCAGGAGCTAATCACTGACGAGGTTTGCAAGCTCAAGGCCATGATAGTTAGATTAAAAGAAATTAATGCGGAGGCCCATAGGCTCAAAGCTAAGAATACCCGTGTCAAGGCAAATGTCATAAGTCAGATGGCACGGAGAGAAGGGAAAGGGGGTTTCCCCCCACATCTTCCTTTTAAGGTTGTGGACAATTTTAATGAAGATATAGCCTTGCTGGAGTTTGGCAGAAACTGTGCCAATAAGCTGATAACCAGTGTGCAGAGAACAACGGATAAAATTAACAGTCTATACCAAAATCTCAAAGGAGTCCATGACAAATGCACATTGAGTTTCCCTCAGACCCTAGAAGACTTCCTGGAAAAGGAGCAGCGGTTGTCTCAGCTAAAGGAAGAGCTAGGCGTCCAAATGGAGTATGTGAAAAGGATTGATGTCCTGGCTGTGGATGACCTCCAGCATTATATCGGTTCATCATCACTTCACAACCATCTGCCGAAGGAAGTGCATCAAGCTGCAGTAGCAGAAGTTCAAAGCATTAAAACAGAGCTCGGGAAGAATGTGACTTCTCAGAAAATCTTGTTTCCTGCTGCAGCAAACATAGTCATAAGGGACACAGGTGTGTGGTACAGCTACATAGCAGAGGAGGAAAGGAAAGCTGCAGCAGCAGCAGGAGCATCAGCAGATCTAGGATCTTCTCTCCCAGTAGCCACTCCAGCTACAGCAGTGGGTTCGAGTCCCTCTTTCCCGGCAGTCATTCCAGAGACTCCAGCTAGCTCAATCCCTCCTTCCCAGGCACAATCAGCCGCCTCAATTGACTTGGGAGACCCTTCCCCAGCTGAGGCTCACGCACAGGAGTAAAAGAGGCTGAATTCAGTTGAGCAACTCTCTTCAGCCAAACACGTGCCCAGCAGGGAAAGCTTTGGTGTTAGCCAATTTTCTGCTATGTATATTTTGAATATGTAAGGCGTAAGCCATGGGACAGCTGTCCCTATTTCTGTCAGAACAATTTTGTAAAAGAAGTAATCATTTTTGGTAGTCGATTATAGAGGAAATTCCTGTAAATGACAGGTGGAGGATGCTAGGTGTCAGTCAAAAGGGCAGATGTGTAGATATAAATAGAAGCTAGGAAAGATTAGAGAGCACTTTTGGCAGGGAATGAAATTTTGAAACCGATACGAGCTATCTTGTATCGGGCCTGTAAATTGATTTTTCTAATAGAAGCCACTGGAGATGGACGTTTTGCATGGGATGTTGGGCGGCTGTATGTTGGACTATTCTAATGACTGTTGTTCTGTAGTGTGAGATCATTCTTATCATCCGAACTACTTCTTTGTATTAATGATTTTGCTCCTCACTGTGCATACGATTTTTCCCCATTTTTGTGAACAATGAATGCGTTTCATATTAAATCAGGAGCTACCTGCTGATGCCTCTATCATTGCTGTAGATTTCTCTTCTAGATCGAATGGCTAACTGTTCTTTCTTCAGGATAACTCATGAGGCTCATTGTTCATGCCTTTAAATTGCTCCTTGCAGGGATCTTTAAGTTTAATTTCAGTTTGTTACATTTAGATCTGTTTCTTTATTCTTCCTAAGTAGATTAAATAATTTTTTTGCTTTCTCTCTTTTATGAGCAACAGATGCGTTCCATGTTGAATTAGAAGCTATCTTCTAAAGATCTTTGTTTTGCTGTAGCTTTACTTGTGAGAATTAACAGCTATCTGTTCTTTCCTGACGATATTTGTTATAGCTGATTGCTCATCCCTTAAGCGTGTCCCCTGCAGGGATAGATAGATTTACCCAGGTTCCTAGACTTAGATCTGTTTTAGTTGCATCTAGATCGAATATAATTTAGCCACTTGCATCTCATTTAAAAGACATAAAACCCAAAAGAAAGGTGGATCGGGCCATAACCGGTAGAATCGGATTTAAACTCCAAACCCACGGTTGCCGGAACCGTTAACCGGACGGATTCCATACACCAAACGGGAGATAGTCTAATTGGGACCATTTCTCGGGGAGAATCCCTTTCTGATTGATGCTACGATATCTGAGGCATCAACAAAACCCTAAGAACCCATAGCATGTCGGCCTCTCCAAACCACACTCCCTTCCAAATGAATCCCAATACTATGCTCTCATCGAGGTAATTCCGAAGCAGTTAGGGTTAGCATGACTACCAAGGAAACCACGTGAAGACTTGCCACGGGGGACGCCAGTAGACTCTCCACCCACAACACTTTAAATGCACTTTTATTACCATATCTACTGTATACGTCACACCTTCCATCGCCTTATAACAAAGTCAGGGTTCAATCTTGCATGGGTTACGAGCATACTATAGTATGGATAGGTCTAATAAAAGGTCAAACTACTATTATATATATCCAAGTATTTCGTATGAATTGCCATTGCACCATACCCTAGGTTAAGGTTTTGACCATCCAATATGGTGAGACTCATAACCATAATATCACATGGTTACATTACTCCTAAAGTCATTTAAACAATCAAACCCTTGTACATGGTATGAAAACTACTAAGACCATATCAATACTATTGTATAGTTATTATTACAATGCTCTAGTAATCTAATATCCATCGTATAAATTAATAGGAGAGAGTGCATAAAGTATATAGTTCACAACTATAGTCTTTTGTTAAAATCACCGTAATAACACTATTTTATAGGTCATGTATATAGTGCATAGGATCAAAAGATAGGCATAGAATTACAATAAAAACATTGGAGCTTAGGATATGATTCTATTACTATAGATTTTGATTTCACGTTGTAATTCCTAGGTGTAGGATGTAAAACACCTTAACTTTAATTTTGACGCTCAACACTTTCAACATTATACAAATACATGTGTAATACAAATAACATAAATGTTGAGAATTGGAGTGAGATCATAGAAACTACTCAATACACATTATAACTGAAGGAACAACCGGAACAGATCTCACCCTGGAATACTTGAGTTACTCTAATTCCTTTTTATAAACATTGAAGGCTAACTGAAGTTAAATAGGACCTCTTTATGCTTTTTGAAACAATACTTCTCTTACCTGCGATCTGCATCAAAAGTTCAAATGCTTTAGCAAAAAAAGCTTAGTAAGCCTCGAGGTGCCCATAGGACCCCTTCATCATTAACAAGAATAATAAACAGTTAGCACACATAATGAATTCGGTATCAAATCTATAAATTATCGACAGATACATAAGAAAACATAACTAATCTAGAAGGCATGAATTGAGGTAACAACATCCAACAATAGTATACTTTAGCTATAAAAACATTATGTATATTTTGTAATACATTATACATACATAATCGACGTAACATGTCTAGTACATTATGATGTATAGTTAAGCAAACAAACATTTATTATACTTCCGCATGGTAATTAAAGCAATTAATGCTACTTTGAAAATTTTTAAATTTTTGTGATTTTCAGGATGTTACATGTGGTATCAGAGCGCGAGTTCAAACTCTAGGCCTCAAATAGGCTCATGCGTGTAAAACAAAAAATGAATCCAGAAAATTTAGTTACTAACTTTTATTTAAATTTGTTTTTGTACAGAACAACTTCACATTTAATTTGCAGGTATGGACATACCAAAGGAATCAATAGAGGAGAGATCTCCTCATAATGAACGTAATAATAATGAACATGAAAATATTAATGAAGAAATCTATGTAGAACTAAATGATCAATAATATGAATTATTAGGTACTGTTAAGGATTTAAAAACTGAAATAAGAAGTTTTAAGGAAGAAAACGAAAGAATTTTAAGAGCACAGGAGGAATTAAATCAGATTCTACTGGAAAAGTACCATCAAGATGAAAAAGATAAGAGAACAGAAGTAAAATCTGAATTTGGAACAATGTCCTACAAACACAGAGATAAGAAAATGAAGTGCTATAAAACTGAAAGTAACGCTTCTTCTTCTGAATTGGATGATAAAACTTTTTGTAGAAAATATAATTCTGATCAGGATAGGAGTGACAGTGACTGTGGTCCTAAGAAAAGACGTAAAAATTATGAACAAATTTCAGGAGAGTTTAAAAAGATCAAACCTCCAACTTTTAATGGAGAAAATGAAAAGGGAGAGGCAGCTGAAGCATTGTTGTCCGGGATGAAGAAGTATTTTCATATTTATAATTACTCATCTCAATTAAAAGCTAAGATGTCCATCTACAATATGACCGGAAAGGCGGACATTTGGTGGCAAGATATAAAGAGAGTTAAAAGCGTTGAAGACAAGAATATAAAATGGAGTACATTTAAGAAAATGTTTAAGAATTTTTTTTCATCCGAACAGTATTACGAAGATAAGTCAAAAGAATTTTATGATCTACAATTGGGTTCTATGATGATGAAGGACTTATGCAGCAAATTTCTCAGCTTGTTAAGGTATGTAGCCTACCTAGCTGAAGAAAAACCTAAGATACAAAGGTTTCTAATCTTCTTACCCTTCAACATAAAACACAGAATTGAATATGATAATCCTTCAACTCTTGAAGAAGCCATGAGGAAGGCTAATTTTTGTTTTGAATATAATAAGAAAAGAGAAGGTGTATCGAGTTGGAGGAATACTAAATCAAGTAATTATGAGCATAAGAAGAAAAATTTTAATTTTAAAAATTCTGGAAATAATAAAAATTTCAATAACAGAAATTTTCAGAATAATAATAATTACAGAGGTAATGCACCACAGAATTTTCCAACTGCAAGGAATGTGCCTTATATTAATAACAACAATAATAATAATAATACCAGAAATGTTGAACAAAGGCCACCTTTGAAGGGTTTTGACTACAATGGACCACATACCAGAGCAAACTACCCACTCAAAAGAAGAATATTCAACAACAATCACACCATACAAGCAGAACCGACAGTTGGTGATGTAGAAAGAGAAATGCCCAAGATAAATGCAGCACTGGAAAATCGACAAGCAGACCATCAAACTTCTATGGTCGAGATCGAAGGTATGATACAAAACAAATCTATTTCAATTTTAATAGATCCAGGCGCAAGTTTGAGTTACATATCACCCGATTTAGTGAAAAGTTGCAAGTTAAAGGTAGAAAAAATTGATAATTCATGGTTAGTTCAGCTAGCAATAAGCACTAAAAGAAAAGTTACAAAATTTGTCAAAAGTTGTGATTTACTTATGAGTTAGCTGAAAACGCAAGTTAAATTGAATGTTTTTCCATTATGGTCATATGATGTATTAATTGGCATGGACTAGCTTGAACAACATAGAGCAGTACTTAACTGTTATTAAAAGTCTTTTGCTTGTTTGAATAACGAAGGAGAAACTGAAACAGTAAAAGGAATTCCTAGGAAAACATCTGTGAGAAAAATTTATTCTTTACAAGTAAAGAAAGCTGTAAGAAAGGGTTGTAAAATGTTTGCTATGAATGTGATTAATGACGAATGTTCATCTATAGAAAATAAGATCAAACTGGAAGACATACCTATTCTTAAGGACTTTTCTAATGTATTCCTAGAAGAAATTCCAGGACTACCTCTGAAAAGGGAACTTGATTTCACCATTGAAATAGTACCGGGTGCGGTACCAAACTCAAAGGCTCCCTACAGAATGATTATTCTGGAATTAAATGAACTAAAATATCACCTGAAAGAGTTAATTGATAAAAACTACATAAGGCCAAGTGTGTCTCCTTAGGGAGCACCCATTATTGTTGTTAAAAAGAAGGATGGTACTTTGTGACTATGCATAGATTACTGTCAACTTAATAAAATGACTATTAAAAATCGATATCCCTTGACCCGCATTGACGATCTATTCGATCAGGTATGCAGAGCAGAGATATTCACTAAATTGACTTGCGGTCTTGATATCATCAAGTTAGAATAAATGATGAATACATTTTCAAAACTACTTTTAGGATTCATTATGGACACTACGAGTTCGTAGTTATGCCTTTTGGGCTAACTAACACACCGGCAGTCTTCATGTGTTTAATGAATAACGTTCTGTACAAGTACCTAGATAAGTTTGTAATTGTGTTCATTGATGATATTCTAATTTATTCAAAAACTAAAGAAGAACACGACGAACATTTAAGAATAATTCTGTAAGTTCTAAGAGAACATCAACTTTACGCTAAGTTCAGTAAATGTGACTTTTATAAAGATAAAATATAGTACTTAGGTCACATAATATCTGAAGATGGAAAGTCTGTCGACCCAGATAAAATAAGAGCAATTAACGAGTGGCCTGTCCCTAAAGACGTAACTGACGTATGGTCATTTATGGGGATAACAAGTTACTAGAGGAAGTTTATTGAAGGATTCTCTAGAATTGCAAATCCCATAACTTCTTTGTAGAAGAAGGGAAGGAAATTCATCTGGGATCAAAAATGAGAAGAAAGTTTTAAGAAGTTAAAAGAGTTATTAACAACAGCACCTATATTAAAAATTGTTGATCCTAATAAAGAATTCGTTGTATGCACTGATGCATGCAACGATGGACTTGGTGGGGTCTTAACTCAAGAAGGTCATGTTATTGCTTATGAGTCAAGGAAGTTAAAAATCCATGAAAAAGAACTACGCAACTTATGATCTAGAGCTGGAAGCCATGATACATGCATTAAAAATGTGGCGCCATCACTTTATTGGAAGAAAGTTCTCACTAATGACACATAATAAATGTTTAAAATACTTGTTGGATCAAACAAATCTTAACGCAAGGCAAGCTAGGTGGCTATATTTCCTTAGCGAATACGATTTCGAGATTCAACACATTAAGGGTAAAGAAAACAAAGTTGCTGATGCCTTGAGAAGAAATGCTAAATTAAGTTTTGTGGCAGCAATCAACACATTTAAAACAGATCTGGAAAATCAGATCGAAGAAGGAATTAAGCAAGATGAAAATTATCAAAACTTGCGTGATAAAGTTGCTGAAAATTTATCTGAAAATTTAATAATAGATTAAAACATTAATGAAAAGGGTTTAATGACTTATAAAAACAGAGTTTATATACCTAATGTGTCAAAAGTTAAACTGTTGATTTTGAATGAAGTTCATAAAAGTCCTTATTCAGAGCACCCTCGTTATCAGAAAATGATAACTATGCTAAGAAATGATTACTTTTGGCCCAACATCAAGAATGAAGTGGTTGAATACATATCTAGGTGTTTTGAATGTCAGACAATTAAGGATGAACATCAACACCCAGCTAGCCTATTGCAGCCATTGTCAATTCCGGAATGGAAATGGGAAATTATAAGTATTGATTTTATAATAGGTTTACCTAAGAACCAGAAACAGAATGACTCCATAATGGTGGTTGTGGATAAACTTAGTAAATCTGTTCATTTTATTCCGGTTAAGACTACTTTTAAAGATGCTAACATTGCATATGTGTTTATGAAGCAAATCTTCCGCTTACACGCGATTCCAAAGGTAATTATTTCTTATCAAGATTCTAAGTTTACTAGAAATTTCTGGACAACATTATTTAAAGCTTTAAATACTAAGTTAAATTTCAGTACTTATTTCCACCCACAAAGTGACGGGAAAACTGAAAGGGTTAATCAGATTTTAGAAGACATGTTAAGAATGTATGTTAAAGATCAGCCAACTAAGTGGGAAGACTATTTGCATTTAGCTGAATTTGCTTACAATAACCATTATCAAATATATGCTAGACTTAGTGTATTTGAGATTTTATATGGAAGGAAATGTAGTACTCCTATTTCTTGGGATAACCTTGTTGACAGATTAATGCTAGGACCATATTTGTTAAGAGAGATGGAGCTAACCGTGAAACAGGTACAAGGCAATTTAAAAATTGCACAAGATAGACAAAAAAGTTATGCAGATCTGAAACGAACTAAAAAAGAATTTCAGGTTGGAGATCATGTCTTTGTAAAGGTAAAACCCAAGAAAATTTCTTTTAAGCTTGGGATTTGTGCTAAACTAGCACCAAGGTACTATGGGCCATTCGAAGTCCTATAAAAAATTGGACCAGTTGCATATCAATTGGCCCTACCATCTAATTTAAGAATCCATAATGTTTTTCACATTTCTGTTTTAAAGAAGTATGTGCACGATGCTACTCATGTACTGAATTGGAATGACATACAGGTGGAACCCGAAGGATATTTTCAGGTGGAACCGGACTGTATCCTCGACAGGAGGGAAATTATGCTCCAGAATCGTACAATAGGGCAGGTAAAGGTGCAATGGAAGCACCTTAGCCCCGATGAAGCTACCTGGGAATTGGAAAGTAATATGCGGGCAGCATATCCAATTCTACTCCAGGGAGGCTCCAAAGAAGAATAAGCAACATCAAGGATGATGTTGAGCTTAAGTGGGGGTGCTTGTAACATACCCATTACTTGAAACATTTTATGTTTGAGAAAAATATTATCTTAACTTTTATTGTAAAGTTTTATATTTGGCTAAGTGGCCAAGAATGACTGTAATTGCACAATATTATTATTTAATAAAATAAAATAGGAGACACTCACCCAAAGAGACTGTTGAAAGAGTGTTTACTGACCCACTAGGTGGAATGGAATCTGGGTAGAAGGAAATGGATAAGTGGTAGCATCAGGAACTCAGTAACTAGTTTTTGTTATGGCACAGCTCCCTTGAATTGTGGTCAAAGTTCCCTGAAAGATGGGATTGGAGCTTGAGGCTCATTTATTTGAAAACTAACCACTAAAATACCTAGGCATATTTATAAGCCATCGAATTTTAGCAGAGGCTCACACTTTTTCTGACGAGAAAATTTACCTTGTGGTTCTACTGTATGCACACAAGAGATTCGATGAGGGGAAGCTATGTTTTGAGTTGTAGTGTAAGTTTGTTTCACTTCTGCTGAGTGCAGAGGTTTATTTTGAGGTGTATTGCAAGTCTCCATTGATTGTTGGAAGTACAACTTGAGTGCCTTGCTTCTACACAGAGTCTTCTACCTAGTGGTTCAGTAAACAGGCTCGGGGGTCCAAAGGAGCAAGTGATATTGGCTGCTTGTTCTGGAGAAGGTTGGGAGAAACAGGCCTCTTTTGGTGTTTGTCCACCCTCTCTACAATATTGCAGGTTCTACTTATTATTTCATTTCTTAAGTAGTTACAATTTACTTTCGATAACTGTTGATTTAGGATTTATTAGCTGAACATTGATAGTTATCATCATGCAGAAGTAAATGTTTGATTTTCTGAACTGTATATGATTCTGTAAATAATTGAAGAAGTTATATGAATTGATAGAATAAATTAATTCCCTGTATTTTTCCACGCGCTGCCCTTGTGCCGTACTCAAGTACAGGGAAGGGTGTTTAAAAATAGATAAATGCTATACAATAGATGGAATGATTGAGTAGACAAACTCTGTTATGTTTTCTTGTATTTCCTTATCTATTTACAAATTGCAATTAAAATATCTTATGTTTCAGTCATAGAAAAACATAGCAATATCCATATTATTCAGACATAGTAATATTTTAACTTTTGCAGCAACAAAAGTAAATAAGGCATAAACATTTCCATATTTCTGCATAAACCTAAGGTTCAATATAGATTAACTATCCTTTGCAGAAGACAAATAATATTTTATAGTCTCTTACTAATTTCTTTTCCTTCGAATATCCTATTAAGACATATTAGAATTCTGTACTTTATATAGTAACAGTATCGAAAGAATTACTGTAGATTTCATCAACATTTATGATTTAATACAATTGTAAAGGAAAAGACATTAGTAAGAGACTATAAAATATTATGCATAACTAATATATCATTCAATTCATCATTTATTTTATAAACACAGAACAACTTTTATTTCGAACGAATGTCCTAAACCCTAGTTATTTTCAAATAACACTAAGTTAACTTTTCTTCTTTTATCAAATCAAAAATAAAAATTTCAAGACACAATTCGTTTACACGAAACCTTACAGGTTGCATTCGAAACCCTTATCATTTGTATAGTTAAAGAGAATCAAATTATATTTAGTGTTGAGTAGGGTTCATAACCAGTCTCATGGCCGAAACCCTTAAACCTTTCCTAAACATCAAACTCATTACGACGGGTTTTAATTAAGGTTCATTTCCCTTGATCTAAACTAGAAATAACACAATCACATCCTCTACAAGATTAACCTAAACGTAGAAACCACGTTGACAACATGACAACTAAACCTCTTCAAACAAACCTAATATAACAACTCATCATTTGACGAAAACGAAAGAGACATACGAGACTAGGTCTCGGCATTTATAAAGATCGATTTCACAAAACCTTTCGAAATGATCTTTTTTACAAAAACGAGATTTAGGGTTTGAAACTAGAAACAAAACTAGGCATTTTGGCTCTCTGCCTTTAAACAAAACTCAACATTTTATAGACATTCAGAAATAGGTTGTGGCCTTTATCATTGTATAAAAAACATCATTTAAACAAAATAACGCAGGCTGCCAGGAGCATTGCTCTCATGCACGGTCCTCATAAAACAACATATAGTTCCAAATACCATAACCTTTTTAATTAATCAAATTGCTGAGGGTTGAACCCCGTTCAAACAGTTGTTACACTTATCAACATTTTGATACATAGTAAAATGTTGTAGAATCAATGCCGAGGTAGGTCAAGGATTTAACCCTCCCTACACTTGCCATTTGGCTTACAAACATTACAACAGCGGCAACATCCACAACCAGACCACAAGACTGAAGAGTCAGCTAAAACCAAAAAAGGACCGACAGTTTTTTAAAGTTGAAAACTACAGGAAACCACCGAGGCTTACCAAGTTTCAAGCACCTTTTCCCACTTAGTTTCAAACATAGAAATCCAAAGCTGAGAAGCACATGCCATACAATACATAGAGTGGTGAAAAGATGAATTATGAAGCTCAAAACAAATTATAGACAGGTGCAACATTATAAATTTTCGAGAGTAGCAAAATAGAACTAACGATTTACCTTTCAGAAGGAACCTTGTTTCTGAGCTGAACATGCCCACACCTAGCGAGAACCAAAGCCAAACACACCACAAGAAAACTCAGCAAAAAGAAGGACTCGGCTCTTGGAGCTCACTGTGCAAATTTACAAGTTATAGGTCGGGGTATCGAACCCTGGAGAGGTGCCTCCAAAACATCTGTGTAAACCCTAAGAACCTACAACCTGTTGGCCTCTCCAAACCCCACTCCCTTCCAAATGAATGCCAATACTTTGCTCTCGTCGAGGTAAGCCTGAAGCAGTTAGGGTTAGCATCACTACTAAGGAAACCATGTGAATACTTGCCATGGGGGACTCCACTAGACTCTCCACCCACAACACTTTAAATGCACTTTCATTACCATATCTACTGTATATGTCACACCTTCCATCGCATTATAACAAATTCAGGGTTCAATCTTGAATGGGTTACGAGCATACTATAGTATGGATAGGTCTAATCAAAGGTCAAAATACTATTATATATATCCAAGTATTTCGTATGAATTGCCATTGCACCATACCCTAGGTTAAGGTTTCGACCATCCAATATGGCGAGACTCATAACCATAATATCACATGGTTACATTACTCCTAAAGTCATTTAAACAATCAAACCCTTGTACATGGTATGAAAACTATGAAGACCATATCAATACTATTGTATAGTTATTATTACAATGCTCTAGTAATCTAATATCCATCGTATAAATTAATAGGAGAGAGTGCATAAAGTATATAGTTCACAACTATAGTCTTTTGTTAAAATCACCATAATAACACTATTTTATAGGTCATGTATATAGTGCATAGGATCAAAAGATAGGCATAGAATTACAATAAAAACATTGGAGCTTAGGATATGATTCTATTACTATTGATTTTGATTTCAGGTTGTAATTCCTAGGTGTAGGATGTAAAACAGCTTAACATTAATTTTGACGCTCAACACTTTCAACATTATACAAATACATGTGTAATACAAATAACATAAATGCTGCGAATTGGAGTGAGATCATATAAACTACTCAATACAAATTATAACTGAAGGAACAGCCGGAACAAATCTCACCTTGGAATACTTGAGTTACTCTAATTCCTTTTTATAAACATTGAAGGCTAAGTGAAGTTAAATAGGACCTCTTTATGTTTTTTGAAACAATACTTCTCTTACTTGCGATCTGCGTCAGATGTTCAAATGCTTTAGCTAAAATAGCTAAGTAAGCCTCGGGGTGCCCATAGGACCCCTTCATCATTAAGAAGAAAAATAAATAGTTAGCACATATAATGAATTCGTTATCAAGTCTATAAAGTATCGACAGATACATAAGAAAACATTACTGATCTAAAAGGCATGAATTGATGTAACAACATCCAACAATAGTATACTTTAGCTATAAAAACATTATGTATATTTTGTAATACATTATACACACATAATCGATGTAACATTTCTAGTACATTATGATGTCTAGTTAAACAAACAAACATTTATTAAACTTCTGCATGGTAATTATAGCAATTAATGCTACTTTGAAAAAAAAAAAATTATTTATTTTCGAGATGTTACACTCGGAATGATGCTCTTGATGAAATGTGAAAAAGTGGTCCATTCCAACTTCATTCAAATTGGAAACAACAGAATTGTTTAATGGTGGTTGTGATTTTGTGCTTTCTTCCCTTTTTCTTATACAAAGGCTTAAATGGTTTTCTTACTGAAGAATTAGCACCCTTTTGTTTTTCCAAAACTACTATTTTATTGGACACCCTTTGAGCCATCTTGACCACATTTTCAAATTCATTTGCAGATTCTTCTTTAGGTCTAGTCAATATTAAATGATTCTTATTTAGTGTAGGTTTTACTTCCAAATCCAAAGAATGTTTGATAATATTGTCTATGTCTACCTCTACTTTCTTTTCCTCTTCGTAATTTGCTGCTAAAGTAGTTTTAACAGATATTTTGACAACCATGGCTATGGATGGGAGAAGCACTATAGTATAATATTCTACCAATGATTCTTCAGCAGGTTTAGTTGCAGTGCTAAAACTATTCAAAATCATAGTAAATATCTTATTAAAATATTGAAATTTCTCCTTCTTTCCCATTCACATAGAAAATAGTTATTTCATAACTGAAGCCACGGTCTTTTGGGTACCAAACTTATTCAGAAAAACCTTTTCAAAACTACCCCAATCTGTTATAGAATTATCCTGTAAGCTAAAATACGAGGATGTTTCTCTTGGTTCAAAAGTGTAAGGGAACAATATGCACACTACATCCTCATGTTCCACATTTAATAGGTTCAATTCCATGAAAAATACCTTTAGGTGATCTTCAACAGAGATTCCTTTTCCAGGGTCAAAGTTAGGTAGCACATGTTCCGGATGCTTAGGAAAATCATGGAAAGGAGCAGCTAGGTTGAGTGGTCCTCTGGCTCTCCATGCAGGTGGTTGATTGACATTGTGAGCCATGTTAGCAATACACCTAGGAGAATGTGGGGGTGTATGAGGTGTTGTATGAGTTTGTGTGCATGGAGTAGTGTTTGTTTCCAGAGAATTATGCCTCAATTGATTAATAGGATCTGGTATATCTTGTAAAGATAAATTAACTAATTCTTCCAAAGATTCCACAACCACAAAATCCCTACTTTGCACAACTTGTCTTCTAGGAGCTTTCCTTCTAGGTAGTAAAGTTACTACTGATAATCCACCAAGTTTCCTCATGTATGATCTAGTATGTCTATTGAATTTGTCTACTTATGTGTGAGAAAAAACATATAATTGTTCGTTATGATCAGTTTCAGAATCCAACTTTTCTTGATAATTAGTTTCAGAAATTAATTCTTCTGGTTTGTTTGTTTCCAATGTAGACCCAAACCTATGCCATCCATGCACTGGCGACCCTCCTTCTAGTGCCAAAATTGTTGATGCCCAGAAAATACTAGCATCAACCGTAATACCAATTAGATCACTCACTGTTTGGTATGGGGAATCTGTCCAGTTAACTGTCTCACTACCATAGGTTTGTTTGTTTAATTATGTATCGGTTGCATCCCATCCCACCATTTATATTTTATGTTTAAGGGTATGAGTATGCAAGTGCTTCTAATATAACTAATGCATTTAACCTATAATTGGTAGGAAAAAACCACAAAAGTGATGTGTAGGTTCTTACCTCTCGTCTTACCGCTTCTACCTTGTCAATTAGCTAACTCTATTCTAAACTAACTAACCTATCATTGCAATGAGCAAATTTAAATAAGAGTAATAATCTGAAAATGTTCATACAAATCCAACATATAGCTATTAAGATAAAATATGCACATTCCCAACAGAAAATTACCAAAGATAGCTTTGATTTTAATTAACACAATTTATTACTTTGTTAACACATAGATATTTGCATAGATAAGGAAATCATTCACCACCATTGAAACAATTCAATAAAGTTAGAAATATCTCACAGCATGAACATAAAAAGAAAATAAATAGTTCCGATCAATCAGTCACATGTCCCAGGAAAACATATGTGCAAGATTTTCCTAGCAAATAGACCCTTCCTCATTAGCAAAACATTAGTTCTCTTACACAATTTATCCAGTCCGTATTTCACTAGTCCGATTCCTCCTTTCTCTAGTACTCTTCCCCCATATTTATATTACAAGAGAATTGTTTGTACATGACTGATCAATTCATCTCCCTCTGCATCCTTTGGTTTGCTATATTTGGCTCTTGTGTCTACTGTTTCTTCTGCGCGCAGCGTTTCAACTCCCTATGCACTATGAATGATCCTTTCAACTCCCTCTACGTCCTTTAGATACCGCGATTTGTCTTTTTTGCCAACCGTTTCCTCTGTGCACGGTCTTTCAGCTTCCTTCGCATATGATTGCTCACTTTGGCTTCCTCTACGTCCTTTATATTACCAACCTTGTATTTTATTCCTATTGTTCCTTCTGCTCACAGCCTTTCAACTTCCACGCGTCCTGAGGAAAAAACAAAACCAATGTATAATTAAAACTCATTATTAAGCAAAATCATAATGAACATAATACAAATTTGAGAAGCTTTATTTGTCAATATGGTTTGCAAAACAAAGATTTAAACTTCCACAATCTAGTTTCGGTGTGAAAATCGCAAAGGCGGAAGGTCGGAAAAAGCCTTAAAAATGGCCAAAAAATCAACCTTCCACAATTGGAAAAGGATTTAAAAAATGGCCAAAAAATCTTCCCCCAACAATCTGCAATCCGCAATGTGGCCTGTAGGGAAGCGGGATTGCGGAATTGCGGGCATCATTTTCCAACGTTCAAAAATGCAATCTGTAACCGGAATTGCGGAAAAGCGTAACTGCGGGATGCGGGAATGTAGAAATGAGGATATGCGGAATGTGGAATGCGAGAACATCGATGTGCAGGGCTGCAGAATGCGGAATAATGGGATGCGAAATTGAGGGCATGCGGAATTGTAGAAAAGGAATGATGCAGAACTTAAGAATGTGGATGTGCGGAAATGCCTTTTCTTTTGTTAGTTTTTCAAGAAAAACTAAGTGTTAGGGGTAAGGTGAAACAAACTCTGAGTAAGATCAAAGGAGGGGCCCTACAATTTTACAAAAAAAATTGGGGATGAGGCTATAAAAATTCCCCATCTTCTCATGACTCAAATAAACAAAAAGAAGTTTTTGATGATAAAGAAGTCATAGAAGATGAATAAATTCATGACATTGTGGAAACTCCATAACCTACACCAAGAATATCTATGAGGGAGAGAAATCCTCCTAACAGGTATACCGATTTTGTTTCATTTGTTGCTTTATTTACTGATGATGGAGAACCTTCTTGTTTTCAGGAAGCAATTGATTGTGTTGACGATGCTAAATGGAAGATGACAATGAAAGAAGAAATGGATTCTCTAGATAAGAATGAGACATGGAACTTGGTTGAACTCCCCAAAAATAGAAAAGTTGTTGGATGCAAATGGGTCTTCAAGTTGAAGAAAGGTGTTGATGGTAAGATTGAAAGATACAAAGTCAGATTGGTCGCAAAAGGGTACTCTCAAGTGGAAGGTATTGATTATCATGAGATATTTTCACCATTTGTCAAGCTTGTATCTATTCGTATTGTATTAGCACTAGTTGCAGTGCTTGATTTGGAGTTAGAGCAACTAGATGTTAAAACAAAATTTTTACATGGAGATTTAGATGAGGAGATTTTTATGGAACAACCAAATGGTTTTGTGTAGCATCATAAAGGAAAATTAGTTTGCTATCTCAAAAAATCATTCTATGGCCTAAAACAATCACCCAGGCAATGGTACAAGAAGTTTGATTCTTTCATGGTGAGCCAAGGTTATACTAGAAGTGAGTATGATCATTGTTTGTACTTCAAAAGATTGAATGACTTATTCATTATCTTAGTATTGTATGTTGATGATATGCTTATTGTGAGTAAAAGAATGAATGGAATTGATAAGTTGAAGGCTCAGATGGCTAGGGCGTTTGATATGAAAGATCTTGGAGCTGCAAAAAAAAAATGGGTATTGAAATACACAGAGACAGAAGAAATGGTAAGATTAGTTTTTCACAGGAGAAGTATGATGAGAAAAAACATGTAAGATTCGAAATGAATAAGGTAAAACCTGTGAATGTTCCTTTGGATTCCCATTTTAAGCTTTCTTCAAGTTTATGTCCTAGTAGTGATGAAGAAAAGGATTATATGTCTCGTGTTCCATATTCCAATGCATTAGGATGTTTAATGTATGCAATGGTGTGTACTAGACCTGATATTTCACATGCTATAGGTGTTGTGAGTAAATACATGGAAAATACGGGAAAGGAACATTGGAACGCAATGAAATGGGTGCTTCAGTATCTAAGAGGCACACGTGACTATTGTATCACCTTTAATAATAACAATGATTCTGTATGCAATTTTGTTGATTCAGATTTTGTAGCTGATTTGGACAAGAGAAGGTCTACTTCAGGTTATGTCTTTACTCTTGCAGGTGGAGCTATAAGTTGGATGTCAAAGCTTTAGGAAACAGTTGCTTTATCTACTACAGAGGTTGAATTCATTGTTGCCTCACATGCTTGCAAATAGCCAATTTGGCTGAAAGGTCTACTTGGAGAAACTCAAAGGTTGCAGAATAGTGTGCCTATTTTTTGTGATAGTAAAAGGGCTATACATTTGGCTAAAAATCATGTTTACCATAGTAAGACCGAACATATTGATGTAAAGTATCATTTTGTAATATAAGCCATTAGTGAAGGTGGAGTAGATCTAAAAAAGGTTCATACTCAAGAAAATTATGCATATATGTTTACAAAACCAATGTTATTAGAGAAGCTACGGTGGTGTGTGGCTTCTCTTGGCTTGAAAAATAAGTGATGAATAGTCTTCGGCAAAGTATTAGATAATTTGTTGTCAAGCTAAAGATTCTTAAAATTGTGACAACTAATTAATTAAAGATGGTTTCTCAACCATCTAATTGTTGGTTGGTATGAAGTTACTCTGCAGTTCTAACAAATGTATTTATATATGTAATTTGAGACGAGTACGTATGTGAGAAATGTATAAAAACAAAAGTACATTTTTTTCCTATTTGAAAAAAGTTCAAGGGGAGTTTCTAAATTCTTTTAATATTATTTCAATTATTTAATAATAAAAAGTGATTTCAAAGAGTTCATTTCAATTATTTAATAATAAATAGTGAATTCAATCACCTACTCAAGGGAGAGTTCACCAGTTCTTTTAATAATGCAAAGGAAAATTATTTCAAATATTTCATATTGTTCCTACCTCAATGGAAGGGTGAGTTCTCGTTCAACTACATCTCGAGATCCTTAGCAGTAGGTGCAATTATTGCTAAGAGGTGGTGTTATAAATATGGACTCAGAGGAGAGTTTCCAAATGATGCTAAGTTCTCCTTCACTTGGATGCTCTACATGCTAACAAGTTTCCAAATGTGGTTGTTCTCTTTCATTGGTGCACAGAAATGCAGCAAGCAAATTGGTATGTGAGCAACAAATATGACATGTTAATGTAGAGAACTCTCCATCCTTGGACTTATGAAAGACGTTTCTCTTAAGTTATTGTGGACGGCTTTGTGGCTGAGATGGCATCTAACCAAGTGCTATAAATATGATATTTTTTTTTCAATGGTTTATGTTTTTGTTTAATTTCTACACACAAATCTAGCATTATCTAGCATTTTGTGTTTGATATTCTATTAACCTAGCATTTTGTGTTTGATATTCTATTAACCTAGTTGTAGGAATTTCAATGCATAGGGAAAATAGTTCTAGAAATTAGATCTGCAGATGGAGTTAGGGTTGTTGAGAAGAATAAAAAAATTTACCTTTAGGGACTAAATGCACAATCCCATTAGCTCTAATTTGTTCCATTTAGTATTTTTGTATGCAAATATATTGAAACTGACAACTTTGGGGTCTGTTTATCTCTTTCTAAAGTGAGATCTACGATTGTTTGAGATTCCATTAGTATTTGAGACAACTTCAAGACCGGCGACGCACTCTCTTCTCCTCTCGCTCCATAAATTATATTCTACTTATTTTGTGTTTTTTTGAGACGGGCTTCTAAAATATAGAGCACTCCAGAAAGAATTTCGAACAGTAACATATAGACACGTCTGCATTATGAAATAATAATAAAAGATACCTTCAACCTAAATACCAAAATACCAAAAGAAATCAAGCATTATCTCAAATTACATGTTCCCCTGCAGTCAGTGCATACATGCTGCATTTGCTAGATCATTGAAGGTCCTAGATGTCTAATAGAGACTTTCATGCCAGACCCTTGACACCCACTGCATTTGATTGATGCACCGGATTTTGATCATTTCCTGGACATAGTTCACAAACACACGTTCACGTTGAGGCATAATTCATTACCCTTTTCTGGGCGTAGACTAAAGATGGGCAAAGCGCACTTTTTCGGCCTATATCTTGGTTTGAGAATTTTCAAAATAAAATTTTATGATTCACCATATATATTGCATTTTAATTTTTTTGCAGGTTGTTGTTGCTATTCTAATATGGTTGACTATTATTAATATCACCCTAAATGATATATATATTCTATAGTTATTGTTTCTGATATTCTATTACACTTTTCTAAACTGGAATCCCATTTTCTTTCATAGAAATGAGATCGGGATTGCTGTAGAATATTGTGGCTTCGGAATTATCAGTTAGAGTCAACCATAAAATTGATTGGTTAACCACAGCCCAATGGACGATCTTACTCTATTTTTTTGAGATGCCAGTAATGGCTGTTATATTACAGCTTTACTATTTATTAGTGAATCTATGAAAAATCTGTTTATGATCGATAAGCTCTTTCCTAACAATGTGTAGCTTAGAGAGGTAAATTTGGATTGATTAGTGGACAGAAACGCTTTCTAAATGCTGATTATATGGTTTCATCTTTGCTGGAAATGTAGGATTTAGAATTTTGCTTCATAGGATTAGATTGTTAATATTATATTTTCATGACTTGGATCAATTCAGATGTTCTCAACAAATTTAGGGTTGCATATATGAATGGAGGGAATTACTACTTTTTAAAATGGCATTGCAGTTTCAAAATTCCAAATCATAGATAGTCAGTAAAAGCATCTGAAAATGCAAAAAATAACGAATGCTTTAATCATATGGGCTGTTTTGTAGGTGAAAATATATTGTAATATAAATTTTACAACAATTTTTTAATAACTTTTATAATTTATGTATTACATTTTATGTTATTAGGAATTATTGGTTTAGTACATGTTTTTAGAAATGCAGATCTATTATTATAACTGATATATAATTAAGAGTGTTAATAATCTGATATATTCTTAAGACTAGTTAAGTCCTAAATCATCATATTTTAAGATTAGTTAAATCCTAAATAATCATATATTAAGATGATTTAAAAGATTATGAATATGTAATAGATATTCTAAAATTGAGTTTTAAAGTGGGTAAATTAAAAATATTTGATGAAAAAAAGTAATTTTTATCTTCAACTTTTTTAGTAACACAAAGATTACATTAATATTAAATGTTTATGCAGCAAATATGTATCACTAGCTCATTTTTTTCTTTGTATGTATACAAGTTTCCCTAAGAATCCACAATTTTTTTAACACATTTCATAAAAAGAATAATAATCACAAATTTTATCTTTGAAATAATTCTTAATTTTACTTTTTTATTTTATTTTACAAAATCAATTTATATTTATGTGATTTAAATTTATATTTATTTATATAAAAGAACATTATGATATTTCCAAACTTGAATGGTCACACGTTAAATTATACTTGAGTATTAACCATTTTAATTGAACTTTCACTTTTATGCAAAGAATAAATTTTAATAATAATTTTTAGAAAACCTTGCATTTAGTGAACGTTGTTATATTCAAACTATATAAAATATTGGTGGAAATTCTATATACATATAATTTCATATTATTATTATAATAATTAATTTAAATATTTTATTATATTAAGACAATAAAACTAAATATTCAAAATACAATTAAAAAAACCAAATATTATTATAATAATTAATTTAAATATTTTATTATATTAAGATAATAAAAGAAATTATATAAACTACTTAAATGATAACAATACATGGATATATAGAGAAACATTTGTTTTCATTTACTTAAAGTTAATCATAAATTGAAGTCAACCTTACTATAAAATTAACTTTAATTAAAAGTCAACTATAAATTGAAGTTAGTTCTGAATTGAAGTCAACCTTAAATTGAATTAAATTGAAGCTAACTTTTCTTAAAAATCTAAATGAAGTCAGCATTGGATTGAAGTTAACCATTAAGTGAGATCAACCATGATTCAAAGTCTACCTTAGTTTATGGTTAACTATGAACTAAAGTCAACCATGCTAAAATAAACTATTAACTAAATTCAACCATGCTAAAACATGCTATAAATAATTGAACTTATATTATTATTATTAATTATTTAATTTTTATTTATTTATTTACTATCCATTTATTCATAAATTATTTATTTTTTATGTTTTCATTTATAAATAAGTTTTTGTTTTTTAATAATAATAATAACAATTAACCATTACTTACACAACCACATTTTTAAAAGTGGTTGAGATAGCTCATGAACACATATCAACCACTTTTAAATATTTGACCATGGTTCATATAAGCATCAACCACTTTTAAAAATGTAATTGTGATAGTAACTAACACATCTGCATGACTTGCATGGCTTGCAGGTATAAACTGTCATCTAATCTTCACTAAAGACCACAATAAATAATTTCCACTATCAAATCTTATCCATAAAATACATAATCTTAATTAAAAACATGCACTGCAGAGCTTTATATCAAAATAAGTATACCTAATATCGATATGATAAGATCATAAACACAATTATATAAACCATTTAAATGAAAACAAAGATGGAAATACAAATTTGTTTTCACTTAAGATTTTCAAGCTTCATGATTTTTAAAATTCTCAATCACTGAAAGGTGTGAGCTTCAGTCCAACGTTGAGTTCACGATTCAATTTTTGGTCATATGCTAAGACAAAGCCATCTTTTAACGCTAACACCATTGCGACATATAGAAAAACACAAAATACTGCGCGATAGTTTCACTATTAAGATAAAAACGAACCGGAGTAGTCTTAGCAAACCAGGAAGAGCGCACTGCTGTTTTATTTGATACATATAATGGATATATGGATATATGGGCGTGGGTATTGTGCAGCACTACATAGATATACATTATATATACAGCAAGTACTTAGCTAAACTTCTAAAACTTGTGCTGCTCATACTGTAGGTAACAGCCAGCGAGCTGAACTCGAGCACCGACGGCGTTTTTGCAAATGCTGTATATGCGATTGCCAACGTTAGAAATGCAGGAGGTGCAATCAGATTGCGAAATTGACTGCTTACAGATGGCACGGCCGTATGCAGTTGGTGCGCCTCCATTTCCTAGGCGCGAAGTCTTATAGTCGTAACCACTGTAGGCGGTGTTTTGCTTCAAATCTTGGAGCATATCTCTCAGATTATCGTAGAATGGGCTATCCTGCGGGATCTTCTTCGTGTTACACGCAGCAGACACGAACTTGGTATTTGTGGCATCTGCAGCACCACCCATGACCACGATCACTAGTGCCACCAACAATGCAGCGGAGCTAGACGACATGGCTGCGCGCTCTCTCGCTCTCTCTCCTTATGGGAAATGAAATAGAATCTCAGAAGACACTCTTCCCTTTCCTGAAAGGGCAAACAGCACACGTTATTGTTGCTTATCAGTGTGCGGGGCGGCTCCTACTTATAGCACTCTGGATGCGTGCGTGGCTGGGCGCAACTTGAAGTTATGATAAGATGGAGGGTGAATTAGATTCAAGAAGGAAATGATGATGGTAGTTGTCTGTGTCATGGCGTGTCCAGCACACAGAGGCGTTTCCAATTACACTGCACAGAGAGGCGGACGTCGTATTGGACACAAGGCAAAGCATAGTAAATAAATTGACCAATTTAAGATTAAGTAAATAAATTGGCCAATTTAAGATCAAATGTTGAAAAGAATCACTGGTGTTACAAACATTGCTTAAAGATTACGTCTCTTTTGGATTCGGCTGGACATTTACAAAGTAAAAGATCGCAATTATTATATGAAAGCCATATGGATTTTGCAACAGGAGGAAGCCCGTGACGTGCATGCTGGTTAGAGGCTGTCTCTTTTCTGGATGGTTCAGAGTGGTCATGACATTCATGGGATTTTGTTGTTTGCAACTATAAATCTGGGGAAGCAAAGAGAACGGCCAAGAAGAACACGTCATGGTCCAATTGATCCATAAGGATGTCCATTAAACGTACGAACGAAGTTCTCTGCCAAAGCAGGATATACTTTAATTCGAATTCGACTTCGCACTAGTTTATCAAAATCTCTTTTCGTCATTTCTTATTGAAAAAACTTGTATTTCTTAATCAATCGAAGAAAATTGTTATTTCTTGCATTTCTTAATCAATGGAAGAAAATTGTTATTGAAAAACACTAACATGCATTTGCATTTCTTAATCAATGGAAGAAAATCAACAATACTTAATACCTACTTTAATTGCAGCTCATAACTCTTCACCGATAAATCCAACCTTTCAACAAAATATGATAATAAATAATTTAATTATTTTTTTTCAACTATCTATACAACATGATGCCATACAATTCACAATGCTTTTAGTTTATTTTTCTACCTTGAAAACATAAACTATGGTATTACAACATCGAACAGCATTCTATGGCTTTAATCTATGGACTTTCCGACATCTAACGTCGTAAATCTCATTCCATGGCTTTATTCTCTAGACTTTCAGACATTTAACATCGTTTTCTCGAATCTCCAATGGTAATGCAAATTACATCTCAAGTCAGTAATGGATAGTGCTAGTTCCCTTGCTACTATTAATATATTTTTCACTCTCGTTCATGGTGAGAGCTCGTATGTTTGTCAAAGGACAAGTAGAGCTCCAAGTTTGTAATAAGCAGCTCATAAAGATCAATAACATGGTGTTAGGTCTAGCTCGAATTGGCTCAGGAACTTAATGTAAGTAAATCGTATACATATGCCTTGTTCTGTCACTGCTTCTTTTGCATGCTATTGTAGTTACCTTTGTAAGCAAAAAATGAATGCTTCCTTCATGGTGCATGCTGAAATCTTGATTAGATAGTACAACAAAGAAGTCACCTTTGCAAGCAAGAAGTGAATGCTTCATTCATGGTGCAAGTGGAAAACTTGATTAGATAGTCTAAAACAAAGAAGCACATAGTTAAAAGAAACAAAACAATCTCAACTTTTATTTATCAGTTTTTATTTTTATAAAGAATGGAAATTTTAAACAACTGTTCTCGTTAACGAAAGTAAGAGATTTGGCAATTTCATATACATTCCATTTTATCTTTAGAACTTATTACTTTTGTATTATGGGAAGCTATTACCATTGTTTTTCAACATTGTCCTACTTGTTAATCACTGTGAAGAGGTGGAAATGCCAATATTTTTCAACATTGTCTCACTTGGTAATCACTTTGAAGAGCTGAAAATGCTAATAGTATAAGACAAATTTATGTCCATTGATTGTCTTTGTTAATGCATTGTTCATTATCCTTTAATTTCCATTTTCCTTATAGAAAAAATATATAACTAAAAAATCTAGTACTAACAAAATATGGGAGTAAGTTGCTTATAGATTAAAAAAAATATTTTTCAAATTATAGAAAATTTGAAATATAATTAAACCATTTAAGATTTTCATGTAATATTCATTCTTCATTAATAACAACTTGAAACACATTTCAAATATAAAAATAAAAAATAAACAAGCATAGTTACAATATTAATTATAAATGAAATCAATATCTAAAAAAGTCAATTTAATTATTAAAACATATATTTTCTATAAACACATAAAAATATAAATATAAATCATAAATAAATTGTGAAATTTAAAATTTAAAACATCCAAATCTAACCATACATTTATAAATTTAATCATACAATATTCAATAACTAAAATATCAAAAAAATTAAACTTTTACCATAAAAATATTAAACAGAAACATTATAAAAAAATGAAACAAATTTCAAAACAATATTTTTTTTTTTCTTATAGTAACTTAACTCTAACTAAGATCTAATATTATTTAATATTATAACTAAAATCTAGAAATAAAATATATTATCAAATAAGTTTAATATTTATCATAAGTTACAGATTTGATTTAAGTCATTGAAATTTAGATTTTGATTGAAGACTCATGGGCTCCTTAGGAGTGGGGTGCTGCCACTTTTACTTCTATTATACTGTCCCCATCCCTGCTTTTCCTTCCTATGTTCCTACCACTATATCTCGGGGATTATAAAAGAGGTTAGCTTATGTTTTTGGGGTCTACGATTGTAACACAACTGAGAAAATTTTATTCCAAGTCTCCTCTCCAAAGCCCCATCGAGGGAACCCTAGGGAAACTCCATCAACTTATTCGAGGGAACAGTAAGGAAATTCCGACAAGCTTGGCAAAACCATGGAACACCCAAAGAAATCACTACCAGCTCTTAGGATTTAATGTAATTGATCTTATGATCTTTTCATTAGTGCAGATATAGAGATTGATTCCCTTCAAATTTCCCCATAAGAAAGTCCAATACTACTAAATTATGCTACTATGTTTCCCATCAATATACTTACCCTTGGAATTTTAAGTGAACGTATTGACCATTGCAATGACACTTTTGCAACAACATTCTATTTTCAAACTATCCTTTTCGATATCAATACTATCGTACATAATCTTAATAACAAGATGATTTTTTTGGTAACTTTTGTTGTAGCAACATATTCTGCAAATAAACTAGATAAGGCAACAATGAATTGACTCTTTTTCATCCAACTCACTTCTTCTCCAACTTCTTCTCCAAATCTAGTAAATACATACAAACTTGTGTACTTTCTCTTGTCCACATATATCCAATGCCATCTCCATTGACAAATTCATGGAAATTAAAAAAAATGCATTATCGTGATCTCACTAATTTATAGCATAGTCTTTTGTGCTTTGCAAATATATTAATATTCCTTTTAACAACCATTCAATGCAATCTCCATCTACAAAAGCATGCAAATAAGAAATACCATTACCATGATCCCAGTAACATAAGTTATAGTCTTTGGTGCTTTGCAAATACATTAATATTCTTTTAACAACCTTCCAATGTTCCTTTACAAGCTGTCAAGAATGAATCTGGTTACTAATTCCATCCATGAGTCTGATTACTACTTCCACTCAATGTGCTATGTCTAGCCTTCTTCATACCATGGAATCCATAACAAACCCTACGACACTAGTATATGGAAACCTATCTACTTATTTATTTTTCTCATGAGTTATAGGACACATTTTAGTAAAAAATTTAACCCTCACTTGAAAAGGATTTTTTATTTCTTTACAAGTCTATATCCTAAAATCATTGAAAATGTTCTCAATATTCTTCTTTTGACTAAGCCATATTTTTCTATTTTTCTATTTCCTTTTACCTTTATCCCAAGACAAGAATGTATTGCACCATTACTACACCAAGATCCTTCATATCAAATGCTTTGGACAATAAGGAATTGGTGTCTCTTACTCACTCTATATCTCCAACAATCAACAATATACCATCCACATCTAAGGATATAATGATAAATCTATCACCTATTGCAATTAATGTTGCTTGCAAGAAAACCCGTTTTCCTACACATACTAGTCCATTTTTTTGTTCCATTACTTTAGGGATTGTTTCAACCCACAAAATTATTTCTTGAGCTTGCACACCGTGTTCTCCCTTCCTTCTACAATGCCTTTTGGTTTTTCCATCTACAATGCCTTTTGGTTTTTCCATGAATATCTCCTCTTTCAATTCTACATGAAGAAATGTTGCTTTGACACACATTTTCTTCACTTTTAAATCCTATGCTACCACTAAAACTAACAACATCATCTAATAGACGTCATTTTTGCTATAGGTGAGAAAGTATCTAGGTAATATATTCCTTGAAATTAATAATATTCTTTTTATAACAATATTGATTTATATCTCTTGTTGTTCTATCAATCTTAACATTATTTTTGAATACCCATTTTCACTCGATAGTCTTTGTATCTTGTGGCAACTCTTCTAAAGTTGATGCTTTGTTTTATAGAGATTCCACTTTTTTATTCATTTCCTTTTTCTAATATGCATTAAAAGACATTTTGGATTATTTTCACCACTTTAAATCTCACGTTGAGGCCTCAACAACCCCCTAGTCCAGTGACATGGGTCCTCCTTTTTAACTTTTATAAAAGTCAAGACTTATTAGTTTTTTGGGTTGTGCAAGCTAATGAGGGTCTCTTTTGATACGTTAGATGCAATATAAAACTAAAAAAAAGGAATCCATCAACTTACACGGATATTTTGAGACACATACACAATTAATCTTGCAATGAGTAAAAAGGATAAAATGTAGGAAATTGAATGATGTTTCCGAACATATAATTTTTGTCTATTGAAAATGTTCTTAACTATCTAAAGTTGGATCTTTTTTAACATATTTCTTTTTTTTGGGGGGGGAGTTATAAGGTATATGTTTTTGTGGGTGCAACCTCTGAGTGCCTAAATGATGGAATCAACTTATGAAAACCAGTAGACATATAGAGAACAACTAGTACTAGTGCACCACTATTTTTCCAAAAAAAATTAATAATTTTTTTTAATTATCTAAGTGATCAAACCTCGAAAATAGTTCACCAAGTGTGGGTGTAGCCTTTGAAGGTCTTAATGAAATGATCATAAAATGGTTTTTTTATAGCATGTATAGGTCAATGTCCTTTAGTACACCCTACAATATTTTTTCAAAATGGTTGATAAACAAAAGAGTTATGGAAGAAACACTAACAATGTGTTTTTTGAGTTAAGGAGTCATGACACAAGAAAAATAAGAAAAAATATATATATTCTTTTTAAAAATTACATATTTGGAATCTGCAGAAAAAATGTTATCTGTGTTTAAAATTTCATAAACCATTATGGTGTGTAGCATACTGTAACCAACGGCTAAACATGGTCATACTAAAAAATTGGATGTAATGCTCAATTAGTCATGTTTTACCACATTCCATGGCACAAGATTGGTAAATATGAATAACAATCTGAAGCAAACACATATGAACAAAATGGCCACGCCAGCACATGCGGAGGTTCGGGTTTAGTGCAACAAAACATGAATGCATATTGTTTGAATTCATTATTTTCCTGCCAAACTGAAACGAGTACCCGATTTTGTGTTTCAAAATGCGTACATGTTTATCATTACATAAAAACGTACACATTTTTCGGAAAAAAATGCCATTACACCCCCAAACCCCTAATACACCCCCTCTCCAACTCCCAAAGATCCCCACAACCATTTAACATTTCCCTCCGTCAACCCTTAACACCCCCCCAAACCACTAACAACTCCCCTCTCTTACTCCTCTCCTAACCCCTCCCTCCTCTCCATCTCACTCCCCTCCTCCCCTTAACTCTTACTAACCCCCCCTCTCTCTCTCTCTCCCGTATTCCTTCACCTAGTCATGTATCTCCCACAAACCATTATTACCCCTCCTCCCTACTCTCTCTCTCTCTCTCTCTCTCTCTCTCGCCCCCATTTTATCTTCTCTCTAACTTCCCTAATTATCCTTAAACCCATATCCTCCCACCTCTATTCATACCTCGACTACTCTCTATTTCCCCCAATCTTGTACACAAGAACCTTGCTCTCTCTCTCTTCCCCTAACCCCCTACCTCGCAGTCACACCACTGACTCTCTCACAATATCTCTCTTTCTCTCACTCTCCCTCACTTCCCTACTTCTCCACCTACACATAACCCACACCACTCTATCTCTCCCCTGACCCCCAAACACACCACCATCCCCTTGGTTCTCTCTCTCTCTCTCTCTCTCTAACCCAAACACTCAACCTCCTCACCTATACAACCCTATATCTCTAATCACCCTACTCCTCCCCAAAACCCTAACCCCTTCTTCTCTCTCTCTCTCCCCCTCCTGTCTCTCTTTCCCCCTCCTCTCCCTAAACCTTACTAACCCCTAAGCTTTAACCCCTTAACACTCCCCCTCTCTTTACCTCTAACTACTTACCAACCCTCAATCTCTCTCTCTCTCTATCTCTCTCTAACCCAAACAACCACGCTCATCACCTAAGTTCATCCCTAAACCCCTAACCCCCCTCCTATCTCTCCTATTACTAACCCCTAACCTCTAACCCCTTAACACTCCCCGTTTCTCTCTGCCTCTAATTTATTACCACCCCCAATATGTCTCTCTCTCTCTAACCCAAACAATCATTCTCATCACCTATATCCCCCTTTCTCTCTAATCACCATAAGTTTCTCCCCAAACCCTCCCCTTCTCTCTCTCTCCTTCCCCCATATTCCCCCTAACTCATACTAACCCCCTCTCTCACTCTCTTGCACTCCCCTACTCCACCTACAACTAACCCCCTCCCCCCCCTCTCTCTATCCCCTCCTCTCCCTAACCCATACGAACCCCTTTTCTCACTCTCTTTCTTCCTTGCTACACTTACCCCCAATATCCTAACACACCCCTCTATCTCTACCTCTAACCCCTTACAATCCCCCAATCTCTCTCTCTCTCTCTCTCTTCCCCCCCATATTACCCCTAAGTGTTACTAACGCTCTCTCTCACTCTCTCTCAGTATCCTACTCATCCACATACACCTAACCCCACCACCTATCTCTTCCCCAACCCCCTTACACACCACTGCCCCATTGTTCCTTTCTCTCTCTCTCTCTCTCTCTCACACACACACACACACCTATGTATCCCCCTACCAATAACACCCCTCGTCTGTCTCTCTCTCTCTCTCTCTTCCCTCCTCTCCCTAAACCTTACTAACCCTGTCTCTAACTCTCTTTATCCCATACTCCACTTATCCCCAATATCCTAATAACCCCCTTATGTCTCTACCTCTAACCATTTAACACCCTCCTTCTCGTTCTACCTCTAATCCCTTAGCATCCCCCAATATCCTTTTAATGTTATCATCACCAAACCAAACAATATAGTTGTAATGTTAAATATCACATACATTTTTTAGTGAAAAAAAACACGTACGTGTTATGGTTTCCTACACTCCTAACCCATCAAACATCCCAATATACCCCCTTTATAACTCCCAAATACCCCCATATTAATCTACATACCCCCCTCCCCCCTGAAACAACTAACACCCCCCTACACCTACTTCCCCTAACAACCCTTGTCCTAGTACACCTCTAACATTTCCCTCCTCTCCCTTCCTACACCTACCCATGTCTCTCCTCCACCTACCCACAAATCCTAAGCCTCTCTAAATCTCCCCCAACTGCCTAACAACCCCATGTTCTCTCTCTCTCTCTCTCTCTCTCTCTCTAACCCCCATCCTCCTCCTCTCCCTCTCTCTCTCTCTCTCTCACCCCTTCCTCCTCTCCCTACCTCTTAACCCCCTCCTCCTCCCCCCCCTCTCTCTATCTCTCCCTCCTTTCCCCCCTAACTATTACTAACCCTCTATCCTCCTCCTCCTTCTCTCACTCTCTTTCTCCCATGCTCCTCTTACTCCCAATATCATAACACCTCCATTTGTCTCTACCTATAACCCATTAACACTCCCCTATCTCTATACCTATAGCCCTTTACCACCCTTAATGTATCTTCCTTACATATCTCTCTCTCCAACCCAAACACCCACACTCCTCACCTATACCCACCTTTCTTCCTAATGACCCTAATTTCCTCCCCAAACCCCTAACCCCCCCTCTCTCTCTATCTATCCCATATATTCCCCCTAACTCTTACTAACCCTCTCTCTCACTCTCTCTCAGTCCCCTACTCCACCTACACCTAACCCGCACCCCTCTCTCTCTCTCTCCCTCAACCCCTTAACACACCATTGCCCCATTTGTTCTCTCTCTCTCTCTCCCACATACACACACACACATAGGCACACATGTCACACATCCCTATGCCTCCCCCTACCACTAACCCTCCACCTCTCTCTCTCCCCCCCTATCCCTAACGATTACTAACCCCTTATCTCACTCTCTTTCTACCTTGATCCACTTACCCCAATATCCTAACACCCCACTATGTCTCTACCTCTAAACCCTTAACACTCCCCTTCCCTCTCTACATATAACCCTTTACCACCGCCCGATGTCTCTCCTATTACCTCTCTCTCCCTCTCTAACCCAAACAAACATGCTCCTCACCTATACCCCCCTTTCTCTCTAATCACCCTAAGTTCCTCCCCAAACCCCTAACCCCCCCCTCTCACTATCTCTATCCCCCTCCCTCTTCCCCCTAACTCATACTAACCCCCATTGTCACTCTCTCTCACTCCCATACTCATCCACCTACACCTAGTCCTGAACCACCCTCTCTCTCTCCCCCCTCCTCTCCCTAACCCTTACTAACCCTATCTCTAACTCTCTTTCTCCCCTTCTCCACTTACCCACAATCTCCTAATACTCTCCTATGTCTCTACCTCTAACCCTTTAACTCCCCTCTCTCATTCTACCTCTAATCCCTTAGCACCCCACAATTCCTTTTAATGTTATCATTACCAAACCAAATAATATAGTTGTAATGTAATATTGTGTACAATTTTAGTGATAAAAAACACAAATGTGTTATGGTTACCTATGCTCCTAACCCCACCCCCCAAAACTACATAATACATCCCCTCTACAACTCTCAAATACCCCCACATTAATCTAACAAACCCCCCAACTCACTAACACCCCCTACTCCTAATTCCTCTAATGCTTCCCTCCTCTCCCATCCTACACCTACCCATATCACTCCTGCACCTACCCATAACTCCTAAGCCTCTCTAAATCTCCCCCTAATCCCCTAACAACCCCCTTCTTTCTCTCTCACCCCCCTACTCCTCTCTCTCTCTCTCTCTCTCTCTCTCTTCACCCTAACTCTTGAAAACCCCATATTATCCTCCTCCTTATCTCAGTCTCTTTCTCCCTTGCTCCAGTTACCCCTAATCTCCTAATATCACCCTTTGTCTCTACCTCTAACCCCTTAACAACCCCCCTCTCTCTCTACCTCTATCCTCTTACCACCCCTCAATGTCTCTTCCTTACCTCTCTCTCTCTCTCCAACCCAAACACCCACACTAATCACCCTAAGTTCCTCCCCAAACACCTACCTCCTCTCTCTCTCTCTCGCGCGCGCCTCTTTCTCTAACTCTTACTAACCCCCTCTCTCACTCTCTCTCAATCCCCTACTCCTCCACCTACACCTAACCCCCACCCCTCTCTCTCTCCCTAAACCCCTTAACACACCACTACCCCATTGTTTCTCTCTCTCTCTCTCTCTCTATCTCGCGTGTGCACACACACACACATGCACATCCCTATGCCTCCCCCTAACACGAACCCCCCTCCTCTCTCTCTCTCTCTCTCTCTCTCTCTCTCTCTCTCCTTAATGCTTACCAACCCCTTCTCTCACTCTCTTTATTCCTTGATCTACTTAGCCCTAATTTCCTAACACCCCACTATGTCTCTACCTTTAACCCCTTAACACTCCCCTTATCTCTCTACCTCTAACCCCTTACTTCCCCCCAATGTCTCTCTCGTTACCCCTCTCTCTCTAAACCAAAATATTACACTCCTCACCTATACTCCCCTTTCTCTCTAATCTCCCTAATTTCCTCCCCAGAACCCTAACCCCCCCTCTCTCTTCCCCCTACCTCTTCCCCCTAACTCATGCTAACCCCCTCTCTCACTCTCTCTCACTCCCCTACTCCTCCACCTACACCTAACCCTAGCTCCCCCTCTTTCTCTCTCCCCTCGTCTCCCTAACCCTTACTAACCCCTTCTCTCACTCTCTTTCTCCCCTACTCCACTTACCCCCAATATCTTAACACCCACCTTTGTCTCTACCTCTAACCCCTTAACATACCCCCTCTATCTCTACCTCTAACCCCTTATTGTCCCCCAATGTCTCTACCTTTACCTCTCTCTCTCTCTCTGTCTAACCCAAACACCCACACTCCTCACCTATACCCCCCTTTCTCTGTAATCACTCTAAGTTTATCCCCAAAATCCTAACCCCCTATCTCTCTTTCTCTCTACCCCCCCTTATCCTACCTAACTCTTACTAACCCCCTCTCACTGGCATTGGCAGTTGCATTGTCATGCCATCATGATCATGATCATCATTTCCATCATTTTCATCATCATCATCCCCTCTTTCATTGTTTTCATCATCTAAGTACACCATAATATTTTCATCCATCATCCACACCATCCTCATCGTCACCACTTTTATTGCCACTATCTCCATTCTTGTTGGAAATGGAATCCTCATGTCATCATCATCATCATCATCATCATCATCATCATCATTTTCATCATTATCATCCTCTTTTTCATCGTTTTCATCATCCAAGGATACCATAAGATTCTCATTCATCGTCCACACCATCCTCATTATTTCCATTTTCATTGCCACCATCTCCATGCCCATTGGCATTGGAATCCTCATGTCATCCTCCTCCTCCTCCTCCTCCTCCTCCCCCTTTTCATCATTTTCATCATCCAAGTACACCATAAGATTCTCATCCATCATCCACACTATATTCATCATTTCCATTTTCATTGCCAACATCTCCATGCCCATTGGAATTAGAATTGGCATCCTCATGTCATCAGCCTCATCCTCATCCTCATCCTCATCCTCAGACTTATCATCATCATTTTCATCATCCTCATGGAATTGGATTCAACATGTGTCCCCATAAAATTCTATCCAAGTCTAGCATGTATCCTATTTCATTTGGAATTATTCCAAAAGATGTTGTTAAGATGCTTTCTTTGTCAAAATATTCTTTTTTTTATTGGTTAAAATTATCCACATGGTTGAGTAAATAATATTTTTTATTGTGAATACGGTGAGTGAGTGAACTAATCCCAAAAGTATGTGGCCAGAAAATTTTTAATGGGGACAATTTCCTGATAAATCAGGATATTTTACGAAAAAAAAATATTTAACCTAGGTTCATCATGAGTTAGGTAGCGGCAAAGGTGGGTTTAAGAGTCTTGAAATTCTAAATTGCACTCAATAACCGACGTATTCCAGGAGTGAAACCTGCAAGTAAATTAGTTTTTAATTTCTACGTATTTAAGAAAAGGGTGGCACAATTATGTGATAGGAGTGGTGGAGCATCCATTCCTGATCATGATCTGATAGATAATAAATTGAGAAACTTTTCCTAAATTGAAATTGGTTGAGCATCCAAATATGATCACCCATTTGGCAGGCAATGTAAAAAAAATCAAGAAAGAAATTAAATTGATAATGATTTTTGAAAATCAAAGTGGTTGAATCAACAATTTGGCAGGCAACTTACAAAAAAAATCATGGAAAAAATAAAACTGAGAATGTTTTTCGAAAATCCTTTTTTGGTGGTGATATTTGACGTGGTGATGAAAGAGAGAAAACATTCCATTGTATTTGTCCTTACCTTTGGGCATTAAGACAACTCACAACAAAGACAATTCTTGAAAATTCGTCCAAGCAAAATTTCTTTTGATAATTTCATTGTGTAGAAGGTATGTCGTGCAGGCTAGAAATAAAGGATTCTATCAAGCCATTGTAATCTCAATAGGAAATAAAAATGCACTTGCATGTACTATTGATCAATAAAAAACAAGAAATGTGGGAAATAAGAGCATGTACATTAATGTTAATAGAATTTTTAAAATTTTTTCTTCTATGTGTATTCCATTCATAGGATATTCTAAGATGACAGTGATGATAGTAAGAAAAATCGTTGGTTGATTGGTTGAGGAAGTGTGCATTTTTGTGCTAATCATGAAAAATTGGTTTTCCTGCCAAATCATGGATAAGTAGGCTCAAGTATGTGTATGTGTCCAATTTGGCAGAGGTGATTCATGGATATAAAGTATGCTCATATATGTGTAATTATGCCTCAGACTAGATTTCATACATGGGGTGTACTTGGATTGGGCCGGTGTGCATTTTTGTGCTGGACATGAAAAATTAGGAGACCCTATCAATTGTTCATTGTTTTTATTTCCTTACAATAAAAATGTGAGGAATGATAAATAATTTTCATTAAAATATATTTTATATCTAAATTTTGAATTTAACAGTGATTATATAAAATGATTGGTTGAGTCTCTAAATTTATGGAAATGATGTTTTTGTGAAATGCAATGACAATGGTCAAGTGCATAAATCATCCACCTGCAAGCTGATGCTTTCATAAATTATTTATCCCTCATAGGAGAGAAAATTATTATCCCAAGGTTACTTAATCCCTTTTTTTCAACACTTAACAAATTTTTCCAATGCCGAGCATCTTTATGGGAGGGTGCAAAATAGGCTGAATGGTTGTTTTGGAAGGAAAATATCTCTAGGAACAGAGACTTCTTTTCCAAAAGGAGTCAATGATCAAGTGAATAAATCATCCACCTACAAACTTATTTTCTCAGAAAAATTTTCTCCCTCAAATATGAGAAACGGTGGGCATTTTCCTAATGCCATTTAGGCCAATTTTAGATGAAAAACAAGCTGAGTGGTTGTTTTGGTAGGCCAATATTTTCTTGACCATAGACTAGTTTTCAAAACTGAGCCAATGGTCAAGTGCATAAATCATCCACTTGCAAGCTGATGCTTCCCTAAAAAATTTATCCCTCACAGGTGATAAATGGTGGGCATTTACCTAAGGCTACGTAAGCCCTTTTTTTCAACACTGAACCAATTTTTCCAATGGCAAGCATTTTTCTGGGAGGGTGCAAAACAAGTTGAATGGTCTTTTTGGCATGAAAATATCTCCATGACTAGAGGATTTTTTTCAAAAATAAGTCAATGGCCAAGTGAATAACTCATCCACCTACAAAATTATGCTCTCATAATTTTTTTATCCAACACAGGTGAGAAATGGCGGTCATTTTCTTAATGCCATTTAGGCCATTTTTGGGTGCAAAACAGGTTGAGTGGTTGTTTTGGTAGGCCAATATTTTCTTGACCACAAAACTATTTTAAAAGTTGAGCCAATGGTCAGGTCCATAATCCATCCACCTGCAAGTCTATGCTACCTAAACTTTTTATCCCTCATAGGTGAGAAATGGTGGGCATTTTTCCAAGGCTACTTAAACCCTTTTTTTCAATACTTAACCAATTTTTCCAATGGCGAGCAATTATGTGGGAGGGTACAAAACAAGCTAAATGGTTGTTTTGGAAAGAAAATATCTCCTTGACTAGAGACTTTGTTTCAAAAAGTAGTCAATGGTTAAGTGAATAAATCATCCACCTACCAAATTATGCTCTTAGAAAATTTGTTATCCCTCAAAGGTGAGAAATGGAAGGCATTTGACTAAGGCCATTTAAGCAAGTTTTAGGTGCAAAACAGGCCGAGTGGTTGTTTTGGCAGGCCAATATTTTCTTGACCAAGGACATCTTTTCAAAACTTATCCAATGGTCTTGTTAGTCATCCACCTAGAAACTTATGCTCTAAGAAATTTTGTATCCCTCAAATATGTGAAATGGCAGGAATTTGCATAAGGCCATTTAGGCCAGTTTTAGGTGCAAAACAGGTTGAGTGGTTGTTTTGGCAGGCCAATATTTTCTTGACCATAGACTTGTTTTCAAAACTAACCCAGTGGTCAACTGCATAAATCTTCCACTTGCAAGCTGATGCTTTCCTAAAAAATAAATTCCCTCGCAGGTGAGAAAGGGTGGGCATTTTCCCAAGGATACTTAAGCCCTTTTTTCCAATACTTAACCAATTTGGGAGGGTGCAAAACAAGAGGAATGGTTGTTTTGGCAGGAAAATATCTCCTTGACCAGAGACTTTGTTTCAAAATGTAGTCAATGGTAAAGTGAATAAATCATCCACCTACAAACTTATTCTCTTATAAATTTGTTATCCCTCAAAGGTGAGAAATGGTGGGCATTTGCATAAGGCCATTTAGGCCAGTTTTAGGTGCAAAACAGGCTGAGTGGTTGTTTTAGTAGGCTAATATTTTCTTGACAAGAGACCTTTTTTCAAAACTGAGCCAATGGTCATCTTCATAAGCCATCCACCTACAAGCTGATGCTTTCCTAAATTTGCTATCCCTCACAGGTGAGAAATGGTGGGCATTTTCCCAAGGCTACTTAAGCCCTTTTTTTCAATACTTAACCAATTTTTCCAATGGCAAGCATTTTTCTGGGAGGGTACAAAACATGCTGAATGGTTGTTTTGGAATGAAAATATCTCCTTGACTAAAGACTTTGCTTCCAGAAGTAGTCAATGGTAAAGGGAATAAACCATCCACCTACAAAATTATGCTTTCATAAATTTTTTATCCCTAAAAGGTGAGAAATGGAGAGCATTTTTCTAAGCCCATTTAGGCAAGTTTTAGGTGCAAAACAGGCTGAGTGGTTGTTTTAGCAAGCCAATATTTTCTTGAACAGGGACGTTTTTTCAAAACTGAGCTTTGATGGTCATGTTCATAAGTCATCCACCTGAAAGCTTATGCTTTCCTAAAAAGTTTATCCCTCACAAGTGAGAAATGGTGGGAATTTTCCCAAGGCTACTTAAGCCCTTTTTTTCAATACTTAACCAATTTTTCCAATGGCGAGCATTTTTTTGGGAGGGTGAAAAATGGGTTGAATGACTGTTTTGGTAGGACAATATCCCTTGGACCAAAAAATTTGTTTCAAAAAGTAGTCAATTTTCAAGTGACTAAATCATCCACCTACAAACTTATGCTCATAAATTTTTTATCCCTCAAAGGTGAGAAATGGCGGGAATTTTCCTGAGGCAATTGAAGCTAATTTGAGGTCCAAAACAGGCTGAGTAGTTGTTTTGGCAGGCCAATATTTTCTTGACCATAGACGTTTTTTCAAAACTGAGGCAATGGCCATGTTCATAAGTCATCCACTTGCAAGTTGATGCTTTCCTAAAATTTTTATCCCTCACAAGTGATAAATGGTGGGAATTTTCCCAAGGCTACTTAAGCCCTTTTTTTCAATACTTAACTAATTTTTCCAATGTCGAGCATTTTTCTAGGAGGGTGCAAAATAGGATGAATGGTTGCTTTGACAGGAAAATATCTCCTTGACTAGAGATGTTGTTTAAAAAATTAGTCAATGGTAAAGTGAATAAATTTTCTGCCAGAGTGCAAAAACACATGAATTTGAATTTTTATTGCACAACATTGCTTTACTTAGAGTGTAAAATTACAGGTAAAATTTGAGTGTAAAATTACAATGTAAATTTACAAGTAAAAATTGAGTGTGAAATTACAGTGTAAAATTACATTTATGATATATTTCATATTTTTTTAATTAGAGAAATTATGTCAGAAATATAATTCCAATATTGATTGTTTTCGTTTATTTTAAAGAGTATCTCATCAATGGATCATTCAAATGAGACATCTCAACAAAATATTCCTTGAAAAAGAGGCCGACGTAAGGGTGTAGATTACTCAAATCTTCCAACTTTGGAACCATGTGACATTGTCCTCCAAATCACTTGTGCTAGAGGTAAAAAGACTATGCAATGTGTTGCTCATGGACAATGTCGAGGATTTGGAGATCAGAACTCCATACCACAGAATGAGTCCATAAGTTTCCATCAAACAATAATCAATCATCCAGCCATTCTTCAAACCCATTGTCGTCAATGTAAGAAACCTATGAAAAACAACAATGTTGTTAGACAACAGAGGCAACCTTTGTCTCCAATTGTAGTTGAAGGGAATGTTAACGCACAAAGTGCAAATATTTATGAAAGAATGAACTTTGTTTTAGAGAATGTGAGGGTCCCAAATTTCCCTCATAGAACAAATTTTATTCATATTTCCACTACAATGAAATTTGTTTCAAAGAATGTGTTGGTCCCAAATTTCTCTCAAAGAACATATTTTATTCCTGCTGCCACTACAATGAAATCTGTTTCAGAGAATGTGCATGTCCCAAATTTCCCTCAAATAACAAGGTTTAATCATGTTTCCATTACAATGAACATTGATTTGCAAAATAAAAATATGTACCAAATAATGAACCTAGTTTTGCAGAATGAGGCCCTAGTTTTCCATCAAAGATCAATCATTGATGCTACTATTGTTACAAATAACTCTAATCAAAGTGCAAGTTCTGTTCCTCAACAACCTAGGGATCCTTTGAATGCATTTGTTGATGACGGGAATCAAAGTGTAGAACCCAATGGGAAAAAATTGGAACATGAACCTTTTAGGAACTTCGATGCAACTGGAAAACATGAAACAACTAAAATAATTTCATTTCATGAACAAATGGATAGAAATTCAACTACATAAAATCAAAATTCTACAATTGGTCAAGTTGTAGCAAAAATGCCGAAATAGTTTTCAGCAAATGAAACTACGCATGTTAAGAGAAGGTCACTAGGAAACCACTTAAGGACATCCTTATTGCATCTTAAGAAGTGGTCGAGATGGTATAATCACATATTAAATGAGGGGAAGACAAGATTTAAAGAAATTGGGAGATGGTTTTCTGGAAAATCACCTGAAGAAGTAGATGAAAATGACGTTATTACTGGAATTGGGTAATTCATAAACAAAAACTATAATGAAGAATCTAAAATTGAGCATGTGCTTGAACATATAGATGGATTCCTTGATAAACTTCAATCAATTGTTGTGGCAGATATTCGTAAGGATTTTATGTCGAGGAACATGGCTTCAATATTTATTGAATCAAGCATGACTCATAAGGCTTTGCAATGTCTGAAGAGAATTGATGCTCATGGTGTACTAAAGGGGGTTAATCCAACATCAGTTTGTAGAGAAATGAAAAAGTGGAGCAAAGAAGATGAGGATATTGATATGGTTTGGGAGAGAAATGATGGTTTCACATATGGAGTTAGGTTCAAGCAAGTAAAGTCATATGCTTCCTTTATGGTTGAATCATTTGAAGAGATGTCTGGAACTATAGTCAATGAAGTTTCTTTCAAACTTGGTATTGATTCTCGCGTACATTGTGATCGAGGTGGGAAGGTATGTGAGATATTATTTGAGTTACTAGAAGACAATGGCTTGATGTATTGTGTAATCCTTGGAAAATGGGATGGAAAAGAAGAATATAGACAAGTTTTAGCACATGTTGATCTTGAAAATGAGGAGAACTTAATGAAACAAATAAATAAGCTTTCAGAAGATGGCATCAATATGGTAGATGGAAGGGTTGTGAAAATTAATTTGTTTGAGTGTCATGATCTAGTGGCCATATGTAGTTTAGTATGCAATAATAGTTTTTCTCCAATGAGAAATAATTTTTGTCCTTGGTGCACATGCCATAAAAAAGCTATCCGCATGGTTACATATGAAATCAACATTGATGAATAAGATACTATCTGTAGTGTTTTTGAATGTTATGCAATGTAAACATGATTGCTCCTTGTAAGATATGAAAATTTATTACAAGTTTTGAAATTTGTGTTTATATCTTGTCACTACTTTCTTAATCTAACTATGTTCTTGAACTTTATTATAGGAGTTGAATATCACTTTGGAACCAAGAAAAGGATGGGAAGAAAATTTAGATGAGAATATTATATAAAAATTCAACCAAACTTATCTGGTAGAAAGCTAACTATTGTGAAGAACTATCCCATTGATAAAAAAATGATGACAAGGAACACACTTTCATGCTTAGTTCTTAACTATAAATTAAGATTTTTAGTATTTCACTAATTCCTACCTTCTAAAACATTTGGTTCCAATTATAGTTGACTCTTGGCTTAATGTCCAAGCTTATTGTTCTCGCCATGCTGGGATCAAAACAATTTTGAAGATGTTTTGTGAAATTCAAAGAATTGGACAAGATTATGACAAGGTTCATCCAACTAGAGGCATGGAGAAAAAAAATTGTTGAAATTTGGGAGGAGATGGAGAAATTGGTGTTCCACGTAATCCAGGATAACCATACCATCATAAAATCCAATAGTACAATGATCGTAACTATGGGAAATCAGATGGATCAACATTAGACAAGATCCTCATTCGACATGAGGGAATTTTAAAGAATTAATAATTATGTTAACATATCAATTATTTTTTATGTGGCCATTGACTAATAATAAATGATGATGTTATTATGTTTTGAATATTGTTGAATGGCTCTCAGTGTTATTTAATTTGAACATAAAACTTAGTATTTATTCATATGCTTTGAAACTTATGTATTGTTTCTAGGTTATTGAAGGCCTACGAGATGAAGAGAAGAATACAAAGTTGGTGAGGAAGTGTAAGTGTTATAAAGAACTCCACATGTTGAAACTGCAAGGGAGTAGGGGGGATGATGTATATGCATGTGAGAAAAGGTACCTCAGTTTCATCATATTATCTATTTTGAATGGTGATATCATTTCATTCATGATAATCGTTTTGAGCCACTGTCATTGCAGGATTCGCTTCCTTGCAAGTGAGTTGCTTTGGTTGTGTTCTTGTTGTTTAGGAGATGAGATGGTTCCTTCTATGCATGTCCAAGGGTACCATGCCCTTGAGATGACACAGTCTATTCATTCTTATACGTTGGGACGTTTAAGGAATGAAGTAATGGAGCATAAGTATAGAGAAAAAAAAATGAATAGCAACCGAGGAGGAGGAAGAGGATTCCATAAGGAGAATAGCAGCACATTTGAACATGATAGAATGTGTCTTGTAAATGAGATGAGAGCACAATTTTCAATATTGTTATGATATTAGAAGGTACTTTCCAAAATTTTAGACAAAATAGATTCTTGCCTTCAAATATTAGAATTCAACTTTGTGTTGAATATGATAAGTCAAGAAATCAATCGAATAAGGAAATTGTAGCACAATTGGCATCATGTTTCCCTGATGTCACTTGTCAACAAGTGGAACAACTATTTAACTCATGGGAAAAACAGTCTAATAAATCATTGATTGCACATCTGATAGTAATTTTGTCCTAATTTTAAATGTTATCTGGTTGGATTTTAATTTTATAGTGTGAGGAGTCATAATGTGTGTGTTTAATTATTAATATGTCCTCCCAGTTCAATAACTATATTCTGAGATCAAAACCAATCAGAAAATATGGCGAAGTCGCTTATTGTGAATCACATTGCTTTGGAAAGCACAAGGAAAAAAATGGTGTTAAAACAAACAAACAAAAACCCGTATTTCCCTCCGATAGTGAGTATTATATTCATTCAATTCATTACATATCAACATGTCTTTATCAATATAGTTGATTTGTGGTTTAAGGTACAGTTTTTTCTTGAACTCTAACTTTGTCCACCTCACTGATTGCAGGAAATGAGCTAGGATGGTGTGATCAAACACAAAAAATGCAAGGGGAAGTTGATTCTGATACCCTAATGATGACTGATGACAATAACAATAAAAATTTGGGTGTTTCATCCTCAAGAAAAGAGGCATTGGAGATCAGTCAAATACAATAATTGAATGGATCAACTATTGTTGATATGCCATTGATGGAATCTGTGATTCACAATAGAAGGTGTCTTTCATCCTCGATAAATGGAGCATAGAAAAGTGCTCAAGAACAATAAATTCAATTGAAAACTCTTGGCATCCAAGTGATGGAAGCTAAAAATTCTATTAAAATTGGTGTTGATAAACCAAGTAAGAGACAACCAAAAAAGAGAAAAGTCCAAAATGATCATAAAGCAACATTGTATGCAAAGTGGTGAAGAACAAAACATTCGTAATGATATGGAATTCTTATGGTCTTAATGTATTAAGAGACCTATTTTGATGATATTTTAGAGGTTAAATATATTTTGAAAATTGATGGATATAGTTATGAAAAGGTCTAATATTGTATACACCTATAAGCATTGTATTGCCATTTCACTCTAGAAATAAAAACTAAGAGTTTTCTGAGGAAATAAATAACCATTTGCTGAGATTTCGTCATAAATTCATTCTATTATGGTTGAATTCTATTACATGTGTAGTTATATTTTCTTTACCCAAGAAAAGAACAGTATAATTGTTATTTCATAGAAATGAAATCGAGCACAACTATCTATTATTATTGTCGAAATTCGCCAAGTCATCATAGACAATATATGAAAATGATATTAAAAATATTTGGACAGTTGAAAATGCTGTAAAAAATTCCTTGATTGTATAAGAAATGGAATATATTTTCTACCACTCACTAATGTACAAAAAAAAAGTAAGACAACCAAAAATGCATTTTTCATTCTCTGTCGATAAATACAAAACTCCATCATACAAAAATGCATTTTCATTATCTGCTGATAAATACGAAACTCTATCATGCAAAAATGGATTTTTCATTATCTGTCGATAAATACATATATACAATGATTTATACATGTCTAGCATTTTTCCTGAGATGCCTGCAATCCCTCCTCTTGAGCAGAAGACAAATATGTATGGTCTCTCTTTCCTTTTGTAAAAGACTCTAATTCTTTTGAAGCTGTAGGAGGCACATTTTGTAATTTGTTTTCAATCTCTTTAAATTTCTGTGTAACTTTTTTTAAATTTCCAAGAAAGACACTTTTTTCTTCCATTAGTCTGTTCAACATTTCCACATTTTTGGTATACTTCGTTGATTCTTCTTTTTCTGTAGCTTCCGATTGTTGTTTCGTATTTTTAAATTGATTTGTAACTTCAACAAATTCAGCTGTTAGTTTCTTTATTTCTTTCTCCTGCACTTTTTCCCTCAAATCTGTCTCATTGGGAATGACAAGAGTTTCCATCATCGTAGCAGCTGGACCCTGCAATTCCTTCTACAAATCAACAATTTTGGATTTAAGTGTTTGAATTTCCATATCACATCCCAAATGCTAAAATTTTTGTCTATCCAAGAGTTTTGATTCTAGCTCTCTTATTTTTGCATCCTTTTCAGCCATCTTCTCTTTATTTCTTTATATAATGGTTATGAACCAAACACATCACCTAGAGCAATGCTCGTTGAGAAGCATTCATGTAGCATCTTATCTCGATTTGCTAAGCAATTCTCTCGCTCTTCTAAGGACATTGTACTTGTATGTGTTTTTTTATTTTTACCCTTACCCTTATCTCCTTTGGTACCCTTACTTTTTTTGGAACATTTAAAAACCCATTCCATACTTAGGATATATTTTATGAGTCATCTAGATTAATTTTCCTAGGTGTAGACTATGTAGTTGGCCTAGTTTTTTCTTTTGTGCCTCCATATGCCATCCTAAGTCACAAAATAGAATTTGGATAGACTATGGATAATATTTCCTTGGATTCTGTCTTATTTTATTCCATTCCTAAATTAGAAAGACACTTTCCTAATTTAGAGACCTTTATCCTTTTTTTTCTACTTTCTAGTGGATAAGGTAAAGCTAGTTGACTTGAAAAATCTCTTCACTTGACGAATTTGACCTCCACAACTTTATTCTCTCATAAATTCATCCTTACATCCCATTTACATCACTCATGAGCTTCCATACCATATGTATTCAATTCGTGAACCTTTAGAGTGTTTTGGAAAGTGCTTTTGACACCTAGGGAGTTTTTATGCTTTTAGTAAGCATTATTTTTTGTGCTTTACAACTTGCCTCTAAGGAATTCTATTTTCTCTATTGAGATGTATTATATATTGTATTCATATTGAGGAATAATACATGAGATGATATTTCCATCAATTGAGTTCCTTCTCTTATGTTTCTGTCTCAATATTTCTTCTTCTTATTCTTGCATATCTTTGAATAATTCTTGTGAGGACTTCTTTGCTTCAAGATTTCCGGATATTAGGATTATTTCATGGTATTCAACCTATATAGAATTATCACATGCTATCATATCCTTGGGATCTCTTAATTAAGTTATTATTGCAGTATAAGATTTCAGAGAGTTTTTTTTTGCAAGTACTGAAGATCAAATGGCATAAATTTCTTGTTCAAGAAGAACATGTTAAGATTTAATATGATAAGATAGAAAATAGTAGCATTACATCCCATTTCACAATAATAGCATATACAGGATCACTGAAGAAACAACAAGCACAGCATAAACACAAGAGACACAGATTTATCCTGGGAAACCCTCATGGGGTAGAAAACCCAGCAAAGCTTCCTCAATACAGATGACCAGCAAATACAAAGATGCAAACCAAAGACATGATCTCCTCCTCCACAATATCAGACCTCTCCTCCACAAGTGCGCCTCTCTCAAGTGAGTGAGTGTGTGTAAAATGAGGAATACACCTCCTCTATTTATACACTAATTCGACTTGTCTTTTACACAAATCATGTAGGCTCGTATTTAACCAATGGGTTAAATACCCCACTACAACTGACTGGGCCAAGCCCTCTACAGTGGTCTAATAACCCTTTGACCCACATAACACATACATGGCCGACCCCCACTAGGGAAGTCTAATAACCCAAGTTACCACATTCCGACGGAGGAATAAACATCTCCGGATATACAATAAGATGGAGGAATGAATCATCTCCAGAATAATAAAGTACAAATATAATATTCTTTGAAGTTATAATATCTCAACACTCCCCCTTAACGAGAAGGATATTATAACAGCATCTGCACAAGCAAGAAGTCATCAACATCATACATGATACATCTATAAATCATTGAAAGCTTTCTCAACATCATTAGTAACTCAAGCAGTTACTGGAACATCTTCAATACTGGAACATCAACATCTTCAATACTAAGTCTTTATCTTCTGCAACACTCGAACAGCTACAACAACATCAACATCTAGATCCTCACAATCATCAGCATCGTCATCATACAATCATCAGCATCGGGATCATCTCGATCTACAGCGTTTGGATCATCTCGATCTACAGCATCTGGATCATCTCGATCTACAGCATCTGGATCATCACGATCTACAGCATCTGGATCATTTCGATCTATAGCATTTGGATCATCTCGATCTACAACATCTGGATCATCACGATCCACAGCATCTGGATCATCTGTATTAGTATCCACACTAATACATCTATCATCAAAACATGTATTCTTACTAATACATATATCATCAAAAATGTGTATTCTCACTAATACATCTAACATCAAAAGCATGTATTCTCACTAATACATCTATTATCAAAAGCATGTATTCTCACTAATACATCTATCATCAAAAGCATGTATTCTCACTTAATACATCTATCATCAAAAGCATGTATTCTCCTTAATACATCTATCATCAAAAGCATGTATTCTCACTTAATACATCTATCATCAAAAGCATGTATTCTCACTAATACATCTATCATCAAAAGCATGTATTCTCACTTAATACATCTATCATCAAAAGCATGTATTCTCACTAATACATCTATCATCAAAAGCATGTATTCTCACTAATACATCTATCATCAATACATAGTAGCATACCCTACAACACACATGATCATATTACAGGATGATCAATCCCGCTCTCTTTAGGACATAGGTCCATGGATGATACAATCCAGATCAAATTCCAGGATGATCAATCCTTATCACTTTAAGACAAGTCTCATGTCTAGGGACGATGCAATCCCGATCCAGTTCAAGGATGATCAGTCCTTATCAATTTAAGACAATTCTCATGTCTAGGGATGATGCAATCCCGATCCAGTTCCAGGATGATCAGTCCTTATCAATATAAGACAAGTCTCATGTCTAGGGACGATGCAATCCCGATCCAGTTCCAGGATGATCAGTCCTTATCAATCTAAGACAAGTCTCATGCCTAGGGACGATGCAATCACGATCCAGTTCCAGGATGATCAATCCTTATCAATCTAAGACAAGTCTCATGTCTACGGACGATGCAATCCCGATCCAGTCCCAAGATGATCAGTCCTTATCAATTTGAGACAAGTCTCATGTCTAAGGATGATGCAATCCCGATCCAGTTCCAGGATGATCAGTCCTTATCAATTTAAGACAAGTCTCATGTCTAGGGACAATGCAATCCTGATCCAGTTCCAGGATGATCAGTCCTTATCAATTTAAGACAAGTCTCATGTCTAGGGACAATGCAATCCCATCACGTACATTTTGAACCGAGGTCTAGGGACAATGCAGTCCTATCTTCAATTTTCGGAGACATCCGTCTACGGATCAATTCTGGGACCGAAGTCCGGGGAAGATACAATCCCCTACCTATTCATTCAGGACTTCATTATCGGAGACCCAGTCTATGGCTCTCTTTAGAACATGTGTTCAAGGATGATACAATCCCTCTTCTTTCTCGGAGACATTTGTCTACGGCTCACTTTAGGACAGAAATCCAAGGATGATTCAATCCTCACATGTCCATGAAGAACTTCATTCTCGAAGACATCTGTCTACGGCTCCTTTTAGAACATGTGTTCAAGGATGATGCAATTCCTCTTCTTTCTCGGAGACACCTGTCTACGGCTCCTTTTAGAACATGTGTTCAAGGATGATGAAATCCCTCTTCTTTGTCGGAGACACCTGTCTACGGCTCCTTTCAGGACTGAAGTCCAGGGATGATCCAATCCCCTCATGTCCACCAAGGACTTCATTCTCGAAGACATACGTCTATGGCTCTCTTTAGGACTGAAGTCTAGGGATGATCCAATCCCCTCATGTCCACCAAGGACTTCATTCTCGAAGACATATGTCTACGACTCTCTTTAGGACTGAAGTCCAGGGATGATCCAATCCCCCTTCTTTCTCGCAGACACCTGTCTACGGTTCCTTTCAGAACATGTGTTCAAGGATGATGCAATCCCCTTGTCATCTTAGACCCTGTCTAAGGACCATCCACCAACCTCGTTGTCGGAATCACCAATATAGGTATCCACATCATCGACCTCACTGTCGATGCAGGAAATCTCATCATAAGTGATCACATCGCTCCCCCTTTCGAGGAGGGTCCTTCTGAACTATTTTAAGTTTGTCTCAGAAAACTTTACTTGAGGTAGAGGTTTGCTTAGTACATCGGATCGGTAGAGGTTTGGTTAGTACATTGGTAACTTGTTACAAATTCGAACTTTAATTCTTTTCTACACCATATCTTGTATATAGAAATGTCAAATCTCTATGTGCTTTGACTTATCATGGAATACTGGATTCTCTGCCATTTTGGTACAACTCTGTTTGTCACATAGGATCACAGTTGGGTCCATTTTTATGTCAAACAATTCTAAATCCATACGGCTTCACAACTAGCAGAGCAAGCAGCCATATATTCTGCTTGTGATGAGAGCCACACTAGATTGCTTCCTTCTAAACCATGAGATCATGGCCGATCCCAGACAATAACATCTTCTTGATGTGCTCTTCCTGTCTGATACACTTTCTGCTCAATCAACATCTGTGTAGCCATCTGAATTCATGATATCCAAGATAACATAGATCAAAGGCTATTGTATCTATCCTTTAGGTACCTCATCACATGCTTTGCAACTAACAGGTGAACACATCTAGTTTCCACTAGATACTGCCTCAAGGTGTTCACAGCAAAGCATATATCTGACCTAGTATTCGTTAGACACATCAATGACTCAATAATTTATCTGTACAGAGTTATATCCACTAACTCTGATGAGTCATCTGCTAACAACTTCAAGTTGGAATCCATGAGAGTGGCCATTCCAACACATCAATTCATTTTAATATTTCTCAGCATACTTTCCCTGGTTGAGAAAGATTCCTTCTAATCCTTGCCATACTTCCAGACCTAGGAAGTAATGCATCAATCTCAAATCTTTCATTTTCATTTCTTCAGTGAGTGATCTTCTGCATATCTATATGTGCCATCTCTCGTTAGATGGGTCTACTGATATGAGCCTCAATATCATTTGAACTCTATGGTGAGTTCCTTTTTTTTGCATCCATGTCATCTGTGTATAGAAACCATATTCAACCTTGTAGCAAAGGTTGAGATCCACATCACCCATGGTGATCATTAAGCTCATCAATTGATTATCGATCCTGGGAACCCATACAGAACCTGATTCACACTTCTTCTTTAATTACACCATTAAGAGAATGGTCTTATTTAGCCACTTGGAGCAAACATCTCATCATGATTCTCTTCCTCTTTCTAAGAGAATCTTCTATCCACAAGCCTTCTATAGTGTGTTTGATTTGTAAATCTTTTGTTGAACATCCATCGCTTGTTCAGAGTTCATCATTCATCATGATCTTTCCTACAAATCAAAATTAAGTACATGATTAGTAATACTTCATAATCATCAAATCAAATTGACATGATAACCTATTATGCATACAGATATCATTTACATAGTTATGCACCTATTTTGATAAATACTTTGGCACAACACTTTCCCATATCCTGTATGCATACAGTGGCTATCTAGATGCCTTCCATCTCTACCAGAACATACTATCGAGAGTGTGCACAACTCTCAGCATGTCAGAAAAGAGGTTTCATTCTAGACAAGCAACAATGGAATGTTTGTCCAACTTACCAATCATATTCATATTAGTAGTATACTGTTCAATGGTCTATGAATGTTTACACTCAGCATCATATATTCTAGGAATACAAATATGCATACAAGCAATATCATTTACTATTTCTAATAACAACTCAAATACTTATCTTTTATGTTTGTGTGGTTGCCTCCCGCTTGATCTTCTATATGTCTTATGAACTTCTATTCATTATGTGCCACTGTGCATACTAGTGTCATCCTCATGATCTCATACACAAACATACATTCATTAGTATATTCTCAATTCTAATTCTAAATAATCTTGAATATGTACAGTCATGATCATTAGTATTCAGGGTTTCAAGGAAGTCTTCTTTTACTCATGCATATTTTTGTTTGATCATAATACTCTTCTGGTTAATTAAATCATCAAGATAAGAGACATAATATGCATAAACCTTTGATTACTAACTTTATGAATAAGCATAACCGATCATACCAAGTATACTTATATAAGGGATCCTAACACAAGGTAAGATTCTATAGGAAAACATACCTGGATTAGCATACCTGCTTAGGTATGTACAACATACCTAAACAATCTCTTCAATGATTTAGAGATCCTAAGCTAGAACCTGCATGTCTCATAGGTTAAGCATAATATAACAAAGTCATACATACCTCGTAAGTAGAACAAAGATTATGGATGAGTCTTTGTCTTCATGATGTCATGGTCATGGAACTTGATTTGTCTTTTGTGATGTACCTATATCTTCTTAGCAGACAACATCAACCTCACACCACACCATAATGAATCAGTACAATCATATAGCCCTAATTAATGAATGTATTTGATCATTCACATGCATTCATACTGTTACTAGGGTGATAAGACAATTCTAACATTAATCAAGATTGTACTAATAAATAACATGAAGACAAACCCATTATGAACTTAATCAACAATCAGATTTCAAGACATACCTGAACCTCCTTAAGTCATACCTGTCGAGACTTCTTGTAGTCTTCTTATGTAAGGCCTTAGCCTCAACTCCCCCTAAAACTTGATTTAGAGCTTGATTAGGGTTTGCTAGAGAAATCCTAAAAATTCAATCTTTGACTTTCACACTTCTGAATGGATGGAAGGATGTGTCTTGCTGAGCTGATCAAACTAGCATACTTCAATTTTGAGATCTCCAAAAGTTGACCCCTCAAAATTGCCTTCAAAACTTTTGGATCTTCTGGATAGGAACCCGAACTAGGGTTTGATGAAGCCCACCCTTCTGTCCAATCAAAAGGTTCGATCCAAGGCTCTAAACTCTTATTTTTCTGAGGAGCTTCCAGCCGTGGTTATAGACTTCAAAAATTTCAACTTTTGCTAAAGCCCTAATTTTCCATCTTTCCAGTCAAAATCTCGAACAGGGGTTTGATCAAGCCCGGTCTTCTACCCAACCAGAAAATTCAATATTGGTCTCTAAATTTCGATTTTCCTCAGTAGCATTCAGCCGTGGATTCCAATTCCAAAAAATCTAACTTTCTCCGAAACCCTAAATTCCGGAAGCCATGAATGAAGGTGCTCCAAAAATAATTATGTTTTGACAGATATATGTACCTGATTGTTTCTGCTGTAACTCTGAAATTTTCACTCCACAGGATCTAAAAATGTTTTTTGTGGTATCCTGACCTGTCATCTTTCCATCCCAATAGGTCTAACCTCAATTGGATTTTCTGAGAGAGAGTTATGCCAAGTGTCACAACGTGACCTGTTTATGGGATAAAACAGGGGAGCGAACTTGTACGGTGTGCCACATGTCACTTGTTAAGCTTCAGCCTCTGAAAAGGTTTCCTGAGATAGTACAGTCTTTGTACTACCTGTCACTTTTTACTAAATTTCATTTGGAGATTCCTATCCCGTTATGACTTTTTTGCCTAGGTCACCTGATTTTGACTGAGATCTGAAAGAGGAAGAAACCCTAACTTGTACTGATCATAACTTACAAAGTACAACGAATCAGAGGGTTCCCTTTGGACACAAGATACCTGGAGATTTTATCTACGACTTGTAAAGGTTTCAGATCCTGAACCTTCTCAAAAATGGATTTATGGTGAAAGTTCCACGATGACTAGTTTTTTCTATATAAAACCCTAACCTTCAAATTGTCGTAAGTAAAGCAAGTGTCGTAAGTGCCATACCTTGCCTTCCTTCAGGTTATCTCTAATACCATGTTAAGATTTAATATGATAAGACAGAAAATAACAGCATTACATCCCATTTCACAATAATAGCATATACAGGATCACTGAAGAAACAACAAGCACAGCATAAACACAAGAGACACAAATTTATCCTGGGAAACCCTCATGGGGTAGAAAACCCAGCAAAGCTTCCTCAATATAGATGACCAGCAAGTACAAAGATGCAAACCAAAGACATGATCTCCTCCTCCACAATATCAGACCTCTCCTCCACAAGTGCGCCTCTCTCAAGTGAGTGAGTGTGTGTAAAATGAGTAATACACCTCCTCTATTTACACACTACTTCGACTTGTCTTTTACACAAATCATGTAGGCTCGTATTTAACCAATGGGTTAAATACCCCACTACAACTGATTGGGCCAACCCCTCTAGAGTGGTCTAATAACCCTTTGACCCACATAACACATACAGGGCCGACCCCCACTAGGGAAGTCTAATAACCCAAGTTACCACATTCCGACGGAGGAATAAACATCTCCGAATATACAATAAGATGGAGGAATGAATCATCTCCAGAATAATAAAGTACAAATATAATATTCTTTGAAGTTATAATATCTCAATAGAACATAGATCTTTCCATCTCTCATCATTGTTCTCCTCTTACACTTGAGATATTGAGGATACTTTGTTGGTCAATGGTATCCAAGAAGTTGATCTATAGTTATTTGGAAGTCAGTACACAATTGAGGCTGTTGGTTGCTGATAATAGCATTTAGTGCAAGGTTGTGTCTACACTATTTTAATTATTTTACTAAGAAATGGTGAGTTTCCACATCATTAAATGAAAGGATTATCACAAGTTTCTAAAGATATATATTCATTCACCAAAACTCATTAAGATTTAAAGCCATTTGAGAATTAAATTCATACATGATAAGCAAAATTCAAACTCATAGATGGTAGAAACTTGAATCCATTCATATTAAAACAATGAAGAAGTACATCCTTACCATGGACCTTGGCTTGAATCCCTCCTCCATTTTCATGAGCTTCCCTTCTTTCACCCTTGCTTTTGAAGAAATTGAGCTTTTCCTCCCACTTCAAAATCTCTCTAGCATGCCTTTGCTCTTCCTTTGTGTGTCTTACAATGCCTCCCATGCCTTTCTTATATAGCATTGGGAAATGAGCCTTAAGCTTTTCCTCACAATTTGGGATTAGTCTTTTTCCTCATTTTATATTATTTTTACTCAAAACCCCCTTTTCCATAGTTTTTAGGCTTTTTGCACAACTTGACATACTTTTAGCACAATTAATGCACTTTAATGCATTCTTCTTCACTTTTTTATTAGTGCAACTTAGTTTCATTCCTTTGGTGAGCGGTTCATTTACTGAACATGGTCTCTTAAGTTCTAACTTTCTTCATCTAATCCTTCCATTTATGGGAGAAGTGATTAGATCATAGATGACTTGTCTCTAAATGTACTTGTGTTTATGTCTTCATGTTGCGGGCGCATAGTAAAAATGTGCTTCTTCTGTCACATGACTAAGGGTGTTAATTTGATTATTAACAGATGCCCCCTAATGTGTGAGGTCCAAAGCAGAGCTAAGGGCCGAAATACATTACTAAAATTTATACTCTGTATACTGATACTCTTTATCATTCAAAGCAAGGACGAGGGAAGTTAAACTCACAGGTGCAGGATTGAGGATCACACCTGCAAAACATAGCAATTTCTCAAATATATAATATCTTCCTGAGGCGGGAATACCCATGCTCAGCAGTAAACAAGCATGGCCATGAACACTACACAATGGATCTATGTCAAAAGCAATTTTTTTCGGAAATGTAAACATGCACTTTGATGAGTGCAAGAGCAAAGTCTTTATTGAACTTCTGACATGGCAGTCTAATCTTGCACAGCTCGGGTAGTGCGTCGATGAGTGATACAACTGTTTTTCCCAAGTTCTTCAATAAAAACTGACGATAGTACGAGTTTATATCATGCGAATAAGTGATCTGATGTCGAGCATAATAAAACACCATCTGATTACCGGTCATTGAAGTATACCATTAACATATGTGAAGAGACCCACCAATAATGATGATGGACTCTAAGGTACTGAGTACAAACTAACAAGTGTGAATAGATGTTCTGAAGTCGAACACTTGTAGAATCAAACAATCAGGGGTCATTGATGTGTACCCACTGTCATTTGCAAGGAAACCTACCACAAATGACTGCAAGATCCAAGGTACCCTTGGGTTTCTAGATCCATGTCCTAGATGATGATTTGATGTTGATAGGAATAGATCCATTGGAAGGAGGGAATTAATGCATCCCACATCAACCGATACGACACAAAGATCAATAGTCTGATATAATTTGGTAGAACTACAAGACCCAAAACTGTATACTGACACAAGGAAGGCCGACATGATTGGTCAGGAATATTTGAGGAACGGCTGACTCAGCTTGGAGTTCCCTTGAACACATAACACGATGCATAGTGGACACTTGGCAACATAGGACTTTGAGTAACCAAACTTAATGAAATCCATTAATGCCAGATACATTAATGAAAACTCCATTGGTGACAGGAAGGATAACCCATCAGTGGAGATCTATTGAAAATACTGGTAGAGTTTCCTAAGGCAAATGTAGATGGTGTACTGACAGCAGATACAATATTATGTACGTTTTCAAGGGTGACAAGGACTGACTGTTGCCGCTTTCTTTGAAGTTTATAATATGAAGTGATTCAAGTCTCTCCTTTTTTGGATTTTTGTGTTTTCCAATTTTTTTTAACTTGTTTCATTTATTAGCTTGAAAAAAGATTAAAGCATGCTATGATACATTGGAGGAAACGAGTGTCTCAAGGGCAGGAACCTCAATGTCAAGGGCATGGGTCAAGCCAAGGAAAAGATCCATATTGCAAACAAGGGTTGAGCTAGTTACATACACTCTTATAGATGTTTCCTCCATGGGTATGGGTCAAATATACAGAAGCAATAGTTGATAGGCATCTTGAAACAAAAAGTGACTGCAAAGGAAAATACGCAACATAGGAAATAAGCAATGAAGCAGTTTGCACGGATGTTCAAGTGGATATTTTAACACATGCTTATGTGAAATGACAAAAAATTGGGAGCCCATCAGGATATGGTCATAAATGTATGAAAGAGAAATATGTGGTCTCAAACTCCAAGTCATGATGGGACTAATAGGGCTACTTGGCCTATGAGAATAATTCACCATGGGCACCAAAATGGAAATGGGGTGCTGACTAGGGTTTCCCATGTTTCATAGGCTTTGCTGTCCGAATGGTGGAAAATACAGATATGAAGGGCGGACCCACCAATTTCCAACAGGTTCAACCCTATGGCAAGTTTGGGTTGCAAAAGGTTCAAATGCATCTTCACAAAGGGATGGCCTAAACCTATATGTCAGCTTCCAGATATACCAGATCATATCGAGGAACATGCAGATAATGCTCTTATACTAGGGTAGATTTAATCCAAGTATGCTCCCAGTGGCCCCACAAAAGATGTCCTTAGGTGCGTGCAACCAAATGTTTACAACTTCAGGGGTATCTTAATTTGATAATAAAATGTAATCCAAGAAGTGATGTGAGCTAGGAGATCTCACAGCCCAAATGGGCCAAGTAACCCAATCATATTCCTCCATCAAGGGAATATTTTGATCCGAATCTGCCGAAGTTATTTGAGTAGCTTGGTATGGAACTTCTACGACAGATAGGGGTGATCCAAATGCTTTCCAACATTTAAATGACATTACACAAGTTACGGTCCCTTCATCCACTATGGTTAGACAGATGTTCTTACCATGAGTCGTTACTTTAATCTGAAAAGAAAATTTGGGAAGGATCCTACATTTGGAATGGTCTATGTCTGATGTGATCAAAGTCTCATCGGATGGATCAACAACACCAATGGCAGACAATAGTTCCTTTCTTTACGCATAATGATATTGCAATACCTCCAAGGCCGACATGGCACATGGTAGTTGAGCTAGGTCCTTGAGAACATTACCGTTCTGAGTGGCTCACGTGTTAGGATTATGCATTGTTCTACGGAGAACACCTTTGGGGGGGTATGGTACTAAGTCTATGGTTGGTTTCTCAATGTAGAGATAACCACTTGGCTGTGATTCTAATTGATTCGATGTACTAGGAGAGACATCATAATAATCGAGTCTTGTTTGAATGCTCATCTCATGATCACACATGAAGGAATTGGCACTGGGATCAGAGCCCCCTTGCAGGAGGGTTGGCTGGTTTCCCCCTGGCAAGGGTACCAATGTCAAAATAGAAGGTTTTTGTTTCCCACCGCATTGAATCATAATTGGTGATCTCTTTTCCAAGAGTTAGCATTTTTCTTACTCCTGTACTTCTTCTTTTTGCCTCTCAGGTCTATGGATGAGACTATGAGGATGTCAGAAGTGTTGGAAGGATTAACAGGTTCCTACATTTCCTGGCCAGCTGTGGGTTGCAAATTTTGAATAGAAACTTGTCCCAAATGTGGGGTAATTTGTTCAAGATGGTTGATAGAATCCATCATACCATTGACATGATGTCGATGTGGCAGCCTAGCTAAATCAAACAAAGGTTTCACGGGTTGGTTCCAAAAAGATGGGTTATTTTATAGAACCTGACCACTCCATTACAGAATGGGATTAATGGTTGGATTTCCCCCTTGCGGGGTTAGGTCCATAAAAGATTGGTTATTTTCTAGAACTTGACCAATCCATTGATGTGGTCCTTGGGTGTGATAAGAATTCCAAGGTGGGTTTCCCCTTTGCGGAGGTTGACCCCAAGAAGTTTGTCTACTTCCTGAAACATGACCATTGGGTGGATTGCCTCCTTGCGGAGGTGGGGTCCAAGAAGATTGGTTATTTCCTAGGTCCCAACCATACCATGGTGGTTGAATTTGGTATTGAAAATCATTCCAAGGTTGACTTCCTCCTTGTGGAAGTGGCATCCAAAAAGATTAGTTACTTCCTGAATGTTGCCTAGTCCATTGTGAACTAGGTTGCATGTATGGATTGCCCCATTGCGGAGGTATGTTCCATTGAGATTGGTTACTTGGTGGAACATTACCACTCCATTGATTATTTCCTTGGTTTAGATAAGTGTTCCAAGGTTGATTTTCTCCTTGTGAAGGTGGGCCCCAAGCAGATTGGATACTCCTTGAAACCTCCCCACTCCATGGCAAGATGGGGTTGATAGGTGGATTTCCACTAGGAATTGTGCTAGGATAAGTCGGAGGATAATCCCCCGGGGCATTTCCACTAATCTGAGGAGCATAGCCCCAATTGGCATAAATGTTCCATGGTTCATTGCTTCCGCCAGGAATATTACCATTCCATGGTGAAGGGTTTCCCCCAGAAGTAGAATTTGGATAAGTGTTGGGCATACCAAGATGATTTTGGTTTACTCCTTGTGTGTATTGATCTTGATTAGCCAAATCGTATGGGAAACCAATGTTTGGTAAGGCATACCCTTCAGTAGGGATTCCTGCGGATGAAGTGGATGTACTTCTGGGATTGAAACCTGAAACTGTACCAACTGGCACTGAAGTGCTAGTTGAACTTATGCTATTGAAAGGTATACTGATGGTCGAGATTGATGTAAAGGCCAAATTGGAAGTATTGTTGCCTCCAACAACTATTTGATGTTGCGACGATGTAGTCCCTTATGCTCCTGATGAAGCCATAGGCTCACTTGTTGAATTTTGCATGTCATTCAAACATTCAAAAAGAGGTTTGACATCACCCAGTGACTCACAGGTAGTAAGTACAATTGGTTCTGAAAGACTCATCAAATGTGGAATTGCATGAGCATTTGTGTGATTTTTCAATGTTTCAATTTCAACTAGGGTAAGATTATCAACTATGTTTGTATTCAGTTCATGATGTGAAGATGAATGTTCAGGGTTTGTTTGATGTGTTTCTTATCGAGTAGTATTAATTGAGTTTAAAATCAATTCTGTTTTCAAGTCATTGGGATGTGGTTTTTGTATCTGTCTCTGCAATGTAGCAGGGCCTTCAATTTTTGGTGATTCACCTTGCTGCCACCGTGACTGGTGGATCGGGAGAGTATCCACTTCTAAGAAGTTTATAAAAGGATGTGTTTAACAAGTTTTGAAAAAAGAATCAAACAATCCTAAGGCAGTCTAGACTCAACAAAAAATAAAAAGTGTCCAGACAGTAAAAAGTACTATGGATACAAGCAAGCAAACTACTTTTTGAAAGAGACAAAGCTCAGTGAAAAGCTGGATTAGAGGGTCTTCTGAAAATAGTAGTTGTTGAGAGATCTTAGGCCTCAGACAATTAGTAGCAGCGAAGGTATAAGAAACAATTATAATAAACTTTAATCGCCAGGGGTGGAAGTGTTAGTTCCTGACCAATCACCCTCCCAAGGATTACAAGTTTCAAAGTCTGCCTTAGGTATTGCAAGTGTGTCCTACTCACAACATCCTATGTGATATCCTAGGAATAGCCACTAAATTTACCACTTCACCATCGATGGTCGGACAGAACAGTTGTAAGTCGAGAACAACTCTCATAACCATAAAATATAGAAACAATGATGTCACCCCGAAGACTTGTCACTGAACACAGAATCCCCTCGATAAGATCATGTCCCACTAAATAAGCACAAGGGGGGAACCACCCTCTACTTATCCAGATTGACCTCGTGCTTGATGGATGTTTTAGAAGCACTTTCCCGACAAGTGTTTTTTGCTACTAATGGATTTACTCTCTTTAATCAATGCTAGTTTCGAATTTTTGCAGCCCAGGAGTGTTAACTCTCCAAACCTAATCTAGGGCACTAACTTAAACTTGTTGGTGATATGAAAATCAAAAGTTTGTCAATTTTAGATTAAGCGATAATTTTAAGGGTAGTTTGCTTAGTTTCAGGAGTGGAAGTGAAATTGGTGGTGTTTTGACTCGAAAATATGAAAATGAACCAAACAATGCAAAATGTTCACTACTCTACCTTTCAATTCAATGAATATCCTAAATTAAGGGAGAGTTAGAGGTTCATCATGCATGCAAAATTTCTGGTAGATGTTGTATGTCCATGCACATTTTTTCTGAAATATGAATAATAATTGATGTGTAAAGACCAATGTAACCCAAACAGATATCTCAATTAAACATGACTTTAATTCTATTACACGAGGGATCCCTATTTCTCATTCACAAGATCGCCATAAGGCCCAAGTGAAGAGGATACGCAGAACCCCTTAGAATGCTTATAAATGAAATTATAAAATGTTACACGCGAGATCCACTTTATCATTCACAAGATCGCCATAAGGCCCAAGTGAAGAGGATAAAGTGGCTCAAAAGAACTGTATGCAAAACTTAAATCTACTCTGTTACAAGTGAGCTCCACTTTCTCATTCATAAGGTCACCATAAAGTGCGAGTGAAGAGGATACGGTGGCTCGATATAGGATGCTTTGAAAATCAACCCCTAAACTATTACAAGCGAGATACACTTTCTCATTCACAAGATCACCATAAGGTGCGAGTGAAGAGGATACAGTGCCTCATACATAATATATCTAAAAAAAAATGGACTCTAAGGGTGCAAGTCTCTCTAATCGTGCATGCAAATTGTGAAGAAAATTCCAACTCCGAAACAAAATGTAACTAAATGAAAGCTTATTTCTATTTTTTAGGAAGAAATTGTCTTGAATTTGCTTTGCAATGTGACGCTCAAGGTTTGTTTTCCAAATGAAAAATGTGTGTGAATGGTGCCTTCAAAGACATATAAATCCAAACATATCTCAATTTAATCCAAAATTTTCAAGCTTTGCAAAAAAATTTGAAAATTTCTTTTTTTTTAATCCAAAATTAAAGATTTGAAAAACTTCAAAAATTTTGCAATTTTTTTTTCCTTTTCTATCCAAAATTAAAGATTTGAAAAACTTCAAAAAATTTGCAAATTTTTTTCTTTTCAATCCAAAATTAAAGATTTGAAAAACTTAAAAAATTTTGCAACTTTTTTTCTTTTTCAATCCAAAATTAAATATTGTCACTCCAACTATGCAAAACTTTTTTTAATCCAGCTTTTGCAAACTTTGAATTTTTTAAAGCTTTGTCAAAAGGATTAATACACGTTATGCAAACTTTGAATTATTTTTTAATACAATGAAAAAGATTTGAACCCCATTACGCACAATTTTTGCAAAACGTTTTAACTCTTTTTAATCTTTTTAATTCAATGGAAAAGACTTCTTTAATCCAAAGTAAAAAAATTTCAATTTTTTTCAAAAGGAGTCAAAGAGTCATACTAAGAAAAAATAAAGAGTCAAAGAGTCATACTAAGAAAAAATAAATCTTTAAGCATGTCTACAAGTATAAAAATCAAGCCGATTTCGAAACTCTAGTCCTCTGTCGACATGGTCTTCAACATGAATACCGGTTCATCTCAGCCTTCGCAATTTGTTAGTTATTATGACATTCAATGCTAGGGATTACTCAAAGTGTATTCATAATAGCAATAACAATCACATGCATTTAAACTGAGCAAGCAAAATTTTAAAAAAATAAAAAATAAAACTCACATAGAGATCTCACCACGAACATAGAGATAGAATGTTTCAATGACAAAAATGCAGAGATTCAGTGGTTTCAAGATCCACGCAGGGAGTTAAAGGTTTCTTGCTGAGATAACTGAGTATCATGCTGAGGTTTACTGAGACTAACTTTCACGGAGAGCGTTAATAATGACAGATGCTGAGATTCAACATTCAATGTGATACCTTCCATCATCTAACGCTAAACCTTCAACATTCAACGCAGAGTTGAAACCCAAAATTCAAGGCAAGATTTCGCATTGGTCTTCAAAGCTTCCCACTCCAGCGTTTAATGGCAGAGTTTTTAAGACAGAGGTCTTCTAAGTTTAAAGATCACACAGAGAGGCTGAGGTTTAACGTTGGTGTTAAATATCTTTCACGCAGGGTTTTGTAAAAATCTTCCCTACCTCCCAATAGCAAATCGTGGAAAAGGTGCAAGTAGTTCGAGACTCAAGGTGGAGTTTTAATTTAGCAAATGCCAATAGTCCGATCTCAGATTGAAAACAATCTTCAACGCTTCACATTTGAATGAACACGCAGAGGTCGTGCTTAAATGGAAACCAAGATCACAGAGCTGGGGTGAGGGCTTTAAGACACCATGAATCAATGATCTCTTCAAGAAATCTTCAACGCAAAGTTCTACAAACTTCCAGATTTTCAAAGTTTAAAGAACACGCCTATCTCTTCAAGGTTTAAACTAAATGCAGAGATCTATAAACGAAGATATCTAAAAACGCAAATGCATATATCTATGAGCATTCAAATCATCAAAGTTTAAATAATATGCATAGTGAATGAGCACGCAGAGTGTTAAGGTATTCATTCAGAGTTTATCATTTGCAAATATTTAATAACAGAGTTTTAAGCGCTACGCAAAGGTTTAAAGAATTCATTTAAACGCTTTACAATCGAAACAGAGTTTTACTGCTGGGATTTTTGCAGAGATTTAAATGGAACACGCCAAATTCAAGATCTGGGAAGATTTAAGACCTTTAAATGCTGGTCAGAGCTCTAACACTTCAATGCAAAATTAATGGCAGAGTGCATACGCTTGATAGTAGTACATCACTCAGGGTCTTCAATGCAGAGATTAAGTTTTCAAAGTTGGGATTCGACTTCACGTGCAAGGTTTAAGAGAGAGAGTTTTAAAGAAATCTTCGATAGCTAAGTTATAAAAAACTAGTTCTCAAATAAACCAAGAAACTCGAAATTCTAGACACACACTAAATAAAAAATCTAGAAATACAGATCTGACTGCAAATTGAGATAGCTTGATGAATTAGAGGTGTATTTAGGTTGATCTTGAGCTTCTTAAGCTGGATATTAAGTTCTTTTAATGATCTTTAAGCTCAGAATGAGTAGATCTAAAGGATAGAGATCACCAAAAATGAAGAAAAATCATGAGATATCAAGAAATTTCAAGCTAGTGTGGTCACTAATCTGATAACAGCATTTAGTGCAGGGTTGTGTCTACACTATTTTAACTATTGTACTAAGAAATGGTGAGTTTCCACGTAAACAAATGAAAGGATTATCACAAGTTCCTAAAGATCTATATTCATTCATCAAAACTCATTAAGATCTAAAGCCATTTGAGAATTAAATTCATACATGATAATCAAAATTCAAACTCATAGATAGTAGAAACTTGAATCCATTAATATTAAAACAATGAAAAAGTACATCCTTACCATGTACCTTGGTGTGAATCCCTCCTCCATTTCCATGAGCTTCCCTTCCTTCACTCTTGCTTTTGAAAAAATTGAGCTTTTCCTCCTCCTTCAGAGTCTCTACAGCATGCCTTTGCTCTTCATTTGTGTGTCTTACAATGCCTCCCATTCCTTTCTTATATAGCATTGGGAAATGAGACTTAAGCTTTTCCTCACAATGTGGGATTAGTCATTTTCCTCATTTTAGATTATTTTTACTCAAAAACCCCATTTTCCGTAGTTTTTAGGTTTTTTGCACAACTTGACATACTTTTACCACAATTAATGCACTTTAATGCATTCTTCTTCACTTTTTTATTAGTGCAGCTTACTTTCGGACCTTTGGTGAGCGGTTCATTTACTGAACATGGTCTCTTAAGTTCTGAATTTCTTCACCTATTCCTTCCATTTATGGGAGAAGTGATTAGATCATAGATGACTTGTCTCTGAATGTACTTGTGTTTCTGTTTTCATGTTGCAGGCGCATAGTAAAAATGTGCTTCTTCCATCACATGACTAGGGGTGTTAATTTGATTGTTAATAGTTGTGCCTTCACTTCCTCTATACATGTTCCTACTAGTTCCTACATGATTTCCAACACGTTTTTCAAGAAGTTGGAGACATCTCTCAGTTCTCTCGTATGTCTTCTGAGTCGAATCATCAACCAATTGTTGCAGCTCATACACACTTAGAACCTCTCTTTGAGTTACCTTTTGGTGTGTTATTGAACACTATGGAGGAAAAATTATAGTTTGGAGTGACTGGTTTCGCTCTCTCTGCCATGCTTCTGATTCAGTGCATGATTATTGGCACCTATTGCAAAGAATAAGAAGGACATCATCAAGTCTCACTTGGACCTGCTCTTAGGAATCTCAAGTCTAGTGAGCACATTCCACTTCTTCCCAAGAAGAATATTCCTTCAGACATTTGACCAAGTTCTCACCTTCTTGGATTTTGGAGAGCCTTATTATGGTGTATTCCATGATCTTGAGGGGAGGTTTTATTCCCAAGTGGTTTTCCTTATTTCCTCATCTACATGGACTAATAAATTTGTGTATTGGGGTGGCCATAAGCCTTGTTGCTTGGTCCCTATATTTATGATATTTTACCACATACATTCATGCTTAAGGGGGGGTGTTGGAGCATTTAAAAACCCATTCCATACTTAGGATATATTTTATTAATCATCTAGATTAATTTTCCTAGGTGTAAACTATGTAGTTGGCCTTGTTTTGTCTTGTGTGCCTCCATATGCCATCCTAAGTCACAAAAATGAATTTGGATAGATTCTAGATAATATTTTCTTGGATTCTATTTGATTTTATTCCATTCCTAAATTAGAAAGACACTTTCTTGATTTAGAGAACTTTATCCTATTTTTTCTACTTTCTAGTGGATAAGGTAAAGCTAGTTGACTTGGAAACTCTCTCCACTTGACCAATTACATCTCCACCACTTTCTTCTCTCATAAATTCATCATTACATCACATTTACATCCTTCATGAGCTTCCATACCATATTCAACCAATTCGTGAACCTTTAGAGTGTTTTGGAAAATTATTTTGACACCTAGGGGGGTTTTATGCTTTTAGTAAGACTTACTTTTTGTGCTTTACAAGTTTCCTCTAAGGAATTCGATTTTTTCTCTTGAGATGTATTATATATTGTACTCATATTGATGAATAATACATGAGATGATATTTCCATCAATTGAGTTCCTTGTGTTATGTTTCTATCTCAATATTTCTTCTTCTTATTATTGCATATCTTTGAATAATTCTTGTGAGGACTTATTTGCTTCAATATTCTTGGATAATATAATTATTTCATGGTATTCAAACTATATAGAATTATCACAACCTTCACCCTCACCACCTTCTTTGCTATCAATGTTTTCCTCTCCTTTGGTTTTTAAGTTCCAGTGATTCAGATATCCTTTCAAGGATTTTGGCTCTAAGCTTATCACCTTGCTTAGAAATGGATTTTCTCAAACTAGAAATTAAAGATTCTATTTCTACAAATTTTTGTTCATGGATTCCCTCCCACTCTTTCATCTTCAACTGATATTCTTTTATTAAGTGTTCATTTTCTTTCATTTTCTTCTCCAATACCCATAAGGACCCATTTCTGTCTTTATTGGTGGTATATTCAAAATAGGTGGTCGTTTTTTCAACTCTTATTTAATTTCACTCACTTCAAATTTAGATTTTTCCAAATCCTCTTTAAACACAACCCTCACTGACTCAATTTCCTTTTCAACTTCATTAGTGATTTGTCTACTTCTTTGGATAATTCTTGAACCATTTTTTATTTTCCTTTTATAATTATGTTCACTTTGAATTGATTTTACACAACTGTCTTTTGCAACACTTCTATTTGTTTGAAGCATTATATAATATTATTATCTTTTATCATGCCCTCTTCCACCCAATTGCATATATAGGATATTTGTTCCTTGAAACGATCCATTTTATCATATATGATGAACACAAATCTACTATCAAACTTATATGATGGATTTTCTAAATGCATAGTAGAAATCCTTGAATCAAATTTGAAAAAAAAATCATACGCAATTGCCAATTGTTTAGGAGGAATTATATACATAACTTCTTGAGGAATGGAAAAGTCAGCAGTACATTATTCCATTTCGTTATACGTCACCTCCTCCCAATGACCTCCATCTACATGTCTATGTAGCTCTTTCAAAGTTTTGGAAGCATGAACTACATCAATGGTGACAAAATCAAGAGATTGTACTCGTAATTCGTCATGGTGCTCACAAGTTTGTATTGGCAATTCCTCATTTTGTTCAGGAGTTTGTACTGGTAATTCCTCATGGTTATCAGGAGATGTACTAATTCCTCATTCTGTTGAAGAGACTGTACTAGCAATTCTTCATTATTTTCCCTGCTATTATATTTCCTAAAGTATGTTTTATGAACATGCGTTTTTAGAAAAGATATATTTTCATGCTGATTGATATCACCAATATTTGTTTCAGTAGCATGGGGTCGACATAAATCAATTTTTTTTGAAATGTTTATGGGAAACTAAATTTAACCTTCCTCAATTGGCTCTCTTGTAGGGCAGAGTGGATTTTATTATCCAATAGATAACGTATATCTACAGGTATATCTTCAACCCAATGTATCACTACCCTCATACATTCACCTGAAATTTCCTACCTGTGATGATTCAAAATCATCCTAAGGACAATCTGAATCAATGTTTTGTATATTCCTAGAGCGACATCTTACATTCTTAAACCATTCCTTGGAACATATTTTTTTTCCCACAAATTTTATTGGCCTTCTGGTTCTTCTCCTTTTTGGGGGTTTTCCAAGAGCTTAAAATTACTCTCCCTCTGCATGGAATATTTGTATCTTGGGAAACCAAATTAGAGTTGAGATATACCCGCTTCCCAAAAATTTTCAATTCCATATTCCCAGCATCATAATTCAAAATTGACTCATGTATCTCCTCATCAACAAAATTGAGCATTCCAAACAAAAATTCTAAAACTTCTTCTTTCCTAAGGATAGTTTCCATACCCGATGGCCAATTATTTTCATTTCTCCATGCATTAGAATACTCCTGGAACTTTTTGACTATGAACCTATCATCGGTGGACTCCTGTGTTTCAACTGCGGTCGTAGAGGAGGATGCCCCCATTTCAACTACGTATGTGGTGGAGGATGCCCCTATTTCCATTTCGGGCATGGTTGTCTAGGTTTGAAGCAGAAGTGATGCACGCAGACTGCATTTCAGACTCAAACAAATTATGTATGCACATAGTATTTCATAAACAAAATGTAGGACTTCAATGTATTTACAAGTCACATTTCATGACTTGGGCATGCATGTTTCCCTATGCTGACATCCGACTTTTAAGATTTTTTCAGACCTTGGTCTTGGAGGGAATTTTATAAATGGTTTGTACTTTGACATAAAAAATTGCATAAGCATAAGCTATCAATTTTTTATGAATGGGTTGTACTTTGACCTAAAAAAGTACATAGACATAAGATATCACTTTTTAAAAAAATGCATAGATCAATCTTAAACCTAGATCTACCAAGCCTCAAGTTTTTTTTTTATTTCCCAAGATTGATCTTTTTAATCATTTTTCTTTTATGACCAGAGCCGTGTTTCCAAGAATGAGACTATATTCAGGTGCATTAGTCATCCACCTACATGGTGGTTCCTTAAGAATAATTTTGGCTCTCTTATTAAGGAAATGGAGGTCATTTTCCCATATCCACTTGAGCCATCTTTTTAGTACTTAGCTTTTTCCAAAGGGGAGCATTTTCTGGCATGGTGCAAAAGAGGTTGATTGGTGGTTTTGGAAGGCCATCATCTTCTTGGCCATATAAGTTTTATCAAGAATGAGTCAATGTTCAAGTGCATAAATCATCCAACTGAAAGATTACACTCTCATAAATTTTGTATCCCTCAAAGGTGAGAAATGGTGGGCATTTTCCTAAGACCATTTAGGCCAGTTTTAGGTGCAAAATAGGCTGAGTGGTTGTTTTGGAAGGCCAATATATTCTTGAACAGAGCCCTTTTTACAAGAATGAGACTATATTCAGGTGCATTAGTCATCCACCTACGAGATGGTTCCTTCAGACTAATCTTGTCTTTCTAAGTGAGGAAATGGTGGTCATTTTCCCATATCCACTTGAGCCAACTTTTCAATAAACCATTTTTGCCAAAAGGGAGCATTTTCTGGAATGGTGCAAAAGAGGTTGATCGGTTGTTTTGGAATTCCAGTATCTTCTTGGCCATAGAATTTTTATCGAGAACAATTCAATGGTCAAGTGCATAAATCATCCACCTGAAATCTTATGCTCTTCGAATTTTTTTATCCCTCAAAGGTGAGAAATGGCGGGATTTTTCCTAAGGCCATTTAGGCCATTTTTAGGTGCAAAATAGCCTGAGTGGTTGTTTTGGCAGGCCAATATATTCTTGACCAGAGCCTTTTTTTCAAATACTGAGACTATATTCAGGTGCATTGATCATCCACCTATAATATGGTGCCTTCAGAATAATTTTCTCTCTCTATATGAGAAAATGGTGGTCATTTTCCCATCGCCACTTGAGCTAGGTTTTCAGTACTTAACCATTTTTGCCAATGGAAAGCATTTTCTAGAATGGTGCAAAGCAGGTTGATTGGTTGTTTTGGTAGGTCATTATCTTCTTTTTATCAAGAATGAGTTGATGGTCAATTGCATATATCATCCACCTGAAAGCTTAGAATAATTTAATCCCTCACTGGTGAGAAATGGTCAGCATTTTCCTAAAGCCATTTAGGCCAGTTTTAGGTGCAAAACTGGTTGAGTGGCAGTTTTGGCAGGACAATATATTCTTGAACAAAGACGTTTTTCCATGACTGAGACTATATTTAGGTGCATTGTTCATCCACCTATAGGATGAAGCCTTCAAAATATTTTTCTTTCTCATTGAGGAAATGGTGGTCATTTTCCCAAAGCCACTTGAGCTAGTTTTTTCAGGACTTATCCAATTTTACCAATGACGAGCATTTTTTAGCAGGGTGCAAAACAGGTTGATTGGTTGTTTTGGTAGGCCATTATCTTCTTTTCGACATAATTTTTATCAATAATGTGGAAATTTTCAAGTGCATAAACCATCCACATGAAAGCTTATGCTTTCATAATAATTTAATCCCTCGCTAGTGAGAAATGGTGGGCATTTTCCTAAAACCATTTAGGCAATTTTTAGGTGTGAAATTGGTTGAGTGGTTGTTTAGGCAGGCCAATATATTCTTTACCAGAGACATTTTTCCAATACAGAGACTATATTTAGGTGCATTGGTCATCCACCTATAGATTGGTGCCTTCAAAATAATTTTCTCTCACTCATCGAGGAAATGGTGTTCATTTTACCAAACCTACTTGAGCCAGTTTTTCCAATGGGGAGCATTTTCTGGTAGGGTGCAAAAGAGGTTGATTGGATCTTTTGGCAGACCATTATATTCTTTTCCATAGAATTTTTATCAATAATGATTCAATTTTCAGGTGCATAAATCATCCACCTGAAATCTTATGTTATCAGACTAATTTAATCCCTCACTGGTGAGAAATGGTGAGCATTTTCCTAAATCCATTTATGCCAGTTTTAGGTGCAAAACTAGATGAGTGGTTGTTTTGGCAGGCCAATATATTCTTGACCAGAACATTTGTTCCAAGACTGAGACTATATTCAGGTGCATTAGTCATCAACCTATAGGATGGTTCCTTCAGAATAATTTTCTCTCTGTGTGAGAAAATGGCGGTCATTTTCCCATGGCCACTTGAGCAATTTTTTCAGTACTTGGCAATTTTTTCCAATAGCGAACATTTTTTGGAATGGTGGAAAAGAGGTTGATTGGCTGTTTTGGTAGGCCATTATCTTCTTGGCCATATATCTTTTGTCAAGAATGATTCAATGGTCAAGTGCATAAATCCTCCACATGAAATCTTATGTTGTCAGAATAATTTAATCCCTCATTAATGAGAAATGGTGGGCATTTTCCTAAGGTTATTTAGGCCAGTTTTAGTTGCAAAAGAGGCTAAGTGGTTGTTTTGGTAGGCCAATATATTCTTGACTAGAGAATTTTTTCCAAGACTGAGAATATATTCACATGCATTAGTCATCCACCTATACGATTGTGCCTTCAGAATAATTTTCTCTCTCTATATGAGAAAATGTCGGTCATTTTACCATAGCCACTTGAGCAAGTTTTTCAGTACTTGGCCATTTTGCCAATGTCGACCATTTTCTGGAATGGTGCAAAACAGGTTGACTGGTTGTTTTGGAAGGCCATTATCATCTTGGCCATAGAATTTTTATCAAGAATGAGTCAATGGTCAAGTGCGTAAATCCTCCACCTGAAAGCTTATGTTGTCAGAATAATTTAATCTTCATTGGTGAGAAATGGTGGGAATTTTCCTAAGGCCATTTAGGCCAATTTTAGGTGCAAGAAAGGTTGAGTGGCTATTTTGGAAGGCCAATATATTTTTTACCATAAACTTTTTTCCAAAACTGATACTATATTTAGGTGCATTAGTCATCCACCTATAGGATGGTGCCCTTAGAATAATTTTCTCTCTCTCATTGAGGAAATGGCGGTCATTTTCCCATTGCCACTTGAGCCAGTTTTTTATTACTTTGCCATTTTTGTCAATGACAATAACTCAACAAAATTTCTTGGTATTTGAAAATATGAAATGAAAATACGAAAATGTAAAAAAACAGGGAATAATAAAACTCACATTTTCCAAATTGAATCACTCAAACAGGCCAAAAATTGAACACTGTGTGTGATTTTTGGTGAAGTAGGGAGGATTTTCAGTATTTTAACAAAATAGTAATTTTTAGGATAAAATTGAAAATATTGAATAGTGGAGTAGTTGTGACTATTAAGACACATCATGTTCAACTTGGATCATTCAATTTGACTATGTGATGTTCTTACTAGCACATGAAGAATGTTTTTATTTCTGTGTTAGATTAAATAATATGAATTTAGTCCTTGGATAAAAAGGGTAAAAAACCACTCATTTTTTCCTCAGGAAGAATCATATTATATTTCAAGTAGAAATGTAATACATTCTTCAATAATTTATAAATTGCTCTATCAAAAGACCCCAAGCTTCTTCAATAGATTGAAAGTCCAAAATGATCAACACATTTATTCCTAGAGCAGCTACTATAGAACCAGAGTGCATGTACATATAAATTGCACTTCATGTAACTGTCTAAAATAAATATTATCTACATAACTAAATAATAAGAAGGGAGAAAAACCTTTTAGATCAGTCTAGATTTAATTTTAGATGGGTTTCCCCACAAAAAAGGAAAATTTCACTTTTGTAAGGTTTTTGTTTTTGGAAAGTTCTACTCTATGTTTTTTGTAAGTGCAGATCCTCACAGGGCATGTTTTTATGATTATAGAAGACTAAAATAAGTAGCTTTTAGGACAGAAAAAAGATAGTACAGAAACATTTTCTCAATATCCCATAGGACACAAAATGTATACTATCATTTCAAACATTCAAATTTCATATACAAAGAAAAATTTCATGGAAAAGAAAAACCATTTATAACATAACAGTAAAATACCAGAAACAATTGAATGCAAGAAATAAACAGTTCATATATACTAAATAATATAATTCACCATACATATTACACCATACAGTATAAAAATTTATTAATGAAAGGAAAAATGTTTACAAATCCAAGTGGGGTACACCAGTCCTCATCCCTAATCTATAACATTGATGGACATGATCCCATTGGTGTGAATCCCATGAAAAGTGTAGTTGTACATGAGGTTGTAGGATATTATAAAAATAGCGAAATCTAAATTTTGGTCCCACTCTCCATTTACCAAGAAGCTGAGTCTGATCACTAGCTCTAAAGTTGGATGATATCTATCAGGAAAGGTTGGCCATGTATAGAAAACCAATTCCTTATGATTATCATAGCCTTCTATGCTGAACTCTAGTGAATTATTCTTCTTTACAATCCCCGGAGGTACAGAATGCATTGCATTTAGTTCAAAAGTAACCATGAAACTTTTATCCGAACAAGGAATTTCCACATAAGATTTACTGTGTATAATGTTTCGAGACCTTATGTGATTGAAAACTTTATAGGAAAGAAAATGAATATTGTGACAATGTACTCGATTGGGCTACAATACTCCGATATATGATGGAAATTCATTCTTTGCTCCATATTCTGTAGAGGTAGCTAATCTAGTAGTCACAACTTCATTGTCACATTTTGTTGCAAGAAGTTGAAAAGTGGTGTGCTTATCGTCATTCGTAGCCATAAAACGACAAAAAAAAAATTATCCTTTTCGATTGCTAGTGCCCCAACTTTTAATAGATCTCACAATAAAGAAAAAATCAACAATGCCTACAACACGACATAATATAACATTAGATACTATAAATAATTTTTTCATATATGAGTTGAAAAATATATATTAAAAGATACACATGTATACTCACCATAAATTATTTCAATTGGTATCAACATATGTTTTTTGTGTAAAACACCTCATGTGGTACAAATTCACACCTTTAGAAATATAGTGGCCTCTACCAAAAAAATATGCATGATTTTAAAATATTCTTACCCAACAAAATGTTCCACATGTTGAAACATCTACTAAACAATCTAACACTTCTACAGGATATGGAATTTTCAATGAATCATCTTCAGACATTCCAGGTAATTTTTCAAAATAAATATTGACATACATGCCTGCCTTTATGGTAAAATCAAATGGATTTGTGTTGCACAACAATAGCCCATCCATTTGTGTTACATAGAAATCTTCCACCCTGTGAGCATCAGCATTCTTTGGCCTATAGGATCCATTTCAGAGACTCAGATCCATTTTTATCCTTCAGTGATACCAGTTTGCCCTATTTTTGTTCCTACCCACATGTTGCATCATTATAGCATGCGTACCCACGAGTTGAATCACTATAGCCCGTGGGTATCAAGTAAAATGGTAAAAGCCAATATTTTATCACTTTTTACTCCCAAAAAGCGGTCATTACACAAAAATATTCCACCCTGTGAGCATCAGCATTCTTTGGCCTATAGGATCCATTTCAGTGACTCAGATCCATTTTTATCCTTCAGTGATACCAGTTTACCATATTTTTGTTCCTACCTACATGTTGCATCATTATAGCATGCGTACCCACGAGTTGCATCACTATAGCCCGCGGATATCAAGTAAAATGGTAAAAACCACTATTTTATCACTTTTTACTCCCAAAAAGCGGTGTTCACCTTCCAAACTCCTCTCTAGTTTGAGTTTTCCATTCATGGAGGATTGAAGTGGTGGAGGCACAAGTGGATTGATCTAGATCTTGGTTCAGATTGGTTGCCGGCAAGAGGTCATATCACTTTGTACTTCTTCTTGTTCATTAATAGAAATACTCATATTCTCGTCCATTCATGGTGTGAATGTTGTTTATTATACATTGGGTTACATTTGCTTATGATATTATGGACAATTGTTATTGATAATGTTAATGTCAATTATATATTATATGTACTTGTTAGATATTGGCTGTGAAGACTACTTTGCAGATTACAAGTGCTTGGATGTGCGCAGATTGAAAGCTCCAACGGGGATCTACATCAAATGTTGGATCGAGGTTGGTTACATTTCTCCATTATTTTAACATTGTCATTATAATAGCAATCCTTTGAGAATTGAGTAGATTTCTGGTAGTCATCTGTCTGTTGTGGTATTCCCAAGCCATAGTGAGTTTTCTCCAATACAAAAATGGCGACTCCATTGGGGAAAACATCCTTGTTTGGGAAATTTTTTGAGCATTAGTCCATAATTAGAGTTGTTGTTTATCGAAGCTCTGTGTCACTGATTGGCTGTTAAGATACACTGTAGAAAACTTGCTTTTTTCTGAGCCTCTTGACTCTCTGTTTTCCCATTTGCCTTTCTTCACCCACGGGTTAGCTTAGTTATGCCCGTGTCTACCCGCCTCTATTTACTCTACTGCTCGTGGGTACCCGCAGGTATTCCTTCGATAGTAGCATGTAACTCCAGATTTTGTTGGTTTATGGCTATTGGTTGTTGTTGGGTGAGTTTGGTTGGTTCCTGAGTCTTTGCTAGCCTCTTTCTTGAATGTTTCATGCCTTGGTTGTGACCAGATCTCTTCGTTTCTCTTGGTTGAGCCTTCTTGGTTTTTTACCAATCTTTGGTTTTAGCCTCTTGGTTTCTTCCTTTTGAGCTCATTCCTTTGGCTAAGTCTTGCTGTTTAGGATCTACTGGGTTGTTTTAGTGATCTTATCGGCACTTCAGTGACTGAATAGTAGGATTTTGCTTGCATTTTTTCATTTCATTTATATTGAAAAAATACAAAAATATTCATTTAGTTTTTTGCATTTTCCTTTCTGTTTATAAAAGAAAATACAAAAATATTTTATTTCCATGTACTGCATTTTGCATTGAGTGCTTATTGCCTTCATTTTAAGTTATGCTTGTGCATTGAAAAGATAAAGGATTGCATATTTATTTCAGAATTGTTGGTTAATTTTGCATATTAGTGACATTTTTTTATTGGATAGATGAGTCTAGGATTGGACGATTTTGCATACTATTAAGTCTACACATCACTAGTTTCACGATCATATCCCTTGAGTAATCACATCCACTAAAATTAACGCTTAATCATTAAAATTGATTAGATTGATTTTATTTATAGGGTACACCAAATAGCATAGGTTTAGAGTCTTGGAATAGATCATTGTGAGTTAACAATCCAAGACTACTAGACAAAACATTAGGTGTCTGACAAGGGAGTGGAGGAATCCATGGTATAGATTGATGTTCTCAGGAAGCTCTACTCAATCCAAAGTTAAGCACGAGGTCACGGGAGGTTGGTTGAGGAGATATCCCTCTGATACTGGTTGAACGTGGGAGATATATCCAGGATTTGTTCGTATCTAGGGGTACCAGAGGTTTGGTCTCTTGTGCTTCAGGCTTAGCTACCCTTCCCATACGATGGGTCCCACTTGCGACTGTCCCCCTGAGCATTGGTTGTATTGTGGTGAACATAGTTTCCTTACATAGGTACCGCACAGGGTACTTGCAGTGGTTATGTTGTTTGTGTCCTGAGTCAGATAGGGATTGGACAGCACAGTTGTGTTTGTGCAGTGGACTTGAACCTATCAATACAGTGAAGCCTGGGTATCTCTATAACTGATTCTGTTACCTCCGGCTATAGTTTGGGAGTCTCAAGCCTCTCCTAGGCAAGACATACCAGCTCTAGTGTCGGGAGCTTATTTAGCCACTCTGTCTGTCTGCTCTTGGTTGTATTTTCTCTAGGTGTGTGCTTTTGATTTACTTTCTTTTATCGATAGTTGGCCTTTAGGAGACGCGGAGTCTCTCTCCAGAGAGAACGTGGCGTGGAGCCCTACTCTCCGTCGGTCCCATCGTTTGGATGGTTTAAAGCCACTTGAGGTTACACGCTGTATTGATAGGGGACACCGAAGGGTTCCCTTTGAGTCTTTGGATTCATACGAGACTTACATTGAAGATTAAATGGCTGCACATCTTGATATTGGGCAAGACCCTCCTACTCCTTTGGGTAGAGTTGACCTTACTTCCGATCCCCATACTCCTCGTGAGGATTGGGGAGGTGATCCACCTGACACTCAACCTAGTTCTATTTGTCCTAATCCACTTGACCGGGATCCATTTGATCCTTTGAATCTAAAGAATTATCTTTACGGAATGCCCGACCTACCTGAGGATGAAGAACAGGATGAGCCTTTCGTTCCTTCATTTCCGCGTGATTATAGATACAGAAAGCCTGAGATTCATGATGACAATGGCCCTACGATCAACCCCACCACACTCTCTTTTGGTATGCCCAGTCATAATATTGTCGAACCTTCCACTATGGTTGGTAGTCACGCTGGCACTACCCAAAGTGTTAGCCATACTATACCCACTAGGGGCACTACCCTCGCTGGGGGCACTACGTTGTCCACCCACTCACATAGTATGGGGACTGGTCATGTTCCTCCTAACAATGCTTATGCTGGAAGACGACCACCTCCTAGGATTATTCCTCATGGTTAATAGGAAATTCTACTAATTCCTCATTCTACTGAGACTCTACTATCAAATCCTCATTATTTCCCCTTCTATTATATTTCCTAAAGTATGTTTTATGAACAATTGGTTTTGGAAAAGATATATTTTCATGTTGATTGATATCACCAATCTTTGTTTTAGTAGCATGGGGTCGACATAAATCAATTATTTTTTGAAGTGTGCCCAAGAAACTAAATTTAAACTTCTTCAATTGGCTATCTTGTAGCAAAGAGTGAATTTTCTTGTCCAATAGATAAGGAATATCTACAGGTCTATCTTCAACCCAATGTATAACTACCCTCATACATTCACTCGAAATGTCCTGCTTGTGATGATTCAAAAGCATCCTAAGGACAATATGAATCAATCTTTTGTATATTTCGGGAGGGACATATTGCATTCTTAAACCATTCCTTGGAACATATTTTTTTTCCCAGAAATTTTATTGGCCATCTGGTTCTTCTCATGTTTGGGGGTTTTCCAAGAGCTTAAAATTGCTCCCCCTCTACATGGAATATTTGTAGCTTGGGAAACCAAATCAGGGTAGAGATATACCCGCTTCCTAAAAATTCTCAATTCCATATTCCTAGCATCATAATTAAAAATTGCCTCATCTATCTCCTCATCAACAAAATTGAGCTGTAATATCTTGAATTTTGACTAACTATTTATGATGTTATATATTGGGCTTAAAAGCCCCAACACATATGATTTGTTTTTATTATTGGGAATAAGAATAGTGCACATGATTTATTTCTTTTATAGATATACATATTGGGTGTGGACCCTGACTGACGCACTATTGTTATGTATTAGGAAAGAAAACCCTAATGGATTGATTATGTTTTATCATATGATTGGGTACAAACCCTAATATACTAAGATGACCCTTCTGTTACATACTGTGCAGAGTTATGATTTACTTGATTGACTTATGTGGTGGGTTGAGCATGGACTCATGAACCCACGGATGACCTACGTGCTGGGAATAAGCCTCGATGTACATAGAGGAATTATTATGTACTGGGTGTAAGCCCCGATGAACATCGAGTGTTAGGCATAAGCCCTAGAGAACTCAAAGCTTGATAAATGAATATCGGATTTGAGGCCACTTGAATATTCTAGATGTACTTCACAACCACATTCTAGTACTAGTGTTGAGCAGGAAGCTCTGGAATTGCACTAGCATAACGCCCATGTGAGAGGGTTGAGTTAAAAGCTCTAAAGAGCACTTGGTGTTACTAGATCTCAAAAGTGTTGAGTCAAGAAGACTCTGAATAGCACTTCTATTCATCACATTTATTTGAATTGTTAAATGAATCATTTTCTATCTATCATCAAGTACTGCGGGAACTACCATGTTAAACGAGGGAATTCAACATGCAAGAGAGAGACCTAGAGGCACCTAACCTAGCCAGCTATCCAAGCTTACCCAAAAGACCCGTCTAAAGAGTTGGGCCTTGCCCTTAATATTTAAAAGAAGTATTATGACATATACATAAATAAATCAAAGGAAAATTACCATAACTATTATTGAGTAATTAAATATTCATATGTCAAATGACATGCCTAAAGGTTATGCATAAGTTAGCTCTCAAAGTTAATAGTATTGATAATAATTATATTATTATTATTTAAAAAGAAAATAAAAAAGTTTCTCAAATATACATAAACACATATTGCATAAAGGTTATGCATAGAATGACTCTCACATTATAATACTAGTAATGTTATTATAATACTAGTAATGTTATGAATAGTATTATTATTAATTGTATTATTAATAGTAGTAAAAATAGATATGATTATTATTATTATCAATATTTATGATTGATTTAAATACATCCACTTAAAACAAACAAAACTCCTAGATAAAAATAAGACTAGATGAAATAAAAAAACTCGTCAACCCTGTAGCTTTAACGCAGGTTGAAACTTCAAAACTAAACAAGCATTCAAGCATTCAGAAAACCACGTTAGCAATCGATTACTATAGAATTCCTCTCCTTCCAAAGTCAAGTAATCCAAACACGAGTCTCTATTCATGATTTCTTTTCCAGGGTTAGAATCTACACGACGACATTATTGACTACCTACGTATACAATGGATTCAAGAAACAAAACATAAGACAACCAAACGCAGGTCCAAACTGCTCATATAACCATCAACGTAGCCATTGGAGTACTAAGTGATTTTAAACCCCAGCCAAGTAAAGAAACTACTATGCATGCAAACCCCAAGTCTGCATTTACTTACGTCTTCAATCAAAACCTGGGGAGCATTACTCTTCAACAAGAAATCGAACCAACATCTAGTTAAACCAATACATAACATTTCCTTTGGAGACTGAAAACAACTGAAAAAATTAATTCTGTAAATTTAAAATATAGTATGAATAGTTCCTGTAGACTAGAATCGAAGATGCAGGTCAAGGAGTCGAATCCCACTGCCAACACTAGAATCATAGCATGAAGACGAACACAAAATTTCTACTACAAGCTTTTAAAACCAACATAGCTCCCATCAAAGTGTCACGACATCCAACTTGAGTTTTAATTGAAAACAAAAACACAGAGGTCTGGACACACCCAACCTTTCCCAAATTAAGTACATTGGACTAGCTATCATTCAGTAGTGCGAAACTTTCCCAAAAGGAAGCATACACACAAACTGACAGAACAACAATAGAAAACGCAGAGACCAAATAAGAATACCATACTTACATATTTCAAAATGCAGAGGCCCAGTATTAAAATTAATATCCATACAGGTTCAATAGAAAACGCAAGGGACTTATTCCCATGTGATAGTATTCCTTTCAAAGCCCCAAAATTACAGTGTGGGTATTATTCGTTTCCATTAAAAAGCCCTTAAAATTTATCAGAGCCAAAATGGAAAACTACTACATCAACCATGGAAACACCCAAGATTTTTATCCACCGATTAACAAATTACATCAACCACTCCAGATACCGGTCCACCCAAAAGGCAACCCCATAGGAACACTGAAAAGACTATAGTGAGCCAATGACATCAGGAGTTCCATTTGCTAACACTTGTTACTCTTCCCCATAAACTGCGACAGGGAGGGGAGAATATGGAAGTAAGACTTGAACTTACCCTTTAAAATACCAAAGCCAGGAGTTTTGGTCACCTGCTAGCATCCATTGCTACGAGCACCAGTCCTCAACTTGTCAACAAAACCAAGTGAAAACCAGAAGTCAAACCTAAGGCAAAACAAAGACTTACAGATGAATGAAGGAGAATTTCAAGTTAAGGGTAGAATTACCTGGCAGCAAGCTCGTGATATCCTTCCCGCAGAAAAAAAGAGCGCGCTGACCATGAGCGTAGCTTAGGTCAGGGAAAAACCCCTTCCAAACGCAACATGGGAACCACTTTCAAACAGAAAACTATGAAACAAATGACTAAGACAGAAGCGCAGGCCAAGACAAGAACCCTTGCTTCCCAGCTGGCTACCAAGCCACGTGAAGGTCCTTTTTAGCATTTAATACTTCAACCAACACTTTAATATTTCGAAATGTTCCATCCCATTGCTATAGTTAAGAGCACGTTAGGGTCATGCCCTTTATTTTCATACCATGACTTGTAACTAGTGTTAGTCCTTAGCTCTATGTAACACATAGTACTAGGTTTCTGTTTTAGAGTTTCGATATAGGTAGCCTAGGTATAAAAACATGGATGTACACCTGTAAACAAATGGAATTAGTGCATTATCAAAGTTTGCTAATTAAGACAGTCAATTCCATTACTCACCCCATTACCTCTTGGAAGCTCTGTCGATGGCAGGTCGATCAACATCAAGTTTCCCAAGTGATTCAACCTTCCTCAACAACATGCAAGCCCCACAGATGACAACATGCAAGAAAGATGAGAACAACAAGCTATCAATGAGGCTCTACTTCAAATCTTAACAGGGGGAAAGCCCCACAGAAATCCCTCACTCTCAGCCAATACATTTAAAATGAGAAACTGTCACACAAGAAAACCTACCAGGCCTAAGGAAGAAGGGTAGGAGGAGAACATACCTGAGTCAATGGAAGAGGACTGTAAGAGCTCTTACAATACATTGAGTCACCACCTCCTTGCAAGAAAATGAGGAAAAGTGACAACAGTTTACAAGGGGAATTCCGAAAGATAAAAGCCCCAACATATGACGGTGAGATATATACCGGGGAAAAGGCTGAGGAATGGCTATTAGGAATGAATAAGTATTTCAAAGTCCACAACTATTCTAGTGAAATGTAAGCCTGACTAGCCATTTACAATCTAAATGGTAAAGAAACCAGATGTTGGAGAGATTTGAAACACACCAAAGGGCAAGAGTTGAGGGACATAACATGGGATGCTTCCAGCAGAATATTCCAAGACAAATACATGTCTGAAAGATTATTTGACAAGAAGATCAAAGAATTCCATGAATTGAAAATGGGCTCCCTAACCATGGAGGCTTTCTGTAACGCCCCATATTTTGACTAGGCATGTTTATGAGTTAGACACCTTTCACTTTATTTGCTTACTATCTGTTCGACTCAGCTAGACAGAGCGAACTATATTCTAGACATGTTAGACATGATGATATGTTGCTACTATGTTTAGGATGTTACTGTGCCCATGCTGATACTATGGTTATGATGTTATGATGTTACCATCCTCATAATGTTATTTGGTTTATGTGGTTACTATGTTGTAGTTATCACGAGATTCTTTTATTTCATAATGCCAGTATATGTTTAATAATCGTCCTGGATGAAATGTGATATATATGATGTGGTATTTATGCTGTGATCGATTTAAGGATTTTATGTGATGAAATAATGATGTTGACAATATGGATCAGACGATGATAGAATGGAAATATTGTTATAAATGTATGGCTACAAAGTACTAATCCGCAGGACATTGGGGCTATGTAATAGCGGGATACTTGATACGAAGTATGGTATAGTACCTATTTTGGAGAGAGCCTTGTTTACCAAAGTTGATGATACAATGACACAAACCAATAATCTCGAGAGCAACAAAGTATGAGTTGATAAGGGCGTAGACCCAGTATGTTGAGAGGGATGGATGTATTGCCCACCCTATGTTTCTATGATACCCGAGGTCATGGGAGGGCTGTGCTGAGACACGCTCCCCAAGTTGTTGTGATGACGATGGCCGGATGCCTGCTAGGAGAGGTTAGGTCCGCTAGTTAGCCGACACTACCACTCTCACGTTCTATGTGGCTAGGTCAGTATAGCTGAAATCCACTTTTCTACTAGCAGAGGAAGGATAGGGAGGATGCGGACGCAGGTTAGGATGGGAGGATATTTTAGTTAGTACTGTTGAGGGTTGGGTATTCCCTGATCTTGAGTTAGTGGTAGTAGGTACATTTCCTTGTACTTGATTGATTGAACTGATGTAATCATAAAAATAATGAAATAAAATCTTAAAAACTCATAAGATAACCAATGATGTTTTAGTAATGTTATGATAAATGTAATATACTTGTTCTATTTGCATAAAGTATTATTAGTATTAGTTAGCTGTTATGCATAGGAAATATGATGTATGTTTATAGTACCTGTCAGACCTGTGCATACACTGGCCACGCATGCCCATTTTGTACATGTGCGATAGTATCAGTTTACAACATACTTATCAATATTTAACAATGTTATAAGTTTTCATAGATAACTCAGTTAAGGTTTGGGTAAACGACATGAGTAATAGATGATCGATTTGCTTATGTATAAAATAAGTTAATTAGTCTTATATGTAAACATTGTAATGAACAATTAAAATAATTGCTGCCAATTGTAATTCTCATCAAGTGAAGGTATCGAAAATATGAAGTATACCAGATAAACATCAATGCTGGAAGCATGTACTATCTAATTGTTAATATTGATTAATTAAAACTTTAAGAGTACTTTGTTTATTAATGAAAGTATGTTAGATTAGTGCTAAGGTACTCATTATTAATTAAGTATGTTAGATTAGTGCTAAGATACTTAAATCACCATTAATATTTATTCTTATTATGATTATTCAATATTATTAATATTATTATTTAATATTATTATTATTATTATTTAACTAATGTTAATAATGATGATGTGTCCTTATTGGAATGAAAGAAATCATAAGTGGGTAAGTGAACATGTTTGAATTATTAAATTAATTAAATTATTGTTATGAAACAAGAAAGGAGTATTGTTAAATTATTAAATGAGGAAGGTTAAGATAAAACTCAATTAAATTTACATTCATTAATGTCTTGTCATGTCAGACAACCGATCTGAGATTGGATTTTTATATATATTTATAATTAAAACAAACTACCACTTCAAATTTGAAAGGGTCAACATGATAGTATTTAAGTATTATTTTAATCAACATATTAAATGGAGGATAAAACTAATATTGAATCCACCGCCCCATGAATGTCTTAAATTGAATAGTTCAAGAATCATTAAATAATGTACATTCAACCCATCAAATCCAACCTAACTAGTCTTAATACCATTGAACTGCTCGAGAAAAGAAGTACTATAAAATAATATTTATTTATGAATTGGATTGTAAAACAAGCAATCAATTTAATGTTTTGGGGACTCGAGGATTTTTTTTTATGGAGGGCGGTGGAGTAACAGGAAGGCAAGTGGAGGAGGAAAATGGATCTATAAAGCATTGGTTTCACGGAGATGAGGGGGGGGTGGGTTTTCTTTTGGGAGAGGTACACTTAGTATTTTAGTATTTTGATGAAAATGAGGAATGCCGAGGAGGGGGAGAACTCGAAGCTTTGAGGAGGTGGGAAACTCAAAGACGGAGGTGGGGTTAACTCTTAAACTATGGAAAGGTACTAAGGAAAGATGCTGTCGGGATTATTGGTTTGTGGGCTCGGGGGCTAGGAAACCCGTCGGTTTCCTAGGGCTAGCATGATAAGAGCTGGTCGACAGGGTGGATCATCTATTTTTGCTTACTAAGGCTTGGACCAAAGGAGCTACGAAGTCAATAGGGGCAATCTACAACCTACATCGGTCCAGGTATTCTACTGGTAGTTAGAAAAATGATTTATATTTCAATATGCTGAGTATTATGCAAGAAATTACAATTTTATGTATGTTGTTAAAATTACTATATGTAGGTGCACTGTATGCTGCTAGACACTTTCTAATCACTAGACTTATGCAGAAAATTAGCATAACGAAAGCATAATGATACTTATTTATTATTGAAATAAAAAGAAGGAAAAACAACTCCGTAGGAGCTGGTTACAAAACTTGATTTCAAAATCTAGAACTTCGGTGGCCCTCCGGATAGAGGGGCACTACACTTTCATAATTTTTTTTTTAGATCTAATGCTTTATGTTCTGTACATCAAAGATGAAAAATTCAAGATACAACAATTCTTGGGATGTCTACCACCAAAATTTCAGATAAAAGATTGAATTTGACATGCCCAAAACCTTAGATGTGACTTTACACAAAGAAAGACTCTGTTATGAACATGGGCAACCAAGGAATCATAACATAAATAGAAACAAGGAAAGGTTCATAACCTTTTCGGACAACCAAAGACTAGATTTTAGACCATCACCCTACCGAAAACAAAACAATAGTTTCTCGCCCAACAGTGGCTTCAAAAGACCTCATGCATGGCCAAATGCACCCCCACCACATGCCAACATAACAGGTTTCAACAAAGGGGAAAAGGCTGCCCCACCAACCGTTACTTGTTGGAAATTCCAAGGGCCCCACTACTTTAGAGATTGCCCCAACAAATCGGATGGAGTGTTACATAATGTCCAAGCAAACCATATAGTAGGAGACATGTAAAGAACACCTAGAATTTATGCTGCACTTGATCTCCAACAAGCAGACCATTAGGCCACTATGGTTGAAATTGAGGGTAAGATCCTAAACAAAACCATTTCAGTTCTGATAGATCCCAGTGCATGCTGAAGTTACATCTCCCCTAAGGTTGTTGATACTTGTAAGTTAAACCAAGTGAGCCATGAGAAACCATGGCTGGTACAACTAGCCACTAGTAACAAACAAAAAGTCTCCGAACTAGTTAAAAGTTGTGAGATAGATTTGAATAGTTTCCCAACCAGGGTGGATCTAAATATCTTACTACTGGGTCTTATGATGTACTAATAGGAATGGATTGGTTAGAAGAACATCATTCCTTAATTGACTGCTTGAACAAGTCCATACTATGCATGGATAACCAAGGAGACCAGAAAACCATTCAAGGCATTCCTAAGAAAGTTTTCGTAAGACAGATATCTACCTTACAAGAAAAGAAATGCATCAGGAAGGGTTGTAAAATATTTGCAGTCAACATCCAAACCATAGAAGTTGATAGGGAACAAAAGATCGAAGACTTCCTAGTCCTTGTAGAATTCAAAGATGTATTTCCCGAGTAAATACCTGGGCTACCGCCCAAACGATACCTATATTTCTCCATAGAGTTAACACCCGGTTCCGTACCAGTGTCCAAATCCCCGTACCACATGAGTTATCCTGAATTGGTGGAACTCAAGCTTTAGTTACAGGAATTGATCAAAAAATGTTATATCCGACCTAGTGTGTCTTCCTGGGGGGCACCAATACTCTTTGTCAAGAAGAAGGACGGGACGATGCGAATGTGCATCGATTACCGCCAACTCAACAAATTGACCATCAAGAACTGATACCCACTCCCTAGAATCGATGACTTGTTTGACCAAGTCAGAGGAGCGAAGATCTTCTCAAAGATCGACTTACGATCTAGATATCATTAGGTGAGAATCCGTGATGAAGATATCAGCAAAATCGCGTTTCGGACCCGATACAGCCATTACGAGTTTGTAGTCATGCCTTTCGGACTGACTAACACACCTACCAAATTTATGTGCATGATGAACAACATCTTTAGTAAATACCTAGACAAGTTCGTTCTAGTCTTCATCGATGACATTCTGATCTACTCCAAGAATGAAAAAGGACACGAAGAACACCTCCAGATTGTATTACGAATACTATGAGAACACCAACTATACGCTAAGTTTAGCAAGTGTGATTTCTACAAACCCCAGATACAGTACCTAAGGCACATCATCTCGGAGAAGGGGATAACAGTTGACCTTGAGAAGATTAAAGCCATAGAAGAAGGGCCTACCCCCACTTGCGTAACCAACATAAGATCATTCTTATGGTTAGCCGGATACTACGGGAAGTTCATTGAGAACTTCTCTCGAATTACTTGTCCTATGGAAGCCTTGCAAAAGAAAACAACCAAATTTCTTTGGACGCCAAAATGTGAAGAAAGTTTCCAAAAGTTAAAACAACTTTTGACTAGTGCACCCATCCTACGGATTGCTGACCCCGATGGGGATTTCATAGTTTGTATAGATGCAAGCAAGGAAGGGCTCGGTGGATTCCTCATGAAAAATTACTTCGCTATCTGTTACAAGTCAAGGAAGTTAAAGGAACATGAATAGAACTACCCCACACATGATCTTGAACTAGTCGTTGTTATCCATGCCTTAAAGATGTGGAGGCACTTCTTATGGGAAAGAAGTTCCTATTAAAGACGGATGACATGAGCCTACAGTATTTATTTGACCAACCGGACCTAAATGCCAAAAATACCAGGTGGCTATATTTCCTTAGTGAGTACCATTTCGAACTAAAACACATAAAGGGAAAGGAGAACAAGATCGTCGATGCTTTAAGTCGATGGGCCCATATGATAAATGAATTAACCGTGAGTCAAACTGACTCAGATTTACACCATCGAATTGGAACGGCATGTCAACATGACTAGTTCTATGTCGAGATCCTTAAGAAAATCCAAGAGGATAGGTTAATCCAACTACATAAGGAGTACAATATAGATGAGTGAGGACTACTATGGTCAAAAGAGAGACTTTATGTTCCAAAAGGTAGAGACATTAGACCTAACATCCTCACGAAGTTCCATCAGAAACCTTACTCAGGACCTCCGGGATATCAAAAAATTATATTGGCAGTGAAGAAACACTTCTTTTGGCCTAAACTGAAAGCTAACATAGCTTTATTCATTAGTAAGTTCCAAGAGCGTCAGCTAGTCAAAGCAGAACACCAGCACCCTTCAGTACTATTACAACCATTACCCATCCCAGAGAGGAAGTGGGAGGTCATTAGTATGGATTTCATAACTGGGTTGCCAAGAAGTAAGAGGCAAAATGACTCCATCTTTGTAGTGGTAGACAATTTATCCAAGGCAGCACACTTTATACCAGTAAAGTCTACTTACAAAGCTGTTCACATCGTGGAAATCTTCCTGAAGGAGATTTTTTGATTGCATGAGATACCCAAGGCAATCATTTTCGATCGAGATACAAAGTTCACTAGCAACTTCTGGAGGGCATTGTTCTCCGGTTTGGAGACACAGCTACAGTTCAGTACTGCGTACCATCCCCAAACCGACGGACAAATGGAAGAAGTAAACCAAATCCTTGAGCATATGCTAAGGATGTATGTCATGAACAACCCCACCAAGTGGGAAGATTATTTGCGCCTAACAGAGTTTGCTTACAAAAACGGGTACCAAACCTCTGCCAAGATGAGCCGTTTCGAGGTACTCTATGGAAAAAAAGTGTCGTACACCTGTGACTTGGGACAGTCCAGTAGATAGACTTATGCTAGGCCTCGACTGACTAAAATACTTGGAGCAACTAGTTTCCAACGTACAACAAAACTTGAAGGAGGCACAAGAACGCCAAAAGATTTATGCGGATAAGAAAAGAAAAGACAAAGACTATTGAATCGATGAACATGTGTTCCTTAAAGTAAAGGAAAAATGAATCTCTTTGATCTTAGGATGATGCGGGAAACTAACCCCCATGTTTTGTGGACCTTTCGAGATACTGGCCAAAAAGGGCCCAGTAGCATATGAGTTGGCCTTACCAGCTCTTGTAAAAGTTCATAATGTTTTTCATGCATCTCTTTTAAAGAAATATGTATACGATACTAAACATGTGATTGATAGGTTCTTAGTACAGGCATAGCCCAAAGGGGATTTCATGTCGGAACCACTCCACATTCTGGACAAGAGAGAGGTGCAGCTTAGAAGAAGGACCATTACCCAGCTGAAAGTGCAATGGAGGCACTTCGGACCAAAGGAGGCTACTTGGAAAAATGAGGCCACCATAAAAGAGGCATACCCCACCTTATTTCGTGACTTTATTTCTAGACCCTAGAACACCGGGACGATGTTGTTCTAAGTGGGGAGGGATGTAATATCCCAAATTTTGACTAACTATTTATGATGTTATATATTGGGCTTAAAATCCCCAACACATATGATTTGTTTTGATTATTGGGCATAAGCCTAGTGTACATGATTTATTTATTTTATAGATATACATATTGGGCATGGACCTTGACTGATGCACTATTGTTATGTATTGGGAAAGAAAGCCCTAATGGATTGATTATGTTTTATCATATGATTGGGTACAAAGCCTAATATATTGAGATGACCCTTTTGTTACATACTGTGCAGAGTTATGATTTACTTGATTGACTTATGTGGTGGGTTGAGCGTGGAATCAAGAACACATGGATGACATACGCACTGGGCATAATCCCTGATGTACCTAGAGGAATTATTATGTACTGGGTGTAAGCCCCGATGAACATCGAGTGTTGGGCATAATCCCTGGAGCACTCCAAGCTTGATAAATGAATACCGGATTCGAGGCCACTTGACTATTATAGATATGCTTCACAACCACATTCTAGTACAAGTGTTCAGCAGGAAGCTCTGGAATTGCACTAGCGTAACGCCCATATGAGAGTGTTGAGTTAAAATCTCTGAAGAGCACTTGGGGTTACTAGATCTCAAAAGTGTTGATTCAAGAAGAATCTGAATAGCACTTCTATTCATCACCTTTATTTAAATTGGTTAAATGAATCATTTTCTATCTATCATCAAGTACTGCGGGAACTACCATGTTGAACGAGGGAATTCAACATGCAAGAGAGAGACCTAGAGGAACCTAACCTAGCCAGCTATCAAAGCTTACCCAAAAGACCCGTCCAAGGAGTTGGACCTTGCCCTTAATATTTAAAAGAAGTATTATGAGATATACATAAATAAATCAAAGGAAAATTATCATAACTATATTGAATAATTAAATATTCATATGTCAAATGGCATGCATAAAGGCCATGCATAAGTTAGTTCTCAAAGTTAATAGTATTGACAATATTCTTCTTCTTCTTCTTCTTCTTCTTATTATTATTTTTTAAAAAGAAAATAAAAATGTTTCTCAAATATACATATAGACATATTGCATATAGGTTATGCATAGAATGACTCTTACATTATAATACTATTAATGTTATGAATAGTATTATTATTAATTGTATTATTAATAGTAGTAATAATATATATGATTATTATTATTATCAATATTTATGATTGATTTAAATACATCCACTTAAAACAAACAAAACTCCTAGCTAAACTAGGAGTAAGATATTTAGTAAAATATCTTTTAAAGTTAATATATTTCAAATTTAATTAAAATAAAAGAAACTAAATATATTATTATTCAAACAATCATGTTCCAAACAAAGCTCACCTATAAAAGAGGGCAGATCCCAAGAGAGGGGATATATTTTTCAATTATCATTCTCGTATGGTAACAGAAGGGAAACTCTCTACAATACTACAACAACCTATCATAATTTTCTAGATCTGACCAGCAAGCTACCTTAGGACCTCTACTTCTCTTTGCATGTTGGAACCAGCTCGGGGGGATCCATATAGGACCAAGAATGTTCTAAGGGTCATGGTTGGAAGGAATATGGTAGTCCCAAATTTATCCAGTTAGAAGATCATTCTATAGGTAAGCTAAGTCCATAAGTTTTCTGCATTAATTATTGTTTGAGTGTGCAGGTTTCATAGAGGAAGATCAAGCTTCAAGTAACCAGGTATGAACTGCAAATTCTCCATTTCAATTCTCAATAGAAACTAGGAACATTAAAATAGGATTTATTATACAACACTGTTCTTTTTTTCCAAAAACTTCATAATGTTAATTCTTTCATAGAGCAAGGGCCATTTAGGCATGGGCTCACGGGGTCATATTGTAGGACCAAAGGTTCCTCTAGACAAAATTAATGTTTATGATTAAGTTAGGTGTCTGAACTAAAACCAGCTAAAGGTCTAGCAGGGGTAACCTTGCTAGCCTGTGCTAGACACCCATGTTAGCTTAAACCTTAGAGACCAAATCGTTATTTAAATAATGAATGATTTCTTGGAAGCATTACACTTTTAAATTCACATTTTATTTATGAAAACCCTCTTACTGTAGCTTCAAATTAATTCATAACTAGGATTTAAATCTTCTTATAGCTATTACGATTTTGTTCCAAAACTCAGTTTCTTGTTCCAATTAAAAATAAAACCAGATGAAATTAAAAAACTAGTCAACCGTGTAGCTTTAACACGGGTTGAAACTTCAAAACTAAACAAGCATTCAAACATTTAGAAAACCACGATAGGAATTGATTACTGTAGAGTTCCTATCCTTCCAAAGTCAAGTAATCCAAACACGAGTCTCTATTCATGATTTATTTTCTAGGGTTAGAATCTGCTCAACGACATTATTGACTACCTACATATATGATGGATTCAAGAAACAAAACATAAGACAACCAAACGCAGGTCCAGACTGCTCATATAACCATCAACGTATCCATTGGAGTACTAAGTGATTTTAAACCCCAGCCAAGTGAAGAAACTACTATGCATACAAACCCCAAGTTTGCATTTACTTACGTATTCAATCAAACCCTGGCGAGGATTACTCTTCCACAAGAAATTGAACCCACATCTAGTTAGACCAATACATAACATTTCCTTTGGAGACTGAAAACAAGTGAAAACATTCATTCTTTAAATTTAAAATACAGTATCAATAGTTCCTGTAGAATATTATCGAAGACGGAGGTCAAGGAGTCGAATCCCACTACCAACACTAGAATCATAGCATGAAGACGAGCACAAAATTTCTAAAACAAGCTTTTAAAACTAGCATAGCTCCCATCAAAGGGTCACGACATCCAACCTGAGATTTAATTGAAAACGAAAATGCATAGGTCTGGACACACCCAGCCTTTCCCAAATTAAATACATTGGACTAGCTATCATTCAGTAGTGTGAAACTTTCCCAAAAGGAAGCATATAAACAAATTGACAGAACAATAATAGAAAACGCAGAGACCAAATAAGATTACCATCCTTACATATTTCAAAACGTAGAGGTCCAGTATTTAAAAATAATATCCATACATGTTCAATAGAAAACACAGGAGATTTATTCCCATGTGATAGTATTCCTTTCAAAACCCCGAAATTACAGTCTGGGTATTATTCGTTTCCATTAAAAATCCCTTAAAATTTCATAGAGCCAAAATGAAAAACTACTACATCACACATGTAAACCCTCAAGAGTTTTATCCACCAATTAAAAAATTACATCAACCACTCTAGATATCGGTACAACCAAAAGGCGACCCCATAGGAACTCTGAAAAGACTTCAGTGAGCCAAGGGCATCATGAGTTCCATTTGCTAACACTTATTACTCTTCCCCATAAACTGTGACAGGGAGGGGCGAATATGGAAGTAAGACTTGAACTTACCCTTTAAAATACCAAAGCCAGGAGTTTCGGTCACCTGCTAACATCCATTGCTACGAGCACTAGTCCTCAACCTGTCATCAAAACCAAATGAAAACCAGGAGTCAAACCTAAGGCAAAATGAAGATTTATAGATGAATGAAGGATATTTTGGAGTTAAGGGTAGAATTACCTAGCAACAAGCTCATGATATCCTTCCCATAGAAAACAAGATTGCATTGACCATGAGCGTAGCTTAGGTCAGGGAACAACCCCTTCCAGATGCAACAGGGGAACCACTTTCAACCAGCGAACTATGAAACAAATGACCAAGACAGAAGCGAAGGCCAAGACAAGAACCCTTGTTTCCCAGTTGGCTACCAAGACACATGAAGGTCCTTTTTAGCATTTAATACTTCAACCAACGCTTTAATATTTCAAAATTTTCCATCCCATTGCTATAGTTAGGAGCACGTTAGGGTCACGCCCTTTATTTTCATACCATGACTTTTAACTAGTGTTAGACCTTAGCACTATGTAGCACATAGTACTAGGTTTATGTTTTAGAGTTTCGATATAGGTAGCCTAGGTAGAAAAACATGGATGTACACCTAGAAACACATGGAATTAGTGCATTAGCAAAGTTTTCTAAGTAAGACAATCAATTCCATTACTCACCCCATTACCTCTCGGTAGCTCTGCCGATGGCAGGTCGATCAACATCAAGTTTCCCAAGTGATTTAACCTTCCTCAACAAGGTCCATCATACATGAAGGTACCAGTGTAAACATTGTAAATGATTTCACCATACATCTGAATCTCAAAAGTGAAAGAAGGACCTTAAGGTTTTATTCAAGCATCCATAAACTTACTATAAGGATACATATGCCTTGCTTCACCACTTCTACAGAAAACATACTTGACAAAACTAATTTTCTTACATTATAATTCATTATGTCAAAAAACATACCGACATAAATTCCAAGTACTAAAGTTAATTCACAATACATTAGCTATGCAGGCATTATCAGTAGCAAGAGAAAATTTTTGAAGTTTTGCTATTTTTGGGGACTTTACATGAGCATTCCAAACAAAAATCCTAAAACTTATGCTTTCCTCGGGATAGTTCCATACCTGATGGCCAATTATTTTCATCTCTCTATGCATTAGAATACTCCTAGAATTTTTTTATTGTGAAACTATCATCTGTGGATGCCCGTGTTTCAACTGTGGTTGCAAAGGAGGATGCCCCATTTCAAATGCATTCATGGTGGAGGACGCTCCTATTTAAAGTTCGGCCATGGTTATCTATGTTCGAAGCAGAAGTGATGCACGCAGACTGTATTTTAGAGTCAAACAAATTATTCACACACATAGTATTTCATAAACAAAATGTACGACTTGAGAGTATTTCCAAGTCATATTCCATGACTTGGGCATGCACGTTTCCCTATGTTGACATCCAACTTTTAATATTTTTTCAGACCTTGGCCTCGGAGGGAATTTTATAAATGGGTTGTACTTTGACATAAAAAAGTGCATAAACATAAGCTATCACTTTTTTATAAATGGGTTGTACTTTGACATAAGAAAGTATGTAGAAATAAGCTATCACTTTTTAAAAAAATGCATAGATCGAGCTTAAACCCAAATCTACCAAGCCTCAAGTTTTATTCTTTTTATTGACCAAGATTGATCTTTTTAATCATTTTAATCATTTTTACATTATGAACAAAGCCTTTTTTCCAGGAATGAGACTATATTCAGGTGCATTAGTCATCCACCTACATGGTGGTGCCTTCAGAATAATTTTCTCTCTCTCTGTGAGGAAATGCTGGTCATTTTCCCATAGCCACTTGAGCCAACGTTTTCAGTACTTAGCCATTTTTTCCAAAGGGGAGCATTTTCTAGCATGGTGCAAAAGAGGTTGACTGGTAGTTTTGGAAGGCAATTATCTTCTTGGGCATAGAATTTTTATCAAGAACGAGTCAATGTTCAAGTGCATAAATCATCCACCTGAAATCTTATGCTCTCATAAATTTTTTATCCCTCAAAGGTGATAAATGGTGGGAATCTTCCTAAGACCATTTAGGCCATTTTTAGGTGCAAAATTGGCTAAGTGGTTGTTTTGTAAGGCCAATATATTATTGACCAGATCCTTTTTTCTAAGAATGAGACTATATTAAGGTGCATTAATAATCAGCTTACGAGATGGGCCTTCAAAATAATCTTCTCTCTCTAAGTGAGGAAATGGCGGTCATTTTCTCATATCCACTTGAGCCAACTTTTCAATAAACCATTTTTGCCAAAGGGGAGCTTTTTTCGGCATGGTGCAAAAAAGGTTGATTGGTTGTTTTGGAAGGCCATTATCTTCTTGGTCATAGACTTTTTATCAATAACGATTCAATTGCAAGTGCATAAATCATCCACCTTAAATCTTATGCTCTCCAAAAATTTTTATCCCTCAAAGGTGGGAAATGGTAGGCATTTTCCTAAGCCCATTTAGACAAATTTTAGGCGCAAAACATGATGAGTGGTTGTTTTGGAAGGTCAATATATTTTTTACCAGAGGCTATTTTCCAAGACTGAGACTATATTCAGGTGCATTAGTCATCCACCTATAGGATGGTTCCTTGAGAATTATTTTCTCTCTCCCATTGAGTAAATGGCGGTCATTTTCCCAATGCCACTTGAGCCATTTTTTCAGTACTTAACCATTTTTTCCAATGGCAATCATTTTATGGAATGGTGCAATATAGGTTGGTTGGTTGTTTTGGCAGGCCATTATATTCTTTTCCATAGACTTTTTATACAGGATGAGTCAATGGTCAAGTTCATAAATCATCCACCGGAAAGCTTATGTTTCCAGAATAATTTAATCCCTCACTGGTGAAATGGTGGGCATTTTCCTAAGGCAATTTCAGGCCAGTTTTAGGTGCAAAACGAGCTGAGTGGTTGTTTTGGAAGTTCTTAAACAAATTCTTTTTTCCAAGACTGAGACTATATTCAGGTGCATTGGTCATCCACCTACAGGATGTTGCCTTTAGAATAATTTTATCTCTCTCTATAAGAAAATGGCGGTCATTTTCCCAAAGCCAGTTGAGTCATTTGTTCAGTACTTAGCCTTTTTTCCAATGGTGAGCATTTTCTAGAATGGTGCAAAATAGGTTGATTGGCTATTTTGGAAGGCCATTATCTTCTTTTCCATAGTATTTTTATCAAGAATGAGTCAATGGTCAAGTGCATAAATTGTCCACCTGAAATATTATGTTGTTAGAATAATTTAATCCCTCACTCGTGAGAAATGGTGGTCATTTTCCTAAGGCCATTTAGCCCAACTTTAGGTGCAAAACCGGCTGAGTGACTATTTTCGCAGGCCAATATATTCTTTACCTAATCCTTTTTTCCAATACTGAGATTATATTCAGGTGCATTGGCCATCCACATATAGGATGGTGCCTTCAGAATAATTTTTTCTCTATCATTGAGGAAATGGTGGTCGTTTTCCTAAATCCAGTTGAGCCCGTTCTTCAGTACTTAGCCATTTTTTCCAATGGCAAACATTTTTTGCCTCGGTACAAAACAGGTTAATTGGTTGTTTTGGCAGGCCATTATCTTCTTTTCCATAGACATTTTATCAAGAATGAGTCAATGTTCAAGTGCATAAATCATCGACTTGAAAGCTTATGTTGTTAGAATAATTTAATCCCACATCGGTGAGAAATGGTGGGCAATTTCCTAGCCATTTAGGCCAATTTTAGGTGCAAAAATGCTTGAGTGGTGTTTTTGGAAGGCCAATATATTCTCAATCAGAGCCCTTTTTTCCAAGATTGATACTATATTCAGGTGAATTGATCATCCACCTACAATATGGTGCCTTCAGAATAATTTTCTCTCTCTCTATGAGAAAATGGTGGTCATTTTCCCATAGCCACTTGAGCCAGGTTTTCAGTACTTAAGCATTTTTTCCAATGGAAAGCATTTTCTGGAATGGTGCAAAGCAGCTTTATTAGCTATTTTGGCAGGTCATTATCTTCTTTTCCATAGAATTTTTATCAAGAATGAGTAAATGGTCAATTGCATATATTATCCACTTGAAAGATTATGTTGTCAAAATAATTTAATCCTTATTGGTGAGAAATGGTGGGCATTTTCCAAAAGCCATTTAGGCCAGTTTTAGGTGCAAAAATGGCTGAGTGGTTGTTTTGGAAGGCCAATATATTCTTGACTAGAGACTGTTTTCCATGACTGAGACTATATTCAAGTGCATTGGACATCCACCTACAGGATGGTGCCTTCAGAATAACTTTATCTCTCATTGAGGAAATGGTGATCATTTTCCCGAATCCAGTTGAGCTATTTTTTCAAGACCTATCCATTTTTGCCAATGACGAGCATTTTCCAGTAGGGTGCAAAATAGGTTGATTGGTTGTTTTGGTAGGCCATTATCTTCTTTTCCATAGACTTCTTATCAATAATGTGGCATTGTTCAATTGAATAAATCATCCACTTGAATGATTATGTTTTCATAATAATTTAATCCCTCACTAGTGAGAAATGGTGGGCATTTTCATAAAGCCATTTAGGAAAGTTTTAGGTGCCAAACTGGCTGAGTGGTTGTTTAGACAGGCCAATATATTCTTTACCAGATACGTTTTTCCAATACTAAGACTATATTTAGGTGCATTGGTCAGCCACCTACAAGATGGTACCTTCAGAATAATTTTCTCTCTCTCATTGAGGAAGCGATGTTCATGTACCAAACTCACTTGAGCTAGTTTTTTAGTACATGGCCATTTTTGCCAATGGGGAGCATTTTTTGGCAGGGTGCAAAAGAGGTTGATTGGCACTTTTGGAAGGCCATTATATTCTTTTCCATATACTTTTGTATCAATAATGAGTCAATTTTTGAGTGCATAAATCATCCACCTGAAAGATTATGTTATCAGACTAATTTAATCCTTCACAGGTGAGAAATGGTGGGCATTTTCCTAAATCCATTTAGGCCAGTTTTAGGTGCAAAAATGGTGGAGTGGTTGTTTTGGAAGGCCAATATATTCTTGAACAGAGCCTTTTTTTCAATACTAGGACTATATCCAAGTACATTAGTCATCCACCTACAGGATGGTGCCTTCAGAATAATTCTCTCTCTATGTGTGAGAAAATGGCAATCATTTTTCCATAGCCACTTGAGCAATTTTTTGAGTACTTGGCAATTTTTTCCAATGGTGAACATTTTCTAGAATGGTGCAAAAGAGGTTGATTGGTTGTTTTGGAAAGCCATTATCTTCTTCGACATATTCATTTTTTAAAGAATGAGTTGATGTTCAAGTGCGCTCCACCTGAAAAGTTATGTTGTCAGAATAATTTAATCCATCACTGATGAGAAATGGTGGGAATTTTGCTAAGGCCATTTAGGCCAATTTTAGTTGGAAAAAATGCTAAGTGGTTGTTTTGGCAGGCCAATATATTCTTGACCTTAGAATTTTTTCCAAGATTGAGACTCTATTCAGGTGGATTAGTCATCCACTTACAGGATGGTGCCTTTAGAATAATTTTCTCTATGTGTGAGAAAATGATGGTCATTTTCACATAGCCACTTGAGCAACTTTTTCAGCACTTGGCCATTTTTTCCAATGACGAGCATTTTCTGGAATGGTGCAAAATAGGTTGATTGGTTTTTTTGGCAGGCCATTATATTCTTGGCCATAGACTTTTTATCAAGAATGAGTCAATGGTCAAGTGCGTAAATCCTCCACCTGAAAGCTTATGTTTTCAAAATATTTTAATCCCTCACTGGTGAGAAATGGTGGGCATTTTCCTAAGGCCATTTAGGCCTGTTTTAGGTGCAAGAAAGGTTGAGTGGTTGTTTTGGTAGGACAATATATTTTTGAACAAAAGCGTTTTTCCAAAACTAATACTATATTCAGGTGCATTAGTCATCCACCTACAGGATGGTTCCCTTAGAATAATTTTCTCTCTCTCATTGAGGAAATGGAGGTCATTTTCCCATAGCCACTTGAACTAGTTTTTCAATACTTTGCCATTTTTGTCAATGAAAATAACTCAGCCAAATTTCTTGGTATTTGCAAATATGAAATGAAAATATGAAATTGTAAAAAAATAGGGAATAATAAAACTCACATTTTCCAATTTGCATCACTCAAATAGGCCAAAAATTGAACCCTATGTGTGAATTTTGGTGAACTAGGGCATATTTTTAGTATTTTTACACAATAGAAATTTTTAGGATAAAATTGAAAATATTGAATAGTAGAGTAGTTGTGACTGTAAAGACACATCATGTTTAACTTGGATCATTCAATTTGACTATGTCATGTTCTTACTAGCACATGAATAATTTTTTTATTTCTGTGTTAGATTAAATAATATGAATTTAGTCCTTGGATAAAAAGGTAAAAAAACACTCATTTTTTCCTCAGAAAGAATCTTATATTTCAAGCAGAAATGTAATACATTCTTCACTAATCTGTAAATTGGTCTATCAAAACACCCCAAGCTTCTTCAGCAGACTGCAAGTCTTAAATGATCAACACATTTATTCCTAGAGTAGCTACTATAGAACCAAAGTGCATGTACATATAAATTGCACTTCATGTAACTGTCATAACTAAATATTATCTACATAACTAAATAATAAGAAGGGAGAAAAACCATTAGACCAGTCTAGAGTTAATTTTATATGGTTTCCCCAACAAAGAAGAAGAAAATTCCACTTTTGTAAGTTTTTGTTTTTGGAAATTTCTACTCTATGTTTTTTGTAAGTGCAGATCCTCACAGGGCATGTTTCTATGATTATAGAAGACTGAAATAAGTAGCTTTTAGGACAGAAAAAAGATTGTACATAACCATCTTCTCAATAGTCTACAGGATACAAAATGTATAATATCATTTCAAACATTTAAATTTCATATATAAAGAAAAATTTCATGGAAAAGAAAAACCATTTATAACATAATAGTAAAATACCAGAAACAATTGAATGCAAGAAATAAATAATTCATATATACTAAATAATATAATTCACCATACATATTACACCAAATAGTATAAAAATTTACAAATGAAAGGAAAAATGTTTACAAGTCCAAATGGGGTACACTAGTCCTCATCCCTAATCTATAACATTGATGGAGATGATTGGATTGATGTGAATCCCATGAAAAGTGTAGTTGTACATGAGGTTGTAGTATATTATACAAATAGTGAAATCTAAATTTTGGCACCACTCTTCATTTACCAAGAGGTCGAGTCTGATCACTTGCCCTGAAGTTGGTTGATATCTATCAGGAAAGGTTGGCCATGTATAGAGAAATTCTTCCTTAAGATTATCATATCCTTCTATGTTGAACTCTACTGAATTATTTTTCTTTACAATCCCGAGAAGTATAGAATGCATTTCAATTAGTTCAAAACTAACCATGAAACTTTCATTTGAACAAGGAATTTCCACATAATATTCACTGCGTATAATGTTTCGAGACCTTATGTGATTGAGAAATTTGTAGGAAAGAAAATGAATATTGTGATGATGTACTTGATTGGGCTGCAATACTCTGATATATGATGGCCATGCATTTTGTGTTCCATATTCTGTAGAGGTATCTAATCTAGTAGTCATAACTTCATTGTCACATTTTGTTGCAAGAAGTTGAAAATTGGTGTTCTTATCATCATTCGTAGCAATAAAATGACAAAAAAAATATTATCCTTTTTTATTACTAGTGCCTCACCTTTTAATAGAGCTCACAGTAGAGAAAACATCAACAATGCCTAAAACACGACATAATATATCATTAGATACTATAAATAAATTTTTCATATATGAGTTGGAAAATATATATTAAAAGATACACATGTATTCTCACCATCAATTATTTCAGTTGGTATCAACATAGCTTGTTTTGTGTAAAACACCTCATGTGGATGCAAATTCACACCTTCAGGAATATAGTGGCCTCTACCAAAAACATCTACATGATTTTAAAATATTCTTACCCAACAAAATGTTCCACCATTTGAAACATCTACTAAACAATCCAACACTTCTATAAGATATGGAATTTTCAATGACTCATCTTTAGACATTCCAAGCAATTTTTCATAATAAATATGGACATACATGATTTCCATTATGGTAAAATCAAATGGATTTGTGTTGCACACCAATAGCCCATCCATTTGAATGAATTTATTTCTACCATTCTTCACAAAATGGTTATTTTGAGTCGGTAGGGGAGTCACATCTGAACAAGATCCCATATAAAACCCTCACTTGATGGCTGCAATGGAATGTTTTTTATGATTTTCATTTGGCCCACTTGAATATAATTGTGATTTTATTTCAGAAAGTGAAAGATGATCCAACATAAGCTTGCCACTTTCATCTGCATACACCATTCGAATAGGCAGAACATCATCCATAGTATGTGTCCATGTGTCATTGGTACTAATAGTGTAAAGAATTGGATCATCACCACAAGGATCCAACATTGTGAACTCTATAGTTCATGTATCTAACTCATCTATAACATTGCAGATAATGATTTATTATGAACCATTTTCTCCTTTAAGAATAGCAACTGTATCAAATTTTGGAGCCTTTCCCTTAACATACTGCAGAGTTGAACGACATCGGAGTTGATAAGATATGTCCCTATCATTAGGATAATGGTTCTCAACATCATTACCGCTTGATACATCATTGCCACTCCAATAATCAGCTTTTGCATGTCTATATAATTTATGTGACTTTTGTCGTTGTATAGACAATTGTTGCTTCATTTTTCGTCTCTTTTCTCGTTGAACATCCTCTTCAACAAGTATTCGAAAATATTCTTCTACAACCTATGGAGGTAATGAATTCCATTCTTTAAGTGACAACGAATCAGGGTTTGTATTGAACATGATCAAATTTATAAGAAGTAAAATTCTGCAATCATGATAGGAAGCCAAAATGGCATACACTGAAAAAACAGAGTATTCATAAAGGCATAATATAAATACTACATAAATTCTAACCTTTTGTAAAAACCTTCGATTTCTTTTTCCCATCCAACACACTTTTAGATTCACATCCATATTTTCCACACTGATATCTACATCAAATAATAAAGGGTAAAATTAATTACTCTACATATATAGTATATAATAAATAATTTTATAGACTGCTTAAATACAAAAATTACAGGGTAAGAAGGTAAATTTTTTTAAGCACAAAAAACTAAAAAAAAATGTTATTACCACTCGTATCACTACACCATTGATTTTGCTCATAGGATTTCAACATGGTCCGATTTGTTTGATCAGAGAGATTATGTGTTGAATCAATTGGCCGATAAGCAGTCCATCACTACACCAGTCGATTAACAGAAAAAGTTAAAAAAAATTGTCATTCGGTCACTATACCATCAATTTTGGTTTGATCACAGACCTATTTATGGGTCATATATTTTGTTCAAGCAGGGTAAAAATGTAAAAAAATTTAAGCATAAAAAATTGAAAAAAAAATACTTACTAGTCATAATATTATACCATTGATTTTGCTCAGGGGATATCAACGCGGTACGATTTGGTTTGATCAGAGAGATGGTGCATTGACGGTTCAAGCAGCATTAGATCTAAAACAAGACAACAGTTCAAATATTTTGTTTAGCGTAAGATATAAAAAAAATAAGTAATTTTTTTAAGCAATAGAGGGTTCCTCTGCAATGCATATTTTGTAAGCAATAGAATGTTCCTCTATACTTACAATCAACTCCGAAACAAAAAAAATCTTTGAAAATATACAACCTAGGGCACCAAAAACTGAAAAAAAATATGCTTACCAATCGATCATGATAGCATCAATTTTCTTCATAGGATTTCAACACAATCCGATTTGGTTTTAATAGATCTAGTATGTTGATAGGCTAATAGATTTCGTTCAAGTAGGGTAGATTCAATACAGACACAAATTTGGTTTGGAAACATATTTTGGGTCTGGGTAAGCCGAATATTTTGGGGCAAATCGAAAAATATGAAATTGGAGGGATTTTTCCATTGATACCCGCTTTCGAAAATTTTGAATTAACCCTAGATCATATCGTTTTCCAAAATAAACATTGTTTCTTGTGCAATCGGAAAAAATTTCAGGGGAAATAGGGGTTTGACTAAATACTTGATAGTGGTTTTAATTAATTTTTAATCCATTTCTTATTTAGGATACATTTTGGGGGTGTTAATATCTTATTTCCGAAAGCCTATAAGAGGGGAGTTTCATCTGGCCATAAAATGATGAACGTGGCTCAAATTGAAAAATTGTTGACTCTATTGGAATCGAGACACCGAATTAATTATACGGTTCCCCTTCTCCTCTGGGTCCATGCCTTAGAGAGATTCTTTTAGTACGGTTTTGGAAACTAGGGTTTTGCTCAATAAGAGACAATGCAATTCTTGCACATAGGGTTCAACTTTTGGAAATCCTTGACCAAGAACTTATGTCTAGCGTTCCCATGTGGAACCTACACAAACACACTTGCATGATCTCATGGAACTCAGTTCTACACTACAGTTGGAATTCTATGCCCCTGACAGGGATTCAACATGTGTCCCTAAAAGCCTCTATTAGGCTAGTTTCAAATGGCCATAAACTAATGACCATGGCATGGATAGACTAACATCCAACTCTGTTGGAATTACGAAATCAAATTAATGATATGGGTGCCCGTTTCCTTTGGGTCCATGGCCAAGAGAGTGTCTTTTAGTACGATTTTGGAAACTACTGTTTTGGTCAATAAAAGACAGTGCAATTCTTTCACATAGGGTTCAACTTTGGGAATTACTCGACCATGAACTTGTGGCTAGAATTCCCACATTGAACCCACCAAAACACACTTGCACGATCAGACAAAACTCAGTTCTGCACCACAACTAGAATTCTATGCCCCTGGTAGGGATTCAACATGTGTCCTTGAAAGCCTCTAGGAGGCAAGTTTCAACTAGCCATAAAATGATGTCCATGGATCCAATCAACTAACCGCTGACAACATTGGAATCAAGATGCAAGATTAATTCTAGGGGTTCCCCTCTCCTTTGGGTCCATGGCCCAATGAGATTATCTTAGTACAATTTTGGAAACTAGGGTTTTGCTCAATAAGAGATAGTGCAATGCTTACACATATGGGTCAACTTTTGCAATTCCTCGATTGGGAACTTGTCGCTAGTGTTCCCATGTGGAACCCTCCCAAATACACTTGCAGGATCTCATGGAACTCAGTTATGCACGACGGTTGGAATTCTATTCCCCCAATAGGGATTCAACATGTTTTCTTGAAAGCCTCTAGGAGGTGAGTTTCAACTAGAACCACTTATACTATGAAACGAGAACTATATACTATGAACGAGAACTCTACCCATAAAAACGATAATTTTTGCAAAAAAAACACCAAAAACACCCCCCAAATAGAAAAGTGTTGATACCAGTATACACGTATTTTTTTTTAGAGTAAAAAATAGAGCCATGGCCTAAACATCCCATATTGTTGTTTAACAAAACTTTAAAATCAACCTTAAATTGGAAAAAAAAAAAATTCTTGAAGAGATAAATTACAACTTTCAGGAAAATTGCATATTAAACAAAAAAACAAATTTCTCTAATAATTTCACCATTATAACCATATAAAAAAAAAGGAATTATGATGCAATTCATAATGAGATAATATATTAGACCATACAAGAACAAATGGTTCATATAAATATTCAAAAACTCCTCTAGAGTTTCAATTACAAAAATCATACTAGTAAAAAGCATCTAAACTGCTTCTTCAAATTCATCCATGGATTCTAACACCCCATCATCAAAAACTCCTCTAGAGTTTCAATTACAAAAATCATACTAATAAAAAGGCTCTACACTGCTTCTTCAAATTCATCCATGGATTCTGACACCCCATCAGAATCTACATTTTCTGCAGATGAAGGACTTGATGAAGATATAGATGACCCATACTCTTCTCTATTATCAATGGGCGCACAATCTGAGTCTACATCTATACCCATCATTTCAAATGTCATATTCCTTCGGGATCTACGGCTTGGTTTAACACACTCCCATCTTGCACGAATGCTCCCTATTCCACAAATATTAGCTTTGGGTTTTAAAAAAGAAATTAAAAACAAATTAAACTAACAAATTTTAACTAATGTTATAATTAAAAATTTTAAAAAAATTAAAAACAAACTAAACTAAGATAACATTATAATTAAAAATTTAAAAATAAAAAAAAACTAAGTATCTATATACTAACCAAACTAACATTATAAATTTTTTTAAAAAAACTATACAAAAACTTAAAAACAATTAAAACAAAAATTTTAAAACAATAAAAAAATCAAACTATACAAAATTTTAAAATAAATTAAAAAACAAAATAATTAAAAAAAAATTAAACTATACAAAATTAAACAAACTTTAAACAAAATTTCAAAAAAATTAAACAAACTTTAAACAAAAAATTAAACAAAATTTTAAAAAACATAAACTATACAAAATTAAACAAAATTAAAAACAAAATAAACAAAATTTAAAAAAAATTGAAACAATGTAATGGCGGGGAGGAGGGCGGTGGCGGTGGAAGGGAGGGCGGCGGGGGAGGAGCGAGGAGGGGGAGGGGGGAGGGCGACAGAGGTATAAGGGAGGAGGAGGAGGAGGAGGTGGGTGGCGGCGGTGGAAGGGAGGGCGGCGGGAGGGGGGTGGAAGGGAGGGCGCGGGCGCGGGGGGAGGGGGAAGTGGAGGGGAGTGAGGAGGAGGAAGGAGGGGGAGGGCACCGCCCGCTTGGGTGCCAAAGGGAAGCCCTCACGGCCCCTATCGATGCCCAGCATCGACGTCGATGCTGAGCATCGACAGGGGCCGTGAGGGAAGCCCTTTGGCACCCAAGCGAGCGACCTCCCTCGCTTGAGCGCCAAAGGGCGGCCCTCACGGCGCTCATCGATGCCGGGCATCAACATTGATGTCGGGCATCAACGTCGATGCCCGGCATCAACGTCATCAACGTTGATGCTCGACATCGATGTTGATGCCGGGCATCGACGTTGATGCCCGGCATAAACGTTGATGACGTTGATGCTGGGCATCGACGTTGATGCCCGGCATCAACGTCATCAACGTTGATGCTCGGCATCGACCTTGATGCCGGGCATCGACGTTGATGCCCGGAATCAACGTTGATGCCGGCATCAACGTTGATGACGTTGATGTCGGGCATTGACTTTGATGCCCGACATCGACGTTGATGCTGGGCATCGACGTTGATGCCCGGCATCGACGTTGATTCCCGGCATCGACGTTGATGCCGGGCATCGATGTTGATGCCCGGCATCCACTTTGATGCTGGGCATCGACGGGGGCAGCCCCCGTGGATGCCCGACATCGGCATCGATGTTGGGCATCGACGGGGGCCACGAGGGCTACCCTTTGGCACCCAAGCGAGCGACCTCCCTCGCTTGGGCGCCAAAGGGCGGCCCCCGTCGATGCCCGGCATCGACGAGGGCTGCCCCCGTTGATGCCCGGCATTGACATCGATGCCGGGCATCGACGGGGGCCGTGAGGGCTATCCTTTGGCGCCCAAGCGAGGGAGGTCACTCGCTTGGGCTCCAAAGGGAGGCCCTCATGGCCCCTGTCGATGCCGGGCATCGACGGGGGCCGCCCTTTGGCGCCCAAGCGAGCGGCTCGATGCCCGCCCCTCCCTTCCACCTCCTCCTCCCTTCCCCCGCCCAGCTCCGCCACCTCCTCCCCTTCCCCCTCCACCGCCCTCCCCTTCCCCCGCCACCGTCGTCGCCCACCTCCCCCCTCCCTCGCTGCAACCCACCTCCCTGACCATTGCACGGTTTAGTTTTTTTTTTAAATTGTGTTTAATTTTTTATAATTTTTTTGTATAGAATAATTTTTTTTTTAATTATTTTGTTTTTAATTTTTTTTTAGATTTTGTATAGTTTGGTTTTTTAATTGTTTTTAAAATTTTGTTTTAATGTTTTATATTTTGATTTTTTTATTGTTTTTAATTTTTTTTTAAATGTTATATAGTTTGATTTGTTATTATATATAGTTTGTTTTTTTTTTAATTTTTAATTTTTTATAATGTTAGTTTTAGTCTGTTTTTATTTTTGTTTTTAATTTATTTTAAAATTTTGTATAGTTTGTTTTTTTTTAATTTTTAATTTTTTATAATGTTATTTTTATTTTGTTTTTAAGTTTTTTTAAATTTTGTGTAATGTTAGTATATAGTTAATTAGTTTTATTTTTTAATTATAATGTTAGGTTAGTTTATTGGGTTTTTATTTTTATTTTTAATTTTTAATTATAAGAACATTAGTTTAAATCTATTAGTTTTAATGTTAGTTTTTTTTTTAAAATTTTTTTTGAAATGTTAGTTTATAATGTTGTTAGGTTAGTTTAAGTTGTTTTTAATTCTTTTTTAAATGTTTTATTATAATGTTGTTAGGGGTTAGTTTGATTTGTTTTTAATTTTTCTTTAAATTTTTTATTATAATGTTGTTAGGGGTTAGTTTAATTTGTTTTTTAATTTATTTTATTATAACGTTAGAGGGGGGAAACATGCAGCAGAAGATGACATGAATTTGGCCTGCATGATATTGTTGATTAGTTTCATGTTTTGAAAAAAATGCTAAGTTTGACAATATTTTGATAAGATATATTAGTAATGTTTTGACTTTCAGACATAATTTTAGAAATAAAATTTCTATATATAATGTTTGAAATATGTTTTTTACAAATAATTTGTATAATTTTTCTTGAATTTATGTGAATCAACACTTTTCGGAAAATAATATGAAATAGTATCATTTTTATACAAAACATATCTGAAAATTGATTGAAAATGGTTTTAAATGTCTATATTTTCTGGAATTTTTAACAATTTTGTCAATAAAAGTGTCTTATTTTGTCCATTAAAATGTCTTATTTTATAGAAAAAATTGCAAAATGTATATGTTTTTCATTATAAATTGCTTAAAAATGTATGTTATTTTGCTAAATTTCTAAAAATGCACCTGAAAATAGAAACTATTTTTTTTTTACGATCAAGATAATTCAAAGGTCCCAAAAAATGCCTCGAAATGAAAATGTGTGATACTGGCATCACCCCTTTTTGAAACGGAGCTAAAAATACCTACTAAAATTAGGAGAGAGAAAAACGAGAACTGTGTCAAGTTCTCGTTTCATAGTATAAGTGGTTCTAGCCATAAAATGATGCACGTGGCTTGGATCGACTAGACATCAAATCCTTCGGAATCAAGACACCATATATTTGTTAGGGGTGCCCCTATCCTCTAGGTCCATGGCCTAGAGAGCATCGTTTAGTAAGGTTTTGGAAATTAGGGTTTCACTCAATAAGAGACATTGCAATTTTGGCATATAGGGGTCAAATTTGGGAATTCCTTGACTAGGAAGTTGTTGCTAGTGTTCCCAAGTGGAACATGCCCAAACACACTTGCAGGATCTCACAGAACTCGGTTCTACAACATGGTTGGAATTCTATGTCCCGAAAAAGATTCAACATGTGTCCTTGAAAGCCTCCAGGATGTGAGTTTCAACTAGCCATAAAATGATTCCCATAACTCGGATCGACGAACCATTGGCTCTGTTGGAATTAGGAGATCAGATTAATGTTAAGGGTTCCCATATGTTAACTTCCTCCCTCTGCCTGCTCCCTGATCCTCCTGCGTGCTGCTCCTCCCTCCACTTGCTCCCTGCTCCTCCCGCATGCTGCTCCTCCCTCTGCCTGCTCCTTGCTCCCCTCGTCCTCCCTAAGTAGACCCCGGCTCCTCCCGTCGTCGTCTCCTCCCCTCCTCCCCCCTACGAAGATGCCCACGCTCCCTGCTCCGACCACGCTCCGTGCTCCTCCACCGTGTTCGCCTCCCCTCCCGCGCACTTGCAAACACAATGCAAATTAATATTAAAATTAAATTTAAAATTTAATTTAAATTTTAATATTAAAATGTTATTTAAATTTTAATATTAAAATGTAATTTAATATTACATGATTTTAAAATATATATTAAATTAATTTTATATTTAAAATTATATATTAATTTAATTTTAATTTTAAATATATATTAAATTTCATTTAATATTTAGATTAATTTTAATATTAAAATTAAATTTAATATTTATATTAAATTTAGGAATGTCAGAGGTATATATATAAATGCTTTGCCATGCATAATAGGAACTACCTCTAGTATAGTGGTAAGGGTGTTGGGATAATGGGTGTGAGGTTCAAGGTTCAATTCCCCCATATCACTTTTTGTCTTGAAAATATATAGAATTTAGTAATTTTATTGAATTTCATGTAAAATATATAGAATTCAGTTGTATACTTGCATAGATTTCAGTGTATGTTTTTTTTTATTGTATTTTTCTCAGGGTAGTTATTGAAGCGATGCATTGCTTTCAGTGTGTATTTCCTGGATACAGAAATGTTAGCTTATATGTTAATGTCTGACATTTTTTATATATTGTCTACACTAGAAATGGAAGATGTGCATGCAGAAGATGCGATGAGAGAAACAGGCGAAGGAATCAAATCTTATGAAATGACAACAAAAGAACGAGAAGAACGAAGAAAAAAAAACACAGATCGACAAAAAGAATTTCGAAAAAAACTATTGGATGAAAAGACAGGAGAAGAACGAAGAAAACAAATCGCAGATCAACAAAAGCAATATCGTAAAAGAAATTTAGAGGAAATGACATCAAAACAACGAAAAGAACAAAGAAATTGAAACAATGATCGACAAAGAGCGTATCAAGAGAGAAAAAGGAAGCAATTGGAAGAGCAAAGAAATAATCGAAATGTATGAAATGATGAAATGATAGTAGAAGTAACATCAGAGATGGGAGCAGCCGAACATCAAATAAATCACAATGTACGGAATGATGAGAGGACAAGAGAAATGACAGTAGCATAAGAGGAAGAATGAAAAAAGGAATATCGTAAAAGAAATTTTGAGGAATTGACATCAGAACAACGAGAAGAACAAAGAAAATGAAACAATGATCGACAAAGAGCGTATCAAGAGAGAAAAAGGAAGCAATTGGAAGAGAAAAGAAATAATCGAAATCTATGAAAGGACGAAATGACAACAGAAGTGATAGTAGAAGTGACACCAGCAGAAGAGATAGTGGCAGTAGAACAACAAATAAATCAAAATGTACGGAATGATGAGAGGACAGGAGAAATGATAGAAGTATAAGAAGAAGAACAAAAAAAACAACACGCATCTCGACAAAAAGAATATCGAAAAAAGAAGTTAGACGAATTGACAGCACAAGAACAAGAAGAACTAAGAAAACGAAACAATGATCAACAAAGAGCGTATCAAGAGAGAAAAAGGAAGCAACTGGAAGAGCAAAGAAAGCGATTTGCATAACAACAAATTAAGCAAAGTGTAGAACGACAAAGACAACATTCAACCAATATACCAGTAAAACCAACTTTGGGAGATGCTCAAGCGGTTCCAAATACTAATATGGTCCGAGATAAGGAGATTGAAATTGACGATAATATATCGGTACCATCTGAAGAAATGTATACTAGACATCGCAAATTTTGTGAACGAATTGATCATTTAGCAAAAGTGCAAATGTGTCATGTCTGCCAGGAGTCATATGCTAGAGTACACATACATAATACAGGTATAGGTCAAATGTGCATGTGATGTCTAAGAGAGGGATCTAATCACAGATTCTCAGCTGCGAACCACATGGATCCAGGATCTCAACCGCATGTCCTTCAAGATCTCACGCAAGTTGAAGAGATGTTGATAGCACGTGCAAGTCCAATTTTGCAGGTGATGCATTCAATAGGTGAATAGTACAAATATCGAGGACACACCAGTAGTTTTCCGCAAGAGATTAAAGATGTTGCTAAGACATTGCCACGACATATTAACAACTTGGACTTAATGGTCGTTGTGCGAAAAAAAGGATGACAATGATCCAGTTATGATTTCACTGTTAGAAAACAAAAAGTTATGGATGCATTACTATATAAGATTAAAAATTATCCATATTATCGAGATGTTCGAGTTGATTATGACGCAGTAGAAGAGTTACCTGAAAATGCCACACATATCTCACATATGCTTAATTCTATTACTCTTCCCGATATTGATGACAACACAGAATTTGCATTGTTGGAAGGTATACCAGGAGTTGATGACATGTTAGACAGTTTACAAACAACTTCTTTTGCATCAAGGATTCCAAGTGCACCACGAGAGATAGAAATTATTAGAGCATGGGCAAATAATCCTAATCCGGATGAAAATAACGCAAATGATGAATCGACTGAAGTGCTTAACTGGCCTGGCATTGGCTCATCTCCGATTAACGAGTATAATAACGAGTATAACACTGTTGGATTATTTGATATGGAATTTCGAACATTGTTCCCTAAAGGAGAGGTTGATTGGTTACAACCGTGAATGCAAAATGTCCATCTACATGAGTATGCAAAGCATCTTCTCAAATATCATGATAATAGATTTGGAAGGCACCCTCGCTTTAGATATTTTTTACTGAATATCATAATGAGACATCATGCTCAAGCTTCCTCAACAGTGTTTGTAAAAAAAAATATTAGTGAACTACCCACAACAATGGAAGAGTTACGACAACATTTACAAAATCTTCCAGATTCAAGATTGGGAGAAAGATTAATGAGATTTGGAATGGTATTAAGAGGCACGTGTGCATATTGGAGCAAGTGTCGCCAAGATTTATATGACTTGATTCAACAGATAGGTTGTCCTATAATATTTTTCACACTAAGTGCAGTGGATATGCAGTGGCCCGATTTGCATAAATTAATGCCAGGCACAAGTCCTACAGATCCACGTGAAGCAAGAAAATGGCAACATCAAAATGTAATTGATAATCCTCACATCATGGCACATTATATGCACTTGAGAAATACAATGTTTCGAGAAGAGGTTTTCAAACATTTTCATCAAGCCACAGATTATTGGAGTTGCTACGAATGGAAACATCGTGGATCTCAACATGTCCATGGGTTTCTTTGATTAAAAAATGCTCCCAACATGGACACTCTGAATTGGGATGATCCTAAAGAAGTTATATCTGCAAAAAGTATTTCGAAAAATGTGTGCATGCAATAAATCCATGTGAGGGACATCAACAAAAGATTCAAATTGGAGATAATGTAGATGATCATCCTTGTGTAAAAGGAACAAAACAAATATTTCAAACTGATCCAATGACTGATTATGAAGAACTTCTTAACTGTTTTGAGCGTCATATTACCTGCAATGAGAGAAGTTGTCTTCGAAAGAAGGGAGGAAAATTGGTATGTCAGTACCATGCACCATGGGATCTATGTGACCAGTCAAAACTTTACATTGATAAACAAGGAGAAAAAAAGTATGAGCCTAGACGAAATGATGACAGAGTGAATACACACAATCGTGAAACGTTGATGATGTCGAGGGCTAATATAGATTGGCATCCTGTACTTGCCAAGCGCGTCGTTACTAATTACATAGAAAAATATGCTGCCAAATCAGAAAGGGGATCTAAAACTTTCCACAATATGTTGATGCGAGTCTCTTCTATCTAGAATCCAAACGAACCAGCAGCATGTGCATATAAAAGTTTGTTGTGTGAATCCATTGTGGATAGGGACATTGGTACACAGGAGACATGCCATATGCTTCTAGAGATTCCTCTTTCAGAATGTATTCATCGTTTTGTGGTTCTAAATGTTGGTATGAAGGTTTTCAAACAAGTACAAGTTGAAACATATAATGCTGACAATGATAATTCTCTGATTGATGCATATATTAAGCGACCGAAGAATATGGAGCAACTTACATTGATAGATGTTGAAAAATATTGGACATATGACAAACGTCGACGAGGGAAAATATGGTTACCACGAAGTAATTCATCTATTGTACGTGTGTTTCCTAGATTTAACTCTATTCCTGATCGAAAAGATGAGAAGTTTGTCAAATTTTGTTGGTCCAAGTTGGTTTTGTACAAGACATTTCATGACTTTAAAGAGATATAGGCCACACATCTGATGAAATAGTACAGAATTGAGAAAATTTGCAATATGTACCTTGGCATGTTGATCGCCAACCTGTGCCTACAGATGCTCAAGTTGAATCCAATGAAGAAGAAGAACATCCAATTCCACGAGGAGATTCCAGGCAACATGAATGGGAGATCATATGTGGATTATATAAAAATCAATTTATAAATTATAATGAGTTTGAGATGCTTGGAGATAGGGATCTTGATCATATGCATGATTGGAACACTGATTTTGTAGATGCAGAGACCTCGAGTCATGCAATTCATTTCATCTCTGATATGCGAAAATTGAAAATGATTTCTACTAATCAACATGCGAAGTCTTACTCAATTGATAGTTTGGGGGATAAGCAAAGAATAACATATGTTGTTATCCTTGAGCATAATAGAATAGGTGTTGATACACTACGCATGATAATCCAAGGAATTGCAGGAACCGGAAAGTCATATTTGATTGGATCCATTAAAAGTACAGTTGAAAATATCTCTCATCTAGGGAAAAGTCCATTACTTCTTCTGGCTCCTATGGGGGTGGCAGCTTTCAACATATCCGCAAGAACAATTCATTTTGCACTTCATATACTGATCAAAGAAATCAATCCTTTACGAGGACCGACTTTAATTAACTTACAAGAATAGTTGAGGAATGTTAAATATATTTTGATCGATGAAATGAGTTTTATTGGAAAACATCTATTAATGAAAATAGATTCAAGACTTCACCAAGCCTTCCCAGAATATGCTAATATACCTTTTGGTGGACGATCAAGTATTGGTTGGTGATTTGGGACAATTGCCACCTATCATGGATAAGCCTATATATGCATCGAAAGGTATTGCAAAAGAATTGTGGAACACATTCACAACAGTTGTGACCCTCGATACTGTGTTTCAACAGAATGGACAAAGCAATGAGAAAATATCTTTTTCATAATGTGTTAATGAATATTAGAGATGCAATTCCAACAATAGAGGATTGGAAATTACTGATGACTCGTACAAATACTTCCTTACATGGTACAATGAAAAATTCCTTCGATAAGGCGATACATTTGTTTGCGACAAATGATGATGTAAACTCTCATAACAAGCATTTAATAAGAAGCCTAAACTGTCCCATTGCGAGTTGTATTGCTACATCTGTAAAAAGAAACTATTCTATGGAAGGAGATGAAGATGGGTTGGCACTTGAATTACTTATAGCCATAGGAGCAAGGGTAATGCTCACATCAAACCTTTGGACTGATGTAGGACTCGTCAATGGTGCTCTTGGAATTATACAACATATTGTATATAACCCTGGAAGTTCGCCTCCAGAACCACCCATGTATGATTTAATAAAATTTGATAATTATGTGGGGGGACCATGGGATGAATCATTTCCTCAAGTTGTTCCTATTACACCTATCGAAAGAGGTAATAAAAAACAACTTCCATTGAAACTCGCTTGGGGTTTAACAATCCATAAGTCACAAGGATTGGCATTGGAGAAAGTTACTATTAGTATTGGAAAGCAAGAGAGGCAGGGTATGACATTTACAGCAATATATCTACGATTTCAACCTCCATTCTCATATCATCGATATGAGAAGATGTCAAAACTACCAGGTGTGAAGATAAGAAAAGATGAAGAAGATAGATTGAGAATGATCACAATGTGAACCATATATTCATTTATTTAGTCCTTGCAAAATTATTGTCTCTATTTTCCACTTTAACAATTTACTCAATCCTTAATGCATATGACTTACATTATGATGATCCTTGTATCTGTGTTTTCAGCTTAACTTGTTCCTTACCATGCTGATCAAACTCTAGTTTTGTGTCACCGTCCACGACTAAAACCATCCTAGATCCAAATCCTAAGGCTCTATCAAGCATCGAGAGGGATCAAATCTCCCGAAGTGCAAACCTCTTCTCAAGTATTGCACTCAAGGAGCTTTTCGAAGAGAGGTTTGCACCTCGGGAGATTTGATCCCTCTCTACGCTTGATAGAGCCTTAGGATTTGGATCTAGGCTGGTTAATGAACATCTAAACAAAAAAATATGCTTTAGGGTAGGAGACTGGGTTTCTTATGTAGCAAGCAGAGCCATAGGTTGAACATCACCCTCAGTTTCATGCACTATTGGACTAGAGGAGTGAGGATGCATTCACCATATATTAAAATAGCTAGACATCATGCATGTGAATACACAATACAAATGAACATGTACAAATATTGAAGTAGATGTACCTCTAGATGAATTATTCCTATTGTAGATGCAATATTAACTGCTGCATCAATGACCTCGCTGAGGTCTAGCATGGAGGACTCTCCAGCCTTATGTTGTAAACATGTGAAAACAAAAATTAAGAAGAACAAGCTGTGGATTTAAAATTGAAAAAGATAACCAACAACTATCATCAAAGGCTATACATAACCGCGGAATTGGTAGCTCCATGATCATGAAAACCCACTTTTTTTTACAGAAGAGGTTCGTCTGATGTAGAAAAAACCCTTGTCTACATTTGGACTATGGGCAGAGGAAAACCAAAGTGGTGGTGCAAGGATTTGGGTTGATCCCTGTAGTCACAAAGTGTCAAGTCATGGTTAGAGATGCACATGAATGAATGGAATAAAATGTATTGAAAACAAACATGTTGTAATACTTACCTCTATTTGGAATGTCTCTATCCCATGGGATGGATCACTACTAGCAAATCCTTGCCCCTCTACATCCTTAGTTAATGCATGAAAGTTTATAAATTGTTTAAATATTAGCAATCTATAAAGTAGTACAATAAGTAAAAAATAATTTGAACAAGATTAAGTCATTAACCATGTACTTAACCGCTTGAAAAACTCATAGAGGACATCTGTGGGGATCTCACTAAGATCAATGTCTCACTCATCCTACTGAGAATCATATTCCTGCAACTTCAAAAATTGTAAAGATTAGACCATAGATAGCATTAATGAACTAAAATAAATGACATGTTGAAATATGACCTTAGTGTTAGTTGATGCCGCCGCAGATACGAAAACACCTAGTACAATAGCACCCCATGTAGAAGCATCAAGCTCCGGCAAGATTAAAAATTGTATACATTAACAATATTAATATGTGTACAATATGGAAAAAAATAATTTCAAGGAAATCAATGTTTTAACCATATACTTACCTAATCGGAAGTCATCAAAGGGGTACCATGTGTTGGTCGATGACCATAGCAGGCTTGACTACACAGTGTGCGCACGTGTGGCTCAATGTGGGGCTCATGGGATGTTGGTATATCCCCACCACTAGATGGTCCTATGCCACCAAAATTTGATCGTTGTGTCCCACCGAAGGAAGAGGTCCATGCCTAGTGAATAGTTGTGCTATGGCAAATAATCAGTTGAGCTAGCTTCAGAAACGCCCCCTTTGTTTGGAGAATCATATGGTGTGTAGGAGGGGCATCTATCCTAGGTAGTTATCTATGAGTGGGAGGTATGGGTCGATTGGAATCTCAATTCGTAGCATTGGGTTGGTTTTGGGGCATCCTGATACCAGCGCCCTAAAACCCCAATATATCAAACTAATTTACATGTTTACCTAGCACAAACTCAGCATACAACTTCCAGAGGAAGTATAATGGTAGTTCCCTGTTGTTGTCTGGTACAATATCAAAAACCATATACCATATATCCATTCAATGATCTCCAAGTGGTTGATATGTGCACCACTCAATCGAAATATGTGCTCTGTTGGTGTTTGGAATTTGATCCATTCCAAGCACTCTGAAATGTTCATATATTTTCTCTTTTGTGATTTTTAGATTCTTGACTTCATTGTAACTCAAGCCATTTGCATATTCTTGACGTTTTCTTTCTCTATACGATGCTATGTTGTACAACGCATCATTAGAGAGGCTAATCATGTGTCTACGATAGCATCCAATGACACTACAAGGGAGCGACGGAGTTCATCTCCACCTCTCCAAGTGGCATCGATCTCTCTCAAATGTGAAATCTCTCTCAATATATTCATATTAGGATTCATAGTATCCATTGCAATCATAAATAGAATAAAAATATATTTAGAAAAATACACATGGTATAATGACATCTTTAAGAAATGAAAAATGTAAAAATAATGTACAACAAATAACGACGTGAAATATCAATCATTTAATATTTATAATTGAACAAATGCACAAACGAATAAACATTTAGCATTTTTCCATCATAAATTTATGTCGTATATGTGCATTAATTTAAATTTCCAAATACATACATTAAATGTCATATGTGTATATGTCATGGCAAGCTTCTCTACCTTATTTTAAGGCTTGGACTATGAAGTTTCATCAAAACTGTAGGGTATTGACTAATGCCCTTGGAGGACCAACTTTGAGATTCTAGGTAGAGGCAAGGGCTAGATTCTAGAGGAGGGGGAACCGAGTGCTATTGATGAATAAAATCCCAATATGAATTCCACTTGATATTATTTTTAGTTGTATTTTTGGGTTGATATCAATTCCGCTTGATTTTTCTTTTAGTTGTATGCAACCTTTCTATATACCACCTATATACTTGAGAAAATTTGCTTATTTTTGAAAAGTGGTTTGGATTCATAAGAATGCTCATGGATATATATGCATCTAGTGAAATTGATTCAATTTTTAAGAGTACAATGGGGTTTTAATTTCTTTTGGGCATACAAATAAGTGCAGTAATCCAACAAAATCTCTAGGGTGAGTAAACCAATGTTTTATCCTTTGGGCTATGAATTCAAACCCTCTCTTGTTCTTATCATACTTTGAATATAAAATAGAATTAGAGTCTATATAAAATAAAAAGAAATGTTGGAAACTAACTAAGGAAAGTTAGAAATACCTACCCTCCCTGACTAACAAAGGGGAAAAAATGGTAAAATGATAATGTTAGTGTATCCATGTAAGTAACTTGAGGAGACTATGAGACTTGTGCATGTATATGGCTAACTGTGAAATGCATGCCATTGGGTTTTGGTAGATACAAAAACATAGCAGCCCATCTCTAATGTTTACAAAATGATCCCAAGAGGAAAATACACTACTTGGGACAAAACCATACTCAAAAAAAGAATGAGCAATATTAACAACATAATAAACAGGGAGAAAAAAAATAAGAAATAAACAAATACCCCATCTTTGATATTTGCTCTGCCATTCTTATTTTTGGCAAATTTCATCCATCCATGCTAAAATTGGATCAAGATAGAGCATGGAATCATCATTACCAATGCTACCATCAAATTTCACATTTAGATATTCTAATATTTATGGAATTTGTATTTCATTCCCATTTTCACTTTCAATATTTCACCATTATTTGTTGTATTTTTCCTCTTCTTCTTCATGTTATTGTTTCTTTGGACATCATTGATAACGTTGCCATCAAATTCCAGCATGGAATGTAGATGTTTTTGGAATTTGTGTTGGATTTTGTGTTATAAGTCCAAGACAACACTTTTCTTTGCTGTTACAATTGACTTCATTTTCCTTCCCCTTTTCAACATTTGTTTTTGGGCATCCTCATGTAATTTGAATGTCGTCATAATCAAGATATGAGTGGATGAATTCATTGATTTAAGGTTTGCTCATACCCTTTCTATTGTGAATTATTGGATTCTTTATCTTCATCCGTCATATCAAAATCAATATCTAATGAAGATTGCATGAAACTCTAGCTATCAACACCACCATTCCAAAAATCCAAAGGCTCATCAACTAGCTCATGACTTTCAAACATAGGCAATGCACTTATGCAAAATCTATGCGCTCACTTACAAGCGATGAACTAACACATAAACATTGCATCTACATGTAATTCATGTGAGTAGGCCTGTCACTTTTGTGAGTGTGAGTGCATTATTTATGTAAGTGTCTGGGTATAAGGTGTATTTCTAATTTTATGTGTGTCATTTATGTTTACCTATGTCATTTATGTGGAGTTTAGGTGCAACATCTACTTGTTCATCATTTATATGCGGGTTATGTGCACCATATATGTTTATGTGCATGTATTATGTACACCATTTATGTGTTTAGGTTAAGTGTTGCTGAGTAGATCAATTTAATTTTGTAGATAGTTGTTGAGTAGATCAATTTTATGATTGAATTGTTTATTGATAGGACTTCGAATACTAAAGTCTGACTATCATCAATAATATTTCCCTTTGTTAGGTACAAGGTGAGAAGAATATGGAAGGGATCCAAACTTGAGATTTTGGATTCTTCTACAATTTTGATATTTGTATCTGGTGGTTTTGGTTTACCACTAACCAATTTCATCAGTGGATGTGGTGGTTTTTGTTTAAAACTAACGTTTTCTTTTGATCTCATTTCTTCTTTAATTTTTCTACTCCCCCCCTTAAGTTACAAGGGAGTTCCAATTCAAAATGGGTCATAATCATGACCAAAATTATCATCTTCAATAACTGATTGAAGTTTGTTTTCTTTTGTAAATTTACCATTCAAATGTGGATCTTTACCCATGTTTGAACTAGATGGGAAGACTTCTGCAACTTCTTGACTTATCATCTCCATCGCCAAGAACTTATCCATCCATGATGGATTGTTTTATTTTTATCCTTCTGCTTCTTTGTACATTTATTTGAATGGTGATTTGTCTTCCCACAATGAAGACAATGATAGAGATCAAAACATGTGGTCTCCAAATGGCTGACTCTATGAAAATGTTAGCATTTAAGAATTTTTTCCATATATTTGGGATTGTTGTAGATAACAAATTACAGGTATGATTTAATGTGTCAAAACTTGACACAAAAAAAAACATCCAAAAAATCACTCACCATTACACATGAGCCCATGTGTACCTTAGATCCCCTTATTTGATTTCGAGTAGATCTAGGACACAATTAACAAATATATATATATATATATATATATATTCTTAGTAGTTGATAGAAATTTCATAAAGTTAGAGAATGTTCTTCTACTAACACATAAACAGATTGATTCTCAATATAAGGCATGACTAACAGTTTACCAAAATAAAATTCTCTATAAAACAACAATATATCATGATTTATCTATATAAAACAATGGATCATGGAAGATTGTTGGATGCCATGTTTATCATCAATCAATTGAATATATTAATCAAATCGTGACCAACAATTTGACTTCATTGTGATTCAATAGATCTATGTAATTAACATTGGTTTTCAAGCAATATGTCCACTCTCCATTGCAAATCTATTTATTTGGAAGCGATTTTCAAGAAGTTTCAACAATTTATGCGCTTTGAAAAGTTTCGATGATTCCACGCTTGTGTGAAAGGGCTGAGAGCTTTAATATTATTACCATATCCGAAATGTAGATTGATACCAAGTCTTATTACCGGATTGCAAATGACTGTAAAACATACCTCTCATTACTCAATTGCCCATATTCGCCACTCAGATCTACCACAAATCGATCACCGTGATCGATGAAAAAACAAATAATGACAAATAAAATGATATCCAGTTCTCAATGAGTTTTACATGCACTCCAAAAAAAGAATGAGAGGATTCACATCAAATCTTTTATGAGGTCTTCAAGCCATTAAGATCAAATAATATTCAACAAGTGATTAAAGAGTGGATCATAAACAAATCCAATGATATGATTTTAAAATGGATAATATTAGATCTCAAAAAATAGATGTAAAACCATAAAGATTGTTACTTGACTTTGTTGGTCTCGATGATGTAGTTAATGTGCACCCATTACTCTAGTTTTGCTCAACCCCTTAGCGTCAACTACACCTATCATAGATCACTATTAGATCACTACTATGGGGATTTACCAAACTCCTTAAGACTCGAGGGAGCTTCTATATCATGTTAAATTACCTTTCCTCTATGATGATCAATGCTCAATAGGAAGTGATCTTACCTCTGCAAACTAGTGGGTGTAACCCATGCAGGCCCAATGTTGCAACTTGTTGCTTTGATACCACTCTGACACGCCCCCTCCCATCCATCCGTCTCAAGGAATGGAACATGACTAAAAATATAGGATTTTCAAACTTAGCCCCCTTTCATTATGAACAAATTCACGACAATAAAACACATGTGTGCAGATGCATAATAAAAATAAACACAGTGTAATAAAACATTATCCACACAGATATATCATACATTCAATGTATTAATAATAGTTATCAAATAAGATATTGCATAATTGATACACATAGAGAATACTTAACTTGATTGTGATGTTGTCCCAAGCAACTAGCTATGCAACTACAATGTTCCACCTAGCCATAGGCCAATTGTGTTCACCAATCTCTTAACATAACTGCCACTCCCAAGTTGGGCATGATTTCCACAAAGAATGGGAACACTTAAGCTCATGCATAGCAAAATTAACACCACCTCTAAGCCAAGCTAGTCCATAGTTGGGTTTATCTAGCCAATTCTAAACCCTCTTCTATTCTTGGATGCTTGCACCCAAGTTCAAGCAAAAAAAATGGATACACATAACTTGAACCACAAAATTTTCTCCCGCACATAGCAAGCACATAAGTTAGGCATAAAAAACATTTTTAACTATGGGATTCACAACACAAGTGTTAGTTTTTCAGAAATTTCAATATGATCTAGGATTTAACTGAGAGAATAACATGTACAGCATATCTACAACACATCAAACATGGACAAAATAATGCAAGCACAAAAGAGGCACAGAGTTTCACCGGGGAAAACCAAGAAGGTGAAAAACCCCGCAACTTCCTCAGAGATAGATAGAGCAATGATACAACCCAAGTACAAGAGATAGTCCTCCTAGCAGCAAATTCTCCTCCTCCACTAGTACGCCACTCTCCAATGAGTGTATGAGTGAGAAGTGAATGATGAAATAGAGTGCCTCCCACACTCTATTTATACATGGCTTGACTTTCCTAATAAGCTTTACTAGGTCGGCCTCAACTTAACCACTTAACATAATGTTGACAGGGCCGAACCCGAGTAGGGTGGTCTAATAAGCCTTTGACCCACATGACTTATACAGGGCCAACCCCATCAAGGTGGTCTAATAACCCATCAAGTATAAGTTACGACACTTACAATATAAATGATGACACTTCCGTATAAAGGAATAATAACATCTCTATAGGAATACAAACACTTCCGTATAGAGGAATAATAAAATCTCTATAGGAATACAATATACATAGGTGAAATACATTCTGAAGTTACAATTACATCAACACTCCCTCTTAACTAGGAAGGTATTTCTCGACACAGGTCTTTTGGCACAAGTCTTCTTCTCTAGATCATCATCACTGGATCATCGTCATTGTCATTATTGCTGCTATCTCAATCAATCTCCAATTTACTCGTCATAGGAAGTTCTACAGAGCCATTCCTTTGTTTCATACTGGATGTAGGCCCACAACTTGCAGGTCTTCATCATCACTGGCCATACTGTGGAATCCTCAGGACTTATTACGTGCATCAACAAAACCTCAAAAGAGTATCCCAAGATCCTTTATGTGCCTAAGCACGATCGACAAGATCTCCCAGGGCGCTATTACATGTTGACTGTCACAAAGCCTTAAAAGAGTGTCTTGACTAGCAAGAACTCTAAATAGCATCCGAGGCCTTTTACGTGACTAGCACAACCTGTCCGGATCTCTAGGATGTATTACATATGATCCCCACAACAAAACCTTAAAAGAGTGTCTTGACTAGCAAGAACTCTAAAGAGAATCCGAGGCCTTTTACGTGACTAGCACAACCTGTCCGGATCTCCAGGACGTATTATATGTGGTCATGAAAAAACCTCGAAAGAGCATTCCGGGACTGATTACGAGCGTACTGCTCAACCTATCAGATCTCCCACGGCACTATTATATGCCATAGGACAAAACCTCAAAAGAGCATTTTCCAGATATCCCAAGGTGCTATTATATGCCATAGGAAAAACCACAAAAGAGTATCTGCAAACCTCCCAGGGTTCTATTATATGTCCTCCCAACCAAAACCTCGAAAGAGCATTTGCCAGATATCCCAGGGCGCTATTATATGCCATAGGCAAAACCTCGAAATAGTATCTGCAAACCTCCGAGGGCGCTATTATATGCTTATCTGCATAACTTGTCCACGGCCACAGAGTATCCATCTGATACTCACCATACATCATCCTGATGCACATCATCACATGATCATCCTGATCATCATCATAGCACCATCTTGATGCATATCATCTAGAAACATCCTGAATCTCATCATCCCTGATCATCCTGATCATACAATGCATCCACTTGATGCATACCAGCTATCTACTTAATATATATCATCATACATGATCTACCTGATCATATAATGTATCCACCTGATACAAATACATGATCCACCTGATCATACAATGTATCCACCTGATACATATACAAATACATGATCCACCTTTTCATACAATGTATCAACTTGATACATATACAAATACATGATTCACCTGCTCATAACAAGCATCCAACATGATGCATATACATATACATGATCCAACTTATCATAAAAGGCATCCAACATGATGCGTATACATATACATGATCCAACTGATCATAATAGGCATCCAACATGATGCATATACATATACATGATCTAACTGATCATAACAGGCATCCAACATGATGCATATACATATACATAATCCAACTGATCATAATAGGCATCCAACATGATGCATATAGAGCAGTAACTGGAGCATCGTCCTGATGCTCATCACACAGCGCTTATATCCATAGCCATGGGAAGGATCCTCCTCTCACCATGCTTGGAATGGCTCCAGCAAATGTGTCCATTACTTCTTCCTCGAAGTGTCGTCAATCTGAAGAACACCAAACCTCTCTCTAAAGTACTCGAACTTCACTCTAGCTACTGGTTTTGTCAATACATCTGCAACCTGCTCATCCGTCGCAACATACATGAGCTTCACTGCTCCTCTCTGCACCATATCCCTGATATAGTGATATTTGATCTAAATGTGCTTCGACCTGTCGTGGAACACTGGATTCTCAAATAGCTTCACACAACTCTAGTTATCACAAAAGATACTAGTAGCCTCCACTGGGAGATCTAATAAATCAGACAGTAGCTTCCTAAGGCATACTGCCTCACAACTAGCCGAACAAGCTGCAACATACTCTACCTCGGCTGTTCTTAGTGCTATGTAGGACTTCTTCCTGCTAAACCAAGAGATCACACCTGATCCCATACTGAAGCAGCACCTAGAAGTGCTCTTCCTATCTACAGTGCTGCCTGCCTAGTCCGAATCAACATAACCCTGCAGGATAAACTTTTGATTTGCATCATACTTGAGCCCATAATCAATTGTACCCTTCAAGTACCTTAGAATATGCTTTATAGCAACCAGGTAAACACCTCTAGGATCCGTCAGGAACTCATTCAATGTGTTCACAACAAAGCAAATATCTGGTCTTGTGTTCTTTAGGTACATCAAGGACCCAATCATCTGATGATACACTGTGACATTAACTAGCTCAGATGAAGCATCACATAGAATCTTCAGGTTCGATGCCATAGGTTTGGCCATGGCCTTGCAGTCCATCATCCTGAACCTCTTCAGGATCTCTATTGCATACTTCCCTTGTCCAAGGAAGATCCCATCTGCACTCTGCTACACCTCCATGCCTAGAAAATAGTGCATCATCCCCAAGTCCTTCATCTAGAACTTGGCAGTAAGCTTCCTCTTCATGTCGGCAATTAATCCATCCTCACCTATAACAAATAGGTCATCCACATACAAGAGTGGTATCACAGGATTGCCTTCCTCAACCTTGTAGTAAAGGTTGGAATCCGCTTTACTCTTGGTAAAGCCCAAACTGGATAGAAAGTTGTCTATCCTCCCATACCAAGTCCTAGGAGCTTGCTTCAAGCCATACAAGGCTTTCTTCAACATGCACACATATGACTCCCTGTCATGTGTTTCAAAACCAAGTGGCTGCTCCACATACACTTCCTCCTCAACTACACCAATCAAGAAAGTTGTCTTGTCATCCATCTAGTGTATCTTCCATTTCATCACTATAGCCAGAGCAAGTATTGATCTAATGGAAGTGTATCCCCTATCATAGTCTCTTCATAGTCTATCCCCTCTTTCTAAGAGAAGCCACGAGCTACAAACCTCGCTTTGTATTTTCTATGCTACCATATGCAGCATGCTTGATCTCATAGATCCACTTGGAAGTCACAACAAGACTTCCCTTCAGGTCTTGGGACTGCTTCCCAAACATCATTCTTCATGATCGAATTGTACTCCTCGATCATGGAATTCTTCCCAGATCTTGGGAACTTCAATATCTTCAATAGATAACTTTGTTGCTGAACAAATGTTGTAGTCCTTCTTTTGTAAGTGATGGTATACGATCTTTCCTACAAAACAAGTTAAATTGCATGATTAGAAACATCTCATAGTTTTCAGAACAAATTCTTACACATAATGAAGGATGTCATATAGTCATGCAATTATCTTAGCCAATGCTTGAATACAACATTTATCCATATCCCGTAACTTTCTAGATGCCTTCCAATCTCTACCAGAACATTGTTAAGAGTGTGCACAACTCCCAACATGTCAGCAAAGAGGTTTCATTCTAGATAAGAATTTTGGACAGTGCCATAGGCCACTTACCCATCACATGCATATTAGTAGTATACTGTTCATTAATGCAATTATTCTAATATGCATAATACACACCCTAAGTCTAGGAACATAAGCATATACATCATTGAACAATATTATTTAAACAAACAAATATGCATGAAATGACAATTCAAATACTTATCTTTGTTTGGTTTGTAGGGTGGACTCCCTCTCAATATTTGCTTCTTTGCAAGAACTACTGGAGTGTGCTCCCTCTTGATCTTTTCTTCCTAGATTACCTATCTTTGAACTTATATCCATCCTCGATCACTATGCATCTTTACTATTATCATCATTGTGTTATCCTCGAGGTCTCATACATACATTCATTAGTATAATCTTAATACTATCAAAAACATTATGATTCTAAGTAATCTTAAACCTATATGGTCAAGATCATTTCATACACAGATAATTTATCACAATTCATTACTATTTGACCATAGGACTTTTCTGGTTAGTCATATCATCAATCAAAGTAAGAAGCATAATATGCCTAAACCCATGATTACTCAAACCTATAACTTCGTGAATAATCATTATCAATCATACCAAGTATACTTATATGAGAGATCCTATCACAAGGTAGGATTCTAACTTGATATAGGAAAAACATACCTGGATTCATATGTTAGCTAGTTATGTCTAACATACCCACATAATGTCTTCTTGTTCTCTTCAATGACTTGTGCTAGTGACCTACATATCTCATAAGTTAACCATTGTGGAACCAAATTATACATACCTCGTAAGTAGAGCTTCCATGTGATCCATGACTATGGATGAGTCTTTGTCTTCATGTCATCATGGTCATATGTTCTTGATCTAGAACTTGATTTGTATTTCTAGATGTACCTTTCATGTTAGCGGACAACATCATCCTCATACAACACCACAATGCATTAGTACAATCATAAGTGTAAAAAGAAAAACCTAATCAATGAATATCTACATCAATAATTTTATTAAGGTGATACGACAAGTCTAAAGTTAATCAAGATTGTACTAACCTTAATGAAGACAAACATACCATAGACTTAATCATGATCAGATCTCGAAACATACCTAGATAAGTCATACCTATCGAGATTGCTTGTAATCTTCTTATGTAAGGCCTTAGCCTCATCTCCCTCTAAAATAGGAACTTCTTCACTTATGCAGGTGACCAATCCATTATCTTCTAGGATTAACCCAATCCACTTGAATTGCAGAAACTCGATCTAGAGCTGGATTAGGGTTTGTTAGAGAAACCCTAAAATTTAAAACTTTGAATTTCAAACTTGTGAAAGGATATAAAGATGTGCCTTGATGAGCTAGTCAATCTCGTATACTCAGATTTTGAAAACTGCAAAGTTTCACCCCTCAAGATTGCCTTTTAGGTTTTTGGATTCACTAGGGAGGACCTTGAATTAGGGTTTGATTTTCCCGGAGCTTCACCCAACCAAATAGTTTGATCCAAAGCTCTAAAATTCAATTTTTCCAAGGAGCTTCGAGCTATGGTCACAGATTTTAAAAATTCCCATTTTTGCAGAAGCCCTAATTTTTCACCTTTCTCATGAAAGTCCCGAACTAGGGTTTGATCAAGCCCGGCCTTTTTCCCAACCAAAAAATTCAATATTGGTCTCTAAATTTCGATTTTGATGAGGAGCATCTAGCCATGGTCTCCGATACAAAAAATTCCAACATTCTCTGAAACCCTAAATTCTCGGAGCCATGAATGAGGGTGCTCAAAATCCAATTTTGTTTTGATAGAAATATGCACCTGATTTTTTTTGGTGTAACTCCTAAATTTTAGATCTACAGGGTCTGAACATTCTTCCTGTGGTATCCTGACCTATTATCTTTCCAACCACATAGGTCTGACCTCAAATGGATTCTCTAAGAGAGAGTTATGCCAAGTGTCACAACGTGACCTGTTTATGGGATAAAACAATAAAGTGAACTTGTACGGAGTGCCATGTGTCACTGGTTCAATTTAGGCCTCTGAAAATCGGACCTGTGAAAGTACAGTCTGTTCCCTACTTGCCACATTTTACGAAATTTCATTTGGAGCTTCCTAGCCCAAGTTGTGACCTTTTTTCCTAGGTCACCTGTTTATGACTCAGATCTGGAAGTGGTAGAAACCCTATATTGTACAGATCATAAATATGAAAGTACAACGAGTTAGAGGCTCTCCTTCGGACACAAGGTACATGTGGATCTTATCTTCGACGTGTAAGATTTTTTGATCCTGAAACTTTGCCAAAATGAATTTATAGCGAAAGTGCTATGATTACTGATTTTCTATATCAAGCCCTAGCTTCGCAAGTGCAACAAGTGTCATAAATGCCATACCATGCCTTCTTTCAGGCTAACTCTCATACCATGTTAGTTTTTCAGAAATTTCAATATGATCTAGGATCTTAACTCAGAGAATAATATGTACAGCATATCTACAGCATATCAAACATAAACACAATAATGCAAGCACACAAGAAACACAGAGTTTCAACACCACCATTCCAAAATTCCAAGGGTTCATCAACTAGCTCATGATTTTCAAAAATAACCAATGCACTCACTTACAAGTGATGAACTGACACATAAACAATGCATCCATGTGTAATTCATGTGAGTAAGTCTGTCACTTTTCTGATTCTGAGTGCATTATTTATGTAAATGTGTGGGTATAAGGTGTATTGCTAATTTTATGTGTGTCATTTATGTTTACCTATGTCATTTATGTGTAGTTTAGGTGCACCATCTACTTGTTCATCATTTATATGTGGGTTATGTGCACCATATATGTTTATGTGCATGTATTATGTACACCATTTTATGTGTTTAGGTTAAGTGTTGTTGAGTAGATCAATTTGATTTTGTAGATACTTGTTGAGTAGATCAATTATCTGATTGAATTGTTGATTGATAGGATTTCGAATACTAAAGTTTGACTATCATCATTAATATTTCCCTTTGTTAGGTACAAGGTGAGAAATTATGGAAGGGATCCAAGCTTGAGATTTTGGATTCTTCTACAATAGATGAATTTGATATTTTTATCTAGTGGTTTTGGTTTACCACTAACCAATTTCGTCAATGGATGCTGTGGATTTTGTTTAACCACTAACTTTTCCACTTGATCTCATTTCTTCTTTCATTTTTGTACTCCCCCCCCTTAAGTTACAAGGGAGTTCCAATTCAGAATGGGTCATAATCATGCCCAAAATTATCATCTTCAATAACTGATTGAAGTTTGTTTTCTTTTGTAAATTTACCATTCAAATGTGGATATTTACCCATGTTTGAACTAGATGGTAAGACTTCTGCAACTTCTTGACTTATTAGTTCCATCGCCAAGAACTTATCCATCCATGATGGATTGTTTTATTTTTATCCTTCTGCATCTTTGTACATTTATTTGAATGGTGATTTGTCTTCCCACAATGAAGACAATGATGGAGATCAAAACATGTGGTCTCCAAATAGCCAACTCTATGGCAATGCTAACATTTAAGAAAATTTTCCATTTATTTGAGATTGTTGTAGATAACAAATTACAAATATGATTTAATGTGTCAAAAATTGACAACACTCACCATTACACATGACCCCATGTGTACCTTAGAGCCCCTTAGATCCCCTTATTTGATTCACAATTAACAAGTATATATATATATATATATATATTATTTTACTCTTAGCAGTTGATAGAAATTTTCATAAAGTTGAGAATGTTCTACTAACACATAAACAGATTGATTCTCAATATAAGGCATGACTAAAAGTTTACCAAAATAAAATTCTCTATAAAGCAACAACATATCATGAATTATCTCTATAAAACAACGGATCGTGGAAGATTGTTGGATGCCATATTTATCATCAATCAGTTGAATATATTAATCAAGCAATATGTCCACTCTACATCGCAAATCTATTTATTTGGAAGCGGTTTTCAAGAAGTTTCAACAGTTTATGCGCTCTGAAAAGTGTCGACGATTCCCAGCTTGTGTGAAAGGGCTGAGAGCTTTAATCTTACTACCATATCTGAAATGTAGATTGATACCAAGTCTTATTACCGGATTGCAAATGACTTGGTAAAACATATCTCTCATTACTCAATTGCCCAGATTCGCCACTCATATCTACCACAAATCGATCACCCTGATCGATGAAAAAACAAATAATGACAAATAAAATGATATCGAGTTCTCAATGAGTTTTACATACACTCCAAAAAAAAGAATGAGAGGATTCACATCGAATCTTTTATGAGGTCTTCAAGCCATTAAGAACAAATCGAATATTCAACAAAACAAATCGAATGATATGATTCAACAAGTGACCATATTGGATCTCCAAAAAGAGATCTAAGAGCATAAAGAGGTTTACTTGACTTTGCTGGTCTTGATGATGCAGTAAATGTGCACCCGTTACTGTAGTTTTGCTCAATCCCTTAGCATCAACTACACCTGTCATAGATAGATCACTACTATGGGGATTTACCAAACTCCTTAAGACTCGAGGGAGCTTCTATATCATGTTAAATTATAGAGTAAGAGACACAAAATGATAGAAAATGTTTAAAGTCAGTTTCAATATTGATATGCATACTAATAATGGAATTATTTACTATATAGTAATATTTAGATATATATTTCAAAAGATTGTAGATATATATTTCAAAAGATTACAGATTTCATTGATAACTAGTGGATAGATCTATGATAATTCACTAATTCCTTCAAGTGAAAACTCATTTTAAGATTGAAGGTTTGTCTCCATTATAATTTCCATTTTAATTGTCCACATACCAACTATTCCAATTTGGAATCATGTTATAAATGTTGTAAATCCTAACACATAAATCCTACAAATATGTAAAAATTGCATTAACTAATTAATTATGAAGTAAAATAGTTATTTATCCAAATGTAATTGTCTAAGTGACAACTATTTCAAGTTGTATACTATAACACATAAATCCTACAAATAAGCAAAAGTTGCATTCATTAAATAATTATTAAGTAAACCACTTGCAATTTACCATATTATTATTAATTTGCAATTATCATAAAACTAATATCTAACTTATTGTTTCATTATTAACTTAATAATACATAATATATTTTCCACCAAAATCATCCACTTGCCAACTATACATGCAAAAAATGGATTCATTAATTCAATTACGAAGTAAAATAGTTATTATATTGTGAATTCATGTGTTCTTTGTAAATCAAATCAAGACAAGACTAACTAAAACACAATTATGAAAAAAATTATTTAAAATGCGAGGATGGATGAATGGAAATTGTAATTGAAATTTCATGTATATTTTCATGTAAAACAAACATGTATAGATTGGTATTCAAGAATTCCATATATATTTATATAAATATATTTTACAATCTAGTTGATTTAAATTTAAGTCAAAGTATACTTAGTTTTATAATTTTTTAATATATTTACTTTTAAGATGATAGGAATAACAACTCACATACAAAATAATTGATATTACAACTCATAAAGTGATACAAATAATAACTCGCATGAAAAATAATATAATTAGACATTATGATTGTAAAAGGACTTGAAATCTAACATGTATATGTATTTGATGCCTCATATTTTCTCTTTTACTTATGGAAAGCATGCCATAAACAAATCACCATCTCTCCGAACCAAGTTGTTACATGAGTTTCTATATGTTATATAAAAAAATGTCGAGATTTTCAAATCTGTTTTTGCACCTTTTAAGAGAGTTCATAGTTACTTCAAACTTTTGATGTCACACTTTCCCTAATTGAATATACTGGCTTAAAAGGTCTTCCATGATGGATTTAAAACTTTTCATATGGTTAGGGACTTATACAGCATATATTCTTTTACAAAAATTATTTTTAAAAATTGGAAATCCAAGTTAAAAATTCACAAAATTCATTACGTTTTACACTGTTTATGAGTTAAAGTAAACAATACCAATATTGTTGTTTATCATGTATTGTTAGCAATAGATTGTTTATCATGTATGGTTAGAATTAGAAATAATTCAGGGACATTGCCAATAGTCCAATAGTCCAGGGACACTACTACCTTACCCTTGTAGCTCTTCACTACCACCTTAACCTTGTAGCTCTTCACTGCCACTTTAACCTTGTAGCTCTTGTTATATAAAATGAACTCTAGTTTTGCCACTATATTGGTAAGACAAAGCCATCTTTAACACTAACGCCACCGCCACCATTGCGACATATAGAAAAAACAGAAAATACTGCTCGATAGTTTCACTTATATTAAGAAAAAACGAACAGGAGTAGTACTGCTGCTTTATTGATACATGGATATATGTATATATGGACGTGGGTATTGTGTAGCAGTAGAGAGATATACATTATATATACGGCAAGTACTTAGCAAAACTACTAAAACTTGTGCTGCTCGTACTGGAGGTAACAGTCAGCGAGCTGAACTCGAGCACCCACGGCGTTGTTGCAAATGCTGTATATGCGATCGGAAACGTTAGAAACGCAGGAGTTACAATCAGATTGAGAAATTGACTGCTTACAAACAGCACGGCCGTATGCAGTGGGCGCGCCTCTACTTCCAACACGCGAAGTCTTATAGTCGTAACCACTGTAGGCGGTGTTTTGCTTCAAATCTTGGAGCATATCTCTCAGATTATCGTAGAATGGGCTGTCCTGCGGGATCTTCTTTGTGTTACACGCAGCAGACACGAACTTGGTATCTGTGGCTTCTGCAGCACCGCCCATGACCACGATCACCAGTGACACCAACAATGCAACGGAGCTAGACGACATGACTGCGCTGATCTCTCTGGGATGAAACTCTTCCCTTTCTTTCCTATAGTTGCAAACAGCACACGATATTGTTGCTTATCAGTGTGCGGGAAGGCTGCTACTTATAGCGCTCCGGAGCGTGCGTGGCTGGGTGCAACTTGAAGTTATGAGAAGGTGGAGGGTGAATTAGATTCAAGAAAGAAATGATGAAGGGTAGTTGTCTGTGTGATGCAGTGTCCAACACAATGAGGCGGTTCCAATTCCACTCAACAGAGAGGCTGTCCAACACAAAGAAGGGGTTCCAATTCCACGGAACAGAGAGGCTGACGATGTATTGGACACAAGGCAAAGCATGATAAACAAATATATTGTCAAGGTCGAATCATTTTTCCATTAGTGAAAAGAATCACTGGTGTTACACATATTGCTTGAAGGTTACGTCTCTTTTGAATTCGGCTTGACATTTATAAAGTAAAAGATCGCAATTATTATATATATATGAAAGCCGTATTACAGTATGGATTTCGCAATAGGAGGAAGCCGGTAACGTGCAGGCTGGTCAGAGGCTGTCTATTTTTTTTCTGGATGGTTCAGACATTCAAATCAGGTGGCGCGGCTCTCTTGTTTGAAACTATAAATCTCGGTAAGCAAAGAGAACGGCTACGAAGAGGAGCACGTCAAGATCCTATTGATCCATCAGGATGTCCATTAAACGTACGAACGAAGTCATGTTTTGGCACGAGTATAAATAATAATATGTTTTCTAGTTAGTTTTTTCGCTGAAGTTTCAATAATGTTTGTTTCACACACCTTCAACGATCTGACAACATTATACCATACAATTCACAATAGTTTTACTTTGTTTTGCTGCCTTGATGACATAAGTAAGTTGGTAGCTATGGGATTACACCATCAAACCGCAATCCATGGCTTTATTCTCTTCAGACATTTAACACCGTTTTCTCGGATCTCCAATCCATAATGCAAATTGCATATAAGTCAATAATGGATAGTACTAGTTCGTTCCCTACTATTATATTTTTTTTCACATTATTTTCAATGGTGAGAGCCCGTATGTTTGTCAAAGGACAAGTGGAGTTAATAACTAACTCATAAAGATGGACACCATGGTGGTAGGTCTAGCTCGAATTGGCTTAGGAACTTAATGTACAAATAAATCGTAGGCATATGCCTTCCTTGTTTGCATGTTATTTTAGTCACCTTTGCAAGCAAGAAGTGAATGCTTCCTTCGGGGTGAATGTTGAAAACTTGATTGGATAATCTAAAACCAAAGAAGTACAGAGTTGAAAGAAACAAAACAAATTCAATTTTTATTTATAAGCTTTTATTCTTATAAAGAATAAGAATTTTAAGCAATATCTTTGTAAAAGGAAGGAAGATATTTGGCAATTTCCTACACATACACATTCTATTTGGAGTTTGTAACTTATTATCACTCTTTTCCAACATTCTCCTACTTAGCAATCACGTTGACGTTGAAGACTTGGAAATGCCAATGGAACAAGACAAATTTGTGCCCATTGATTGTCTTTGTTAATGCATCTCACTCATTATCCTCTAGTGTGTACATTCACCACATCTACTTCCTTAATTAAGTCTTATTTCACATCAATATGCTTACTCTTGAAATTGTAAGTGAGCTTCATGACCATTGCAATGACACTTATTGCACTGATGTGAGGTGCTCTCAACCCATTATGGGGGAGATATTGTCACGTTACCTTTGGCTCATAATTCATAAAAAATAAAAAAATAATTAAAAAAATTCATGTCGACTCATAAAATAAAATAAAAAAATTAAAATGAGCATAGTTCTATCTTAAAATCAAATATATTAAGGAATTCATGTGGACTCATAGAATAAAATTAAAAATTAAAATCAGCATAGTTCTATCTTAAACTCAAATCTATTAAGGATGAATAGGGATGTGTAATTTTGTTTTTAATCCTAAATTTTTTACATATTAAGAAAAAAATTACACCTCAAGGAATTGGATCCCTCTCGGTGCTTAATACATCAAGGTTTAAGATGGATCTATGCTAGTGTAATCACATTCTATTTCAAAACTGCCTTTCTGGATACCAATACGATTTTATCCTATCTTATCCAAGGCTACCCTGGATTAACCTAGCCTACCTTAGCTTAACCCTAGCCCAATCTTTTTTTAACCCACCTAGAACTTAACATTTTATGTTGTGGAAAAACATTATCTTAAAATTTATTGTAAAGTTTTATGTTGTTGACCAAGGATGGTCAAAGATGAATGGAATTGAATATTTTATTATTTTAATTATAAAAAGGAGAGACACATATCCAAAGGGAAAGTTGAAGAGCTTTCATTGACCCACTATAAGGAATGACAAGTGTGGAATGAAAAAAATACAACTGTGAGGAACAACATTTACTTTCGAGGTGATGGATGAGGCACCCTCCCTCAAAAAGTTGTCATGTTCCCAAAAGATAGGGAAAACTGAGCAGGTGGCTCATTAATTATAAAACTGACCCAAAGACCTAGGAAAACAATATAACCATCAAATGAGTAGGAGGCTCACACACAAGATTTTGTGGATTTGTTGTATATTGAAAAGTTAAGCACAAAAAAGAATTCAATGAGGGGAGAGCTGAAGTAGAACTGTAGTCAAGTGACTGTCAAGAACAAAAGTTCTAGCATATATTTTCTACACATTGTCTTCGTCGTGGTGGTTCAGTGAACACGCTCAGGGGTTCCAGGGCAAGTAATTTGGCTGTGTTGGAAGTAGGTTGGGAGGAACAATGACATTTGGAGTGTGTTGTCTCCTATTTCTGCAGGTTCCTGTCTGTTTTATTTCTTACAATTAATGTTTATTAGTTGTTGATAGTTAACTCACTGCCATGGTTTATATACTATTCTTAGTACTTAGATGATGAATATTAAATGGTATTTATCACACGAGTAATGCTTATTGTAATCTAGTATTCAATTTCTTTAAGTAGACTTTTAATAGTTAAAATTTATACCAAGAAGTCTATAAACAATCAGAATAAAGCTTATCTGTATAATATAGATATTTAGAACAGATAGTTACTTAGAGTATATATATATTTATATATATAAATAAACATTTATCATCAAAACTCAATTATTGTATTATGATTACAGAGTATCATTGTCAATCATAGATTAAACCAATATATATATATATATATATATATATATATATATATATATATATATATATATATATATATATATATATATAATTCACACTATATTTGTATATTAAAATCTACATGCTACATTTATTATAAAACTCGAATAAACCTTGTCAAATTACAGAACACATCTCAAAAAAATATAATAAATTAAACAGAGAATACATTTCAACAGTGAGGGCATTGCCCAGAATTCGTTAACAATCTCTATATAATGACAAACTCAGTTGTTGGTAAATTACCATACAAAACATAGTCAGTGTAAATCAATATTAAGGTTAAAATCTTTTATAGTCGAGCTAAATCGAATCCATTATTTATTAAACATCAATTTAAAAACGTAGTAGTTATGGTAGTTTCCACCCAAACCATATAACAATTTCCATTATACAAACAAAGTATATATCTATATCTTATAATCATGGCTCTTCCCAAAACAAGTGAAACAAATTCCATTTTCTCAATACAACGAACAAAGCACATAATTACATTTAGGGATTTGACCAATTTTAACAAAAAGATACAAACACTGTATTTAATACAAGAACGAGAACCCGTTCTCACAGTTAGGGTTTTCCCACATACAATAGAAAATCTCTTTGTAAACTCATATATAAACAAAAATGACAGCAATAGTTTAAACAGAGCTATCGCATCATTGGTAAAATTCCTCTATCCATCGGTATAACTGAACACATTTTGCACTTAGGGATTTGCCTAGTTTTTAATTCAAAACAAACCTATTAATTCATTATAACAAACCGAACCATACATACAAATACCAGAAGCATGAATAGGGTCAAAACGCTAACACAATCGTATTGAAAAATTGAATACTTATCAATGGAAATACATATAACAAAAAACAAAATTTCCCATATAAATGTCGAAAGGTCAAATTGGAACTCTGTATTTATATACACTAGAATTTCTTGGGCGAAACCCCAAGATGGAGGCATTTAGCCTATAAGTTTTTACATTATAGTAATACTGTAAGTTTTCATTATAGGGTCGCCAATATGGCTTCCAAAAACAAACAAGCTAACCCTAGACCGAAAAGCAATGGCAACGAACAAAATTATAACCGGTTACAAATTGAAATATGGGCAACTCACCATCATTACTACTTAGTAAATTAAAAATATAACCATACCCACAATAACATACGCAACTTTAACAGGGTGTTCCAAGGAGGCCCGTGGCTTACCAAGGCTACTCCAAAACCCTGGAACCTTCTACCATTCGCTGTTGAGATTTCAAACATGACCAGAGAACACCTAGGAAGTACGAACTTTCCTTTCAACACTACACATAACTCTACATTAGAATTTCTTCATAATATAATGGAATGCTTCAAACAAAAACGAAGAAAAAACGCCGAGTGATACCTCTGCGAGCATCTTCAATGGCCATGAGTAACCAAATAAGCTACCTCTACGTGGAATCTCCCCCATAAACCACAATTGACCCAACAACTAAACTCTGTGTGGAGTTTCTCCATAGCCATGGCGGCCGAGAGCTCAGCTCTCCAAAACAAAGCGAATGAACAATAGGGTTTTGATACAACCCTTGCCAAGGATTTAGGGTTTTTCCAAACTAGTAGATCCAAGTTGTCATCCACTATATTTTAAATACTTACCCTTCTCTAAAGTTGAATTCACTTTGATTACTTTTTCCATCGAACCCTTAGTTAGGATGCTCTTTTCCCTATAAATTGTAAGTCATGGTTAACACTTAGTTTTTTATGCTTATAGCTAGGATTCCTTTTACCTTAGCATCATTTTATTAAATCTCAAAACCTCATTATGGTAGTATAAACCCTTACCTGGAAACATGTACAAGTTTATCAATATGCATTAGCTTTCATGAAATCTAAGTAATCCCAAGGTCGTCACAAGAATACCCCTTCAAACAAAAATAATGAAATAAGCATTACAATATCAACATTTAGAACTATTATATAATGGTATTAAGGCATATGAACTTAATATCTAACAAATAAGCATCATTTGTAACATGGTGAGAAATCAATCATCATGCACTACATAAGCAAACATAAATAACAATTACAAGTATACACTTCAGCAGCTAACGTAAATAAGAAGTAAAACCTAAATCTGTAGAACTTGTTAGTAATTTCACCATATACAAAAAAAATTATTTATTGGATTTTTAGAGTTGTTACATGTGGTATTAGAGCACAGTTACAAACACTAGGCTTGAAAATGGGCTCAAATCGCATATTCAATATGAAACAGGAAAAACAAAATACTGACTTAAAATTATTTCTATACAGAATGTAATTTCTATTTTGTATGAAATAGAATGAATAGAGGCATCTGCCGAAGATGGGACACATCACAGTCATGAACAAGAAAATGTTAATAACAATAGTATATGGGTGGAACTAAATAATGATAGGAATAATAACTCATCTGAATTACTCCAAACTGTAAGAGACTTAAAATCTTAAATACAAAATGTTAAGGAAGACAACGAAAGAATCCTGAAGGCACATGAAGAATTAAATCATGTATTGTTGAGTAAATTACATAATGAAGAGAAGGATAAAAGGAAAGAACCTGAATCCAATTCTGGAACTACATCTTACAAGAGTAAAGGAAAAAAGTTAAAAATTTATGATAATGAAAGTAATTCCTCCACGGAAAAAAATGTTAAGCCACATAGAGAAAGATACAATTATTCCATTGAAAGTAGTGACAATAGCCATAAAAAGAGAAAATATAAACCATATGAATAAATCTCAAGAGAATTTAAAAATATAAAGCCACCAATGTTTAATGGTGAGGTGGAAAAAGGAGAAGAAGTTGAAGCATGGCTGTCTGGAATGAAAAAGTATTTTCAAATTTATAATTATTCCGACACACTAAAAGAAAAAGTGGCTATTTATAACCTAACTGGAAAAGCTAATATCTGGTGGCAGGGCATAAAAAGAGTGAAAAATATTAAAGAAAAGTATGTAACTTGGAGAACCTTTAAAAAATACTTTAAGAGAAAAATTTTGTCTGAACAATATTACGAAGAAAAGGCTAAGCAATTCTATGATCTAAAGCTAGGATCAATGTCTATGAAGGAACTAAGTAGTAAATTCTTAAGTTTGCTACAATAAGTACCGTATATCATTGATGAAAAACCTAAGATACAGAGGTTCCTAAGTTGTTTAACTCTTAGCTTTAAGGACAGAATAGAATATGATAATCCAAAAACCCTTGAAGAAGCAATGAGGAAGGCTAACTTCTGTTATGAACAAAGCAGAAATAAAAGAGAAGGTGTACCTAACTGGAGATTTAAAAGATCGAATATCTTTGAACAAAGAAGAAAAAGCTTTAATTTTAACAGAAATTTTGGAAATAATTCCGAAAAACTATCCTAAGAATAATTATCAGGGGACAAACTTTAAGGGTAATACACAACGGAATTTTTCAGCAGTAAAGAACAAATACATACCTAATACATATGTTAAAAATAATGAACAAAGAGAACCTGTAAAATGTTGGGATTGTCAGGGACCTCATTATGCAAAGGACTGTCCTAATAGAAAGAGAAATTTCATCAATGTACATACAGTACAGGAAGAAGCAACCATTGGTGACATCGCAAACAAGATGGCCAAAATTAATGCAACATTGGAGAATCGACAGGCTGATCACAAGACATCTATGGTTGAAATTGAAGGTATGATAAATAACAAACCAATTTCTATTTTGATCAATCCAAGTGCTAGTTTAAGCTATGTGTCACCTAATATAGCATAAAGTTGTGATTTTCATTTGAATAAGTTTGAAAAATCTTCGTTGGTACAGTTAGCAACAACAACTAAGAGGAAAGTAGTTAGCTATGTTAAAGATTGTGAAATGTTTATGAGTCAATTCAAAACTCAAGTGAAATTGAATGTGTTGCCTCTAGGATCTTATGATGTTTTATTAGGTATGGACTAGTTGGAAAAACACAGAGTAGTTTTAGATTGTTTTGAGAAAACATTTACATGCTTAAATGAAAAGGGATAAATAGTCATAGTGAAAGGAATTCCTAGGAAAGTTTCTATTAGATAGATTTCCGCCTTACAAATGAAAAGGTCTGTACATAAAGGTTGTAAAGTTTTTGTTGTACATGGAATGAATGACGAACACATGAATAAAGAAGATAAATTAAAAATTGGAGACATACCAATCTTAAAGGGATTTTCAAATGTATTCCCAGAAGAGATTCCAGGATTACCTCCGAAAAGAGAATTGGAATTTACTATTCAGTTGGTACCTAGAGCTGTACCAAATTCAAAGGCCCCTTACTGGATGAATATCCTAAAAATTAATGAATTAAAACTACAATTACCGGAGTTAATAGATAAAAATTATACAAGACCAAGTGTATATCCTTAGGGAGCACATGTCTTATTTGTTAAGAAGAAAGACGATACCTTATGCCTGTGTATAGATTATCGTCAGTTAAACAAGATGACAATTAAAAACAGATATCCATTTCCCCGCATAGATGATTTGTTTGATCAACTACGTGGAGCAACGATATTCTCAAAGATAGACTTGAGGTTTGGATACCATCAAGTCAAAGTTAAGGATGAAGACATATTTAAAAATGCATTTAGAACCCGTTACGGGCATTATGAGTTTGTAGTTATTCCTTTTGGGATAACGAATGCTCCAGCATCTTTTATGTGTTTAATGAATGTGTCTTAAGTAAGTACTTGGATAAATTCATAATTGTATTTATCGATGACATACTGATTTATTCAAAAACAAAGGAAAAACATGATGAACATTTACGGATAATATTACAAGTCGTAAGAGAGCATAAATTATATGCTAAATTCAGTAAATGTGAATTCTTTAAGGATAAGATACAATACTTAGGCGATGTGATATCCAAAGAAGGGATATCAGTGGATCCTAATAAAATAACAACGATAACAGAAGGGCATGTTCCTAAGGATGTATCAGATGTACGATCATTCATGGGGATTAATTATCAAAAATTCATAGAAGGATTTTCGAAGGTCGCGAATCCCATAACATACTTACAGAAAAAGGGAAAGATATTTGTATGCGATTTAAAGTGTGAAGAAAATTTTTAAAAGTTAAAAGAATTATTAACTACTGCACCTATCTTGAAAATAGCAGATCCATACAAGGACTTTGTTGTATGCACTGATGCATGCAATGAGGGCCTAGGTAGAGTTTTAACATAGGAAGGTCATGTAATAGCATATGAATCAAGAAAGTTAAAAATACATGAAAAGAATTATGCTACTTATGATTTAGAGTTGGCGGTTGTAATTCATGCCTTGAAAATGTGGCGCCATCATATAATCGGTAGAATATTTCTATTAATGATCGATAACATAAGTTTAAAATATTTCTTTGATGAACAAAATCTAAACACCAGGAAAGCAAGATAGTTAGCTTTCCTTAGTGAGTATGATTTTGAAATCAAACATATAAAAGGGAAGGAGAATAATGTGGCTGATGCTTTAAGCAAAAATGCAAGACTAAATTTTATAGCCGTTGTTAGCAACTACAAAACAGATCTAGAAGATAAGTTTGAAGATGGAATGAAAATGGATAAGAATTATCAAAATTGAAGAGAAAAAGTTGCAGGAAACGAATCTGAAAATATAAAAATAGATTTCAATTTGAATGAAAAAGGTTTAATGCTGTATAAAAACACATTATATGTACCTAATGTACCAGAAATTAAATTACCGATCTTAAATGAAGTATGTAAGAGTCCTTACTCAGGACATCTTGATTACCAAAAAATGATAACAATGCTAAGAAAAGATTTTTTTGGCCTAACATGAAGAATGAAGTGGCTGAATATATAGCTAGGTGTATTGAATGTTAGCAGGTTAAAGCTGAGCATCAACACCCAACAGGTCTATTGCAGCCATTACCAATCCCAAATTTGAAATGAGAAATTATCAGTATTGATTTTATAACGGGACGGCCTAAAAATAAAAATAAAAATGATTTTGTGATGGTAGTGGTAGACAAACTTAGCAAAGCAGCTCACTTTATATCTGTTAAATCTACTTATAAGGCTAAATTAATATTGCTGATATCTTTATGAAAGAAGTTTCTCGTTTGCATGGAATTACTAAGATAATAATTTTTCATGGAGATTCTAAGTTTACTGGTAATTTCTGGAAATCATTGTTTAAAGGATTGGACACTAAATTAAATTTCAGTACAGCTTATCATCCACAAACGGATGGACAAACTGAAAGAGTAAATCAAGTTTTAGAATATATGCTTATGATGTATGTTGGGGATCAACCAAACAAATGGGAAGAGTATTTGCACTTAGTCGAGTTTGCTTATAACAATCATTATCAAGATTCATCTAAACTTAGTCATTTTGAAATACTGTATGGTAGAAAGTGTGATACTCCCATTTCATGGAGTGATCCGGTTGATAGATTAATGTTAAGACCTGAATTGTTAAAAGAAATGGAACTAACAGTGAAACACGTACAAAGCAATCTGAAAATTGCACAAGACAGACAAAAGAATCATGCAGACCTTAAAAGAACTCAAAAGGAATTCCAAGTAGGTGAGCATTTTTTATCAAGGTAAAACCCAAAAGAAGCTCCTTTAAGTCGGGGAGTTGTGCTAAATTAGCGCCTAGGTATTGTGGACCATTTGAGATATTGTCAAGAGTTGGACCAGTGGCTTACCAATTAGCTTTGCCACCTAGTCTCAAAATACATAACGTATTTCAAATTTCTATATTAAAAAAATATGTACATGCTGATACTCATATAATTGATTGGAATGTTATCTAGGTAGAACAAGAACAGAATTTTCAGGTGGAACCCAATTGTATCCTCGACATGAGAGAAATTTTTCTCCAGAATTGCACCATTGGACAGGTAAAGGTGCAATGGAAGCACCTTAGTCTAGATGATGCAACCTGGGGATTGGAGATTCATATGCAGGAATCATATCCAATTTTTTTCAGCAAGACACAAAAGATACTTAATCAACATCAAGGACGATGTTGAACATAAGGGGGGGGTGTTTGTAACCCACCTAGAAATTAACATTTTATTATTTTAATTATAAAAAGGAGAGACACATATACAAAGGGACTATTGAAGAGTGTTCACTAACCTACTAGGAGGAATGACAAGTGTGGAATGCAAAAGCTACACCTGTCAAGAACAAAATTTACTTTCCAGCTGATGGAGGAGGCATCCTCCCTCAAAAAGTGGTCATGTTCCCAAAAGATAGGGAAAACTCAGCATGTAGCTCATTAATTGCAAAACTGACCCAAGGACCTAGGCAAACAATATAACCATCGAATGAGCAGGAGGCTCACACACTAGATTTTGTGGATTTGTTGTATATTGAAAATTTAAGCACACAAAAGAATTAGATGAGGGGAGAGATGAAGTAGAACTGTATTCAAGTGACTGACAAAAACAAAAGTTGAAGCATAGATTTTCTACCCATTGTCTTCATCCTGGTGGTTCAGTGAACAGGCTCGGGGGTTCCAGGGAAAGTAGTTAGGCTATGCTGGAAGAAGGTTGGGAGGAATAGTGACCTTTAGAGTGTGTTGTCTCATATTTCTCTAGGTTCCTTACTGTTTTATTTCTTACAATTAAATGCTTATCTTATCTTAAACTAACCCAGTTTATCCTTCCCTATCGAACGTATCCCACGCTAGCCTACCCTACCATGCCCTAACCTAATGTACCCCACCCTACCATACCCTACATTAACATATCCTAACCTAACCTAGCTTATCTTACCCCAATCAACCCTACGTTAGCCTAGACTATTATAACTTAGCCTTGCCTTGCATACCCTACGCTATCCAACTTAATATTAATCTTCCCTATCCTACTTAATCCTAACCTAGCCTAACTTAGCCTTCCCTCCCCCATTATAGCCTAATATAGCATAACCTAGTATAACCTAACCCAACATAACATATCCTAAACTAACTTAACCTAGCATAGCTTTGTTGATGTATTTGTAACTTCGGAAGATATTCTTCTATATATTACGCTTGTACTTTATTATAATCCTGATGGAGATGTATTATTCCTCCAATCAGAAGTGTCATCATTTGTATTTGTAAGTGTCCCAAGTCACATTGTAAGTGTCGTCATTTGTATTCGATGGTTTATTATACCACCTTGGTGGGGTCAACCCTGTATGAGTGATGTAGGTTAAAGGGTTATTAAACCACCCTAGTGGGGTCATCCCAGTCAGCATTATGTTAAGTGGTTATGTTGGGGCCGACCTAGTTAGAGTTAAAAGTCAAGTGCAGTAATGTATAAATACAGAGTGTGTCTCTCTCATTTCATTCATTCACTCACTCATCCAACTCGCATAGTTGAGAGAGAGGAGTGCACACAAGTGGAGGAGGAGTAGCTGCTGGAGTCATATATCTTTTGGGGATTGATCATTGTGATCTTTGTATTCGGGCTTATTCTATCTTTGAGGAAGTTGTGGGTTTTTTCGCCTTCTTGGTTTTAATCGAGGAAAATCTATGTCTCTTGTGTTTATGATTGTTATGTTGTGCATGTTATTCTCTTAGTAGGATCCTAAATAATGTTTGTATGAAATTATCAAAAAATTAACATGGTATCAGAGCGGTACTAACAAGAAGACACTATGCAGCTAAGGAAGCTAGGGATTCTTAATCTTTGGGTTTCTCTCCTGAGATCATCAAAGGCAGGAGGCTATGCTAACTCTCGTTGCAAGGGTGCATCTTTTTGTCGAGACAGAATTCAATTCTGAACACTTTCATTTTTTGGCCCGTCACTGCTGCGGGAAATTAAGGTTTCTGAGAAAGTTGGAATTTTGGGAATCTGAGAGCACGACTGGATGCTCCTCAAGAAAATCGAAGTTTAGAGACCAATATCGAATTTTTTGGTTGGGAAGAACCCAGGGCTCCATCAAACCCTAGTTTGGGATTTTGATCGAAAAGGTGGAAAATTAGGGATTCTGCAAAAGTTGAAATTTTTGGAATCTTTGACCACAGTTGGATGCTCCTCAGAAAAATTGAAGTTTAGAGCACAATATAGAACGTTTTGGCTAGCATAACCCCGGGCATTATCAAACCCTAGTTCAGGATTTTGACCAGAAGATCCGGAAGTTTCAAAGGCAATTTTGAGGGGTCAAATTTTGCAGATTTCAAAATTGAAGTATACCGGCTTGATCAACTCAGCAAGGCACATCTTTACATCCATTCAGAAGTTTGGAACTCAAATTTTGAATTTTTGGGGTTTCTCTAAAAAACCCTCATCCAGCTCCAGATCCAGTTTTCAGCAAATCATGTGGTAAGACCTGAATATTTTATTTCCATTTGAGTTTCTCATTAATATGTCTCACCACACCAAGCTTGAGGATAAGCTTGAAGGAGCTGACAACTTCCGAGCATGGAAGTATAGGATTGGGTTAATCCCATAAGAGAATGGTTTGGACACCTACATAAAAGAAAAGGTTCCAATTCCAGAGGGAGATGAGGATAAGGCCTTACACAAGAATAAATTGGTCAAGGCCAAGAGAATCATTGTTGATTCTATAAAATACTATCTCATACCCCATGTGTCTTCTCTAAAGACACCTAAGGAGATGTTTGACTCCTTGACCAAGTTGTTTAAAGGAAAGAATATAAATCAGAAGATGACTTTGCGGAATCAATTGAAAGGGGTTAAGTTCCAGAATGGAGAGACCATCCAATCCTACTTTACTAAGGTCTCTCAAATCAAAGAACAACTTGAATTTGTGGATCAAGTAGTGGAGAATGGAGAAATTGTCATGACCACATTAAATGGCCCACCTAGGTCATTGGACTCCTTCATCCAAGGTATTTGTGCAAGAAATAAATTGATCTCCTTCAGTAGACTATGAAAGGAATGATCACACAAAGAATCTAGGCTTGTGGTCCAAGAAGAGAAGATGTGAAGTGAAGACCAATGTCTCACAGCACACACCAAGAAAGGTAAGTTCAAGAGGGAGAAATCTCATCAAAAGAAATCTTCTCACTTCTATCAAAAGAAGAAATATCTCTCTCGAGTTAGATGCTCCTATTGTAATGAAAAGGGACACTTTGCCTCAGACTGTCCCAAGAATAATCAAGAACTCAACAAGAAGAAGAACAACAAGAAAAGGTATCATGCTCATGCTGTTGAGGATGATGAACCTCCCAGAAAGAAATATAGGGCACAAAGTGAAGACTCTTCAAGTAACGATGAATATGTCCTAATCTATGCTCTCACAGGCACTGTTACTCATGGGTGTAATAATTGGCTCATTGATAGTGGATATTCTAAACATATGACGGGATTCAAAGAATCTCTTATGGATCTATCTGAACGTGAGCCACCTCATAAGGTGAAACTGGGGATGACTATCAATACCCTATAAAATGAACTGGTGGAGCCTCCTACAAGTTAGACTCTGGGAAGTCTTTAAAGATGCAAGATGTTCTACATGTACCTGGACTCAAGAAGAATATTCTCTCCACATCATCTTTGGATGCAAAGGGGATGAGAGTTGCAATTGTGGATGGCCAAGTACTTATGTGGCTGAAAGGTAAGACCATAGATGATGCAGTAGTGATTGGAGAGCAAGAGGGAGGATTGTACAAATTGAAGGGACAACTTGGACATGCCATGGTACATGAATCCATGGAGCCAAGTGAACTTTGGCACAGAAGGCTTGCACATGTGCACTATAGAGAAATACCAATTGCAAGCAAAGCAGTAGAAGGCCTTCCTGAAATCCAGTCAAACCATGAAGGTGTTTGCAAAGGATGTGCAAAAGGAAAGAACACAAAGAAAGACATTTCCAAGCGGTGAAAGCACGTTAAAAGGAATCTTGGAAATTATCCACTCCGATGTATGCAGTCCGATGTCATCCAGTGGGTATGTATATTATGTTTCTTTCATTGATGATTTGTCTAGGAAGAATTGGATCTACTTCTTGAAGAAAAAAGATGAAGTATTCAACAAATTCAAGCAATTCAAAGCCTTGATAGAAAACCACACTGATAAAGAAGATCAAGACCTTGAGATCTGACAATGGTGGAGAATTCACTTCAGCAGACTTCAAGAAGCTATGCAGTGATTCAGGGATTAAGAGGGAGTTGACCACTCCTTACAATCCACAACAGAATGGAGTTGCAGAAAGGAAGCAAAGATTGAGAGGGAGTCCACCCAACAAACAAACCAAGATAAGCATTTGAATTGTCATTTCTTGTATATCTGATTGTTTAAATAATATTGTTCAATGATGTATATACTTATGTTCCTAGACTTAGGTTGTGTATTATGCATATTAGAATAATTGCATTAATGAACAATATACTACTAATATTCATGTGATGGGTAAGTGGCCTATGCCATTGTACAACATTCCATTGCTACTTATCTAGAATGAAACCTCTTTGCTGACATGTTGGGAGTAGCGCAAACTCTTAACAATGTTCTAGTAGAGATGGAAGGCATATAGAAAGTTACCGTATGAATATGGGATATGGATGAATGTTGTATTGAAGCATTGGCTAAGATAATTGCATGATTGTATGACATATGCCTTTATGTGTAAGAATTTGTTACGTAAACTATGATAAGTTTATAATTATGCAATTGAATTTGACTTGTAGGAAAGATCATGTACAATCACCTACTAAAGAAGGACTACAACATTTGTTCCAGCAACGAAGTTCAAAAGAAAACTATCTATTGAAGATATTGAAGAATCTGAAGTTCCCAGGATCCGGGATACAGTAATGGAAGAATGCCCCGATCGAGGAATACCAGTCAATCATGAAGAATGATGTTTGGGATGTGGTCCCAAGACTAGAAGGGAAGTCTATTGTTACTTCCAAGTGGATCTACAAGATCAAGCATGCTGCAGATGGAAGCATAGAGAAATACAAGGCAAGTGATGAAGTGGAAGATACACTAGATGGATGTCAAGATAACTTTCTTGAATGGTGTAATCGAAGAGGAAGTGTATGTGGAGCAGCCACTTGGGTTTGAGACACATGATAGGGAGGCATATGTGTGCAGATTAAAGGAAGCCTTGTATGGCTTGAAGCAATCACCCAGGACTTGGTATGGCAGGATAGACAACTTCCTGTCCAGTTTGGGCTTTACCAAGAGTAAAGCAGATTCCAACCTTTACTACAAGGTTGAGGAGGGAAATCCAGTGATACTTCTATTATATGTGGATGACCTATTTGTGACAGGTGAGGATAGATTAATTGTTGAAACGAAGAGGAAGATTGTTGCCGTGTTTGAGATGAAGGACTTGGGCATGATGCATTACTTTCTAGGTATGGAGGTGTCGCAGAGTGTAGATGGAATCTTCCTTGGACAAGGGAAGTATGCAGTAGAGATCTTGAAGCGGTTCAGGATGATGGACTACAAGGCCATGGCCACACTTATGCCGAATCGAACCTGGAGCTATTGAGTGATGCCTCATTAGAGTCAATTGATGTCACAGTGTATCGTCAGATGATTGGGTCCTTGATGTACTTGACGAACATGAGACCAGATATTTGCTTTGCGGTGAACACCTTGAGCCAGTTTCTGACATATCCTAGACATGTTCACCTGATTGTTGTAAAGCATATTTTGAGGTACCTAAAGGGTAAAATTGATTATGGGCTCAAGTATGATGCGAATCAAAAGTTTAACCTGGAGGGTTATGTTGATTCAGATTGGGTAGGGAATGCTACATATAGGAAGAGCACTTCGGGGTGCTGCTTGAGTATGGGATCAGGTGAGATCTCTTGGTTTAGTAGGAAGCAATCCTACGTAGCATTGAGTACAGCCGAAGCATAGTATGTCGCAGCTTGTTCGGATAGTTGTGAGGAAGTATGGATAAGGAAGCTATTGTCTGATTTATTTTATCTCCAGTTGGATGCTACCTATATCTATTATGACATCCAAAGTTGTGTGAAGTTGTCAGAGAACCTGGTTTTCCATGACAGATCGAAGCACGTCGAGATCAAATATCACTATATTAGGGATATGGTGTAGAGAGGGGCAATGAAGCTCTAGTATGTTGTGACAGATGAACATATTGCAGATGTGTTGACCAAACAACTAGCCAGAGTGAAGTTCGAGTACTTCAGAGAGAGGCTTGGTGTTGTTCAGATAGAAGATACTTCGAGGAAGAAGTGATGAGACACATTTGCAGGCGCCATTCCAAGCATGGTGGTGGAAGGATCCTTCCCATGGCTGTGGATGTAACCATTGTGTGATGAGCATAAGGACGATGCTCCAGTTACTTCTATGTATGATGATTAGGATGATCATGTGTGATGAGCATCAGGATGATGCTCTAGATGATAGGCATCAGGACGCTACTATGATGATGATCAGGATGATCATGTGTGATTTTCATGTCCCAAATTTGGAATTGGGTCACAATGGCCTAATAACATTGGCCCTATTCATTAGAGTTTGTCAAATTGATGCTAAAGGTCAAATAATTCCCAAGGAGGAAAATTACTAGTTTCCTAGGTTTGGGGTGGAATCTTTGGGATTTGGAATAATGGGGATAATAAATGATGTTTGAACATTATAATGGGATAAATATTTAATAAAGGAGATAAATAAATATATACAAGTGAAAATCAAAGTGGAATTTGATCGTGAAGACATGGAGGAAGTGGGACCCACATATGGCTAGATTTCCCCACTACACTTGGCATCATTCTCTCACCAATTCGAATTCAAGGTGAATGGTAACATACTTGGGGGAGTCCAAAAGGTATTATTCATGGCACGACTCATCCAAGGTCGAAATATAGAGGAAGAGTAACTCCCATGGAAGAGGAAGAGACAATTTGGAGCTAGTGAGACACTTGGGCTAGATTCCCTAGCTCTATGACAACAATTATGAAGATGCTATGACACCTATGACACAAATCAGACCTGAAGGCTGACATATGACATATATGACATTTCAAGCCTAAAAATAGACTCCAAGAGGGAGCTCAAGGGTGTTAGGGAAGCTAAGATGCTTCCACATGTGATTTGGTGGAAGTGGGAGACTAGGAATTGGTGTACAAGTGGCGTTCTTTGGAATCTCTTCCCAACTTGAGTTGACATGAGTCTCTTGGAAGGAATTCGACCCATGGAGGACATTATAACTTTATAAATTTCAATAATAAAGAATGAAACCAGCTTTTTATCATTTTTAGAATTTGCAATTGCATGTGTGAAGAGGGAGAGCTAGTGGATGACTAGTTTCTTGCCTTAGCTAATTTCGAGGGTGAAAGATTCACATCCAAGTTGGTAATTGGAAAGGCCATTTAGACCTTTCATTTGGAGATTTAATGTAGTCTTTATTTGTAGGTGTAATCTAGAGGTCAGCTCATGGTTTCTTCTATTGCATCTCACTCCTTCAACCATTTCCAGTTTTGATGGCATATTCTTGATCCCTGAGGGAGGGCATTTTTGTAGAGATATTTTACTCTTTGGGGGAGATTCTAATGCCCAATTTATTTTGTAATATGAATTAAATACTCTTTTATTTATCTCCAGAAATTCTTAGGTCGAAATTCCAAGTAGAAATGTATAAATCTCGATTTTAATGAAAGAGCAGTGCCATTTCCCCACTACCTTGTTGTGAATCAATGTAATGCTAATGATTTCGAATGAATGGATGATTATATGATATATTTGTGATCAATATACTTCCATGGATGTCTTATACAAGTTTAATGTAGTGTACTTGAGAATTTGAAGTACTTTTACTCAGTTTAATTGCATTAGGAGAAGAAATAGTGCCCTTTCCCCAAGGGTCGAATTGGTGAATTTTGTAGTTGAATGGGAGAGGGTTGGAACAGATATAATAATCAATTAATGGTGGACATGATACCTTAATAATATATTTAATACATTCCCTACCTCTATTCAGAAATTTGAGTGGGTTTGGATGCATTTGGGAAGCCATTTTCAGTACTTACCCTAGGGGGATTTGAACCCCAAATTACTAGTAAAATTGCATACTTGGTCCAGAATCTTAAGAGAGTTTGAAGAGGTCTTTTGGTGTCCATATTTAATCCCTGAACATCATATTCAAGTCCCAATATCATTCATACACCTTCCTTGAATATTTGAAGGCATTTGGAGTCAAATTTGAGACCTAGAGACCAATACTAGTCAAAGGGAAATCACTAGTAAAGTTACCTACATTGACCAGAATTGAAAGATTATTTGAAGAAGTATTTTAAAGGTCCAAAGGCATCCATAAAAAACATATTTATGTCCTAATATCATTTATATACCTTCTCAGAATATTTGGGATCATTTGGGGCAAATTTGGGACCTGGAGATCAAAACTAGTCAAAGGTCGAACAAGGGAAAAAAAGTGAAAAATTGTCATTTTAATAAAATTCCTAACAAGGGACATTACAGTGGTATCAGAGCATGGTCCTTGCACCTATGAGTTAATATCATACATTTAAGAATAAGTTGCGTCCATGACTTACTATTATGATGAATCCTATGAGTACAATTCTTATGAGGAATATGCAGATGCTTATGAACAATATGGGGCAGAATGTGAATGGTATGAGGAAGAGGTGCCATCATGCAACAGTTCTTACAATTTCAAAAGAAATGAAGATTATTCTTATGAATTTAAATATGATGAATATGAGTGTGTCACACCAACCAAGGATAATTCTATGAGTGAGTTCCAAAGATGGAGAGCAACATATAAAACCTTGCCCCAACAGTATAAAAAATATCAAGAATATCTTGCTTCGAGCAAAAATACACAAAATGCCATGTCTTTTGAGTACTATGCTGAACATGTTTTTGAAAATAGGCACAAAAATGAAGATGTGGAGTTAGTAAAGAAAGGTTTATGTCCTTCTTGTAAAGAACCTTGGAGTGAGTATCATATATGTGTGCATGAAATTATGTCCCACTTGAGGAGAGCTTTTGGGAATTTATCAAAAATAGATTCCAAAGCTATTGATCCTAAGGAAAACAAGGGGCAAAATGCATCACCTTGCTTGAAGGAGAAAAATGAAGAGACAACACATGAGCATGAAGAAGATTCTATTGAAAATATGGAAGATCATTTCGAGACACCTTCTATCTTAGACATGAACCAAAGAGCATCTACTGATGGAAGCTTAAACTATGAAGGAGTACCTAATGATGGGTGCTCACACCTCTGTGTTGGTTACATAGAGATCACTTTTGAAAGCGTTTATGCAAGCCCAAGTTCCATTAAGCATGATAATGAATACCTTGTAGCAATTGAAGAAGAACCAAGATCAACTTCCCCATCACCACTTGAGCTTCATGAAGTTGGTCAAAGAAAAAATGAAGAAGATGAGGAGGTTCATTTGCAAGAGCCTCATTTTCTTGAAGGGTCCTTAAATATGAATGAAAAGAAGATCCAAGATTCCCTTAGCATTCTCCATGACACTCAATCATTGGTGTCAAATTCTTGTTGGAGAGATACTTCATTGGAGGAAACATCCTTCCTTGAAGACATGGAGAAGATTCAAAGAGCAATGTGACACATCAAAGGTAATTTCATGTCTTTTCTTTTTGATAGAAACCATTTTTTTGAGCTTAATGAATTGTTACATGATGCATACTTGAAGAATAATGAGGATAATCATAAGCTCACACTTCAAAATGAGCAACTTCTTGAAAAGTTGTAAGATACTTTTTTTTCCTCCTATGTTTCAGATTGTCAAATGGTAGATTGTTTAGAGGATTCTCATGACATGGTGGATCATGAGAAATGTGGAAATTTGAATGTTCTTGGTGTGTTTGAAGATGAACTTGAAGAGATCCAAACACTTGATGTGGTGGAAGAGGAACTTGAATTGTCTCTTGATGAAGGTTGTGCAATTTTTAAAGAAGAGCATGATTCCTCTACATTGGAACCAATCTATGACAAAGGTTTCACACTTTTGAAGGAGCTGCATGATACTACCCTTATGGATCATTCCCATGATGACACTTCTACACTTTTTGATCATTTGGGTGAGTTAGTTCATTCTCCTACATCCTACAATTCCATGTTTTGCAGTATTAGTCTCAATGAAGTATGAGTGAAAGGGTTCTTTTTATGGTGTCACATGAGGAGTATGGAAATCCTAGATTTACCTTTTATGATGACATCGTTGGAGCACATTCTTATTCACATTTGCAGCAGCATCATTTGTCACTTTATGATGATGCACATCTACATGGATGCACCTATGATATGCATTTGATTCACTTGAAGACTTGTGGTTTTTCTTGCTCAACACTTGGTTCATTTGATGTCAAAGGAACTTCATCCAACACTAGGGTGAATAAATTTATGATTGAAGAAAATTTTTGTTGGAAGCCACATACTTTGATATATCTTTATTATTCTCACATTCATGGATGTATGGGTGAGACTTCTTTGAGTCCTTTGAAGTCTCCTTGTTTTTTCTGCTCATTATTTGGTTCAAATTTTAGTGGAGATTCTTTATTCACTTCTTGGATTAAAGAATACATGGCTGAATATTTTGATGCATATCACATCCTTTTGGAGAAGCATTATAGGACATGGGAACCTCACCTATGTCATTGGAGCAGATTTGATGGGTCACTTGAAGATTGTATGCACTTGGAAAATGGTGGTTTACTTGCATTGAGGTATAAGCACTTTCATGACTCTTTGATGAAGCATCTCCTTGATGTACATTTTCATTATGGTGTTATGACCTTTGATGATATATATTTTGTACTCATGATGTTTGGAAGAATGCATACAAGAAAATGGGATCCAAGAATCCTCTTATTTGATGGTATGGGCTGGAGAGCACTCTTAATTGTGGGGGTGCAATACAAGCAATGGGACCCTGGAATAATCTTTATCTCATTGGTTTCAATGTTTTTGGGGAAACAAGCAGTATGGGAGATGGATTCCCACTTAATAAAGTGATTTTTATCAGAGTAGTGCAGCAGCAAGCATGGTGTTTCCTCTCTAAAATCTTCATGGAAACTCAAAGACTCAAGGTTGGGCAACTCAATGGCAACTTCAAAGAATTATACACAAAGTAGGTTCTTCAACACCCATGTTTAATATTGCTTGAGGAAAAGCAATATTGGGAAGGAAGGATTTGTCATGTCCAAAATTTGGCATTGGGTCACAATGGCCTAATCACATTGGCCCTATTCATTAAAGTTTGTCAAATTGATGCTAAAGGTCAAATAATTGCCTAGGAGGAAAATTATTAGTTTCCTAGGTTTGGGGTGGAAGCTTTGGGATTTGGAATAATGGGGATAATAAATGATGTTTGAACATTAGAATGGAATAAATATTTAATAAAGGAGATAAATAAATATATACAAGTGGAAATCAAAGTGAAATTTGATCATGAAGACACATGGAGGAAGTGGGACCCACATATGGCTAGATTTTCCCACTACACTTGGCATCATTCTCTCACCAATTTGAATTCAAGGTGAATGGTAACATACTTGGGGGAGTGAAAATGGTATTCTTCATGGCATGACTCATCCAAGGATGAAATATAGAGGAAGAGCAACTCCCATGGAAGAGGAAGAGGCAATTTGGAGCTAGTGAGACACTTGGGCTACATTCCCTAGCTCTATGACAACAATGATGAAGATGCTATGACACCTATGACACAAATCAGACCTGAAGGCTGACATATGACATATATGACATTTCAAGCCTAAAAATAGACTCCAAGAGGGCGCTCAAGGGTGTTAGGGAAGCTAAGATGCTTCCACATGTGATTTGGTGGAAGTGGGAGACTAGGAATTGGTGTACAAGTGGCATTCTTTGGAATCTCCTCCCAACTTGAGTTGGCATGAGTCTCTTGGAAGGAATTCGACCCATGGAGGAAATTATAAATTTATAAATGTCAATAATAAAGAATGAAACTATATTTTTATCATTTGTATAATTTTCAATTGCATTTGTGAGGAGGGAGAGCTAGTGGATGACTAGTTTCTTGCCTTAGCCAATTTTGAGGGTGAAAGATTCTCATCCAAGTTGGTAATTGGAAAGGCCATTTAGACCTTTCATTTGGATCTTTAGTGGAGTATTTATTTGTAGGTGTAAGCTACAGGGAAGCTCATGGTTTCTTCTATTGCAGCTCACTCCTTCAATCATTTCCAGTTTTGATGGCATATTCTTGATCCTTAAGGGAGGGCGTTTTTGGTGAGCTATTGTACTCTTTGGGGGAGATTCTATTGCCCCATTTATTTTGTAATATGAATTAAATACTCTGTTATTCATCTCCAGAAAGTTTCAATTCAAAATTACAAGTAGAAATGTATAAATCTCAATTTTAATGAAAGAACAGTGCCATTTCCCCACTACCTTGTTGTGAATCAATGTAATGCTGATGATTTCGAATGAATGGATAATTCTATGATATATTTGTGATAAATATACTTCCATGGATGTATTATACAAGTTTCATGTAATGTAGTTGAGAATTTGAAGTATTTTTACTCAGTTTAATTGCATTGGGAGAAGAAATAGTGCCCTTTCCCCAAGGGTCGAATTGGTGATTTTTGCAGTTGAGTGGGAGAGGGTTGGAACAGATATAATAATGAATTAATGGTGAACATGAGACCTTAATAAAATCATTAATACATTCCCTACATATTTTCATAAATTTGAGTGGGTTTGGAGGAATTTGGGAAGCCATTTTCAGTACTTACCCTAGGGGGATTTGAACCCCAAATTACTAGTAAAAGTGCATACTTGGTCCAGAATATTAAGAGAGTTTGCAGAGATATGTTGATGGCCATATTTTATCCCCAAACATCATATTCAAGTCATAATACCATTCATACAACTTCCTTGAATATTTAAAGGCATTTGGAGTCAATTTGAGACCTAGAGACCAATACTAGTCAAAGGGAAATCACTAGTAAAGTTACCTACATTGACCAATATTTAAAGAGGATTTGAAGAAGTATTTTAAAGGTCCAAAGGAATCCCTGAAATAGATATTTATGTTATAATATCATTCATATACCTTCTCATAATATTTGGGATCATTTGGGGCAAATTTGGGGCCTAGGGATCAAAACTAGTCAAAGGTCGAACTAGGGAAAAAAAGTGGAAAATTGTCATTTTAATAAAATTCCTAACAAGCGACATTACAGTGATGAGCATCAGGATGATGCTCTAGATGATATGCATCAGGATGATGCTGTGTACATTATGAGGGTAATCATGTGATGATGATGTGTATCAAGAAGATGTACTATATGATGATGATCAATATGATCATGAGTATCAGGATGATACTCCGTGGCCGTGGACAGATTGTGCAGGTAGCATAGAAAAGATCCTGGGAGATCCAATAGTTTGAGATCGGATACTCTTTCTAGGTTTTTCTATAGGTTGGTCGTGGAGAGATTGTGCAGGTAGCATAGAAAATATCCTAGGAGATTCGATCGTTTGAGCTCAGATACTCTTTCGAGGTTTTGCTACACGTAGCATAGAAAAGATCTTGGGAGATCCGATAGTTTGAGCTTGGATGATCTTTCGAGGTTTTGCTACAGGATGCATGTAATCAGTCCTGGAGGTCCGATAGGTTGAGCTATGTGCTCGTAAAAGTTCTGGGATGCTCTTTAGAGATCTTGCAGGTTGCAAGACACTCTTTTAAGGTTTTTCCTGACCACATCTAAAACATCCTGGTAGATCCGATAGTTTGAGCTCGAATTCTCTTTCGAGGTTTGGTGGTGGTCACATGTAAAATATCCTAGGAGATCTGATGTGTTGAGTTGTGTGCTCGTAAAATTCCTAGGATGCTCTTTCGAGGTTTTGTTGATGCACATTCCACGGGATGGCCAGAGATGTTAAACACCTACAGGAGGCTAGGCCTACAACTAGCATGAAAAAGGGTTGGCTCTGTAGAACTTCCTATGACGAGAAGAATTGAGAGATAGCCCAATGATCGAGATGACGAGTATAGCAACAGTGATGATGATGTTTCGTGATCCAGTGACGATGATCCAACTCCAGAATTGAAGACTTGTGTTGATATGTATTGATGACCTGTGTTAAGAGAATACACTTGTACTCTATTATATTCTTGATGGAGATGTATTATTCATCCAATCATAAGTGTCATCATTTGTATTTGATGGGTTATTAGACCACCTTGGTGGGGTTGTCCATGTATGATTCATGTTGGTTAAAGGGTTATTAAACCACCCTAGTGGGGTTGGCCCAATCAACATTATGTTAAGTGGTTAAGTTGGGGCTGACCTAGTTAGAGTTAAAAGTCAAGTGAACTGAAGTATAAATAGCGAGTGTGTCTCTCTCATTTCATTCATTCACTCACTCATCCAACTCGCATAGTTGAGAGAGAGGAGTGCGCACAAGTGGAGGAGGAGTAGCTACTGGAGTCATCTATCTTTTGGGGATTGATGATGGTGATCTTTGTATTGGGGCTTATTCTATCTCTGAGGAAGTTGTGGGGTTTTTCACCTTCTTGGTTTTCCCCGAGGAAACTCTATGTCTCTTGTGTTTATGATTGTTATGCTATGCATGTTATTCTCTTAGTAGGATCCTAGATAATGTTTGTATGAAATTATCAAAAAATCAACAAGCTTGGCCTATCCTAACCTAACCTAGCCCAACCCATCCTACATTAGCCTAACTGAGCCTACCTTATCTTAACCATATCCTACCTTATCCTAAACTTCCCTAGCCTACCTTAACCTAACATAACCTAGTCTAACCTAACCCAACATAACATAGCCTAAACTAAACTAATATAGCTTATTCTAGCCTAGTTTAACCTACCATATCCTAACCTAACCTAGCTTAGCCCATCCTACATTACCCTAATTAAGCCTACACTAGCTTAACCATAGTCTATCCTAACCTAAAATTCTCTAGTCTAGCCTATCCTATCCTACCCTAACCTAGATTAGCCTTACCTAGCCTACCTTAGCCAAGTCTACCTTGGCCTACCTTACCCTCACCCAGCGTATCCTACCCTTCCTTCCATCCTTTCTACCGTAAGCTAATCCTACCCTCATCTTTCTACCCTAGACTACCCTACCTTATCCTATCTTATCTTAAACTAGCATAATAGCCTACCTTAGCATATTGTATCCCAAGTTATCATAGCTTAAACTAGACTACCCTAATTTATCCTATTGTATCCTATACTATTTTAGGCTAACCTATCCCAACCTATTCTAGTGTAGCCTACCTTAGCTTAGCCTAGCTGACCTTATCTCATCCTAGCCTGGATTAGGCTACCCTAGTCTACATTAGCCTAGCCTAGCTTAAATTATCCTATTATATCGTATACTATAATATACCATCCTAGCCTAATCTACCCCAACTTTTACTATGACCTAACCTACTCGACCCAACCCTAGCTTACCATGGATTACCCTACCCTACCCTAACCTAACCTAACATAGAATACCCTAACATACATTATCCTAAAGTTCCTACCCTACCTACCTAGCCATATCTAGTCCTACCCTATCCTACCGTACCTACCTAGCCATACCTATCCATATCAAACACAAGCAAAAACAAACAAATATATATTATAGATGTACACCCCACATTCAAAACAAGAGCCACATGGTGGCAATGTACCTGTGGCATTGCCAATAAGTTATTTGGAAATTTAGAACTATTGATATAACTTAAAGTATTATCTGGGTTGGTGCAAGGTAATGATACCCACTTATGACGCGTTAGTTGCAATGGCAAGCTGGAAAAACAAAACTCTGATCATTAAAATGAAGTATTAGGGGTACCCTAAAACTTTCTAGAATTAGGTGTAAAAATATGAAATGTAGACAATCAGATCACCTTCCGGAATATATAACTTTTATTTATGGAAAAGTGGTATAACCACCCCAAAATGTCGTTATTTTAAGACTGGTATGTTATTTTTTAACAAAAACATAATGCATATGTTCGTGTTGGTCCATCAGTTTGTTATGTAAATTGTCAAATTATGTGGAAACAAATATGTAGAGGCATAGGAACCAGACGAATCTTGTGTAAGTATATTTTTCCAAAATTTTAAAAGTTAATTGTATTTTTTTTTTAATTAAAAAATTCAATGATGCCCTAAAATGAAATGGTCGAGTGTTGGTCCACCCTATTGTTGATGTATTTGTAACTTCAGAAGATATTCTTCTATGTATTACACTTGTACTTTATTATATTCATGATGGATATGTATTATTCCTCCAATTAGAAGTGTCATCATTTGTATTTGTAAGTGTTGCAAGTGTTGCAACTTATATTTGATGGGTTATTAGACCACCAGTGTGGGGTTGGTCCTGTATGAGTCATGTGGTTGGGTTATTAGGATTCCTTAGGAATTCAGTCCTGTTAGAGTTAAGGGCAGGTTAAGTTGTGTATAAATAGAGACTGTGTGTCACTCATTCTATTCATTCACTCACTCATCCAACTCACATAGTCGAGAGAGACGAGTGCACGCAAGGGGAGGAGGAGTAGCTATTGGAGTCATCTATCTTTTGGGGATTGATCATTGTGATATTTGTATTGGGGCTTATTCTATCTCCGAGGAAGTTGTGGGGTTTTTCACCTTCCTAGTTTTCCCCAAGGAAACTTTGTGTCTCTTGTGTTTATGATTGCTATGTTGTTCTTGTTATTCTCTTAGTAGGATCCTAGATAAGGTTTGATTGCAATTATTGAAAAATTAACATGGTATCATAGTCGTGCTAAGAAGAAGACACTGTGCAGCTGCGGAATCTAGGGATTCTTAATCTTTGGGTTTCTCTCCTCAGATCATCAAATGCAGGAGGCTAGGATGACTCTCCTTGCAAGGGTGCATATTTATATGGAGACATAATTCAATTCTGACCACTTTCAGTTTTTGGCCTGTCACTGCTGTAGGAAATTAGGGTTTTGGAGAAAGTTGGAATTTTTGGAATCCGAGACCATGGCTGGATGACCCTCAAGAAAATCAAAGTTTAGAGACCAAGATGAAACTTTTTGGTTGGGAAAAACCTCGGGCATCATCAAACCCTAGTTTGGGATTTTGATCGGAAAGGTGGAAAATTAGGGTTTCTGTAAAAGTTGAAATTTTTGGAATTTGTGACCATGGCTGGATGCTCCTCAGAAAAATCAAAGCTTAGAGCACAAGATCAAACTTTTTGGTTGGGCAGAACCCCGGGCATTATCAAACCCTAGTTCAGGATATTGACGAGAAGATCTAAAAGTTTCAAAGGCAATTTTGAGGGGTCAAATTTTGCGGATTTCAAAATTGAAGTATACCAACTTGATCATGTTAGCAAGGCACATATTTCCATCCATTAAAAATTTTAGAACTCTAATTTTGAATTTGTAGGGTTTCTCTGACAAACCCTAATCCAACTCCAGATCTAGTTTTCAACAAATCAAGTGTTAAGACCTAAATCTTTTATTTCCATTTGAGTTGCTCATTAAGATGTCTCACCACACCAAGCTTGAGGATAAGCTTGAAAGAGATGACAACTTTCGAGCATGGAAGTATAGGATTGGTTTATTCCTAGAAGAGAATGATTTGGACACCTACATAAAAGAAGAGGTTCCAGTTCCAGAGGGAGATGAGGCTAAGGCCTTAAACAAGAAGAACTTGGTCAAGGCCAAAAGAATCATTGCTGATTCTATAAAAGACCATCTCATACCCCATGTGTCTTTTCTAAAAACACCTAAGGAGATGTTTGACTCCTTCACCAAGTTGTTTGAAGGAAAGAATATAAATCGGAAGAGGACTCTGCGGAATCAATTGAGAGGGGTTAAGTTCCAGAATGGAGAGACCATCCAATCCTACTTTACTAAGGTCTCTCAAATCAAAGAACAACTTGAAGTTTTGGATGAAGTAGTGGAGAATCGAGAAATTCTCATGACCACATTAAATGGCCTACCTAGGTCATGGGATTCCTTCATCCAAGGTATTTGTGCAAGAAATAAGTTGATCTCCTTCGGTGGACTATGGGAGGAATGCTCACAAGAAGAAGCTATGCTTGTGGCCTGAGAAGAGAAGATGGGAAGTGAATACCAAGATCTCACAACACACACCAAGAAAGGTAAGTTCAAGAGGGAGAAGTCTCATCAAAAGAAATCTCCTCACTTCTATCAAAAGAAGAAAGATCTCTCTCGAGTTAGATGCTTATCTTGTAATGAAAAGGGACACTTTGCCACGGGGGATTCAATAGCAAGGAAATATCATATCACGTCCCTTCATATTGGGTGTTTGAATACTCCTAAAAACCTCAAAAATACATTTCCCTATATTAGGGGGTCGAGGGGGCTTTTTAATTTTACATAGCAATATGAATATTGGGGGTTATTTTATTTGGTTGGGTTGAGTAATAACCTCCAAATCATGCGATGGATTTGTACCTTCAAATCGTGGGATGTGTTCATACCTCCAAATCATTAGCTCAAGTCATACCCACCTAAAACTTAAGGACCCTCCATTTTTATTTGATATTTCCTATGATCCTAAGTTTTGAATAAATCCGATAATAATGTACCAATAATAATCTTGATGGAAGTCTCCTATTTAATAGATTATTTAGGATTGGTTTGAATTGATTTTATATTGTTTTTCATCTTTAAGTTTCAGCCCCTTATTGGGAAATTTTCTCTTGGTTTGTTACATCTTACTAATTTCTATACCATCAACTTCTTTTAAATAACTTTAGTTGCATATCTCGGATTTCACTTACAATCTTGTTGGCATGCCTTGGAAATTGTTCTTTAGAATTGAGTTGAAAATCTATCATTGTGTTTTCAAAAATATTTTCTCATATTTTGAATGCCATCAATGGCTCATCGATCAATTTTAAAAGATCTCTTTTTATATTTTTTAAATTACATTGATGGCGCTTTCCATTTGGGTCTCAACATTAAACCCTCCTTTTTTATAATTATCTAAATATTATTTTAAATTAAGAGATGTACATCTAATCGGGAGTTCTAGAGTTGAACAATTGTATTGTATTTTTTGTAATAATTATAGTAAAGGATCTAACTCTTCATTTTTTAGGTTGGGGTTTACTATGGGTATTGAGATTCAATAATACCTTACTCCACAAAAACCAAGAAAAGTGAGATCAATCTTTTTTGGCTCACTAGAACCAAGAAAATTTAGATCAATCTTTCTTGATTAATTATTACTTTCAACTTTTTGTATTCTTCTTTAACATTTTCACATTGCCAGTTAGGAATAGTTTTTAGAGCGAGTTATATTTGGCACATTCATAATTGCAATCTCACTTCCTACATTCAAGGCATCCGTTTTAATATTGTATTGGAACTGACATGAACATAGGTGAAGATAAAAATCCCTATTTACATACCCTATGTGTTATCGTTACCATGAAATGGTATCATATAAGTTTCACCATATGTGTATCTTTATAACTATTGCATGATTGGAAATTAACAATGGATATTTTTTCTTCTCCTATAAAGATAAAAGAAACTAGATATAACACAAGAAAAGGTTACTAAATGTTGTTAATTCCCTTGATTGCAAGAATAAATGTAGAGGAAGTGGAGGCAATTCATTGCATCTTGTGAATGATCCAAATTGAGGTTATGCACATGATCATATGGTGTTATTGGAAAATAAGAGGAATTTTTCTATGTTCATTTGGGTTCAAACATCAATGATGTTTTTTTATAGGAAGGTAGGGAAGTCCATCCACAAAAGGGTTTGAATTTTGAATTTTTATGGAGTTCAATTTATTAAGCTTATAGAAAACATAAGCTCTCTATGTCTATACTTGTATTTACATGATATAAAATTGGTAGATTGGCGGGATGTGATGTGAAATGTCTGCAATTATTGTATTTTATAAGCATTGCACTGACTATTGGAATATCTGTCTTTTACATTCTTTGTTACATTGATCTCTTGACTAGGTTTCTTTTTACGCATTTTTCCTTACCCATTACAATTTAGTTGGGTCTTCCACTATCCAACTCTACAAAATGATTAGTCACCCCTCCAATCCAGGTGAAATCATTATTAGCATTATACTAGTATTTTATTTAGCATCATGTTTTCTTATTCTAAGATGTGTTAGGGCTCCTGTTTGTTGCAAATTGATAGTATGATATAAAGGGGGTATTAAAAAAGGGTTAATAAAATTGGATACTTATAATATCTGTTGAGACTAGGGGTTTTATTAATTGGAAAGGTATATTGGGATGGGGGTTCAACAATACAATTTGACGAGGCATTTTCCAATATTTAATGAAACTAGGGATATTCTTTAATATACTATGAACGATCGTGCTATGTAACAAGTTCACTAAGTGAACCCCTAGTGCACTTTGCCTCAGAGTATCCCAATAATAATCAAGACCTTAACAACAACAATAAGATATATCATGCTCATGCTGCTGAGGATGATGAACCTCCCAGGGAGAAGACTAAGGTAGAAAGTGAAGACTCTTCAAGTGACGGTGAATATGTTCTAATCTCTACTCTCATAGGTATTGTTACACATGGGTGTAATGATTGGCTTATTGATAGTGGGGCTTCTAAACATATGATGGGATTCAAAAAAACTCTTATGGATCTATATGAACATGAGTCACCTCATAAGTGAAACTTGGGGATGACTATCAATACCCTATAAAAGGAAGTGGTGAAGCCTCCTACAAGTTAGACTCTAGGAAGTCTTTAAAGATGCAAGATGTTCTATATGTACCTGGAATCAAGAAGAATCTTCTCTCCATATCATCTTTGGATGCAAAGGGGATGAGAGTTGCATTTGTGGATGGCCAAGTAATCATGTGGCCAAAAGGTAAGACCATAGAGGATGTAGTAGTGATTGGAGAGCAAGAGGGAGGATTTTACAAATTGAAGGGACAACCTGAACAGGCTATGGCACATGAATCCATGGAACCAAGTGAACTTTGGCATAGAAGGCTTGCTCATGTACACTATAGAGCACTACCAATTGCCAACAAAGCAGTAGAAGGTCTTCCTTAAATCTAGTCAAAGCATGAAGGTGTTTGCAAAGGATGTACAAAAGAAAAGAACATAAAGAAGGCATTTCCAAGCAGTGAAAGAAAATCAAAAGGAATCTTGGAGATTTTCCACTCCAATGTATGCGGACCAATGTCATGCAATTATCTGAGTGGAAAACCAAACTGATAAGAAGATCAAGACCTTTATATCTGACAATGGCGGAGAATTCACTTCAGGGGACTTCAAGAAGTTATGTAGTGATTCATGGATTAAGAGGGAGTTGACCACTCCTTACAATCCACATCAAAATGGAGTTGTAGAAAGGAATAATAGAACTATCATGGAAGCAACATGGGCAATGCTTCATGACCAAGATTTTCCTATGCATCTTTGGACAGAAGCAGCAAGGATAGTTGTATATGTACAAAACATATAATCCAGGAAGCAAAGATCAAGAGGGAGTCCACCCAACAAACAAACAAAGATAAGTATTTGAATTGTCAATTATTATATATTTTATTACTTAAATAATGTTGTTCAATGACATATATACTTATGTTCATAGACTTAGGTTGTGTATTATGCATATTAGAATAATTGTATTAATGAACAATATACTACTAATATGCATGTGATGAGTAAGTGGCCTATGGCACTGTACAACATTCCATTGCTACTTATCTAGAATGAAACATCTTTGCTGACATGTTGGGAGTAGTGCACACTCTTAACAATGTTCTGGTAGAGATGGAAGGCATCTAGAAAGTTACTATATGAATATGGGATATGGATAAATGTTGTATTGAAGCATTGGCTAAGATAATTGCATGACTGTATGACATATATTCTTATGTGTAATATTTTGTTCTGAAAACTATGAGAAGTTTCTAATCATGCAATTGAATTTGACTTGTAGGAAATATCCTGTAAAATCACCTACAAAAGAAGGACAACAACATTTGTTCCAACAACGAAGTTCAAGAAAACTATCTATTGAAGATATTGAAGAATCTGAAGTTCCTAGGATCCGAGATGCAGTAATAGAAGGATGCCATGATCGAGGAGTACCGGTCGATCATGAATAATGATGTATGTGGTCCCAAGACCAAACGAAAAGTTTGTTGTGACTTCGAAGTGGATCTATAAGATCAAGCATGATGTAGATGGCCGCATAGAGAAATATAAGGCAAGGTTTGTGACTTATGGCTTCCCTTAGAAAGAGGGGATAGATTATGAAGAAACTTTTGCACCTGTAGCGAGATACACTTCCATCAGAATAGTACTTTCTCTGGCTGCACTGATGAATTGGAAGATACACCAGATGGATGTCAAGACAACTTTCTTGAATGGTGTAGTCAAAGAGGAAGTGTATGTGGAGCAGCCACACAGTTTTCAAACACATGAGAGGGAGTCATATGTGTGTAAATTGAAGAAAGCCTTGTATGGATTAAAGCAAGCACCTAAGACATGGTACGGAAGGATAGACAGCTTCCTGTCGAGTTTGGGCTTTACCAAGAGTAAAGCAAATTCCAACCTTTACTACGAGGTTGAGAAGGGAAATCCAGTGATACTTCTATTATATGTGGATGACATGTTTGTGACAGGTAAGGATAGATTGATTGCCGACATGAAGGGGAAGCTTGCTGCCAAGTTTGAGATGAAGGACTTGGGCATGATGCATTACTTTCTAGGTATGGAGGTGTGGCAGAGTGTAGATGGAATCTTCCTTGGACAAGGGAAGTATGAAGTAGATATCCTAAAGCGGTTTGGGATGATGGACTACAAGGCCATGGCCACACCTATGGCATCAAACCTAAAGTTATTGAGTGATGCTTCATCAGATTCGATTGATGTCACGGTGTATCATCAGATGATTGCGTCCTTGATGTAGTTGAGGAACACTAGACCAGATATTTTCTTTGTGGTGAACAACTTGAGCCAGTTCTGACAGATCGTACATATGTTCACCTGATTGCTGTCAAGCATATTCTTAGGTACCTGAAGGGTAGAATTGATTATGGGTAGGCAATGTTGTAGCTAGGAAGAGCACTTCAGGGTGCTGCTTGAGTATGGGATCAGGTGAGATCTCTTGGTTTAGCAGGAAGCAATCCTGTGTATAACTGAGTACAACCGAAGCAAAGTATGTCGCAACTTGTCCTGCCAATTATGAGGCAGTATGAAGCTCCTCTCTGATTTATTTGATCTCTAGTTGGATGCTACCTATATCTTCTGTGACAACCAGAGTTGTGTGAAGTTGTCTGAGAACTCGGTGTTCCATGAAAGGTCGAAGCACATCAAGATCAAATATCACTATATCAGGGATATGGTGCAGAGAGGAGTAGTGAAGCTCCAGTATGTTGCGACAGATGAGCAGATTTCAGATGTGTTGACCAAACCACTAGCCAGAGTGAAGTTCAAGTACTTCAGAGAGAGGCTTGGTGTTCTTCAGATAGAATATACTTCGAGGAAGAAGTGATGGGACACATTTGCAGGAGCCATTCCAAGCATGCTGGTAGGAGGATCCTTCCCATGGATGTGGATGTAAACATTGTCTGATGAGCATCGGGACGATGCTTTGGTTACTGCTATGTATGATGATCAGGATGATGCTCTAGATGATAGGCATCAGGATGATGCTATGATGATGATCAGGATTATCATGTGTGATGAGTATCAAGATGATGCTCCAAATGATATGCAACATGATGACATTGTGTACATGATCAGGGTTATCATGTGATGATGATGTGCATCAGTATGATGTACTATATGATGATGATCAATATGATCATGAGTATTAGGATGATACTCTATGGCCGTGGATAGATTGTTCAGGTAGCATAGAAAATATCCTGGGATATCCAATAGTTTGAGCTCGGATACTCTTTCGAGGTTTTTCTATAGGTTGGTCGTGGACAGATTGTGCAAGTAGCATAGAAAAGATCCTGGGAGATCTGATAGTTTGAGCTCGGATACTCTTTCGAGGTTTTACTACAGGAAGCATAGAAAAGATCCTGGGAGATCTGATAGTTTGAGCTCAAACACTCTTTCGAGGTTTTTCTATAGGTAGCATAGAAGAGATCCTGGGAGATCTGATAGTTTGAGCTCGGATACTCTTTCGAGGTTTTGTTACAAGAGGCATGTAATCAGTCCTGGAGATCCGATAGGTTGAGCTATGTGCTCATAAAAGTCCTAGGATTCTCTTTAGAGATCTCGCAGGTTGCAAGACACTCTTTTAAGGTTTTTCCTGACCACATAGAAAAGATCTTGGGAGATCCAATAGTTTGAGCTCTTATGCTCTTTCGAGGTTTTGTGGTGGTCAGATGTAAAAGATCATGGGAGATCTTATGAGTTGAGTTGTGTGCTCATAAAAGTCCTGGGATGTTCTTTCGAGGTTTTGTTGATGCACATTCCATAGGATGGCTAGAGATGTTGAAGACCTACAGGAGGCTAGGCCTACAACCACCATGAAAAATGGTTGGCTCTATAGAACTTCCTATGATTAGAAGAAATGAGAGATAGCATTAGTGATCGAGATGACGAGTACAACACTAGAGACGATGATGCTTCGTGATCCAGTGACGATGATCCTTCTCCAGAAATGAACACTTTTGGCGATATGTATTGATGACCTGTGTCTAGATAATACCTTCCTAGTTAAGAGGGAGTGTTGATATATTTATAACTTTGGAAGATATTATTCTATGTATTACACTTATACTTTATTATATTCATGATGGAGATGTATTATTCCTCCAATCAAAACTGTCGTCCTTTCTACTTTTAAGTGTTGCAAGTGTCGCAAATTATATTTGATGGGTTATTAGATCACCAGTGTGGGGTCGGCCCTGAATGAGTCATGTGGTTGGGTTATTAGGCTTCCTTAGGAAGTTGTCCCTATTAGAGATAAAGGAGGGTTAAGTTATGTATAAATAGAGAGTGAGTGTCTCTCATTCTATTCATTCACTCACTCATCCAACTCGCATAGTTGAGAGAGAGGGGTGTGGACAAGTGGAGGAGGAGTAGCTGCTGGAGTCATCTATCTTTTGGGGATTGATCATTGTGACCTTTGTATTGGGGCTTATTCTATCTTTGAGGAAGTTGCGGGGTTTTTCACCTTCTTGGTTTTCTCCAAGGAAACAATGTGTCTCTTGTGTTTATGATTGCTATGTTGTGCTTGTTATTTTCTTAATAGGATCCTAGATAATGTTTGAATGCAATTATCAAAAAATTAACACCTATCATGGTCTTAACATAATCAATCAACGTTTTTTTAGCTTGTAGGTATTCTTGTACTCTTGTGCGGTTTCTTTTCCGTTTTCGAAATAGGTAAAGCACTCAAAAGTTATAGCCAAAATAAACGACCTATGTCTTATACAAATTTGACATGAGTGCAATTAAAAATGAATTAAAAATAGAAAAAAAATAACATATTTATTCAAGAAATATATAGTTAGACTCTGCAAACGTGTGTACAGTTTCATCAGTAGTGCACAAGTGGAGTAGATGTAGAACAAAGGGTGAATAGCATGAAGTTAAAAAAATTGGTGTGTTCTACTATAACTCAGTCTGAGCCTCAAGTTTTGGCAATCTAAACCTAGTACCAAACCTACAATGGCACCCAAAAAAAATGAATTTAAACATACATACGAGCAAATGTGCGCACGCATACTAGCACGCACGTGTACTAGCGTGCACGTCTGCTTGCGCACACGTGTACTAGCACGCACACATTCTTTGACACCCTCATTTTTTTTCTTCTTATACCTAAAGCCCCCCTCCCTCTCTATAACCCCACCCCACCTCTCTCTTCCTATCCACCCAATTTCCCCTCTCTCTTCCACTCTGCCTAATATCTCCTCCCTCCCTCACCCCCTCTCTCCTTAACCACAAGGGTTAGGATATTTAGTCATCTATTTCCATGAATAAAACCTAAATCCATGACATAGGATTTCTTGAGGTTGGCCTTGATTCCAAGTATGAATATGGGTGTGGCCATTCTAATGTCTTGGATTCTAGGTAAGGGTGTTTGGGCCCTATACATGGTTGAGGGATGGAACCTTGGATTTAATCCCTAAAATAAGAATGTCATTATCTATTGGCATCCATTTTTCTGACCATTTTGATCAGTAAACATGCTCTGATTGGCGTTATTTTCACTATTTTGATATGATAAGTCATTCTCTTTGCCAATCAGACCATCAAAAAGACCCAGGTATGCATTTATTTGAATATCATACGAATTGTGAATAATTATCATCATTTTTATGGTTTATTGACAATCATCTCATATTTCTAGACATGCTTGGCATTTAGTTTTTGTTCTACAGGTTGTGGTCATCATTTGGACCTTCATTCAGCCACGCGTTCACGCCGAAGGTGCCCTACAGCATCCGAACCATCTTTCAACCCTCCATTCGTACCCGTGGAATCGTTGGTTGAGATATTTTAGGGAATAAATATGAAAACGATGATGTGGGTTCTGTTAAGGACATCTCACTCATGGTTGGTGAGCCTTTATTCCATAAGATCCGTCCTCTCGTTCGCTTAGCTTGCCAGCACATTCTCTGCCCACGTCGGCATTCTAGAAGTTCCTTGTCCTCCCACTCCCAGCTTTACAACACATCCTCTTCCCATGATTAAAGGGAACTAATGCCTAGTTGTTCGCGTCAAGGAGAATCAATGTTGTGGACTTAGGTAGATAGCCTGTGCGCTGTTGTGAACCACCCCGCAGCCATTTCTTTAGTCATTAAACCTCCTATTTTTAGAGAGGTCGACTGCGTTGACCTTCTCTCTTATTGTAAACTTATATAAAGATGTTTCCTCTGAAGAAACGATGCATACATATACAGAGCAATTGTAATACATAGGCGAAAGTAGTAATTTTTATATATATGCTATGTGATTTTTATCAGTCAATGGAAGTTCCAGTTTCTTAGCTGTTGATGTCCTATTGTTGGTGAAGAATTTGAGTTGAGCTTCAATCTCTGATTGCTGAGAAGGGAACCTCAACAACTAGAGGTTTTATTGTATATATTCTGCATTTCTTTTCTGCAAGTTAATAGTTTTCATTTCCAATATTTAACTTATTTCCTGTAGATGATGTTGTTTTATTTCCTGTACATGTCAGTTCTTTATTTCCTATAGTTATATCTTGTTGCTAGTTTAATTCGTTAGTTTAATATATATTCCTAGAAGTTAATGATTGGTCATGCATAAGTCATCTTAGTTTTCTTTCAATCTTGTCATTTGCAATTAGATAAAGTCAACTAGTTAATGTTTTAGTAGTTCAAGTCTAGTAATTCATAGCTAGAATTAGTTCTGCTAGTTTTTCCTGTAGCTGTAGGTTAGTTTTATTTACATCTTAGCCTTGCTTATTATGCCATAGAAATAGTTTGTTTTCCCTAGATAATCATTAGTATAGGTTGCATCTTTCCATTACAACTTTAAACAGTCCATTTACTGTTTTTCTTACACTATAGGTTCATATGCACCAACCAGATGGCGTTAAGATCATTGAGTTTGCTTCTTTCCTTAGTTTGAATCATTTTCTTCCATCCGGAAAGTCATTCAGACCGACATCCGAATCATCACACGGACTTTAATATTTTCTACATTGTTTTTATGCTTGTTTAGAATCCAGTTTCTTAGGTTTTCTGTAATATTTCTTGCATTTAACTAGCATTCTTAGATGTAATTAAGGTCTTGTTCCACACCACGTAGAGTTTTAATTAAGTTTCATCATCATTCTTAATTTCCATTTCATTTTCCTTAACTTTGTTTTAGTTGATTTACAGATTATGTTTCTTTCATACCTGATTCATTAATAATTTGTTGTTCTAGAATTCATCAATTCCATTCTTGGTTTAGTTCTTTCATGTTTCGTAAAACTGATTGCAGATTAGACTTAGTAATTTCATTCTCCAAAATACATTAGTTTTGATAGTTTATTAGTTCAAGTATAGGATTAGTTTTCCCATTTATATAGCTAATGAATATGTTCATAGAATAGGATTTGGTTCAGAGATAAAATATCTTTGTCGAGTTTTCTACTTGCTTCTACATAAAATATATTTATCAAGTTTTCTACTTGCTTCTCAATCAAATTTAGTTTCAAGTAAATATCTTTATTAAGTTTTCTACTTGCTTCTAGATTTCATTAGTCCCATGTCATTCGCTTATGGATAGAAAATAGATTACAATGTTTAAAGTTAGTTGTAATTGGACACCCTTTAGTTTGCATTTATTTGGAGAAGTTAAACTACATTTGTTTCCATTTTGTTTCCTTGTTACATTTGAATGTCACTTTGATACCTTCTCTCTTGTTCCTATTACATTTGATACATTTCCTCAGAATCCTCAAGGAGAATGGAATTAGGTAGTTTAGTTTGATCTTGAGTTGAATGTATGAATAGCCTTTGAATTCATTAAGTAGTTTGTAGTTTTGCTTTAAGATTATAGAGTTTCTTGTTTCCATAGTTAATTGTTAATTGAAGCACTTCATACATAGGTTTCTAACTCATTTACAATTGTTTCTAATTCCTAGATTAGATTTTGAATTATTAATAAGTAGTTTTCAGTTTCATCAAAGTAGTTTTGTTTTTTATTAAAGTCTTGCTTCTTAGAATAATATTTGTTGTTTTTGTCTTTTCAGTTATTGTCCATAGAGTTGATTAGTATAAATGGATACTATTCTAATCTATTGGTTTAGTTAGGTTTAATTAGTTCAATAGTTGTATTCTAGAAGTTTGACTCAGTTTTTTCATTGTGAAAGATATTTCAAACTTTTCTTTATTAAACATTTCTAAGGTTTGTCGAGCCGAAACCTTAGGTACCATTCTACCTTAGCATATACTGTGCCACAACTCTAAGATTACCAACCCTGGTTGATAATTAAATATTTTAGTGATTCCTTAAAATAGTAAATACACCTCAACATTTTGGCATCATTGCCAGGGAGTTGTAGATAGGTAGAATTTAGTTATAGATAGTTAAGATTTTCTCTTAAAACTTAGTGATAGATTTGAATTCTCCGATTTGAAATTTAGAAATATGCTGGTGGCGGGTGAGCGATAAGACAAGAGGTAAGAACCTGTGCATCTGTTATAATGAGCATCCCCAAAACCCAGCAATAGTAGTGATGCAGTTAGAATTTATTTCAGTTATAGTTTTGTTTTCATGAATAGGTCTAGAGACTCAAAAGGTAGATTTATTAAAACTAGCCTTCCTACTAAAATCCCTACTAATATTCCTAATAACCTATATGGGGGGCCGAGCCACCCCGAATACTAACTCAGCAGAAAGGTATCAGAAGAAACCTAAAGGAGATAGTCCTACTTGGAAAGCAAAGGAAATCCTTTCTGGAAATCAATTAGGGGAAACCATAGGGACATTAGAAAAGTCTGTTTATAAAGAAATTCCACTAGAAGAACCTCAAGCTCATATTGAGACTAAACTTAGAAAAGAGGAAGTTCAAAAGGATAAAACATCAGAACCTCTCAACCCTCCATTAGTTCAAAAACCCAAAGACACTACCTTTCAAATAGTAGGTGGTCTAAACTTACTAGACTTTATTGATCCTACACAATTTGATACTCTTTTTGAAAATTCCTTGAACATGGTTATTTCACATATTGAAACAACCAAGGTAGGACCTTCAAAACAGGACTCCCACGTAGCTGGTAATTCTCCTCCTAAAAAGAAAAATACTCTTCCAGAAACAGAACATTGGGATATCCCATATTCTCCAAGAAAGGAACCACCTAAGTATTCTCTCTTTGGAAATCAAGTCTTCATGGAGGATGAAAATGAAGATCATGCCCAACAAGATGAAGAAGAGGGAGAGGTTAGAACTGAAGGTACTTTTGGATTCCCTATCATAGACATTGCACAATATGTAGCTATGAAAAAAATCCCTCCTTCCTCACTACCGACCTTTTATGGGAAGAGTAGTGAGGATCCAGATACATTCTTATTCGAATTTGACATTTTGTGTATGAGTTATAACTACCTACAAGATGGCCAAAATCTAAAACTCTTTCCTGCCACATTGAAAGATTCTTCTCTTCAATGGTTCATGGGGTTAGGAGAATCTAGTATTAGAAATTGGGAAGACATGAAGAATTCATTTCTACGGAAGTATCAGGATTACTGTAAACCTAAGGACTCTCGCAATGATGTTCTTAAAATACAACAACTTGAAGATGAGAGCCTAGAAGACTATCTTGAAAGATTTAACTATGTGTTACATAAATCTAAATATAGTGATCTTCGGGAAGATGCAGTAAGAACACTCTTCCTCAAGGGAATCTTAGAAGAATTCTTAGAAAACCTTAATCTCATGGAAGCAGGAGACATCTCTCATAAGTATTTTCCCAAGATTTGTGAGATATGTAGGAATTACTCTAGGAATAGAGGAAAAAGTGGAAGACACTTTCGAGAATCTTATGCTAGGAACCTAAAAGGAAACTCATCCGGTCCTTGTGGAGTTACAAGGGTAGAGTTGGGAAACCTATTGGAAAATTTCAAAATAGATATATTAGGAGCCATGGGTTCTCAATTAGATGCATTACGAGACATAAAGAGACAGGATGAAGAGCGTGCAACAATGAGTGTTTTCTGTCCTAGGTGTAGAACTAAACATTTCCAATGGGAATGTCCATTGAGTAATGTTTCAGTTTGTCACATTTGTACAGAAGAACATCCAACTGATAATTGTCCATCATTTCCTAGGTTGCAAGTTGTATATAAGAGTGGCAACTTTGGTGAGACATATAGGAGGCCTTGGAAACGTAGAGATCAATCATCATATTAGGATCCATCATCACAATTTCCACCCTATTACTATCCTTATCAACCTCCTCAACAATGGAACACTTCAGGTTGGAAAAATTGGCCACCACAGTACCCTCCTCAGAATGCTCAACAACAGCAATGTCCACACGGATGGAGAGGGAAAGCTTATTCTCAACCACCTCCTCCTATGCCTAACTATCCTTACCCACCTAATATCCAACAACTCTTGCCCGGATTTGTACCTCTTTCACTACTCCTTATCACAAATCAACCTCACCACTTCTAGAATATGAATCCTCCAAGACCCACAATATTAACTGCACAACCGATACCAAATCCTCACAACAAGCCAACTCAAGCCCTTAATAGCATTGGGTTGCTACCTCTTCCATCATATGCCATTTCGACCGCACTAGTACATGAGATTCAATTGCAGTCTGGAAGAATTTTGCAAGATCATCCCAAGTCATCAGTTTTTATGCAAGAAGAGAATGAAGAAGAAAACATACCTAGTGAAGTTTTGAATGATGTCATTCTTGAAGATGTGGTTATTCCTAAATATTTAACACACAACCATCCTTATGAAGAAGTAATTACAAGAGAAAAAGAACCCCCATATCCGGAGCGTCTAGTAATAGAAAAAACTGTAACTTATCCAGAGTATGATATCATTAACGAGTTGAAAAATATTTGTATTAAGATCCATTTATTACAAGACATTAAAGATATGCCAATCTATAGTAAAGTGATCAAGGAACTTTGTATTAAAAGAACAAGTAAAAAATAAAAAGATCCTCCGACTATTCATGTTATAGGTGAAATGTCAAATTACATAGAAAACCAACCTAGAATTCCAAAGTATACAAATCCAGGAAATACTGTGGTGACCGTTATCATTAATGACACTGCCATAGGAAACAAACTTATTGATCTAGGAGTTGTTATTAACCTAATGACTACCACAGTTTTAGAAACTCTCCATTTAGGACAATTCCTTTGCCCTACCCCAACAATGCTAGAATTAGCAGATCACACTATGGTACAACCTGCTGGGATCTTAGATGACATCATTGTATGAGTAGCTTCATGGGAATATCCCATGGAATTTATGATCATAGAATCAAAAGACCCTTCTAAAGGACACCCAATTATTTTGGGAAGACCTTGGTTGTCCACTGCTAATGCATTTATAGAATGCAAGGATGGAGAGATGATTATCTTTGATGGGTTATCTTCAAGGAAACTTGCTTTATACCCACCAGCACAGCCAGTAACTGAAAACTTGTTTTGGTTAGATTGTCCTTTTGGGGATGAGAACTTGGAATAACTTTCCCTTGTTAGTGATTTCTCCTGGGCACTTCAAGAACAAAATACCAAGAATGTGTTGAACCAATTTATCTCTTCCACAACATGTATAGACTTTCCTTAGTATTTTTCCCAACTTGACCAGATCTTTGGAGATGAATTCCAAGAAAACATGATCCTCTCAACATTTACAAGTACACCCTGTGTCTTTACAATAGTAGAACAACTAGGATCCTATACCATACCTTGCGAGGTTAGTTCCGAAAAAATTCTACATTTAAATGCAGGTCTAGATGAGAGTAATAAAAAACAATTACTAAAAGTTCTCAAGAGTCAAACTAATGCATTTGCATGGGAATACACCGATATGAAGGGTATACACCCAGATACCTGTATTCACCACATTTACACAGATTCAAACATACCTCCTATCAGGCATACCCAAAGAAGAATTAATCCATCCCTAAAGGATATAGTAAAAGATGAATTACAAAAACTCCTTAATGTTGGTTTCATCTACCCAATTTCTAACAATAAATGGGAGTCCTCTGGTAGCATTTCCAAAAAAAGTTACAAGGAAATGGCGTATTTGTGTTGAATTTCGAGAATTGAACAAGGCCACCCTTAAGGACTACTTCCCTTTACCTTTCATTGACTAGGTGTTAGATACCTTGTCAGGGAAAAAATAATTTTCTTTCCTTCATGGGTATAGTGGATACAATCAAATATTAATGGCACATGAGGATCAAGACAAGACAACCTTTACTTGTTCTTGGGGGACATATGCTCACCGAGTGTTTCCATTTGGCCTATGTAATGCACCTACCACTTTCCAGCCTATCATTCTAGGAATCTTTGCTGACCTTATACATGACTGTGTATCAGTTTATATGGATGATTTTATAGTTTATGGCAATACCTTCCAAGAAGCCCTTGATAACCTCGAAACGGTTCTTATTTGGTGCGAAGAAACAAACTTAGCCCTTAGTCATGAAAAATGTAAGATGCTACTAACTGAGGGCATAGTTCTAGGACATCATGTCTCTCTTCAAGGTATCAAGGTGGATCCTGCCAAGATAGAAATAATTGTTAATCTTCCTCCAAAAACTCTGAAGGAAATAAGAAGCTTTCTTGGCCATGCAGGCTGTTATAGACGTTTTATTGAAAACTTAACTAAGATAGCCACACCTATGTTCAAGCTACTCATGAAAGGCACAGAATTCCAATGGACTGAACCTTGTCAACATGCCTTTGAAACTTTGAAGGAAAAGCTATCAGTGGCACTGATACTCAGGGTCCCCAATTGGTCCCTTCCCTTCTATATATCCACTGATGCTTCCGACATGGCTATAGGGGCAGTCTTAGGTCAAAAAGAGGGACAAACATCACATGCCATCTACTTTGCTCGTAAAAATTTGACTTCTGCAGAGTCGAAATACACTGTTACTAAAGAAGAGTTTCTAGTAGTAGTCTATGCCAGCAACCATTTTCATCATTATATCACAGGATATGAAATTTTTATACACACTGACCACTCCGCCATCAGATTTTTAATGAGAAAACCTATCACCAATGGCAAAGTGACTCGGTAGCTTCTTTTGTTGCAAGAATTTAACATCACCATTGTTGATCGTCTTGGTCGAGAGAATGTGGTAACAGATTTTCTTTCTCAAATTCAAATTGAAGATAGTGCCATTCCTATCGATGATAGCTTCTTAGATGAATATTTGTTTGTCATGTCTGTTTGAACCCCTTGGTTTGCAGACATAGCCAATTATTTAGCAACTGGAAAGCTACCAAACCATCTCTCCCCACCTGAGAAATGTAGGATCATAGTTCAAAGTTCTAATTACTCTTGGGTGGACAATGACCTCTTTCGTACTGGTCCTGTTCTCATTATTATACGATGTGTACGAGAGGATGAGATGGCGGAGATCCTTCATGCATGTCATGGTGGACCTTGTGGTGGGCACTTTTCTGATAAGAGAACAACATACAAAGTATTGCACTCTAGGTATTATTGGTCAAGCATTTTTAAATATGCTTCCAAGTAAGTCAAGGGGTATGATAGTTGCCAAAGAATGGGTAGACCTATGCCATCCGATGAGATGCCCTTACAACCCCAGGTTATGATTGATCCTTTTGAAAAATGGGCTCTAGATTTTGTTGGGCCAATTTCCCCTATGTCTCGCAAGAAGAAGTACATCCTAGTCTGTACAGACTATGTCACCAAGTGGGTTGAATCTAAAGCCTTACTCCAAGCCACAGAGAAATCTGTGGTAGAATTTATATATGAAGAAATATTTGCCCGATTCGGCGTACCTAGGGAAATTGTAACTGATCAAGGATCTCAGTTCACCTCCAAGTTGATGAAAGAACTTACTGACAAATATGGTATTAGACATTGTAAATCTTCACCATATCACCCACAAGCCAATGGTCAGGTAGAGTCTGCCAACAAAGTAATAGAAACCATCCTGACTAAGACTATCCAGTTACACCACAAAGACTGGGCAAATAGGCTTCTAGAAGCCTTATGGGCTTATAGAATAACTTGGAGGAATACCACTGGCCACACACCTTATGAACTTGTTTATGGTAAACAAGTTCTTCTGCCCATTGAATTTCAAGTCAAAACCTTTCGTATGGCTTCACAATTAGGGATGAATCTGGAAGAAGCATAGAGACAATGAATACTGCAGATAAATGAATTAGACGAGATTAGACAAGATGTTGTCCAATGCACAATTTTAATTCAAAACAAATGAAAAAAGTGGCATGATAGATACATTAGACAAAAACAATTCAAAACTAGAGACTGGGTATTACTTTTTGATTCAAGGTACACAAATTTTAAAGGTAAATTAACTACTCGATGGATGGGTCCATATGAAATTGTAACAGCTTTTGATAATGGATTTGTTAAGATTAAGAGAATTGATGTTTCGCAAATTTCCTTTGTTGTGAATGTACATAGACTTAGACTTTATCATCAACCAATATCTAAACAAGATTTTGTGTAGAATGCCTTACAACAGGGGAAGATGGAGCTGGTAGAAGAGGAAGTCATTCCTCCTTCTCCTGATTCTTGAATTATTTTGGGTTATATTCATTTGTATATATGTAAATATATTTTTGTTTTTTTTAATAAATAAGAGTCATTTCTAACAATTGATTGCATCTATACAAGAAATTGACTCTTATGATCAGCTTATGGAATTTTGTCAAGTAAAGCAAGAAGACACTTTTGCCTTTCCCTAATTTTAATAAAATTCCATATGATTTTTCTTTATACATCTATTCTTGTTTAGAATAAAATTGAATCATCTAAAAAGTGGTTTTTCAGTTTGATTACATGAATCTTATCTCTATAATCAGCTTATGCAATATTATCTGAAAACGGAAGTGCTCTAAAAAAACACTCATAATGCATCCTAGCTCCTTCTCTTTCGATTATTGTTGAAAATTGAAATTTATAGTGAAAAGTTAAAGTTTCCTTTATATCATTTTTAACCACTTTCTTCTATGATTCTATATATGGTATTTGATTCAGACATGTACATTTCTGATTTATCATTATAACAGTTGCTTAAGACCTCCTGTAATCATCATGATTCTCAAAAAGTTCTATCTTACACCTATGGACTACTAGTTCATCCTAGACTCATTATCAAAACTTGTCTCTTAAGCATTCTTTAAAAAGGTAGCCCAAAAGTGAGTGATACTTTGATTTTGTGGGGGAAATTATTGATCTTTTATGAAGAAGATAGACTGAGAGGTCAAAGAACAACTTTAGGTTATTATCTTTTGACATGATCTATAATTCAGGCTATTATAAATAAAGTTACTCATAAGGTTCTCTCTAAAAATTTAAATTATGTGTTTAGCAAGCTTAGCACACTCTAGTGCCAACCGGATTCCTTACTAAAACTCATTATACGAAGCAAACCCGCCGGGGTACTGAACAGGATCGCTGGCAGTGGGTACATGCTAAGTAAAATATTAAACAAGGAAGCTTAGTAAATGCAGGTAAACCCGTTGGGGTACTGAACAGGCTCGCTGGAAGCATGGCTATGCTTTCATGGTACCCAGATAAACCCGCCGGGTTACTGAACAGGCCGACTGGCAGCGGGGCAATATCAAGTAAAAGAGGTTTGGTTAATGCATCACTATGCACATGGCTCATCTAAAAAAACTAAGTATACAAACACATGTTTAGGCCAATTATTTATACTTTACTTAGAGAATGGTTGTAAGCTAGACTTGGACCCTATCATCTAATTCAAACAATACCTAGGGTATGACTATCCTAGAAATGGGACCCATAACTATAGAAATATTACAAACTCTAGGGTGAACTTTATCTATATTCTTTGGATGACAAGAGATCTTTTAAATGAGTCATGTATGACTAGTTTTCCTATGGCATTTTTCACATCCATTGCACTATCATTATTCATATGGTATTCTTGAACACTATTGTATTATTTTTCATGAATGTACATATCTAAATCATATCCATCTATTAGTTAGTATTTCATTTTCTTACGAAAAATTATCACAGCATTTTAGAGGTATCTGCTAAACTATTAATTGAAAATATTGGAATATTAATCAATTTTTGCTTGATGGCTTGAGGACACACCATATTTTTGGTTTGGGGGAGACTCAGAACTATTTTTACTTTCTAAATATTTATAAAAATTTCATTTATTTCTAACAAAATGATAGGTGTTTTCAGGATAATGCAAGTAGCAGAAGATTATTCTTATCCTTGATAAAGAAGAATGTGACTAAAGTTCTAGAAAAGCAGATTACATCATCATCTTGTGTGCTAACAGTCCTAGGAAAATTCTTTGCATAATTAGCAGCACGCAGATCCAACAAAGTACATTTTTGTACAGAAGGTCTGAATGAAGGGTCGAATGACGATCCGAATGAAATGATGAATGAGGCAAACGAACAACGATCTGAATGAAGTGTCGAAGGAAGTACCGGATGAAATCATAGTTTATAACAGCATGATTAAGTCTATTTGGGATCTAATTTTTGAATTCTGCTGGTAAAATCCAATTGACTAACCATACCAGGAATCAATCAAATGTTATCCCTGCACTCAATCTCACTCCTTTGTTCATGTCGGCTTCATCAAATGAATTGGTTAATCATGCATTATTATGATTTCCAAGATCATTTTATGGATATCACATGGTTTTATTTTCTCATTAAATTATATGCATGCGATCTGTCATTGGATTAATTACAAGTCATCATGTTCTTGTATGCTACTTATGCTTAATATCTCATGATGAACATTACATTCAACCTGTCCAAATTTTACTTTGGACATGGTTGAATATATCATCACCATACAAATTCATCAATGCACATATTTTCATGATGGCACACGATTCAAAAATCTTGGAATGATGACATGATCACTCGAGCGTGCTAAATCCCTGCTCACGATCGTTTAACCGTTCGAACATATCGCCATTTAAACCAACGTTGTGTGAAATCTGCTTCATTCTTCCTGCCCTTATCCTTTCGGAGTCTATCAAGCCACGTCTACTACAATCTCTTGCATCTCCTGTTCCATTTGCATTCCTCGGCCTCTGCTTAAACAATGTTGATCCGTTACGAGCCTAGAAGCTTCCAGGACCTCCTCCGTAATCCTGAATTTAAGGCATATTGTGAAGTGTTCCTATGAGCGGTATGGGGTCCCTTCCTTCACCTTCTTGATGGCCACAATGACAAGGTTTCACTCCTTTTTGCTAAGGGGTTCGATGGAAAAATAGATAAGGTTGGCCATCTCACGTTTCCTGTAACAGAAGAGTCCATTGTGTTGGACACGAAACTAACCAGGGAAGGTGTCTGTTGGAACAAACACCTTTTCCTTCACGGACGGATCACAAATTCTCTCTCAAATCCGAATACCAATATGTTACATGCACAAAAGGATTCCACCAGGAATGGGTGAAACCTGAATATCTTGAGCCCTTGACTATCATCATCTGGTTGATCACTTGTGAGGGTAATTATACCATTTTTAAGTCCTGTCACTTTCGATTATTGGCACATTTCGTTAATAATCAGGCCCTAAATGTTCCATTCTATCTTCTAAAAAGCCTAGAAAAGATGTCTAGCCAGGTTAGGAAAAATGTAGTTAACCCTGCCGACAGCTTATACCATCACTGTCTCATAAAAATCTTGATCACCCATCAGTTGAAGGAAGCAGGGAAAATGTGGGATAGCCTTGTTTTTGAAACACTAAACCTCCATCTGGTCAAGAAGCCCCTTGTCAAAGCCTCAGCCTATCGTAAGTGTCAGTGATTTCAAAACCATACAGATGAGCTTGTTCAAACCCTTGTCCAAGCAAAAAGGGATGCCAAGTATGTATGATTTAGTGAGGGTGCCTCAGGAGAAATGCATCCTGTTCATTCATACTCTCCTGAGCCTATCCACGAAGATACAACTATGGAACCCCCATTCTTCTCACCAATACCCACAAAGTCAAGAAAGGCCTATCGTGACTAGTCTGTCGACTAGACCGTCATCCAGACTATTGATCAGGTGGTCATCTAATCAATGCATTCAAACAGCCCTGATGACTAGATGAATGATCTTGTCTTTGAATCACCTCTCCTCTCATTGGCCAATATATCTGCCAGTTTACTTGAAGACCCTATCTTGGAACTTGCCCCTACACACATTGAAGATAAGGTTCCTGGCGCACACATTACATCTGCTGATCCCGAACCATCTCTAAGGGGATCGAGCCATCAAAAAGACCCTGAGTCTTTTGAAGAAGCATATACTCCACTTCATCAGACTATGGATAGACTAACCCAATACATAGCTCAGTTAAAGGGCCAGAATGAGAAGTATGTTGAGATCATCTTTGAGCTTCGTCAAGAGAACAAGGACTTACGTTTCTAGGTGAAATGTGCCAAAGATTTAAATGACATCAGAACAGCTTCTAACATTTCTCTCTGGTTGAAGCATGATGCTTTGAAGGACCAGTTCCATAATCTTAGAGATAAATCCACTTCCTCTTCGAAGTTGAAGGCAACTACTACCGTAGCTTAGCCTTCTTCCCTAATTTATCTTCGTTTGCTTAGTGGAACCTAGCATATCTCCAGTTTGGGGGAATGTTGGTGTCCATTTTTGTCACCATTTTGATCAATAAACATGCTTTGATTGGCATTATTTTCACTATTTTGATATGATAAGTCATTCTCTTTTCCAATCAGACCATTAAACAAACCCATGTATGCATTTATTTGAATATCATACGAATCGTGAATAATTATCATCATTTTTATGGTTTATTGACAATCACCTCATATTTGTAGACATGCTTGCCATTTAGTTTTTGTTCTATAGGTTGTGGTCGTCATTCAGACCTTCATTCAACCATGTGTTCACACCGAAGACACCCAACTGCATCTGAAATATCGTTCATCCCTCCATTCGTACCCGCAAAATCGTTGGTTGACATATTTCAGGGCAATAAAGATGAAAACAATGATGTGGGTTCTGTTAAGGACGTGTCGCTCACGATTGGTGAGCCTTTATTCCAGAAGATCCATCCTCTTGTTCGCTCAGCTTGCCAGCACATTCTCTACCCAGCTTGTTGGGCCTGGCCCAAGTGGGGCATTTTGAGCAAGCGGTATTTTTGGAACTGTGGAGCTGAGCGCAGTTCAGTTGGAACATTTTTGTATAATTTTTTGGGATGCTGCAAAGTTGCATGCAGTGCAGTGTCGGAAGAGTTGCGAAGAATAGTACTGCAAGGAGGCAGTGTTGCGATGCATCCTATCTATGTGGATCCAGAAAAGTAGAGTGTCGGATGGAAGGAGACACAATATTCCCGTTAGACCATTGGTGGTTTATTTTTGGTAAAGATGCTCTAGGAGTGCCAGGCGACGGGTAAGGAGCAGAAGCAGAAGAAAGCGTCTGGTCCCACATGAGAAAGAACCACTACCTGAACCAGTCACACGAGACCATTAGAGGAAGAACGGCTCGGTGAAAGTGACTTGTTGGCATGTGTGTGACAGGAAGGCCGATAGCGACGTGAGGCATACGCTGAAGGTAGCCACGATGGAATATTCGCTACCAGAATCCAGTAGTCCGGTTAAGGGAAAACTGTGATAGTTTTGTAAACCCAAGGGTTTTAGCCTTCGAGTTGTAAAGAAATGACCTACAGGCATAATCTATAAATAAGGAAATTTTGTATGGGAAAGGGTTACTCTTCATTTTGTGTTGTTCTTGTATTGAGTTGATAAATATCTGTTAAGGAACATTTTGTAAAGGCTTTGCAAGCTGTGTGTGCAGAGGCCTATTGAGAGAGAAGAGAGTCTGCAGCTGAGTGCGTAGACAAAGAACTGTTGTACCCTTCCCAAAGACTAATATAACAACAATTATTGTGGACGTAGCCTCCATCATGGGGGTGAACCACGTTAAATATTGTGTAGTGTGATCGTTTGTGTGTTTGCATTTACATATTTGCTTACATTGGACGCTTGGATTCTCATTTGTTAGTTGGTGTGTTAATGCTTTTATATGTATTCGCCATAGGAGAAAGATAGGAATGATATATTAAGTATTGATGGAATGAATGAATGTTGAATACTCGGTACTCCAAGTCTATGAAAGTATCAGTTCGTTGAATAATCACATGTGTATGTAGAGTTCGGATTGTATAACTCTTCAACGCACAACATCGGGTGCGCGCAACACTGTATGTTTCGTTTACTTACATTCGTTATAAGGCTAATTAATCTAAGGTAGTAGATGAATGATTAAGTGTTAAGTAAGGTATGCAGTTGTTAAGTTTGAACGAGGAGGCGTATACATCTGTTGCATTGTCCTATTAATTGTATCCTACTTGAACCGTGCAACCCTTGGGTCCGCTGGTTGCGCAAGTGGCTAGTTATTGGAAGTACAGACCGCGACGTAGTCTATTGTCGCACAATCCTCATCTCACAATGCAGGTTTGATAGTGCAATGCGCAATATTCCTATCCAAACAACTCATCACACCACTGTGGAAACCTAATTCCGTAGTGCCCCCATAGCTACACCTCGGGTGAGACCTCATCCTATTCCCAGGTTGTTGCCGAAAGGGCCGGTGAGAAGGGGTTTTGTTGGTTCTTTGAAACTGCGAAGAACCTGGGTCTACATTGGAAACCTCTAGATCAATACTTAAGCCAACAAATGATTCCATTGTCAAGCTAAGAATCCGTGATGAGTTGAAGTCATGATGTGCGAAGTAGAAGAAGTTGAGCTGGCATCTACTTTTGGTATCCAGACAAGAAAGAAATATGGGCATGGTGTGAGAAGACAGACAGAGACTTCGCAAGGAAAGAAAATAGACACCAACATCTCTTTGACATCAAGTGGTTGAATAAATACATGTGGAAAGACGTTCACGAAGTTTTTTGGGAATATTTTGGGAACAAGCTACACGAGTGCTTGTCAAGGCTCGTAGAACAGAGAAACTGAATCCCACAAAGCGCACTGTCTGAGTGGACACCGGAGCTTATTGAAAGGCTCAAAGCACTAGATAGACCATTCTTACGAGCAGTCGACTTCTAGGTCGACAGTACATTACAAAGTTTTGTGACGCAGTTTGCTGTGGACATGCTAAAGTTCTAAAGTGTAGCCGAAAGAGAATTTTTCAAGGGAATCAGAGGTAAGTATCTGAACAACCTCAGTCTATATATTAAAATGCTTTTAGCTGAGAAAGGTGTTTTTAGAATGCAGTAAAAATTTTGGCATCTGTAATGGTCAATAGCATATTCAGTGAGTCAGATGAAGAGACACATAATCTAAGAAGTGGGAAAAGGTATAAATATACACCTAAAAATACTTCTAGTGGACTTGTACTCTGCATAGACATTGATTTAGAAGATGAACCTGATAGCCAAGCCACACCTCTATCTTCCACCTATCATCCTATTACTCCGAGGAATCCACCGGGTGGGAACACCGCACCTTCTATTGCACAAAGTCAACTAGTCCAGAACTCCCCTATTGCAAACATCCCTAGCACTTAGACCATTTCATTTATATTTTCTTCTCAACAACCTATGAAGAATCCTCCACCACCTAGAAGAAGCATGACCAAGGATATTAAGTTTCAGATATTCAAAGGAACGGGTCTAGAAGACCCTGATCAACACCAGTTTCTATGTGAATTCAGTTCGAGTGTTAAACAAGTACAGGACGATGTTGTTAAGCAAACACAGCTTGTCACCACCTTTAGAGACAGAGCCTTGCATTGGTTTATTAAATACTCATAGGGATAGCCGAGAACCCTGGTAGACATCAAGGCTGCACTCTTAGCAGAATTTAAGAAGCCGAAATCAGAGTCATAGTGCATCACTGAGTTGAAAGAGATCAAACAGAGACCTAATGAGATGGTCTAGGAGTTTGATCAGAAATTTAAGACATTGCTTGACCAAGTAAGCTTTGTTATAGCCCCATAGCAGCACAAGGAGTGGTTTATAGCTGCACCATTGCCCCATATCAGACAACCATGGATGCAGTAGAAAGTGGCTTCACAGGCAGAAGCCTTGGAAATCGCGATGAAGTTGGAAGCTTCACCCATGGGAGAAACTAGCACTGGCATGTCGCAGATTGAGAACTAGCTAGCTACCTTGACACTATAGTTACAAGATATTAAGAAAGGAAAGCAAGAAAGATAGGAAGTCTGGTGTACAGGCTGTAAAGGGGAAGGACACACTAAGGATCATTGTCCTTTATTCCAAGAGTTCCTTAACATTGGTGGCCCAAACCCATTAAATCCGCACCCAAGGCCATGGTGTGAAATTTGTAGAACCAGAGGACATCGGCGATAAGACTGCCACATGATACAGAAATACGTAAGAACACCTAAAAACTTATACTATAATTTCGGTAAGTCAGTAGGACATGACGAGGCCAATTGCCGTGCATATGAGCTCATACTAGAAAGAAAGAAAGATATTGAGCATATGTATGGAGGAATGTACAGAGTCCAAGGAGAGACTCCGTAGAAACAAGAAAATACACCGCAAGATCAGGGAGCATACCGAGTCCGTGGAGAATACCGGGGAAGAGGAAGGAATAACGACCCAGCGCAAGGACAAGACTAAGGTTAAGTAAATTGTTACAACTGTGGCCAAGCAGGCCATGTATCTAGAGATTGTACCAACCCATGCACTACATGCAGTTATTGTCAAGCATTTGATCATGTTATTGAAGACTGCCCATTATTAGAGGTAGAATGTAGAAGAGAAAACAGCCAGAGGCGCTGAACCCAAACATCCAGTTGATCACAACAGAGAGGAAACCTGTAGATCCAAGTATCAACGTAGTGACGCAAAGTGGTGCTACGACAAGGAGAGATAGAGGATCAAAGGCTTTGACTTCTGGAGGGTTTAATACTAAGCAGACTCCTCTTGAAACGATCTGGATAAGGAAAGCTGCTGGGAAAGCACCTACTTTCGACTTGAAGAAAAACAGAGAGGCCTTTGAGGAAGCACAAAATATCTTCAAAGAATCAATACCTATATCTCCAAGAATCCCGTTGCGCAGTGAAATACCACATATGGAAGATATGTCAGCCGCGTATGACAGAACAAGCACCGCAGCAGAGACATGCACCTCTATTGCGCAGTTCCTCAGGAGCTGCATGAAGTTGATGAAGAGTCCAAATGCTATAGCAGAATTACAAAAGCTGGTAGACTAGTATGAACCGCGCAACAAAAATGAAACTGCTGATAGCGCAGTTCATCACATCAAGAAACACAAGAGAACGGGAAGAGAAATGAGACTCAGTGCACAGATAGGAGATTATGAAATGGATGAGATCATTCTTGATCTGGGATCTAAATTAAATGTCTTAAATAAGCAGACATGGTAGCAGATGGGGAGACCAAAGTTGTCATGGTCACCTATCCAGTTGAGAATAGCCAACCAGGAGAAAGTCACACCTTTTGGACAGTTAACCAACGTGATTGTTGACATTGATGGAGCACAGAGTCACGCAGATTTCAAGGTTATCGAGATTGTCGATGATAGTCAGCCTTTTCATGCATTGCTGGGAACTGACTGGGCTATCGATAACCTCGCGATCATAAACCTGAAGACAACAAAGATGATCTTTGAAGGAAATCAATCTCAGGTTCATCGCACCATTGGACCCTGTAGATGGAGATAGATACAGCGAGCCGATTCAGAAAGAATCCAGAGCTCAAGATTTGGACCGACTGTACAAGATGACCGCAAACCAGGAAGATTACATTAACCCTACTGCGGATGGAACCCTCAACTGGAGATGCGACAGCTCTTTCATTTCATACTCTGATGTAGGACTAGAGAATTGGCAAAGTCGCATGCAAGAAGTATCTGCGAGGAGATGCACACAGGTTACAAAGTCACTGTGTTAGATTGGAAAGGAGGTAAGCCCAATCCCTACTTATGATGGCTTAGCTAATGTTTATTCCTTTATCAAAGATTATACTGCAGCAATTGCAAATGAACATCGCTTACCAACATTAGATATGGCACTACGTGAGACACCCACCAGATGGGCTGCGCATAAGTAGACATTGACCACATGGGATCAATGCATAATTAAGATGTAGATCAGGTTTGCTGACAAGTTTACCCTACCCTTCAAGAAGTATAATGGACAAACAGATCCAACACATCATATTGAGGTATGTTCACAAGCATAGGAGGAGAGACCAAAGACACAATGGGTGCATCTGTTTTTGCACACGCTGGAGGAAGATATTCCAAAGAAGTGGTACTTAGATATGGAGTTGTGCAGAGAAACTATGGATTGGCCTACTCTTACTGCGAACTTAAAGAAGAGTTTTAGTTTTGAGGATGATAAACCTACCATAAATGAGGTGCTGCATATTATTAAGGAAAGGATTTTCAGACGAGAAGCTCCACATAAGAACATGACATTAGAAGAATTCTTTGGATCTGACAGTGTACCTGCAATCCTACAGACAAAATGGAAGGAATAGGTAGAGCATGACATGGAGTGTTATAACCTGGCTGAAGAAACTGAAGAAGAAGAAGGAAATGATGAGGATCACCCGCCCAATATAAATATACTTGAGTCAGAGGGTGCACGCGAGGTAGAATGATCCAGATCTTGGGAGCTGAGAACTGGAAGGCTTGAATGCCGAAAGAGGAGGAGATTACGCATGCAAATCTGTCATAAAATTCACATGAAAAACACTAATCTTGCATGAGAATAAGCATGAACAAAAACATATCAAGTGAATGGGAGGTGAGGCTCAAAGAGGAGCCCCACCTTTGAAACTAATTACCAATAAGTCAATCAGATCTAATTAGTCTCACAATGAACAATAGAAAATAGGAGAGAAACCAAATGAGTAACTTGTTATTATGAGAAGGCTTGCTAGGCCTTTATATAGCATTATTACAATGTGTCTTGAGGCCATACCATGGGCCAAAACTATGTGCTACCAAATACCATGGATGAGAGAGGGTGGCCTCTCAATTTAATACTTTTATGGCTTATACATCCGAATTTACACCATATTCCCCATAAAATTCGGATCATAGAAGGACCTCTGCTGGAAATCCCAGATATGAGTGGACCTATAAAAGCGAGGAAAATGAACATTAGCACCAACGAAGAGACAAAGTTTGCATCTATTGGAGACTATTGGGATGAAAAGACTATTGCGGAGATCATCGATATATTACATGAATACCGGGAGCTATTCCAAACAAAGTTTACATAAATGAAGGGTATTTTGGGAGACTTTGGGGTTAGGAAAATACCTCTTAAACTAAGAGCAAAGCCTGTTAAGCAGAGACCCTATAGACTGAACCCATGATATAAAGAACGAGTCAAGAAAGAACTTGATAAAATGCTTGACATAGGGATCATTGAGCCAGTCGAAGAGTCTGAGTGGATAAGCCCTATGGTTGTCCAGGAAAAGAAGACAAAAGGTGAGATCCGGATTTGTGTGGGTCTTAGAAAGTTGAACGATGCTTCAATGCACGACCCATTTCCTACTCCTTTCACTGATGAGGTGCTTGATAATGTTGGAGGAAATGAGGCCTATTCCTTTACTGGTGGGTTTTCAGGATACCATCAGATAAGAATTGATCCCGCGGATAGACACAAGACCACTTTTGCCACCAAATGGGGGTCGTTCCAGTACACAGTCATACTATTTGGCCTAAAGAATGTGTCTACCATCTTTTCTAGAGATGTGGTCGCAGCATTCAAATATTTTATGCATAATTTTTTAGAAGCTTATTTCGATGATTGGATAGTGTTCGGGTTGCTAAAGGACCATGGCGCAAATATGAGTCTAATGCTAGAAAAATGTAGACAGCATCAACTATCGCTCATCCTAAAGAAGTGTGTTTTTTGTGTACCTTATAGAATTTTTTTAGGACATATTGTGTGCAAACAGGGCTTGATGGTTGATCCTGCGAAGATCGCAGTCATTGTCAACTTGCCAATGCTAAATTTAGTCAAACATTTACGCACTACTTTGGGGCATACCGGTTATTACAGGAAGTTCATAAAGGGGTGTGCATAGATAACCACAACAATGGAGAAGCTTTTGAATAAAGATACACCGTTAATTTGGAAAGCAGAGTGTGAACAAGGTTTCGACACCTTGAAGGAGAAAATGGTCACTGCGTCGATCCTAGTTTTTCCAGAGTGAGAGAAGCCATTCCATGTTCATGTTGATGCGTCATGTATAGAATTGGGGGTTGTCTTAGCACAACCAAGAGAGGGAGGTATTAACCATCCCATCGCATTTTCGAGCAGGAAGCTCCCATCTGCAGAGAAGAATTACACCACCACTAAGAGAGAAGGCCTACCAATGGTCTATGCCCTGCATAATGTCAGGCACTACTTGCTAGGTGCACACTTATTTATGTTCACTGACCATTTTTCTTTGAAATACCTAGTCAACAAGCCATTGTTAGGGGGGTGAATCTGCAGATGGTTGTTACTCTTCCAGGAGTACGATGTTGAAATAGTAGTTAAACCTGGCAGATTAAACTTGGGACCTGATCATCTATCAAGGATCGAGTTAGGAGAAGCTCCTACCAATATTGAAGACAATCTTCCTAAAGTGCAGTTGTTTGTTATCCAGATAGTTAATGATTATTATAAAGACATCATATACTTCTTGACTACTAGATTAGCACTCATGGAGCTCACTATGCAACAAAAGAAGCAGCTAGTAGTGCGAGCAACAAACTTCACCATTACCATAGGTCCACTATATAAACTGGGATCGGATGAAGTACTGGGCAGGTGTGTGTTACAACATGAGAAGCCATTTATATTAGCATATGCACACTCAAGAGATACAGGAGGTCACTACACAGGAAGAGCCACTACGCAAAAGATATTGCGGGCAGGGCTATGGTGGCCTACCATTCAAAAGGACTCGAAAGACCATTGCCAAAGCTGCGATGTCTGTCAGAGGACAGGAAGTCCATCGTGAAGAGATGAGATACCATTGAATCCATAGTTGACATTGCAGGCATTTGAAAAGTGGGAAATTGATTTTGTGGGACCTATAAACCCACCAGAAAAGAGAACTTGTGCGAGGTACATTATTACTACAACTGATTATCTCACCAGATGGGCGAAAGAGAAGCTAGTAAAGGACTGTAGTGCAGGTAATTCCGCACAATTCATATTCAAAGACATCCTTACAAGGTTTGGATGCCCAAATATTTTGATGAGTGATCAAGGAACTCACTTTTTGAACCGAACCATTGAGGCATTGACAGAAGAATTCCGCATTCATCATCAGCGAAGTACGCCTTATCATCCATGGGCGAATGGGACAGTTGAAGCATTCAATAAAGTACTAGAGAATGCGCTGACCATGGTATCCAATGTGAATAGGGATGACTGGGACCTGCGCATTCCCATTTTGTTATGGGCATATAGAACCACATGCAAGAAATTGACTGGCCATACACCTTTTAGGCTGGTCTATGGACAGGAAGCAATAATGTCGATGGAATACATTGTTCCCAGCTTGATAATAACTACATTTATAGGTATGGAAGATCGCGACGCACTAGAAGAAAGGCTTCTACATTTGGTTGGTCTAGAAGAGGATCGCTTCATCATAGGATTTCACCAACAAGTGCAGAAGGAATGAGAAAAAGCATGGCATGATCGCCACATCAAGAAAAAGTATTTCCAGGTAGGTGATCTAGTCCTCCTGTATGATAGTAAATTCATGAAATTTATTGGAAAGTTTAAAATGCATTGGATTGGTCCATATATTGTGTTACATGTAACTAATGGTGGCGCAGTCCAGTTAACCACATTAGTAGGAGATAACTTGCCAGGTCTAATTAATGGAATCAGACTAAAACCCTATCGGGATAGTCTTGCTTCACAGAATCTCTGATGATCAGAAAGAAGGAAATTTCTAAGTGCCACATACAGTTGAAATTGGGCACTAGAAGAATCTGTATGCAATGTATGATGAGGAACCTGTATATACTATGCATCACTATTAAGATGTGCTGTTGCATCACAAAAAAGAAAAGAAAAGAAAAGAAAAGAGGAACCGCACAGTTGCGAAGTCCAAAAGGAAATTGCAAAGATCAAGTGAATGAGGAAAGATGTTAAGTTCAGAAGCAAGAAATCAGGAACAACGAGGTAACTGCGTAGGACCAACGATGACCTGTTGCGTAGTTCAACACAGCACTTCAGAAAAATAGCTGTTACACTGTCGGTCGAAAAAATAGTCGTTATATAGTAATTTTCCAGCGACCGCTTGGGAATTTAACACACAGATAGCCGTTTCGAACAAGCTTATGAATGAAAGGACTGAAGAATCCACCGGATTTGGCCAATGGATACCACATTTAATGCTCATCTAGCCGTTAAGGGGTGCGGAGGGGGTCAGCTACTCCTATAAGTGATGTTGCATTCAGACTCGTGGGCGTTACCAAACACTTAGAATTTTACAACGCATACTCCTTTGCAAATTGTTTCAGTAAGCTATCTGAAACCCTGTGGAAGTTGTCCAGTGGATGTCTAAGTGGTCCACCATTGAAGAAGAATTCACAATCCAGGAGACTATGAATTTATTTCAATACGGAGGGATCAAAGGGTTAATGAGAACCCCATCTAGGAAGGGCGTCTTAGAACCAGGTCAAGCATCAAGAAGATCACCAAAACATGATCCAATAATGCAAGACAAAGGTAAAGATTTAGCGGGGCCAAGAATGAGGATGCCGAATATGGATTTGACAGTGCAGAAGCCGTCGATAGTTGATAAGGAGATACCCTTGACAATGACCTCAGACTACATCTCACCGCGTGCATGGGATGCACCGGTTTTCAGGTTAGCAAAGAATGCAAAATATGACATCCTGTTATCACCCATATCAAAGCATGTCGATGTCGATAAGAATTTGCTGGGAAAAATTCCAGAATGTAAGTGGCAAGATTATGATCTGCTTTAGATGCAGAAGGAGGAGCCCTATGGACTTAGGTCCCACAATTCCAACCTGATGAGTACATGCACTGGAAGAAAGATGAAAAGGGAGAATTTAACTTGGTCACAGAAAGCTGGTTATCAAGAGTAGTAAAGTCGAGACTGCTCAATTTGCTCAGACTCCCGCATTTTGATAGATCACCGAAGCTGAATGTGGTGGTGCAAACACTGATGGCATGCATTCACCAGGGATATTTGTGGCTTGACCACAATGTTGACCTAACCATTGACATTGTCCACCATGTCACTGGGTTGAGTAAAAGGGGTAAAGACCCGAAGCAATTTTTCCAAGGGAAAAGCAAGGAAAAGGAAGCCATGGAAAAGATGAAGAAAACTCAAACTGTCGTCAAAGGAAAGAGGGGATTTCAAACGTAAGAAATAGATTATAAAGAAACAAGGTTTATCATGCAGCTATTAGCCGGCAAGATTTTGAGAAAATGCATGCCACTAGAGGTATCTGCGGGCACATTACTGCTTTGCGCCCCGGTCGCGGAGGGAGAGCAGTTCAACTGGTGTCAATACCTATTAAATGCGTTTCTGGAGTAACTAAATGAGATAAATCAATGGCGGATATTTCCACTATACATGGCTAATTGTGTTGATCGTCTTGGCTAAAGGATTATGTTGGTGTAATTACAAATACAAATGATTGCAGAGGAGCCCGCTATGCAAATGCTTGGGAAAACCTGAACTCGCAGAGACATCATGCGACAACTAAGGTTTTCTACCAGTATTATAGCCAGCTGCGCGAAGCAATCATAGGCACCTCCCAGATAACAAAAGAGGTAATGAGTAGGTATATTCACATTGTTGATTTTTATGCTGACATACGTAGTATTCACATTTCAGCCAAAGCACAGAAGAGGAACATGGAAGGTTCGCAGGAAACTACCATATGTATGAAGATGATATTGATAATATCATGAAGGAATGGCCGGCCGAGTTTCGAGTGGAAATTGTCGATGTCGCAAGTGACTCCAGCGAGGATGACCCTATTCCATGCCCTATCATTAAAGAGAAGGAGACAAGAAAAAGGAAAGAAGCTAAGAGCCCAATACAAAAAAAGGGAGTGAGGAAGAAGCAGAAAGCTGATAAGATCCAGTCAAATGCAGTACTCCATGATGAGGATTATGAAACGATTGCGGAAAAGGTCACAAAGCAAATGGAATATATGATGACCGAGACGGAGAAGAAGGACAAAGATATTCAGAAAAGTCTACAAATGAATATGACTACGCTGCAGGGGATCACAGAGAATATTGAAGAAGTACACAAACGATTACCCCTTCCATGGGACTTAGAGACCGAAGAGAAGTCAGGATGAACTTCGCAACAGAAGGAGCCGTAGCTAACCATAATTGTGCCTACAAAGTCTTGTATTGTCCATCTTGATCCAGTAACTATAAGCCTGCCACTACCAGAACAACTATTGTTAGAAACGAAGGACGTCGAGCGTGTGGAGCTCGATCTTGCTAAGATACCACTGCCTGGTCTACCCTACTTGCATCTATAGGTGGTTGAATAAATGCATGAGAGAACTACAAATGCGTAGAAGGGTCAGGATGAGCTGCAAATAGCTAACATGTAGTTGGAGGAAGCAAGCACACGGAGCGTTATGAAAATGCAGGATGATCATGATCGTCGAAAAAGACTAGAGTCCATGATCACTATGGTCGCAGATGATATAGAAGAATTTGAAGTGTAGGTAGACCCCGCGGACACTATCGTTAAGATTGGTGAACTGGTTAACAGCCTTAATATAGAGATGCCAGACATGGAGATCATCCATGAGGCTAATATTGCTCTGTTGGAAGCATAGACCAATCCACAGACCCCACTAGACCAGCAGCACTTAAGAGCAAAGGAGGTGAAGGCCGCAGCAAAGAGTATTGCTGCCGAAATGGCTAAGTGCCAGAGTCTATTGGAAGCGGAATCAAAGGAATTCACCACCCTCGAAGAGGACCCGTGATTGCTGCAATTAAAGAATGCTGTGAAAGGTAAGAAAGAAGCACTAGAACAGTTGGATGCAGAAGTAAAAGCTATGCTACCAGAAGACAAGCTTCAGAAGTACAGGGAAATCAATGCACTAAAGAAGGAAGTGCAAGCCTTAAGAGAAAAAGAGACTGAAATGGGCGATAAATCGCAACCTTTACTAGAAGACGCTAGCATGATCTCATAGGAGATCAAGGATAAGTTAAAGGAGTTGTGCGAAAATCAAGAACAGTTCGAAGGCCAAATCGACAATGAGATAACACCTTAGATGCTGGAAATAGTCAAGCAATTCGACCAAGATACGAAGGATGCAGTCGAAAAGTTGATTGGCAGATACAATGAATTCGCTACGAAGCTAGCTCTGTAGGTGTGGGAACAACTTAGAGAAGTTCCAGGTGGCTCCGGGATGAGCCACATGCAAGTGTTGGGGGCCTATTGGGCTTGGCCCAAGTGGGGCATTTTGAGCAAGCAAGATTTTTGGAACTGCAGAGCTGAGTGCAGTTCAGTTGGAACATTTTTGTATAAGTTTTTGGGATGTTGAGAAGTTGCACACAGCACAACGTCATAAGAGTTGCGAAGAGCAATACTGTGAGGAGGCAGTGCTGCAATGCGTTTAGTCTATGTTGATCTGGCAAAGCAGAGTACTGGACGAAAGGTGGCACAAGATTTCGGTTAGACCATCGGCGGTCTATTTTTGGTAAAGATGCTCCAGAAGTACTAGGCGACGGGTAAGGAGCAGAACCTGAAGAAAGAGACTGGTCACACATGTCAAAGAACCACTACCTGAACTAGTCGCACGAGACCATTAGAGGAAGAACGGCTCGGTGAAAGCGACCTGTTGGCATGCGTGCAATAGGAAGGCCAATAACGACATGAGGCATGCGTTGAAGGCAACCACGATGGAATATTCACTACTAGAAGCCTGTAGTCCAGTTAAGGGAAAACCGTGATAGTTTTGTAAACCTAAGGGTTTTAGCTTTCAAATTGTAAAGACATGACCTATGGGCATGATCTATAAATAAGAAAATTTTGTATGGGAAAGGGTTACTCTTCATTTTGTGTTTTTTTTGTATTGAGTTGATAAATATCTGTTAAGGAACATTTTGTAAAGGATTTGCAAGCTATGTGCACAGAGGCCTATTGAGAGAGAAGAGAGTCTACAGCTAAGTGTGTAGACAAAGAACTGTGGTACCCTTCCGAAAGACTAATATAACAACAGTTCTTGTGGATGTAGCCTCCATCCTGGGGGTGAAGCATGTTAAATAATGTGTAGTGTGATCGTTTGTATGTTTGCATTTACCTATTTGCTTACATTGGACACTTGGATTCTCATTTGTCAGTTGGTGTGTTAATGCTTTTATATGTATTTGCGATAGTAGAAAGATGGGAATGATGTGTTAAGTATTGATGGAATGAATGAATGTTGAATGCTCGATACTCCAAGTCTGTGAAAGTATCATTTCGTTGAATAATCACATGTGTATGTAGAGTTTGTATTATATAACTCTTCAACACGCACCATCGGGTGCACGTAGCACTGTATGTTTCGTTTACTTGCATTCGTTATAAGTCTAATTAATCTAAGGCAGTAGATGAATGATTAAGTGTTAAGTAAGGTCTGCAGTTGTAAAGTTTGGAAGAGGAGGCGTATAACTCTGTTGCGATGTATTATTAATTGTATCCTTCCCGAACCACGTAGCCCTTGGGTGTGCTAGTTGTGTAAGTGGCTAGTTCTTGGAAGTGCGGACCCCAATGTAGTCTATTGTCACACAGTCCTCAGCTCACAGCGCATGTCTGATAGTGCGCTGCGCAGTAGTCCTGCCCGAACAACTCATCACACCATTGTGGAAACCTGATTTCAGAGTGCCCCCATAGCTACACCTCAGGTGAGACCTCAAAATGGGGGCTTCACTAGAAGGCAATATAATACCACATTCATTCATATTGCAGTATTAAATATTCATGAAAACCTAAAAATTATATTGCTTATATATTAAGGGGCAAAGGGTTTTTTTTATTGAATGTAACAATACAAAAATACTTTGGGGTCTTTTTTCTATGGGCGGGCTGACAAATATCCACCCAATGGAGATGGTGGGATCATAGCCGGCTGAGAAATCAGGTTGAGGCAAGGATCGGGATTACCAATACACAAGGAAATCACATCTTGAGGCATGCTTGAGGCCAGGGGGTTTCATGGTGAATCGGGTTTCCAGTCGATCATAGTTGAGAGACAGTGGTCATTGATAGCCAATTGTTACCAATAGCACTCAGCTAGTTCTTACCAATTGTTGACACTATATTTGAAAATACTCAAACCCTAAAAATTTGTCAAAAAATATCCCAAAAGAAGTGAAGTTATTACAAATGGGTTGAAGTAAGGGTTAATAATACAAAGACAACAAGAAAAACCCACATATGCAAAGTCCAAAAGTGAATTATTGAAGAGGTTAAGTCTTGGTCAAGTTTCAATGACAGAGATGACAGTAGTAGAGATCAACGACTATGATAGTTTCCCGCACCGCCAAAAGGATCGTTTGCAAACGTTGGTGAGTGGCTGCAGACTTAATACCGTTGGATACATGCCACAGTTTCATTAATCCACATCAACGTGATAGTGGTATCACAAACCACCACAACACTCTGCGGAACCACCAAAGGATAAGGCGCGGTGGGCCATAGCACGTGGCGGGATGATAAGCGGCGGGCCATAGCATGTGGAAGATGGAGAAGGCATAAGGGAATACGCCACATGTTGATACCAATCGAAGGGACAATATACATTGGGACAAAATCAACGGCCAAGATTCATTCGCATCAGGAAACGTGTGCACTCGATAGAAGAAAGAGTGGTCGCGGAAATTAAACCACTCTAATAGGTGTCATTAAATGGTTGATCCGCATCAGGAAAAAACTGGAGGATATAACCGTTATTGGGATCACGGATACCACTATGGGAGATAAAGGGATGCAAGATCTAATAGCTCAAATCAAAAGGCTCATGATCAACAGTTGGATATAAACTACATTTAGAAAGCTGCCAGAAAGTTAATAAAAAAGGCTTATATAAAACAAAAGGTTTTCAAAAAATGACATTTTGTATATGTGTCGCTATCCCTAGGAGCTCTGAAGACTGGTGGAGATCAGAAATTGTGATAGAAGGATAAAGACGTGTCTATACAGGTAGGGTCTGGTGACTTGGCCCACTTTTTAAACGGAATTTTTTTTGAAGAAACGTTTTAAATGGAAACTGAACATGATGTAGATGTTTTTAAAGCAAAGGAAGCCCTAGAATATAGAGACGGAGAGATTCATGATACCCTAACCAAGTTTCCAGTCGCTGAAGTTAAACTTAGGTTGCCTAAATTATTAAAAGAAGGTATAGATATGCACAGAGTTCACAGCCTTTTGCCCTGATCAAATCCCATCTTTTCCAGAATTTGTGTCATGGTGTGCTGAGAATTACTCCAAAGAAGAAAGAACTGTTTTAGATAGTCAAAAAACCAAAGTCGTTTGTAAAATAGAGCCTGCCGTAATAATTAAAGCCCTAGAAATAGAATTTCCCCAAACCCTCGAGTCTGAGATTTTTTCTGAAACCTCTGTTATTGAATATTATCAGCAAACCCTTCAAGATGATAGAGATAATTTTTTGTCTACATGTCTTAAACCAGTAACCAACATTTCAGATATCTCGTACCCTATAGATATCAATTTATTTGATGAAAATACCCAATTGGTTCTGACATTGTTGGCTTTAATCCTAGGGTTTGATACAGACATGTATGTAACCGAGTTTCAGTTGAGTCTTTTGTATAAAATGAGTACAATTCAGTTAGGGATTAATGAAAATCAAATCCCTCGACTTAATTTTGAATAATTTTTTACAGAGAAGATTCATGACCAGATGGTCAATTTCCCCACTCTGAGGCATTTCAGATTTTAGTCTTTTTTGATGAAAATGATCATGGTAGCCAGTCATAAAGAGTTACAATTCCCTGATATCATTTTCACAATGTTGTTAGAAAATAACATGTTCAATTACATAGATTATATGCTCTCTAAGATTTACAGAATGATCTTTGGTGAAAAATTGCCTAGAGTATTACAAGAAATGCAAACATGTATGCAATTGAGTGCAGAGTACGTTATAGGAGATTGGTTTTTGTTAAAGGATAGTACAGTGATCAGATTATATGGTTTCAAACATAAACCTTATGTTTTACCAGCATTTCTTACCTTAAGGGTTTTTTCTTTGGAGTTCCTGAGACAGAAGTTAATTGTTGAAGATAATAATTTCTTGCTTTTCAAACAAGCAACAGATATCAAGTATCCGTTCACACTTGGCCCATTCATAGTGACGAATAAAAACGCTGCTTTTTATATAGAGAAATTATTCAAAGATATGGGTTTTGATACAGACATGGCTATTGAGTATGATCCGTTAAAGATAATATCAAAACGGAGAATGGATCATCCCATCGAAGTGTTGAATCATCAGACGATTGAGGGAATGTCTGACAGAGCAAATTGGTTGGAGTATAAGGAAGAAATCATTCCAGATTCACATGATAAAGAAATGATATTGACAGATATAACAACAGAGGCAGAAAGCATGACGAATACTGCAATGGTGGGGTTTAAAAGACCCATACAGGATGTAATGAACATTGAAGGTGAAGGAGCAGAAAAAGGGAAAAAGTTGAAAATGGATGAAAAACAAGAGTTAATGGCAGTTTCAGAAGAGGAAAGAAGAACTGAAGTCAGAATACCAGAGGTCACGGTAAAATAATATAGTAGTGAAGAATCCCCGGTGGGAAATGATGTAAATAGACCACATAATATGATGGATGTATTTAATGAACACAGTTAGAATAAACAGAAATCCTCCAGACAAACCAATATGTTATTTCCAAAGGTTAGAAATATATCCAACACTGAAGTAAATTTGTTTACTAGCAGAAATGTCAAAGAAAATTCTTTGAAATTTTCAGTTGTTGCTAAAGATAAGATCTCAGAGATAAAGGTAGATCTGATCGAAATCAATGCCCCAGATAAAATTTTATTGCATAGACAAACAGGAGAGGTTATATATTCAGATTATTTGGGAGCAATATTAAGGGCAGAGAAATGAAAAAATTCATTGGATAAATTGAATAACCAGTTGAGACAAGAGAAAGCAGAAAATAAGTCTTGACAACAACAAATAAAAAGATTGCAAATAGATTTGATAAACAAAGAGGGAGATGCAGCAGCAAAATTGCTCAAAGAAAAGGATGATACGATTATGATGTTAAGGCGAAAGCTAAAAATCGCAGACAATGTGGTTATTCAAGGGGACGAACTAATAGTACTGGAAAAAGAAAAGGAAGAGCTGTCAAACGAAGTAAAGGATGTTACTGCAAAAATGTTGAAGCTCACTGAGGAAAAATATTATTGGGAAAAAGAGAAAATTGGTTTGGAAGAGCAATTGGAGGACATAAAGAAAAAATCAGCAGAATTTAGACAGCAACAGGTGCATGTAGATACAGATGAAGATAAAACTAGATTAGATGGTCTCTTACAAGCCATATCCCAAGTGAGTTTGAAAGAGGGTGAAATTAAAGAATTGAAGATGGGAATACAGAAGCTCAAAGAAGAAAATGAAACTAAAGATAAGGAAATAAAAACTTTGCAAATAAGGAATCAAGAATTAAGTGATAATAATAAAGGTTTGGCAACTCATGTGACAAGAGAGGCTGCTATGCAAGGTTGCAAACATATGGTATGGGATCAAATTATAAAGGAAGTTGAAAAATTAAGACCCTATCTGGATTATATAAGAGTCAAAGAAAAAGTAGCCAAAGACACCTTTGAGAGTTGTAGAGCAGTCAGAGAGAATTTAAATAAAAAGCCAAAAGAAACAACACAGAGAGCTATAACTTTCTTAAACAGTTTAACTGAAGCAGACTTGACAGTCATGAATATAATGAATATAATTTCAGTCATTACATGGGCCAGAAGAATCTTGGGAAAATATTCGCATGTTGAAAATATTGAAGCTAAAGCTGGAGATATACGGGAGGAAGTAGTAAAGTTCAAGAAACGATTTGAAAAATTAATAAACAAAGGATTCCCTGCTTTTTGAGATGAAAAGAATGAATTGATTTCTCCTAATGAATACAAGAGATTGTTGTTTGACATAAGAATGGATCACAAAAAGTTTCAGTAGCTCAATCATATGCTTATAGGGAAAATTTTAATGGAGAAAATTGCGGAAGACTTTGAAATTTTAAATATGTTGATCTCAACCTGTGATAATCTTCCTCTTGTTTCTTATGCAGGTCACTTTGAAATGCGAGCCTCGGTGAAAGAAATGACCAGTTATGATTTACCCACGGCCGACCAATGGAACTATGTGGACAAGTATGGAAAGACAAGATATTTTGTCCATTCATAGATACATTCAGAATTTTTGCCAAGTGGCAAAAAGATACTATTCAGAATTTTTGCCAAGTGGCAAAAGATGCTTTCATTTTAAAATTTGTAATATTGTTGAAGACAGTTATCTATTGTTTAAAGATAGTTATCTTTCAAGTTAAAACATTTTCAGTTATTAGTTAGAAGAAGCAGTTATGTCAAGCTTCTTCTGAATTTTGTATAAAAGACAATGAGAGTCATTTTTGAAATGGTTGGAAACTCTTTGAGAGACGAGATGCTTTGAAGTCAAATTTTTGATAAATAAAGGGCGTACAGTGGAAGTACCTATCTTTTGAGACCAGAGATTCATGTGTTGATCAGTTTTACAGTCTGTTTTTTCCCTTATCTTTATATGTGCATGTCCACTTTCTTTGTTATATCTTCCATTATGTTATTCTTCTATATTTAAATGAACGTTTGAAATAAATCGGGATTCATACTGGTTATGCCTCGTTTTATTGCATTTAAATATCCACTATTTCTCCAAAGTTGATAATGGATTCATCCTAGTTAGATGCTTGTTGTTGATGGATTGTCATTCTTTCTTTCTTTACCACCTGCAAAAAATCAAATTGACTATGATATGGTTTCTATCTTGCCTCTGTGGAAATCTTTTGGTATAAATCTCTTGTTGGCACGTTAAATATTTGAAAGTTGACTCCATGCCCAATGTTTCTTGTTTCCTTTTCAACCAAGCAAATTTTTTTGAGAAATTTTGAGCGTGATTTTATATATTTTTATCCTTTACATATATCTTGTGAGAGAGCCCTCTCTAGTGGAAAAGATGGCTAGGTTTTCTGCCTAAAGTTTGGTTTGAAATAGGTTACCTTAGGTGTTATTCTTTTACAACCAGGATAAAATCTAAGTGCTAACATTTTGGCGCCGTTGCTGGGAAACGAAAGTGAAATTTTCCCTGGGAGAAACGACAAAGAAAGGTCGAATTTCTTGGGCAAGGAAGTTTGAAGTAAGTTGGTTTAGATATTGCCCTGGCGACTTCACTTGTGAAAATTTTTTAAGATTTTTTGAAGATATTCAAAAATAGACATTGTGGCTACAACAAGAAATCTCAGTTTACAGTTCTTCTCAGGGGTGGATAATCCAGAAAATCTCCTCAAGATGGATAAAGGAAAAGGCAAGACAAAAGAAGGTATTCCTCAGTTTTCAAATATATTCCCTTCTTTTCAAGAAAATCTGTTTGAGGAAGAAAATATTGTTTCAAGTGAAAAAGTTTTGCTTAGAACTAAATCAGATTCTGATTTGAAAGAAACAAAAGTTGACCCAGAAAGTTTGTGGGACTATTCGTTAAAATCTGTTTGGGAAAACTTACAAAAATATGAAAGGGCTGGGTCCAGAATATCCAAGGCCCAAAGAATACCTGTGCAAAGTTATAAACAACAGGTAGTGTTTGTTCCACCTTATAATCCACCACCGATGGCTGCCAGATTTGCCCCATTGGTTTTGCCCGCTGCTTTACATGATTTGCCTCAAAATTATGGATAGAGAATCCTTACTTTTGATAATGAGGGTAATTATACAGCGCAACAACATGTTGATAACTTTAGTGATTTCATTCATTTAGAAGAAGTGGATTATGATGATGCAAAAATGAGGTTGTTTTCCCAAAGCTTGCGAGGCAAAGTCAAAAAATGGTTCAGAGCTTTAGCTGCAGGATCAAATGCTAATTATGATGCTTTTACAACTCTTTTTATCGAAAGATGGGAAGACCAGAAAAATCCTTCACAAATGTTGATGTAGTATAACAATCTGAAAAAAGGAGGTTTTGAGTCGGTTCAAGAATTCTCTACCAGATTTATGAAAATTTATAACTCTATACCTACATATATAAAACCTCCAATAGGAGCAGCCAGGTTACATTATGCAGATGCTTTTGAAGGTGATTTTTCATGCACATTAAGAGAAAGAAGATCTACCACTTTGGCGATAATGATGAAAGATGCGGTGGAAGTTGAAGCTAATATGATGGCTTCTGGAAAGATGAGGCATAGAGATATAGACTGAAAGAAAAGTAGAGAAGATAATCAAAATGTAGCTTCTTCTTCTTCTTCCACAGATGTAAAATTTGAAGCAATGATGAAAACTATGGAAAAGTTGTTAGATAGGTTAGTGGTGGATAACAAAGCTCCGAATAAAGAACAAGCAGAACCTCAAATCAGAAACCCTAATTTTAGGAGACCTTTTGTCCCACCCTAAGGCCAAGAGATCAGAGGAACCCAAGGAATGCAGAAGAAAATCCAATCAGACCTCCTTTTCCTGAAAATTATATTGCTGGGGAAGTTCAAGCTAAGATGCCTGAGAGTGATATTCACCATTGTGGCAGTTTTGATTCAGAAGTGTATCTGACTAAACAGGAGCATGATATGTTCCTTGCAGAAGGGGAATTTTGTAATTTGGAGACAGAAATTGATCAATACCAGATTAGTTACCAAAGAGCTATAAACGATCTTCAAAGAAAGATAAATCTGAGAAACAGAGACGTTATAATAGACAAGGGAAAAGAGCCAATGGGAAAATCAAAAGGATCTACAGATAAATCCTCTAACAGTCAGAATGAACAACAAACGAGAAAAAAAGAAAACGAGGATGTGCCAAAAGTAATTTCAGATATTAAAGAAGGTGATAAAAATTTGGTTCCTTTCAATATACAGAGTGAAATGTCGAAAGTCAAGATTTATGTACCTTTCAATGAGATATTAAAGAATAAGGAATACAAGGAACAAATTTTTAAGATTATGCAAGTAGAAAATCGAGTGGAAATAGATACTTTGGAATTAGATGATGATACTCCTAATATCTTCCCGGGTTCAAGAATGGAAGATAATAGTTTTGGGGAAATTTCTCCTTTCTATGTAGATTTGAATGTTCATGATAAAGTTCTGCATAATTGTATGTCGGACTCAGGAGCTTCTCATAATTTGATGCTGAAACTTGTAGTTGAATCTTTGGGATTGAAAATCACAAGACCATATGATGAGTTATTTTCTTTTGATTCAAGGAAAGTCAAATGTTTAGGGTTGATCAAAGATTTGACAGTTAATCTCAGTAAAATACCAGCCAAAGGTATTCTCATGGATGTGGTGGTTGCTGATATTCCAACAAAATTTGGTATGCTCTTGTCTAGATCATGGGCCCCGAAGTTAAAAGGAACTTTGCAGATGGATATGTCTTTTGCTACTATTCTGGTGTTGGGGGTACACAGAAGATTATATGCTGAAAAGATGGCTGCTTATTTGGTAAGTGACTTAAAAGAACCTAAAAAGCATGCTATATATGCAGTAGACACAGATTTGGGCTCTTGTATTCTGTACAATAATGTTGAATCCAAAGAAAAGATTGATTTAATTGAACGGAAAGAAAATGAAAAAGAAATACTGTTAAGAAAAAAAATCAGAAAAGAAGGAACTTGGACAATGCACTTTGATGGAGCTAGAAGCAGAGAAGGAGCTGGTGCAGGAGTATGGATAATCACACCTGATCGAGAATTCTTAATGTTTTCTTACCAATTGAATTTTGAGTGTACAAACAATGTTGCAGAATATGAAGCTTTGATTCTGGGGTTGAATGTATTGAGAGATTTAAAAGCAAAAAGAATTGAAGTGTTTCGAGATTCTGAATTGGTAATAAATCAGGTAAAAGCTCTTTATTAGACCAAACATCCTAAAATGAGGTCATATAGGAATGAAGTGAGGGGTTTATTGGAAAAAAATTTCGATGAACATGATGTTGTTTCAATTTCCAGAGTTAATAACACCGTAGCAGATTCTTTAGCCATTGTTGGAGCTGCGTTCAAAACCCCTATCTTTTCTAAAAAGAAGTATGATATTGAGGTCATACACAAACCATCTATCCCAAACAATATCAAACATTGGAAGGTTTTTGAAGATGATCAATAGATTAAATGTTTTTTAGAGATTACAGATGAATTCAATTACAGGTCTATTGATGCAGAAGATGCTGGGGTTGGTCCAGATGAAGTAGATTCCGCTGAAGAAACAGAAAAATTCAAGCAAAGGATTGGAGGTAAGGATATAATTCAGCTGAAGAATAATGTTATCCCTAGAGGCTTGATTCCTTTAGAAAAATTGTTTGATAAAAATGATGTGGTGAAAAATCCAAAAGTAGAACCTAAACCTGAGGATGTAAAAGATTACAATTTAGGTTCTGAAGAAGATCCCAAATTGGTGAAGCTTTCAAAGAAATTACCAAGAAAGGAAGAGAATAAAAGCGTGGAAGTAATGAAAAGATTTTTAGATGTTTTCGCCTGGAGTTATGAAGACCTGAAATAATATGATGTTTCTGTTATACAGCATACAATTCCCATCAAACCTGATGAAAATTCTTTTAAACAGAAGTTGAGAAGAATAAATCCCAAGTTGCATCCAGTGATAGAAAAAGAAGTGAGAAAGTTGTTTGATGCTAAGATAATTGTGTCCTTGAGATTTTCTAAGTGGTTGGCTAACCTGGTACCAGTAAGGAAAAAGAATGGTGAAATAAGGTTGTGTGTAGACTTTAGAAATTTGAACAGAGTCTGTTTGAAAGATAATTATCCACTCCCGAAAATGGATCAGATTTTACAGAAAGTTGTGGGAGCCAAAAGAATTTCTATGTTAGATGGTTTCTCAGGTTACAATCAAATTAAAGTTCACCCAAAAGATCAGGAAAAAACTACTTTTACTACTCCATGGGGACATTTATGTATGCCAAAATGCCATTTGGTTTGATGAACGCAGGGGCAACTTTTCAGAGAGCCATGGACATTGCATTTGTAGATGAAAGAGACAAATTTTTGGTAGTATACATGGATCATATAACTGTTTATTCAAAGAATGCTGCTTATCACTGCAAACATTTGGAAAGAGTTTTTCTGAAATGTAGAAAATTTGGGATCTCCTTAAATCCAAAGAAATCTCATTTTTGCAAGGAAGAAGGAAAATTGTTGGGACACATCATATCAAAAGAAGGCATCAAGATTGACCCAGAGAGAGTATCTGCTATACAGAAGGTCGGGATTCCTAGGAGCAAGAAGGAAATTCAGTCATTTATTGGAAGGGTAAATTGGTTAAGAAGGTTCATTCCTAGTTTTGCTGAGATTTTGAGAAATATAACTGAAATGCTAAGGAAGGACAAGGAAATTAAATGGACTGAAGAAGCCAGACAATCTTTTGATAATATTAAAAGAGAATTGACTGAAGCACCAGTGTTAATTAGTCCAGATTATACAAAATATTTCATTATGTTTACTTATGCATCAGAACACACAGTAGCGGGGGTATTGTTGCAAAAGAACCAAGAAAATGTGGAACAGCCAATTGCATTTTTCAGTAAGATTCTGAGGGATGCAGAATTAAAATATAACATCATGGAGAAACAAGCTTATGCTTTAGTGAAAGCATTGAAGGATTTCAGGATATACATATTGCATTCTCATATAATAGCACATGTTCCATCAGTAGTGGTGAAAGATATTCTTACTCAGCCAGATCCTAAAGGAAAAAGAGCAAAGTGGATAGCAGTATTATTGGAATATGATCTTGAAATTAAACCTACAAAGCTGAGAAAAGGTCAAGGTCTGGCTAAAATGATTACAGAAACAAATTGGGATTCTCTAGGTATGAATTTTCTTTCTGAAATTTCAAAAGAAAACGTTCCAAATTCACAAGTAATTACCAGATTTCTCTTTATCTCCCTAGTAAGTGGACATTGTGTATGTTCTGCAAAATCTCCAAGCGCCTGCAAATATGGAAAAAACAAGAGCAAGATCAGTAAAGTTGAAAGCAGCCAAGTTCTGCATATTAGATGGGAATTTATTCTGGAAAGATCTAGGAGGGATCCTATTGAATTGTCTATTAGAGAATGAAGCGCAGCATATTACGGGGGAATTTCATAAACGCATGTGTGGAGGACATCATTCATGGAAGGCTACAGTGAACAAAATTCTTAGAGCTGGTTTTTATTGGCCCAGCATGTATTCAGATGTATATAAAGAAGTGACCAAATGTCATGAATGTCAAATTTTTTATGGGAAAAGAGAATTATTACCATTTCCTTTGAAACCTATTTCAGTAGAAGCACCTTTTCAACAGTGGGGGTTAGAATTTATTGGTGAAATTAACCCAAATTCTTCAAGGCAGCATAAGTGGATTCTGATTGCTACAGATTACTTCACAAAATGGATTGAGGCCATTCCGACAAGAAATGCCATAGAAACAGTGATAATGAGCTTGTTAGAAGAAAACATTTTATCCAGGTTTGGTTGTCCTAAAAGGATAGTAATAGATAATGCTCCAGCATTCAAATCAAAAAAGATAATAAATTTTTGTCACAAATATCACATACATTTGAATAATTCCACTACTTATTATCCACAAGGGAACGGGTTGGCCGAATCTTCAAATAAAAGTTTAGTGAGGATCATAAAGAGGTTGTTAGAAGATAAAAAAAGGGCTTGGCACACTAAACTAAAATATGCTCTATGGGCAGATAGAATTAGTACAAAAAGAGCAATTGGCACTTCCCCTTTCCAGTTGGTGTATGGCACAGAGGTAATTTTTCCTGTTTCTTTGGGTTTTCCAGTTATGAAATTGTTACAAGAAGTTGAACAAGAACCAAATCATATGCAGAGGAGGATAAATCAAATGATAGAATTACATGAAGTTAGAGAAAAGGCATATAACAAAACCCAAATGCATTAGGAGAAAATGAAGAAAACTTTTGACAGAAAGGTTAAAGAAAAGAATTTTTAGATAAATGATTTGGTTTTGAAGTGGGACTCTAGAAATGAAGATCACCATGGGAAGTTTGAGCATTTATGGAAAGGTCCATATATTGTTGCAGGATATCAAGGGGAAAATGCATTTACCCTAAAAAATTGTAATGGAGAATTCTTTCTTGGAAGACTATTAAATGGTAGACACCTCAAACATTATCTCTCTTAAAAGGACAGAGGTGAAAGAGAGTTTTGTACAGTGTAAATATTTTTCAAAAAGAAGAAAGTATGAACTTTGATTTGCAGAAAAGTTTGAAATGCAGCCCAATGGATCAGGAACTTGGTCTACGATGTTCTTTGATACCTCACAGGGAGGATAGCATCCCCAGTTGGAGCCAGTTGTTGACACTATATTTGAAAATACTCAAACCCTAAAAATTTGTCAAAAAATATCCCAAAAGAAGTGAAGTTATTACAAATGGGTTGAAGTAAGGGTTAATAATACAAAGACAACAAGAAAAACCCACATATGTAAAGTCCAAAAGTGAATTATTGAAGAGGTTAAGTCTTGGTCAAGTTTCAACGGCGGAGATGACAGTAGTAGAGATCAACGGCTGTGATAGTTTCCTGCACCGCCAAAAGGATCGTTTGCAAACGTTGGTGAGTGGTTGCGGACTTAATACCGCCGGATACGTGTCACAATTTCATTAATCCGCATCAACGTGATAGTGGTATCACAAACCACCACAACACCGTGCGGAACCACCAAAGGATAAGCCACGACGGGGCATAGCACGTGGCGGGATGATAAGCGGCGGGCCATAGCACGTGGCAGATGGAGAAGGCATAAGGGAATACGCCACATGTTGATACCAATCGAAGGGACAATATACATTGGGACAAAATAAACTACCAAGATTCATCCGCATCAGGAAAGGTGCGCACTCGATAGAAGAAAGAGCGATCGCAGAAATTAAACAACTCTAATAGGTGTCATTAAATGGTTGATCTGCATAAGCAAAAAATCGGAGGAGTAAACCGTTATTAGATTCATGGATACCACTATGGGAGATAAAGGGACGCAAGATCTAATGGCTCAAATCAAAAGGCTTGTGATCAACGGTTGGATATAAACTACATTCAGAAAGCTGCCAAAAAGTTAATAAAAAAGGCTTATATAAAACAAAAGGGTTTCAAATAATGACATTTTGTATATGTGTCGCTATCCCTGGGAGCTCTGAAGAATGGTGAAGATTAAAAATTGCGATAGAAGGATAAAGACGTGTCTATACAGGTAGGGTCTAGTGACCTGACCCACTTTTTAAACAGAATTTTGTTTGAAGAAACGTTTTAAATGGAAACTGTACATGATGTAGATGTTTTTAAAGTAAAGGAAGCCCTAAAAAATTGAGATGGAGACATTCATGATACCCTAACCAGGTTTCCAGTCGTTGAAGTCAAACTTAGGTTGTCTAAATTATTAAAAGAAGGTATAGATATGCACAGAGTTCACCAGTCATCCTTGTTAGTCTTTTTCCCTGACCAAATCCCATCTTTTCCAGAATTTGTGTCATGGTGTGCTGAAAATTACTCCAGAGAATAAAGAACTATTTTAGATAGTCAAAAAACCAGAGTCGTTTGTAAAATAGAGCCTGCCGTAATAATTAAAGCCCTAGAAATGGAATTTCCCCAAACCCCCGAGTCTGAGATTTTTTTTGAAACCTCTGTTATTGAATATTATCAGCAAACCCTTGAAGATCATAGAGATAAGTTTTAGTCTACGTGTCTTAAACCAGAAACCAACATTTCAGATATCCCGTACCCTATAGATATCAATTTATTTGATGAAAATACCCAAGTGGTTCTGACATTGTTGGCTTTAATCCTAGGGTTTGATAAAGACATGTACGTAACCGAGTTTCAGTTGAGTCTTTTGTATAAAATGAGTACAATTCAGTCAAAGATTGATGAAAATCAAATCCCTCGACTTAATTTTGAAGAATTTTTGACAGAGAAGATTCATGACCAGATGGTCAATTTCCCCACTCTGAGGCATTTCAGATTTCAGTCTTTTTTGATGAAAATGATCATGGTAGCCAGTCATGAAGAGTTGCAACTCCCTGAGATCATTTTCAAAACATTGTTAGAAAATAACATGTTCAATTACATAAATTATATGCTCTTTGAGATTTACAGAATGATCTTTGGTGAAAAATTGCCTAGAGTATTACTAGAAATGCAAACATGTATGCAATTGAGTGCAAAGTACGCTGTAGGAGATTGGTTTTTGTCAAAGGACAGTACAGTGATCAGATTATATGGTTTCAAACATAAACCTTATGTTTTACCAGCATTTCTTACCTTAATATTTTTTGCTTTGGAGTTCCTGAGACAGAAGTTAATTGTTGAAGATAATAATTTCCTGCTTTTCAAACAAGCAACAGATATCAAGTATCCGTTCACACTTGGCCCACTCATAGTGAAGAATAAAAACGCTGCTGTTTATATAGAGAAATTATTCAAAGATATGGGTTTTGAGACAAACATGGCTATTGAGTATGATCCGTTAAAGATAATATCAAAACGGAGAATGGATCATCGCATCGAAGCGTTGAATCATCAGACGATTGAGGGAATGTTTGACAGAGCAAATTGGTTGGAGTATAAGGAAGAAATCATTCCAGATTCACATGATAAAGAAATGATATTGACAGATGTAACAGCAGAGGCAGAAAGCATGATGAATACTGCAATGGTGGGGTTTAAAAGGCCCATACAAGATGTAATGAACATTAAAGGTGAAGGAGCAAAAAAAGGTAAAAAGTTTAAAATGGATGAAAAACAAGAGTTAATGGCAGTTTCAGAAGAGGAAAGAAGAACTGAAGTCAGAATACCAGAGGTCACGGTAAAAGAATATAGTATTGAAGAATCCCCGATGGGAAATGATGTAAATAGACCACGTAATATGATGGATGTATTTAATGAACACAGTCAGAATAAACAGGAATCCTCCAGACAAACCAGTCTGGTATTTCCAAAGGTTAGAAATATATCCAACACTGAAGTAAATTTGTTTAGTAGCAGAAATGTCAAAGAAAATTCTTTGAAATTTTCAGTTGTTACTAAAGATAAGATCTTAGAGATGAAGGTAGATATTACCAAAATCAATGCCCCGGATAAAATTTTATTGTACAGACAAACAAGAGAGGTTCTATATTCAGATTATTTGGGAGCAACATTAAAGGCGGACAAATTAAAAAATTCATTGGATAAATTGAATAACCAGTTGAGACAAGAGAAAGCAGAAAATAAGTCTCGACAACAACAAATAAAAATATTGCAAATAGATTTGATAAACAAAGAGGGAGATGCAGCAGCAAAATTGCTCAAAGAAAAGGATGATACGATTCTGATGTTAAGGCGAAAGCTAAAAATACCAAACACTATGCTTATTCAAGGAGTCGAACTAACAATACTGGAAAAAGAAAAAGAAGAGCTGTCAAATGAAGTAAATGATGCTACTGCAAAAATGTTGAAGCTCACTGAGGAAAAATATCATTGGGAAAAAGAGAAAATTGGTTTGGAAGAGCAATTGGAGGAAATAAAGAAAAAATTAGTAGAATTTGGACAGCAACAGGTGCATGCAGATACAGATGAAGATAAAACTTGATTAGATGGTCTCTTACAAGCCATGTCCCAAGTGAGTTTGAAAGAGGGTGAAATTAAAGAATTGAATATGGGAATACAGAAGCTCAAAGAAGAAAATGAAACTAAAGATAAGGAAATAAAAACTTTGCAAATAAGGAATCAAGAATTAAGTGATAATAATAAAGGTTTGGCAGGTCATGTGACAGGACAGGCTACTATGCAAGGTTGCAAACATATGGTATGGGATCAAATTATAAAGGAAGTTGAAAAATTAAGACCCTATCTGAATTATATAAGAGTCAAAGAAAAAGTAGCCAAAGACGCCTTTGAGAGTTGTAGAGCAGTCAGAGAGAATTTAAATAAAAAGCCAAAAGAAACAGCACAGAGAGCTATAACTTTCTTAAACAGTTTAACTGAAGAAGACTTGACACCAATGAATATAATGAATAGAATTTCAATCATTACATGGGACAGAAGAATCTTGGGAAAATATTCGCATGTTGAAAATATTGAGGCTAAAGCTGGAGATATATGGGAGGAAGTAGTAAAGTTCAAGAAGCGATTTGAAAAATTAATAAACAAAGGATTCCCTGCTTTTTGGGATGAAAATAATGAATTGATTCCTCCTAATGAATATAAGAGATTGTTGTTTGACATAAGAATGGATCACAAAAAGTTTCAACAGCTGGATCATATGCTTACAGGGAAAATTTTAATGGAGAAAATTGCGGAAGACTTTGAAATTTTAAATATGTTGATCTCAACCTGTGAGAATCTTCTTCTTGTTTCTTATGCAGGTCACGTTGAAATGCGAGTCTTGGTAAAAGAAATGACCAATTATGATTTACCCACGGCCGACCAATGGAACTATGTGGAAAAATATGGAAAGACAAGATATTCTGTCCATTCATAGATACATTCAGAATTTTTGGCAAGTGGGAAAAAGATACTATTCAAAATTTTTGCCAAGTGGCAAAAGATGTTTTTATTTTAAAATTTGTAATATTGTTGAAGACAGTTATCTATTATTTAAAGACAGTTATCTTTCGAGTTAAAACATTTTCAGTTATTAGTTAGAAGAAGCAGTTATGTCAAGCTTCTTCCAAATTTTGTATAAAAGACAATGAGAGTCATTTTTGAAAGGGTTGGAAACTCTTTGAGAGATGAGATATTTTGAAGTCAAATTTTTGATAAATAAAGGCCGTACAGTGGAAGTACCTATCTTTTGAGACCAGATATTCATGTGTTGATCAGTTTTATAGTCTGTTTTTTCCCTTATCTTTATATGTACATGTCCACTTTCTTTGTTATATCTTCCATTATGTTATTCTTCTATATTTAAATGAACGTTTGAAATAAATCGGGATTCATACTGGTTATGCCTTGTTTTATCGCATTTAAATATCCACTATTTCTCCAAAGTTGACAATGGATTCATCCTAGTTAAATGCCTGTTGTTGATGGATTGTCATTCCTTCTTTCTTTACCACCTGTAAAAAATCAAATTGACTGTGATATGGTTGCTATCTTGCCTCTGTGGAAATCGTTTGGTATAAATCTCTTGTTGGCACGTTAAATATTTGAAAGTTGACTCCATGCCCAATGTTTCTTGTTTCCTTTTCAACCAAGCAAATTCTTTTGAGAAATGTTGAGCGTGATTTTATATATTTTTAGCCTTTACATATATCTTGTGAGAGAGCCCTCTGGTGGAAAAGATGGCTAGGTTTTTTGCCTAAAGTTTGGTTTGAAATAGGTTACTTTAGGTGTTATTATTTTACAACTGGGATAAAATCTAAGTGCTAACACCAATAGCCTTGGGAAGCTCTAAGCCTCCAGGGCCTGTTATAGGCCCTCGATAGGCCTTGGGGTCTTGAATACCCAACCACTTGTGCCTATTACAGGCCTTGGGAGGTTTAGTCATCCTCCTAAAGCTTGTTACAGGCCCTGGGGGCTTGGATACCTAGCCCACAACAGGCTTAGTCAGTGATTGGAGAACTATAACATGCAATCTAAATGTTGTACTGTGTGCACTGGCTCTAGTGACATACAAGAAGTGATATGCTATCTCTTCATTAGACCATTAGATGTTGCAAATCATAATGATATGTGGTTGAGTAATTGCATTGTGGGTGAAGTAATGTGCATCCATAATATACATCGAAAGAAGCAAGGTGCATTGTAGAATGCATGTGGGGTCATAAGAGGGGTATCATATCAATATACTAGGTAGAAATATTAACGGGTATAAAAAATGTTAATGAAAAAATTGATACATACAATATCTAGTGAAAATAGGGGTTTTTTTAAGTTGGGAAGGCATATTGGGAGGGGGTTAAAAAAAATGATTTTGGAAGGTATTTTCCAATATTTAGTGAAATTAGGGGAATTGTTTCTTATGCCCGAGATGAACATGCTATGATAGCGGTTTATTGAGTGAATCCCTCGTGGACCTCAGCCTGTTCGTAGGTTGTTGCAGAAAGGGCCGGTGAGAAGGGGTTTTGTTGGTTCCTTGAAACCGTGAAGAACCTGGGTCTACATTGGAAACCTCTAGATCAGTATTTAAGACAACACACGTCAACATTCTAGAAGTTCCTTGTCCTCCCACGCCCATCTTGCCATCACATCCTCTGCCCATGATTGAAGGGAACTAACACCCAGACGTTCGCATCAAGGAGAATCAACGCCATGGACTTAGGTAGACGGCCTGTGCATTGTCTTGAACCACCTCGCAGTCCTTTCTTTAGTCATTAAACCTCCTATTTTTAGAGAGGTCGACTACGTCGACCTTCTCTCTTAGTGTAACCTTATATAAAGACGTTTCCTGTGAAGAAACGCAACATACATATACAGAGCAATTGTAATACATAGACGATAGCAGTAATCTTTATATAGACACTGTGTGATTTTTATCAATCAATGGAAGTTCCAGTTTCTTAGCTGTTGATGTCATGTTGTTGGTGAAGAATTTGAGTTAAGCTTCAATCTCTGATTGTTGAGAAGGGCCCCTCAAAAACCAGAGGTTTTACTGTATATATTTTTCATTTCTTTTCTGCAAGTTAATAGTTTTCATTTTCAATATTTAACTTGTTTCCTATAGATGATGTTGTTTTATTTCCTGTACATGTCAGTTCTTTATTTCCTATAGTTATATCTTGCTGCTAATTTAATTTGTTAGTTTAATTTATATTCCTAGAAGTTAATGACCGGTCATGCATAAGTCATCTTAGTTTGCTTTAATCTTGTCATTTGCAATTAGGTAAAGTCAACTAGTTAATGTTTTAGTATTTCAAGTCTAATTCATAATTAGAATTAGTTCTGCTACTTTTTCCTATAGCTGCAGGTTAGTTTTATTTACATCTCAGCCTTGCTTATTATGCCATAGAAATAGTTTGTTTTCCTTAGATAATGATTAGTATAGGTTGCCTCTTGCCATTCCAACTTTAAACAGTCCATTTACTACTTTTCTTACACTATAGGTTCATATGCACCAACCAGCTGGCATTAAGATCATTCAGTTTGCTTCTTTCCTTAGTTTAAATTGTTTTCTTCCATCCGGACTGTCATTCGGAACGTCTTTCAGACCACCATCTGAATCGTCATACAAACTTTAATATTTTATGCATTATTTTTATGCTTATTTAGAATCCAATTTCTTAGGTTTTCAAACTGTAATTTTTCTTGCATTTAAATAACATTCTTAGATGTAATTAAGGTCTTGTTCCACACCACGTAGAGTTTTAATTAAGTTTCATCATCATTCTTAATTTCCATTTCATTTTCCTTAACTTTGTATTAGTTGCTTTATAGATTATGTTTCTTTCATACCTGATTCATTAATACTTTATTGTTCTAGAATTCATCAATTCCATTCTTAGTTTAGCTCTTTCAAGTTCCGTAAAACTAATTCCAGATTAGACTTAGTAATTTCATTCTCTAGAATACATTAGTTTTGATAGTTTCTTAGTTCAAGTATAGGATTAGTTTTCCCATTTATATAGCTAATGAATATGTTCATAGAATAGGATTTGGTTCATAGATAAAATATCTTTATCAAGTTTTCTACTTGCTTCTACATAAAATATCTTTATCAAGTTTTCTACTTGCTTCTCAATCAAATTCAGTTTCAAGTAAATATCTTTATTAAGTTTTCTACTTGCTTCTAGATTTCATTAGTCCCATGTCATTTGCTTATGGATAGAAAATAGATTACAATGTTTAAAGTTAGTTGTAATTGGACACTCTTTAGTTTGCATTTATTTGTAGAAGTTAAACTAGATTTGCTTCCATTTTGTTTCCTTGTTACATTTGAAAGTCACTTTGATACCTTCTCTCCTATTCCTATTACATTTGATACATTTTCTCAGAATCCTCGAGGAGAATGGAATTAGGTAGTTTAGTTTGATCTTGAGTTGAATGTATGAATAGCCTTTGAATTCATTAAGTAGTTTGTAGTTTTGATTTAAGATTGTATAGTTTCTTGTTTCCATAGTTAATTGTTAATTGAAGCACTTCATACATAGGTTTCTGAAATCATTTATAGTTGTTTCTAATTCCTATATTAGAGTTTGAATTATTAATCAGTAGTTTTCAATTTCATCAAAATAGTTCTGTTTTTTATTAAAGTCTTGCTTCTTAGAATAATATTTGTTGTTTTTGTCTTTTCAGTTATTGTCCATAGTATATTAGTATAAATGGATACTATTTTGATCTATTGGTTTAGTTAGGTTTAATTAGTTTAGTAGTTGTATTCTAGAAGTTTGACTCAGTTTTTTCATTTTGAAAGATCTTTTGATCTTTTCTTTATTAAACATTTCTAAGCTCTGCCAAGTCGAAACCTTAGGTGCCATTCTACCTCAGCATATATTGTGCCACAACTCTAAGATTACCAACCCTAGTCAATAGTTAAATATTTTGGTGATTCCTTAATATAGTAAATACACCTCAACATTATCCAAGTTAAAGAGCAATTCCTTGGTCCACTACACACGACCTCTCAAGCATATCCTTCGCTATGAGTAGCGATTTTAATGATAATATGAAGGTATGATCACCAGGTATAGTCTTGAGAGCCTTAGACATGGTTGAGGGAGAAAATTAAGGCCTTATTCCCTAATGAATATGATATAAATATCGGCTCAATATCAATTCCTCAAACCTAAAATATGACCTCCCAAGGGGATATGGGAACCATTATGATTTTTCGAGCATAAGGTATGAGTCATGGGGCCCTCAAGAAGGCGATGGGAGGAAACCTGGGCATTAGTCCCTAAAGGATAATTTTGCACATCTAGAGCCAAAAACAATGTCGTGAACCTACAGACACGACCTCCCAAGAGAAATATTCACCTTTGAGTTAGCATATTAGCGCCATTAGTTCTTTTGGTGAACTAGGCAATGATCTCAAGGTTTGGATCAAGGTTAACCAATGAAACGCAATCATTAGGCCCAAAGAGTAGCTCCTAGGGTTCAATATCCATCAACAAGGCCTCAAAACCACCACACATGAGTTATTTATGGAAACTTTATCTTTCAGTAGAAATATTGGCACCATTAGAAGGTGTTGTAGCACCAAGGATGGGTCATGGCACCATGGAAATTGTTAAGGGAGGAGACCCAACACTTGTGACTTAAATTATGCTTCTAGGCATCCAACTTGAAGAATAATGCTTTAGACCACCACCAATGGTTTCTTGAGAGTATCATCTACCTCTAAGTTGGCATATGGGAACCATAAGGAGGTTTTGGGAACTTGGTATAGGTTATGGTTCCTTGACCATTACTAGTGGGTGAAACTTGGGATTTATTCCCTAAAGGTGGCTTCTAGGGGTCAAGGGACATAGAAAATTCCTTAAAGAACCAAAAAATACCTTTCTATGGAATATATGGCCTCTGATAAGGGATATAGACTATATAAGAAGGTTTTTAGTAAGTTAGGATTGTGTCATGGCAGCATAGACATGGTAGGGGGTAGGAACATAGGCCTTAGTAGGCCCTAAAAGAAGCTTTTAGGCATCTAGGACTAAGAATGTCACTGGGAACCACCACACACCATCTCTTGAGCGTATCCTTGACCTTTGAGGGTGAATATGGGTACCATTATCATTTGGTGAGCACCACGGATGGGTGCTCAGGACTTAACCATGGTGGGTGAAGGAAGCTCAGGCATTAAGCTCTTATAAAGACAACTATAGGGCTCATGGTCTTGGAATGATGCATTGAACCACCATAGATGACTTCTTGAGGGTATTTATGGCCTTCAAATGGCGATATGGGAAACATTCAAAAAACAAATTGCACTAGGTATGCATGGTACTGAGGTTTTAAACACATTCAACTGAGTAAACTTAGGCTTTACATCTCAAAGGAAGTAAAGATACATCTACATCCATGAATGACACACTGAGCCATCACAAAGGACCTTTCCAGGGTATCCATTGACTTGAAGTGGCTATATTGGTGCCACTATGAGGTTTTCAATACCGAGTACCTTTGGTGGGATCTATTGACTCTAAGAGGGGGAATGGGATTCATTAGAAGGTTTTTAGTACTAGGATTGAGTCATGGATGCATAGATATGTTAGATGGTAGGAACATAGTCCTTAGTAGGCCCTAAAAGAAGCTTCCAAGCCTCTAGGACTATGAATATCACCAAGAACGACCACACACCATCTCTTGAGTGTATCCTTGACCTTTGAGGGTGGATATGGGTACCATTATTAGTTTGTGAGAACCAGGGATGGGTTCCCAAGTGTTAACCATGGTTGGTGAAGGAATATTGGGAATTAGGCTCTTATAAATACCACTATAGGGCTCATGGTCTTGGAATGATGCCTTGAACCACCATACATGAATTCTTGAGGGTATTTATGGCCTTCAAATTGGGATATGGGTAACATTCAAAAAACAATTGCACTAGGTATGCATGGTACTGTGGTTTTTAACATGGTCAAGGGAGTAAACTTGGGCATTAGGTCCCAAAGGAAGTAAAGCTAAATCTAAATCCATGAAAGACACACTGATCCATCATAGAGGACCTTTCCAAGTTATCGATAGACCTGAAGGTTGTATATTGGTACCACTAGAAGATTTTTAATACCCAATATCAAGGTGTTTGAGCATTTGGCGGGATCTATGGCCTCTGAGAGGGGGTATGGGATCCATTAGAAGGTTTTTAGTACTAGGATTGGGTCATGGCAACATATACATGGCAGGGGTTAGCAACATAGGCCTTAGTAGGCCCTAAAAGGAGCTTACAGGCATCTAGGACTAAGAATGTCACCAGGAACCAGCACACACCATCTGTTTAGTGTAACCTTTACCTTTGAGGGTGGATATGGGTACCATTATCAGTTTGTGAGAACCAGGGATGGGTGCCCAAATATTAATTATAGATGGTGTAGGAAGCTCGGGAAACGGAATCTTATAAATACCACTATAGGGCTCATGCTCTTCGAATGATGCCTCGAACCACCATACATGAATTATTAAGGGTATTTATGACCTTCAAATGGGGATATCGGTAGAATTCCAAGTTTTGTGCTCTAGGTATGCATTGTACTAGGTATTTAAACACAGTTAAGGGAGTAAAATTGAGTATTAGGTCCGAAAGGAAGTAAATATACATCTAAATCCATGAACAACACATTGATCCATCATAGAGGAGATTTCTAGGGTATCCATGGACTTGAAGTGGGTATATTGGTGCCACTAGGAGGTTCTCAATACCGAGTATCTAGGTTTTCAAGCCTTTGGTGGGATCTATGGCCTTTGAGAGGGGGTATGGGCTCCATTATAGGGTTTTTCGTACAGTAGGATTGGGTCATGGAAGCATATACATGGCAGGGGGTAGGAACATAGGCCCTAGTAGGCCCTAAAAGAAGCTTCCAGTGCTATAATTTTAAGAAATGCATGTGTATGGTGCATAAACATAAAATACACCAAAATTGACATCTAAAATCACACACTGTCTCAACCCAGTCTATTTTCTCTCATGCATAGCCAATTTTATCACCATGGAGCATTACATACATCTTATTCAACCATCATATCCATGAAAGTGTCTGCTACTATCCAACACAACATAAGAAAGGGATTCCCTTTATTTGCTCAACAATACCTTAGAGAACCCTTCCTTCCCAGACCTCTTTAGGGTGTGTGAAAAGAGGAAAACCTATTCAATGCTTCCAAGAATTTCTTTTTAAAATAAAATCTTAGCTTCTCAATCATTCAAAGAGAATCAAATGTATAGTGGGTAAAGGTTCCAAATTCTCCCAACCTCTGCTCATGTACAACCATCATTCTTCACTCTAATATCTACATTATTTTCCTTTGTAGTGATGGTTCTAGTTAATTTATCAATTTGATAAGTGTTGGCAATGAGAGAACAACATGAACTATGTAGTGTATTAACTTTTTCCTAGAGAGTGAGTGATAGAGTTAAATGGAAAAAATGAGAGGATTCATGAAACGATAACTGACATTGCTTCACCACTACTTATGACAATAGAATGAAGGACTCTTACAATCTTCTTATGGAATATATTAAGCCTATGGATCCATAACTACATGAAAATAGTTGCTCACCAACCTCTCACCTACATTCAATGATTGATTTAATAATTTGAATGAGTTAAATGGATTATTTAAGGAACATGGTAGAAACTATTTGAGTTATAAGGCTAACACATGGCACTAGAGGATTTAGTTTCCTATAGGCTCCATTTGATCTCTAGCAAAATGTTTACATACCTCTTCCCCATGACAAGCCAATCACATTTCCCATACATTCTTATTTACATCATACATGCCTAGTCATACATTAGTTGATTCTTGGTCTTGAGCATTTATTACATTCTTGGATATATAGAGGTCTAGTCATAACTCCTCAATATGTATCACATGACGCATATGCCAGTGCAAAATGAAATCTTAATGAGACATTCATATGACACCTTTATATGTGGGACACAACTCTAACACTAACCTGCAGGAATGACAAATGTAGAGTTACGAGTCCACAATAAGATGATGATAGTTGTACTTGTTAACACCAAAATGTGACCACCTAGATCATCCCCTTAGTCGCAGAACCCATTTATCCCTTTTTCCTACATATTTGGCCTCCAAAATATTTAAGTTGGTAAGCAAATGGGAAAAAAGTCAATTATTTCCCTCAAAAAATAATTAAATTCCTTCAAAAAAGTCAAAATCCCCAAAAAATAAAATAAAAGGGGGAAATTATTCAAAAGAAAGGGAAAATGAGGGAAAGCATAAAATACCACGGGCCAATAGTTGTGGCTTCCCAATACCATGAGACAATACACCACCATCCAAAATTTCTATAAAAAGGTGGTGGAGGCCCCCCATTTGAGATGCATTCACTCTTCCTATTGTACTCTGTCGGAATTACTATTGAACCCTATCTTGCACATTTGAGCTTACATTCCCATAATAGAATTTTGACCACCATATTGAGCATTCGAAGGAGATTTAGATACATTAGAGACCTAGAGCACCACCATCTCTATGGTTGCAAGGGGCCCCAACATCTACTCACCATTTCGAGGTAAAAACCCATTGTAAATTTGTTCCATATAATACAAAAAGAAAGAGCATTCTTTGATTCATAACCCTTGTTTACTAAATATCTCATGAAATGGATGATTAATTCTTAGTTTATTCTTTCTTTTTTATTGTAGTAATTTCTCATATTTTTACTTTTTGTTATTTTTATTTACATGCACACACCCACATTCACGAACTATTACTAAGTAGCTCACAGCTCTTAGTAAGTGCATTTCTGCACTAACTTGTGTGAAAACACTAGCTATAGTTTTGGAGACATGGACTGGATTGATTCCCATCGATCTATGGTTTTCTAAGATCAATCTTTATTTTTAATTTTTGCATTGTTATTTTTTGTTTTGTAGTGAAGTTTATTCCAGTTTTTACAGTCGTCTCCCTCTTTAGGGTAGCTCTGGCATAGCTCTACACCCAATACCTACAGGTTTGTCCCATGCCAACGCGGTACTTTTTTAAATTTATTTTTTATGGCCCAGGCCGCAACTATAGGTGGCGTTTCCACACTCCAGATTAAGAAATATTAAGAATAGTAATTCTTGAAAAAAAGGAACTCTTTTAGTTTTCTCCACTATGATATTTAAAGCAACAAGAATCACATGTGATACATGTGGAAGAAGTATAAGAAATGTGGGAGAGCAAAGTTGAATTCAATCACTAACATGTATACATATTATGCTTTATTCATAATAACACCATGCTTGTGAAGATTGTCTCTTTTGTAGCCATGGACTTTGCATAAACAATATTTTATTGTAAATAAAACATATATTTAAAGACTAAATTATAGAATTATTATTGAAAAAAATAATTTGTTTAATTTCGAAATATTTCAAATTTCAAATTTTAATTGTAGAGTATATAAACATATCAAATACTTTATATTATTAAGCCTATTGTTATTAAAAAATAAGTATTTATTTATACAAAATCAAATAATATTTATAAACATCACATTAAATATCCATTCATTGTTTCCTATCCAAATCTCTTATAGTAAAATCATTCTTATAACCTTTACTTGCATGGACTTTATAAGAATTTAGTAGTGTTAACCCAAAAAACCTTAACCCTTAAATCCAGGCTAACCCAAAACACCTAAACCCCCTAACCCACAAGCTCTAAATCTCGAAATCCCTAAGCACCTAAGCACATAAGGACTTGGGGATTATGGTTTAGTTGAGGGATGAAATGCCTTTAGGGGGGAGGGGCTCTAGGAATCAATGGACAAATAGGGATCGATTGAGCAATAAATGCACTAAACGTTACCCATTGAACAAAGCAATGTTATACACCGGCATGCACGCGTTAGTAGCGCGTGCATGCCTCTGGCACATGTGTGCTCCTTCCTCCTGTGTGCCCCTATTGAACATGAAAATTTCCAAATGAACCACGCTCTTCTCCCACATTTGTTTCACTCAATTCACATTTTTTCGCTCTTCTTACACACAGCTCGATAGTCTTTCGCATTTTGGATTGAATTCACACACCTATTGGATTTTATTTGGCAATTTTTATTGAATACACACACTAGTTGGACTCTATTTGGCTCTTTGGATTGAATTCTCATGTTGCTTGTACAAACCTAACCTCTGCTTACATTTAGTGGATACATCAAAAGACCATTCTACATTGCAACAAAAGAGCAATCTCTGAGGTACGGTGACATTTTTTTTCCTATGAATTATATTTTAGTCTTCATTCACTTTGTTTCAATTGTATGAATTGTAGTTTTTCCTCATGAATTGTATGATAAATGTATTTTAGTCTTCTTAATATTCATCATAGACAATAAAAACATCTTACCGCATAAAAACTACAACATGCACCAAACAATTCTTTCAACCTTTCATAAAGATAACCTAAAAAACTTACTTGCATCACCACCAATAACCTTTCATAATCACATAACTCCATCCAATACACAAATATTTGCTGAATTTCTCGTGATTTCGTTATAGCAACTCACAAAAACACCAAAAGGATCAAATTCTTAATCTTTAGGGACGATTTTCCCTCATCTGAAACATGAAAATGAAGTGGGTACGAGATTCTCCTTTTATAGGAAATGTGCTCCTAATAGCACCCCATACCACCATCCAATACCATCTATTAACCCAAACTACTTTCAAAAAACCATGTGCCAAGTGCCAAGCTATCAAAATGAGGCTCAATGTTGATTGTTTCAAGATGATAAGAAAACATTTCAAACTGAGGTCCTAGAGGTGATGTTGTTGTTATTTCTAGGGAATTCTCAATGGCTTTTAAATATGCTAATATACCCCAAGTTATAGGTATATTCATATCTTCATATAGTGATATGAACCTAGTTTATCTCATTGTTTTATATTCTTTAGAAACTTCTTGTTTTCAATGAGTTTCAACAAGTTTTTCTAGGTATACAAGTAACGCAAACTCTATGTATGTACATATTAATGGGATCTTTAGTACTCAATTTGGAAAGTTATTTTGTGTCCAATAACGAGATTAGAGACCAAAATCAAGTAAAGTTTATTGTCTACAAGAACAAGCAAATGACTTGATTGTTATAGAACTCTTAAATGAAGTAACCAACCATTACAGTCATTGTTGGAAGGGTGTTATTTCCAAAAGAGTCAAACAATATAAGTCTAACCCAACATATCACAATAATTTGGAGAAAACAACATGGGTTATCTATAAACGCAACCCTCTATACTATGTGAAGAATAGAACCACCAAAATCATGCATGGTAGGGTTAAATCAACTTCAAATTACAATACCACAACAAGACCACTCACATTGAAGGAAATTTTGACTATGTGGCTAAGAGTGCATGCCCTAATGAATTAGGTAAGTTTTGGGACCCAAGGGAGGATCCTCAACTAACTAATAGCCCAATAGCACTTAAGGTCCAAGTGGCATCCTAATTAGCAAGAGAGGTACACAAGTGGGTTGGCCTAAGCTGTAATTTTTAAACCTGTGTAGAGAAGCAAATCATACAAATTATTTTAAGAAAAATAGAGATTACACCACAACATTCATACATAAAACACACAGATTTACCTTAGAAACCCTTAACCGAGAAAACCAACAAAACTTAGAGCCTCACCTCTCACTTTTCTCATTATGGTTATTAACCACTCACAATACAATATATAGGTTTTTTATATCAGAGGGAGGGCACCAACACCCCCCCCCTTGGACCCCCCCTGAGCCAGCATCCAACACATATGACAAAGCACAAGATGGTCGGGGATCAATAGACGTTGTCATCAGACACAATGCCCACACACACATGTAGAGAATATAGTACATACCCAAGAAAAACATCTACTATAGCTAAACATGTGACCAATGAAGGACAAATGTGAAATGAGGACCCTGGCATGTTAATAGACATAAAACGGGAAACCACAACCACACATTTAGAAAAAAGTGAGGTTGCATTCAAAATGAGGGAATTCACCACACTACAAGCCTGTGTCACTAAGATGTATAGGAGGACCTTGGTGCCAACCTAAGTTGGGTTATGCATTGCTGAAACATTATTAAATACCACATCAATATTTGATTGAATAAGTGTATGATCGACACCATATTAATTTTCCATAAAATAATAATGTCCATAATAATATACAATGTGCGTGAAATCACAACATGTCCAACTCATCAACAATAATATAAAGAAACCAAACTTATTTTCCAATATGAAAGATAACACATAAGGGCAATGCATCTCAATACATCACTCACTACATAAAGCTAATGGCATCCTTAGAATCACTATCTTAAAATAATTATGGACGTAGTTGTATCTTAAAATAAATAGGAACGATAGCTATTAGGATATTCCTATACTCCATCCTAGTCCCACCACTATTTTGATCATTTACATTTTCAGTCATGCATGCATTCTAGGGTTTGCATGCATTTTGCATGCATCCCAGTCATCAGTCCAGCACCTAGCCCTCAGTTAGCCAGCCCCCAGGAGCTTCTCACTATTTAGTTTTAGCCATCAAATTGCTTAATGCACCCTTCTTCCTTGATTTTAGGGAGCAACTCACCCTTCTTCACCTACCAATCCAGTTGTCACTCAGTTACACTCAGTTACACTTAGTTACACTCTGTTACACTCAATTACAGTCAGTTACACTCAGTTACATTGAGTTACACTCAGTTACACCTATCAGAGTAAGTTTGACTGATGGTTGACAGTTACTTGAGCATGGATGACTCCACTGATGATGATGAAGACTTCCAGTTGTGCTCCGATGATCATGAGGACACCTAGTTGTGCTCCGATGACACTCTATTGATCTTATGATCACTCTAAGAGGCTAATTCGAATTGCCACCTTAGGCATTCGAATCCTCTCTACCATTGTACTATTTATTCGTCCATACTATGATTAATTAATTAGTGTGTGTGAAGTATTATTGCTTCTATCTGAGTTCTACTGTACCATATTATTCTGTTGCTCATTCTAATGTATTATTCACTCTTCTTCTATTTTCCTGCTTAATCATAATTACTCTTGTGAGGTATACATCATCTCTTAGATCTGCTATGAGTATTTTCACATGGTATCAGAGCATGTTGAGAGTATTGTTTATCTCCATTCTTGAGAGTTTTTTGCAGGTTATTACCAATATTTTGAGTGTAGCAGTTGCAGCAGAATCTGCATTTTTGCAGCAGTAGCAATTGCAATGATTCTATATTGTTTTTGCAAGTCCTCTACATCTTCAATGAATTTAGAAGAAATCCCTCCTCTTTCTCGACTCAACTATGTTGAATGGAAACCAAAAATGATAGCATATTTAAAGAGCCATGATCTCTTTGATTGCTATTTTGAAAAAGAGTTCGAATCCTCTACAAAGAAGATTAAATGGTTGAATAAAGGTGACATGCACATTGGAATAATGAAGCTTACTATGATTGATTACATATTGTACCTGACCATCATTGATATTGAAACTCCAAAAGAGTTATGGGCTCATCTGGATGAAAGATTCGGCAAAAGGAATGATGGATTTGGTCCAAATCCCTTCAAAAGCAAGCAAGGTGATGCATTCGCTCCACTTGATGGTCTCTCAGATCATGATGCATTCGTTCCTCCTGATGGTCTCTCAGATCATGTTGCATTCGCTCCCCTTGATGATCTCTCAGATCATGAACCAGTATCATCTCATATTGAAGTTGTTGACAAAGAACTTGCAGATTCTCCGCTCATGCTCAAACTTTCTTCTCTTTCTATGCCAGCTCACACTCTAGATATTGCAGAAGGTCCTAAATCCTCTCTTGCACCAGATTTTGTTGGTTTGCATCATGATCACATGATTATTTCAGAGGTCAAAACAGCTACTGAAGGTAATGCATTCGCTCCTCTCCAGCTATCTCCTCTTTTATACTACTATATGATCATAAATTCATGCTTTCAGAAGGTCATTGAAGAATATGGCCATTGCCATTCGCTTGGGGTAATTTCTCATGCATCTACTGGTTTTGATCTCACCTCTCATGGTTCAAAGGAGATCTCAAGAAACCATGATTCAAGTCTTGGATCTAATTTGGATTCTAAGCAATTATAGCCTGGGATAATTTCTCATGCATATGATAGTTTTGATCTCACCCCTGCTGGTTCAAAGGAGATCTCAAGAAACTGTTTTTTAAGTCTTAAATCTGATTATGATTTCAAGCAAAAATGTAATAGTTATTTTTGGCATAATCTCACCCATGGTGGTTCGAAGGAGAAGAAAAAAGACTATATGCATTTTCACAGATTTGATCCTACCTCAGTTGATTCGAATCACAGGTTCAAGGATCATTCTCATACTATTGGATTTGTTCTCATCACATTCGATCTGAAGAGAAAGTACAAGCACATGCTTTTTGAGCATGATCCACTTCTTCCCAAGAAGAAGATACCTCCAGACATATGACCAAGCATCACACATGCTTGAGTTTGGAGCATTTATTTTTATGTGTGCCTTACAGTCTATTTTTTGAGGAGGGGTAATGTTTCCCATGAAATTTTCCCACTACCTTGGTTTATTGATTGTTATTATTCATTGTATTGGGTGACCTTTGGTCTTAGTTACCAGGGCCCAGGATGGATTAAGGGGGGGTGTTAGGATATTCCTATACTCCATCCTAGTCCCACCAGTATTTTGATCATTTACATTTTCAGTCATGCATGCACCTTTAGGGTTTGCATGCATTCTAGGGTTTGCATGCATTTTGCATGCATCCCAGTCATCAGTCCAACACCTAGCCCTTAGTTAACCAGCCCCCAAGAGCTTCTCACTATTCATTTTTAGCCCTCTAGTTTCTTAATGTGCCCTTCTTCCTTGATTTTAGGGAGCAACTCGCCCTTCTTCACCTACCAGTCCAGTTGTCACTCAGTTACAGTCAGTTACACTTAGTTACACTCAGTTACACTCAGTTATAGTCAGTTACACTCCGTTACATTGAGTTACACTCAGTTACACCTACCAGAGTAAGTTTGACTGATGGTTGACAGTTACTTGAGCATTGATGACTCCACTGATGATGATGAAGACTTCCAGTTGTGCTCCGATGATCATGAGGACACCTAGTTGTGCTTTGATGACACTCTATTGATCTTATGATCACTCTTAGAGGCTAATTCGAATTGCCACCTTAGGCATTCGAATCCTCTCTACCATTGTACTATTTATTTGTCCATACTGTGATTAATTAATTAGTGTGTGTGAAGTATTATTGCTTCTATCTGAGTTCTACTGTACCATATTATTCTGTTGCTAATTATAATGTATTGTTCACTCTTCTTCTATTTTCCTGCTTAATCATAATTACTCTTGTGAGGTATACATCATCTCTTAGATCTACTGTGAGGATTTTCACAATAGCCATGTAAGAGATAGCCATGTAATGAGTTTCAACAAGTTTTTCTAGCTATACCAGTAACACAAGCTCTATGCATGTACACACTAATGGGGTTTTGAAAGCAAAAAGATCTTTGCTGCACCATTTCGATCATTTATTCTAATAGTCGCAATGGCCTCATGCCACCTTCATTCTTGATACCATATTAGTTTTCTCTATATGTCCAATGTCAAGAAAACAAAACATACTTCCATGACCATAGTTTATATTGTACACTTAGGAATATAACATGGATAGGTTCGCACAATACCCAATCAATTGCTACAACAAGTTTTAAAAATCTTGTACATTATACAAGTCACATTACCACTCAATGTATAAATCTTGTCTAAATATTGTGTCCCTTCTATCTTATTTGTGGTAAAAGTTTGTTTTCCTCACTTCATAATGGAAAAATAATATCTTATTTGTTATTTATTTTGCATGGGTGATATTCTTGTTTTCCTATAGATCATATTGAAGATGGGAAACATACATAACAATAAAAGAAAGTCTAGAAGGAAGGATTTGCACCCTGAAAAGTCCCATGAGATAAGAGAAAAGGCCAAATTGTCCATGGAAAAACATAGACATCAAAATGTCAATTCTTTAGATCCTAGTGCAATGCATGCCACAATGACCTCGAGTTCATCAAGAGAAGTAAAACGGATGCGGGTAATGGAACCCACTCAAAATTCAACATCAAGTGATCATCGAACGAATAATCCATCAACAAGCAATGATGAAGTGGCTCAAGTCAATCAAATATTGATTGATGTTGATAATACAGGGATGGATGTTGAACGAGTTTTTAATTCCAAACCTGCCCAAGAAGATCACACACATGTCGAACACACTCCCTTTCAGGACCAAATTGTGAACAAAGTGTTATTGGACAATCCACTTGGGCGGACGCGAGCCAGATCTCCCTATTTCAAGTGAATCTAGAACAAATAGTACATAATACAAAACTCATTTCCTAGAACTAGTTATAGATTGATTACTTAGATATCATACCTTTCAGATCGCGGATCCTTCTCCTTGTTGTTGCTCCAAGTCTCGCGGTCGTCAGATCTCCAACTACAAGACCTGTCAAGACAATATGGAAACAATACAAGCAGTACACAATATCTAAACAATAACTGATCTAAACTAACAGTTGAGGAATAAAGTTCTAAACATCATCAACGAGACAACATTTATGGAAAGAGATTATATTAACTGTGTAAAAAGGTGGGAATACATAGAAAGGATGAAGCTACAACCAAAGCCTCAATGTCGCATACTCCATACAACATGTCCAAGCCAAGCCTCCAAGGTGGTACAAGATTCCAATCACCAGTATGGATCCTATCAGCATAAGGGTACCATAGACCTTCCCCCCTCCCATGGAGAGAGTGGGTGTTTATATAGGGATAAAGAGATAGGGTAGGTTGAGGATTAGTGGGAGATGGTTAAGGGATTTTCCCATAAGGTTAGGAACCGAAGTGCCACCTCACCTAGAGCCTAGGGATAGGCCTCCACATCACTCATCTTCGAGAATGGGATCAAAGATACTCTTTTATCTGAATAACTGACATCGTCGCAGGTTGCATTAGGACAACCTGCGACATCACATGTTGCACAAGGGCAGACTGCGACGACCTTGAAAAGTAGGTCAGTTAAGCCCTCTAATCATGGGAAACTTCAGGGATGTGTTTTTACTCTAAAACGGGTTTAGGTAAAATAGCAAAGAGTTTACACAATGGTCAAGATGACGACATTATCACAACGGTCATGATGATGACACTTGGTCATAATAACGATACTTGCAATGGTCATGGTGACAACACTAGGTCAGGATGACAACACTTGCAACGCTTGCGACACTTGCAACACTTGCACAAGGGTGACGACATTTTGGTGTAACTCAAAGTGACACAACAAATTGGTGATGACACTCGTACTTCCTATGCAACTCCCTTTCCTTGACTATCAAGTGGACAACAAAGAACTCCTAGACATATTCATGTGGATGAAATTTCCTTATCAGGACTTGAAGGTAAGTTTCCTAAATGTACTATTGATTTCCATTGTAACAAGATCATCAAAGAATATTTTCTATCCAAAAGCGATGCAGCAAAATGTCACTTTTTACTGCCTTTGTTAAAATCAGATTATCTAGCTCATGTTAGGATAATTTTAGGCATAAAGGTAGTTAGAAGTTCAGAGGTCAATACTCATGTTGTTAGAAATCTACAATCTGCATTTAATTTGATTGGAAAAACTCCTTGTACAAAATATCTTAATGCGGCCCGTCGTGTACTATTGGAATCGATTGTAGACAAATCCACAAGGCAATGTCATATGTTATCACACAAATGTAAAATATTTAAAGTAGATAGAGATACTCTTCAAAATTATTATGCTATTAGAGAAAAACTTGAGACCCCAAGCCAGAAATATTGTTGGGCCTTTGTTGGTAGGTTACCTCGTTCAGACATAAAGCTAATTGGTGTTGTTAAAGAACTAGTTAAAAATATTTTGCATGATAACACCAGACCGTCATTGAATCAAAGAGATGTGATAAAGTTGAGAAAATGTGTTAAGGGGTGTGAAACCCATGTCAAGAACTTCCTTGACATGACAAGAAAGGAACTCTATGAGAGGTTCAAGAATGAGCACACACAATTGAACTTGGGCCACAAAGGTCCTTTGAAAAATGAAAACCCTGGTATGTTAGAATTTGCATTGATCGCAACACATGTTGCTAGATATACCATGTAAAATTTGAGTATTATTATGATACATATAGACATATACTTTGTGATTTGCATACTAACATTGTGCAGGACTTCCCATCGTTACAACCACCGAATGCATATATAGAATTTATCCATAGCATTATGTGTCCAAGACCTAAAGGAAAAAAATATTATAAAAAATCATGTTTATATGGGACATGTTCCAGGTGCAGTCGATTTTCTTTATTGTGCCAATGCATCCATGAAAGCGAGGAGAACGAATTCAGGAGGATGACAGCAGAAATGCAGAACTTCAAGTACATAACATATCAAGTAGATAGTGTGAACGAAAGTAAAAAAATTGCATTGGTGAAGTCACGAGTAATCTAAGTTTGCATACTTTCATACTATACATGTTGAATTTATACAATTATTCATATTTAAAATGTCACATTGTAATAATGCCCTTGGTTTTGTGGCACAGGTACAAATTTGTGATTTCATGAAGGAATTCTACAAAAATACCAAGCAGTATGTACAACATCTCCATGTAGCACGATGGAAGGATGAACAGTACATACAATGAAAGGCCGCCTTTCCCAATGGCACAATATTGTCGGTTGTGGACTTTGTTGAAAAATACACCCTACAACCATAGAATGAAATTCAAAGTCAATACTACCAGTTAGACCAGGTTAGCATAATGGTCCATATCATGTATAGGAATGCACCAGAGAGGAGAAATGACATGAAGATAGTATTGAAAGAGACCAAATTCGACATCAGTGATCATAGGTGCCATGACCTCCATTATGTGCAGCATTGCTTCAGAATTTTCTATGATCGACTGAAAAAGAGAGATATACAGATGGATCAACATTGGATATGGTTAGATGATTGTGCAGGTCATTTCAAAAATGAATGTGTATTCCAGTGGTTGAGTATTTTGCACAATACTTATCATGTGCCGTATATATGGAACTATTTTGAGACCATACATGGAAAGGGAGAGCACGATGGGGCTGGAGCATGTCTCAAAACTGGCCTAGGAGGAGAGGAGATGAGGTGCATGACAAAACCTCATATCCGGTATGCAGAATCCATAGTTCAATGATGCTTTGTAAAAAGGTTAGATCGAACCACAGAGTAGAAAACACCAATAAGTAGAGGACATGTCATAAATTTATGGCAAGTGGTTGATATAGAACAATCACATTCTTATATTTGTAGTACTATACAATGGAATCCTGGATTTCATTCCGTTTGAAGTTCAAACAACCCCTTATTTGAAATATGAATGTGAAAACTTGATTTCTTTTGTGGGACTTGTAGTAGTGGCGAGTGGGATGAGTGTGAATCAATGAATTGGGTTGATGAATGGGATCATGTACCACTTGTAGTATACCCACATGCAGTTGTTGAAACAATCCAATTAGAGGAAGGACAGTCTTCTATTTTGAACGAATATGATCATATATCTGATCTTGTACAACCAAGTAAATTTTCTACATTCATATATCGGTTCCCTTCTTGTTTTTTTAATTAACCATGTTATCAAACCAGTACTTGTTGGAATTTGACCGTAAAATGCATTTTTGTAGGACACATCTATGTAGTTGTCTCCGTGACAGATAGTCCAATTGGCATGAATTATTTGTTGGCATGGTGCATCTAGGGGAAGAAAACCATCCTCGCATCATTAACTGATAGTGAAGGCATTATCTTTCCAACTAGATTGATGGTTTTTCAGGAAGAATATATTATAGTAGATGGAAACGAACCAAAGATAAATGGCTACGTATACATGGATTATAGACCACGTTCATTGGTGTATCACTTTACACACTTGATTGTTGATACAAAAATCCAACTACAATCAATTTCAATGAAGTTATCAAACAAGGTACACCACTTACTACCTCATCCAAAGCATGAGAGGTTGTTTGAGACAATAAAAAATAGAGAGGATCCAGAAGGCCTAGTTGATTGAGGTACATAGTATAGTCATGTAATTATTTATTCACACATGTCTAATGTTATTCATGTTAGATATTTTATTTCATGTTATGTTAGATAGTTTATTTCATGTTATTTAGATCTTGTTATCTTGTATTGTGTACTTGATGTTTAAGTTAATATTACAATACATTGATGTTTTACGCCATTATATGTTTTACACCAATCACTCCAATTCATGTTTCCATCCCTTTAGGAAAACTTCACATGCATAGACAAGATTTGAAAACTCATCTTATATAGCACATATATAACGGAAGATAGCACTCCAAGGAAGATATACAAATGAATGTTTGTTTTGTTGTGATGTGATGTTTGGAAATACTCTCTCCTTCATCTATCTATATGAGATGTAAGGGAGGCCAAAAATATAACTCAAGTCAACTAATCCTTATAAATAAATCTTACTAAACAAAAGTAATCCACACACTAGTGAAGTGCTCCACTTGTAGAGTAAAAATGTCAAGATCCAATTATGATGTCCTGCTCAATAGGGACCCAAGGTGATGTATATATCTAAGGAAAGACAATCAATCCATATCCAATCCTCCAAAAAGAAAACCATGGCACCACATGCTATATAGGGATTGTGTCCCTCCTCCGCAATACACAATGTTCCTTGTACCTTGTAGGGTGTTCTCCCACCAAGTGAATACTCCATGTGGCCATCATGCAAGGTGTCCTCCATCGAGGAAAGAGATCTTAAATTCTCAAGGGAAGAATGTTGATTATTTTGATAATTTCATTCAAACATTATCTAGGATCCTACTAAGAGAATAACATGCACAACATGACAATCATAAACACAAGAGACAAAGAGTTTCCTCGAGGAAAACCAAGAAGGTGAAAAACCCCGCAACTTCCTCAGAGATAGAATAAGCCCCAATACAAAGATCACAAAGATAAATACCCAAAAGATATATGACACCAACAGCTACTCCTCCTCCACTTGTGTGCACTCCTCTCTCTCAACTATGCGAGTTGGATGAGTGAGTGAATGAGCAAATAGAGAGAGACACACTCTCTATTTATACAACAACTTAACCTACCTTTATCCCTAACCAGGCCAACTTCCTAAGGAAGCCTAATAATCCATCCACATGACTCATGTAGGGCCCAACCCACCAAGGTGGTCTAATAACCCATCAAATAATACTTGCAACACTTGTGACACTTACAATAATACTTGCAACACTTACAATAATACTTGCAACACTTACAAATACAAATGACAACACTTCCGAATGGAGGAATAATACATCTCCAACAAGAATACAATAAATTACCACTAAAGTACAAGTGTAATACATAGAAGAATATCTTCCGAAGTTACAAATACATAAAAAAAATTTGCTAAGTCAATGACAATATAAGGTATGACATCCATTGAGAAAGTTCTCACAAGTGTGCATATCAATCACAGACCATCTCTTGTGATATAATCCATCTCAAACCATTCAAGGGATGAACATGCACCATGTACACCAAATATCTTGAAGCACCCAAAACATGGTCTAAACAATTTCTAAGTAATATGAAAGTGTAACACTCCCTCTTTATGAGGAAATTGTTTACACCAACACTTGTCAACTCCCTCTATAAATCCACCAAATCTATTATCTACAAATCAATCCTAGTTGTGGTCCCAGAATCAACCATTGTCATATGTAACAAAGTTGTCAGCCATGCCATCACATCATTTCCATCATCTAATGAATGATGACCACCTATTAATATAAAGGAATGTCTCCCTAGAGAAAAAAATCAACTACCAACCTCAATCATCATCAACATCATGGGTCAGCATCAATGAGTACCACATCATAAGCTAACCAGGATAACTTGCAAAGATAATCATGTCTCCATTTAAGGTAAAATCGACCTTGGGATGCAATATTATGGTAGTCATTGATATATAAAAATATTATCGTATAGTCATGAGAATCCCTCTCATGCACCTCAAATCCTCTAGTAAATGAACTATTGTAAACTAGGCCAACTCCCTTATCTTGAGATAATCTTGAAGTAAGAGTATCATCAAAGAAAACCCCCTATGTCTGAAAGAATCCATAATCCATGGCTCTATACTTTGTAATACTCACATTATCTACAACTCTTGAATCACCCTCAACAACATCCTCCATTAAGGCATCGCACCTCTCCAATGAATAACTAGAATGTGCATGGATGAAGTCAATCTCATCATCACACCTTTCCTCTACTATACAATTGGAAGTCTAATGGATGGAAGAAACAAATGATATAAATATCTTGGGTGGTAAAATCACCCCTACATGCTCCTAAGCCACTATATCAATATCTCACAATCACACTATAAGGATTGGAAGCTAGATCTACATGTTCCTTGTAAGAAATAGAAGGCTCTACCAACCTATCATTGGAAAGTGTGAGTATTAATAGATCAATAAGTAACTTGTAAATTCAATCCCTGTTGTTCTTAAGCAGACCCTAATATAACCTTAGAGACCAAATCTAGACATATAGAGCCTAATCTAGCTTATAAACCCTGATCTAGCCCTAGAAACCAAACAAAAACAAATCTAGCCCTGGAAATCCTAATGTAGACTTAGAACCCTAGAGACTTGATCTAGAATCCTTATCTAGTCCTAGATACCTAGGGATAGTTGTGTTGTGAAAGAAGCGGTCTCTTGACGTTTTGAGCCTCTAATTTAGGCTCATCATCAAGAGAATATGTGTCTCCTGATGATGAGCCTGACTTAGAGGATCGAAACGTCGAGAGACCACCCCTTTCAAAACACAGCTATCCTTGGCTTGGAATATTTATCTATGTATAAAACCATGAATAACAAAACCTAGAGACCTAATCTAGCCATATAGAACATAATCTAGCTTATAGACCCTGATCTAGCCCTAGAAACCAAACAAAAACAAATCTATCCCTGGAAACCCTAATGTAGACCTAGAACCCTAAAGACCTGATCCAGAATCCTTATCTATCCCTAGAGACCTAATCTACCCCTAGAATCCTAGTGTAGACATATAGAACCTAATCTAGCTTATAGACCCTAATCTAGCCCTAGAAACCAGACAAAAACAAATCTTGCACTTAAAACCCTAATGTGGACCTATAACCCTAGAGACCTGATCTAGAATCCTTATCTAGCCCTAGATACCTAATCTATCCCTAGAGACCTAATCTAGACATATAGAACCTAATATAGCTTATAGACCCTGATCTATCCCTAGAAACCAAACAAAAACAAATCTAGCCCTAGAAATCCTAATGTCGACATAGAACCCTAGAGACCTTATCTAGAATCCTTATCTAACCTTGGAGACCTAATCTAGACATATAGAACTTAGACTAGCTTATATACCCTGATCTAGCCCTAGAAACTAGACAAAAACAAATCTAGCCCTGGAAATCCTAATGTGTACCTAGAACCCTATAGACCTGATCTAGAATCCTTAGCTATCCCTAGAGACCTAATCTAGCCCTGGACACCTAATCTAGACATATAGAACCTAATCTAGCTTATAGACCCTGATCAAGCCCTCGAAACTAGACAAAAAACAAATCTATACTTGGAAAGCCTTATGTGGACCTAGTGTTAAATTTTGAGCATTAAATTACAATACTCTAGGATCTTTACTGAGAGAATAACATATACAGTATATCAATGCATAACAACCACAATAAGCATGACAAGCATCACAAGAATCAAAAGCATGAGAGACAAGAGACACAGAGTTTCCGTGGGGAAAACCCTAAGGTGAAAAACCCCACAACTTCTTCAGAGATAGAGAGAGCAATGGCTCAACCAAAGTACAACCAAAATACACTTGAGATAGTCTCCTAGTAATAGATGATCCTCCTCCTCACTAGTGCGCCACTTTCTGAGTGAGAGAAGTGTGACTTTCCGAATGATCCAAAAAGAGATCTCCTGATCTCTATTTATACTTAACCTATTGCCCAGTTACACTATGGGGCCAACTTGTCTATCTAGATACATCCACAATATAATATATATTTCAGGGCCAACCCCACACATGGTGGTCTAATAACCCATCGGTAAGTACACACACTTGCGACACTTGTCAATCCACATGATGACACTTCCTTATAGAGGAATAACACATCTCTAATAAGGGTACAATAAATATATATGAAATACATAGATGAAATACATTCCAAAGTTACATATACATCAACACTCCCTCTTAACTAGGAAGGTATTTCTCGACACAGATCTGCTAGACATGTCTTCTTCTCGAGATCCTCGTCATCATCATCGTCACTGCTACTACTATCTCAAACAATCTCTGACTCTAATCATCATAGCAAGTTCTACAGAGCCAGTCTGTTTTCATACTGGATGTAGGCCCACCACCTATAGGTCTTCGTCATCACTGGCCATACTGTGGAATCCTCAAGACTTATTACGTGCGTCACAAAACCTCGAAAGAGCATCCCAGACTGTTACGAGCACACTGCTCTACCTATAGGATCTCCCAGGGCCATATTATATGTGACCTCACCACAAAACCTCGCAAGAGCATCCCAGGATGTTACAAGCACACAGCTCTACCTATAGGATCTCCCAGGTACAGATTATATGTGGTCACCACAAAACCTCGCAAGAGCATCCCAGGCTGTTACAAGCACGCAGCTCTACCTATAGGATCTCCTAGGGACAGATTATATGTGGTCATGGCAAAACCTCGCAAGAGCATCCTAGGACTTATTATGGGCACACAGCCCAACCTATCGGATCTCCCAAGGACAGATTATATGCCATAGGTCAAAACCTCGAAAGAGCATCTGCCAGATATCCTAGGGCCAGATTATATGCCATAGGAAAAACCTCGAAATACTATCTACAGATCTCCCAGGGCCAAATTATATGTCCTCCCAGAGCAAAACCTCGAAAGAGCATTTGCTAAATATCCCAAGGCCAAATAATATGCCATAGGCAAAACCTCGAAAGATTATCTGCAAATCTCTCAGGGCCAAATTATATGCTCATCTACACAACCTGATCCATGTCCATAGAGTATCAACTTGATACTCACCATACATCATCCTGATGTATACATGATCATCCTGATCATCATCACTGCAACATCCTGTTGCATGTCATTTGGAGCAACATCCTGAAGCTCGTCATCCACGATCATCCTGATCATATCATGCATCTACCTGATGCATACCAAGTATCTACCTGATACATATCATCATACATGATCCACCTGATCATACAGTGTATCCACCTGATACAAATACAAATACATGATACACATAACCATACATGATCCACCTGATCATACCAATGTATCCACCTGATACATATATAGATACATGGTCCAAGCATCCAACATGATGCATATAAAAAATACATACAAATGATCCTACTGATCATATCCAGCATCCAACATGATGCGTACATACATATAAATGATCCAACTGATCATATCCATCATCCAACATGATGCGTACATACATATAAAAATGATCAAACTGATCATACAAAACATAAACCAGAACATCATCCTGATGCTCATCATCCAGCGCTTACATCCACAGCCATGTGAAGGATCCTCCTTCCAACATGCTTGGAATGGCTTCAGCAAATGTGTCCATCACTTCTTTCTCGAAGTGTCATCGATCTGAAGAACGCCAAGCCTCTCCCTGAAGTACTCGAACTTCACCCTAGCTAGTGGCTTCGTCAGCACATCTGCAATCTGCTCGTCCGTCCCAATGTACAGGAGCTTCACAGCTCCTCTCTGCACCATATCCCTGATATAGTGATATTTGATCTCTATGTGTTTCGACCTATCATGAAACACTGAATTCTCGGACAGCTTCACACAACTCTGGTTATCACAAAAGATACCAGTAGCATCCAATGGGAGATCAAATAACTCAGACAGTAGCTTCCGTAGCCATACTGCCTCACAACTAGCTGAACCGGATGCAACATACTCTGCCTCAGCTGTAATCAGTGCTACGCAGGACTACTTCCTACTAAACCAAGAGATCACACCTGATCCCATACTGAAGCAGCATCCAGATGTGCTCTTCCTATCTGTAGCACTACCAGCCCAATCTGAATCAACATAACCTTGCAGGTTAAACTTTTGATTCGCTTCATACTTGAGCCCATAATCCACTGTACCCTTCAGGTACCTCAGAACATGCTTTACAGCAACCAGGTGAACACTCCTCAGATCCGTCAGGAACTGGCTCAATGTGTTCACAGCAAATCAAATATTTGGTCTTGTGTTCATCAGGTATATCAAGGACCCAATCATCTGGCGATACATAGAGACATCAACCGGCTCAGATGAAGCATAACATAGAAGCTTCAGATTCGATGCCATAGGTGTGGCCATGGCCTTGCAATCCATCATCCTAAATCTCTTCAGGATATCTACTATGTACTTCCCTTGACCAAGGAAGATCCTACCTGCACTCTGCCACACCTCCATACCTAGGAAATAATGCATCATTCCCAAATCTTTCATATCGAACTCGGCATCAAACTTCCTCTTAGTATCTGCAATCAATCTGTCATCTCCTATTACAAATAAGTCATCCACATACAGGAGTAGAATCACAGGATTCCCTTCCTCAACCTTGTAGTAAAGGTTGGAATTCGCTTTACTCTTGGTAAAGCCCAATCTAGATAGGAAACTGTCCATCCTACCATACCAGGTTCTGGGAGCTTGTTTCAAGCCATACAAGGCTTTCTTCAATTTGCACACATATGAATCCCTGTCATGTATTTTGAAACCAAGTGGTTGCTCCACATATACTTCCTCTTCAACTACACCATTCAAGAAAGCAGTCTTGGCATCCATCTAGTGTATTTTCCATTTCATTGTTGCAGCCAGGACAGGTACTGTTCTGATGGAAGTATACTTGGCTACAGGTGCAAAAGTTTCTTCGTAATCTATTCCCTCTTTCTGAGAGAAGCCACGAGCTACAAATCTTGCTTTGTATTTCTCTACACTCCCATCTGCAGCATGCTTGATTTTGTAGATCCATTTGGAAGTCACAACAGACTTCTCTTTAGGTCTTGGGACAACATCCCAAACATCATTCTTCATTATTGATTGGTATTCCTCAACCATGGCATCCTTCCATTCTTTCTTTTCCATTGCTTCTTCATAACTGGAAGTTTCTTTGTTCATAATGTCACAGAGTAAAGCAACATAGCTGGTATGTGATCTGGTTCTCTTCTTTGCTCTGTGTTCTTCTTCTTGAAAGCCAAATCTTTCTGCATCTTGAATGAGATCTCTAGCCCATGCAGGTTTCCTCTTGTGAGAGTTATCCTCATGGGGTGGATCTATAGGTTCTTGCGGATCTTCAAACTCATGAACAACTTTTGGAATTGCTTCAGTCATGGTAGTGTATTGAAATCTAGTTTCCTTCGGTTCTTCATAAACTTCGATAGGTTCCTTCCTTGATTTGATGAATGCTGAGTTTTCATCAAATGTTACATCCCTGTTGACATCAATCTTCTTGAACCTTGGAAAGTATATTCTGTAAGCCTTCGAGCTTTCACTATAACCCACAAAGATACCCTTCTTTCCTGAAGGATCTAGTTTGGTCCTCTTTTCCTTTGGGACATGAGTGTATACTAGACAACCAAATATTCTGAGATGGCTAACTTCATGTTTCTTACCAAAAAATACTTCTTCTGGTGTCTTGTTGTCCAATATCTTGTGGGGTGTTTTGTTCTGCACAAATACAACTGTTCTAGCTGCTTCTACCCATAGATGCATAGGTAGATCCTGCTCATGCAGCATTGCCCTTGCTGCTTCCATGATAGTTCTATTCTTCCTTTCTGCAACTCCATTCTGTTGAGGATTATAAGGAGCTGTCAACTCCCTCTTAATCCCTGAATCACTAAAAAGCTTCTTGAAGTCACCTAAGGTGAATTCTCCACCATTGTCGGATCTGAATGTTTTGATCTTCTTGTCAATTTGATTCTCCATCAAGGTTTTGAATTCCTTGAACTTATCAAACACCTCATCTTTGTTCTTCAAGAAGTATACCCAAGTCTTCCTGGAGAAATCGTCAATAAATGAGACATAGTAAACATACTCGCTAAGAGAACTGGTTAACATAGGATCACATACATCTGAGTGGATGATTTCCATGATATCTTTTGCCTTGCTTTCACTGCTTGGGAAATCCTTCTTAATATTCTTACCTTTTGCACATCCTTTGCAAACACCTTCATGTTTGGTCTTGATTTCAGGAAGACCCTCTACAGCCTTGCTTGCAATTGGAAGTGCCCTATAGTGCATATAAGCAAGTCTTCTATGCCAAAGTTCACTTGGCTCCATGGATTCATACACCATGGCATGTTCAGGTTGTCCCTTCAATTTATATAAACCTCCCTCTTGCTCTCCAATCACTACTGCATCATCTATGGTCTTTCCCTTTGGCCACATTAGGACTTGGCCATCCACAAATGCAACCCTCATACCTTTTGCATCCAAAGAAGAGATGGAGAGTAAGTTCTTCTTGAGCCTAGGTACATAAAGGACTTCTTTCATCTTCAAAGATTTTCCAGAATCTAGGTTGTAGGAGGCTTCACCACTTCCTTTGATTGGGTATTGATAATCATCCCCAAGTTTCACCTTATGGGGTGATCCATGTTCATATAGATTCACAAAAGATTCCTTAAACCCAGTCATGTGTTTGGCAGCCCCACTATCAATCAACCAATCATTGCAACCATGGGAGATAGTACTTGTGAGAGCAGAGATTAGAACATACTCTTCTTCACTTGATGAGTCATCGTCACTATCATCACTTTCTTCCCTAGCCTTCTTCTTTGGAGGTTCATCATCCTCGGCAGCATGAGCATGGAACTTTCTTTTGCTACCCTTCTTCTTCTTGTTGGAGTTGTTGTTATTATCCCTTTTCCTGCCCTTCCTCCACCATTTCATCTACTGCTTCCAGTTGTTCCTTAATCTGGGAGACCCTAGAAAAATAAGATTGAATGGTTTCTCCATTCTGAAAGTTTACTCCTTTCAATTGGTTCCACAGGGTCATCTTCTGATTTATGTTCTTCCCTTTAAATAGCTTGGTCAAAGAGTCAAACATCTCCCTGGGTGTCTTTAGAGAAGACACATGGGGTATGAGATGGTCTTTAATAGAATCAGCAATGATTCTCTTTGCCTTGAGCAAGTTCTTCTTATGCAATACCTTGGCCTCTTCATCCTCTGGGATAGGGATCTCTTCTTTTATATATGAGTCCAACTCATTCTCTTCTAGGATTAACCCAATCCTATACTTCCAAGATCGGAAGTTATCAGCCCCTTCAATCTTATCCTCAAGCTTGGTGTGGTGAGACATCTTAAAGAGTACTTCAAATGGAAATAGAAAAGATTTAGGTCTTACCACTTGAAATGCTGAAAACTGGATCTGGTCCCAGATTAAGGTTTGTCAAAAAACCCTAAAAATTCAAAATGTGAATTTCAACTTTCTAAAAGGATAGAAAGATGCGCCTTGATGAGCTGATCAGATTGGTGCATTCAAAATTTGAGATTAGCAGAGTTTTACCCTTCAGATTTTCTTTTTTGTCCTCCCGGGTTCACTAGGGAGAGCCCTGAATTAGGGTTTGAGTTTCCCGGAGATCTACGCAGCCAAAAATCTTGATCCAAAGCTCTAAACTTCGATTTTTGCAAGGAGATTCCAGCTATGTCTTCAGATTCCAGAAATTCCTATTTTTGTGGAAAACCTAATTTTTAGGGCCAAATCTGAAAATGCTCAGAATCAAATTTTGATTGGACAGATAGATTCTCCTTGATGAGTAGAGTCAATCTACTATGCTTCTTTTCCAAAATCTGTGGAGAGAAACCCAATAAACAAGAAACTCAAGTTTCCATCACTGCAAAATGTCTTCTTCTCAGGTTAGCTCTGATACCATGTTAAATTTTGAGCATTAAATCACAATACTCTAGGATCTTTACTAATAGAATAACATATACAGTATATCAATGCATAAAAATCACAATAAGCATTACAAGCATCACAAGAATCAAAAGCATGAGAGACAAGAGACACAGAGTTTCCATGGGGAAAACCCTAAGGTGAAAAACCCCACAACTTCCTCAGAGATAAAGAGAGCAATGGCTCAACAAAAGTACAACCAAAATACACTTGAGATAGTCTCCTAGTAGCAGATGATCCTCCTCCTCACTAGTGTGCCACTTTCTGAGTGAGAGAAGTGTGACTTTCTGAATGATCCAAATAGAGATCTCCTGATCTCTATTTATACTTAACCTGTTTGCCCAGTTACACTATGGGTCCGACTTGTCTATCTAGATACATCCACAATATAATATATATTTCAAGGACTACCCCACACATGGTTTTCTAATAACCCATCGGTAAGTACACACACTTGCGACACTTGTCAATCCACATGACAACACTTCCTTATAGAGGAATAACACATCTCTAATAAGGGTACAGTAAATATATATGAAATACATAGATGAAATACATTCCAAAGTTACATATACATCAACACCTAGAACCATAGAGACCTAATCTAGAATCCTTATCTATCCCTAGAGACATAATCTATCCCTAGAGATGTAATCTAGCCATATAGAACCTAATCTAGCTTATATACTATGATCTAGCCCTAGAAACTAGAAAAAAAAAACAAATCTAGACTTAGAAATCCTGATGTGGACCTAGAACCCTGGAGACCTGATCTAGAATCCTTATCTATCCCTAGAGACCTAATATAGCCCCAGAGACCTAATCTAGACAAATATAACCTATTCTAGCTTATAGACTTGGATCTAGCCCTAGAAACCAGACAAAAACAAATCTAGCCCTTGAAAGCCTAATGTGGACCTAGAACCCTAGAGACACTTGACACTCCATGGTCATTCAGGGACACTTTGAGAATTTTCTCCGGGAGCACAAAACCCAAACTAGATAGCAGAATGGGGTTCCATCATCTCCCACACATGCATATGGCCATTGTGGATGTCTTCACGATGGCCATGGTCACCCAGGATCCTTCAGTTCAAAATTGACCCCCTTGTATAAAACTGGCATGGCCTTCATTGAGCCAAACCCTAGCTCTGGAGATGGAACAATGGCACTGTTTTGTTAGGAACCCATGTCAACCCTTCTATTTACTTTGTTAGTATATTGTTGTTGGACGCATATGCTTTATAATTCGTCCCATAGTATTTGTTGATCCATAGTTTGTATTATTGTTGATGGATGCATATACTTTGTAAGTCGTCTCGTAGTAATTGTTGATCCATATTTTGTATTCACCCATGGTTTGTATTGACACATGGTATTGACCCATGGTATTGGCGCCTAGACTTAGTATATAAGTTTTTGTTGAGACCAATGAAGGTACCATGAATTTATTTGTATTGAGCTTGCTCAAAGGAGGTTGCCCCCTCGACATGGCCTGGGATCAATATAAAAGTGATTCTGAGTTATGTTATTTCTGCTATCTGGTGTATTTTCATTAATTAATTGTTGCAGGTTCTTCACATCTAGTATGAGAGCACTTTCTTGGGCTCGCTGGGTGAAATTTCTGCCAATTTTTTTTTTTTTTCGTATCTGTCACAGCTTCGGATCTGGGAATAATCCCTATCTGCTTAACTGTGGGAAGTACTTGGGCATAAGCCCTAAAACTCATTGTGACGAGTACCATAGGAACCCTGAAGTAGCTGGCCCATTGAGAGGACCTACCAGCGAAAAGGGAAACGACCCCTACCAGATTGAATAGTTCCCATCCGTGAGGTAAATCAAGACCTATCGTTTGTGGCAAAGCAATTATCAGTTTTGCCTGAGCCGTGGAGTGAGGGGTACTGCCCCAATACGCAAGCCGTCAGACAAAATTAGTGGCTGGATGAATCCCCTGAACAAATAGGAATCCACACATACCTACGGTCCATATCTGTTTTTAGCTGAACTGTTTCCAATCACTTCCGCGCCATTTTAGATCCATTCCGAGCCATTTCAGATCCATTATGACAGTCATTCTAGATCTAGCCATTTCAGATCTATTTTGAAATCCGTTTCAGATTCAGCCATTTTTTATCCATTCGACGTCGTTTCAGATCCATCTGTTGTCGATTCCTTCCGCATCGTTGCAGATCTATCTGTTTCCGATCCCTTCTGTGCTATTGCAGATCCATTCCTGAAAAGAAAGAAAAAAAGAAAAAAAAACCATTTTTTTCCATATATCCCTTGTTTTAACTCCGTTTCCCTTGAAAATTCCCAGAAACCCCTACAATCTCATTCTGCATATTTCATTCCTAATGACCCTATCCAAAATTCTACTTTCCAAAGCCAGAAATCTGACATTTGTCTATTTTTAGGGTTTTCCATAACTTCTTCAATTTTCATCCCCTCGCCTCCAAATTTTGCCACTGTGTTCATCCCTATTTCTACTTCTTTGTCCCTCTTTGACAAATTTTCTCATTCTTTCACCCCGCTTCTGAAATCCCCATTTTTTGTGTCCCTTTCCATTAGAAAGTGTCCAAAACCTAGTCAAATCCTGATTACCCATCCTAGTTTTTCCCAAATCCAAATTTCCCTTTACTAAATAAGCTTTTGTTTGATCTGCAGCCAATGGGTTCTCTTCTTCTAGCACTTTCCATGGTCTGAAGATTGAATTTTCTCGCTTCAATGGTACTGATCTGACTGGATGGATCTATCGTGCAGAACAATATTTTAGTCTGCATAATACTTTTGATGTCCAAAAAGTTCCACTTGTATCCTTTCATTTGGAACAGGAATCCCTTTAATGGTACCATTGGTACATCAAGGCTCATGACGAGCCAAAATGGATAGACTTTTGCCAACTCCTTTTGCAATGATTTGGTACTAGTGCTTTTGATGACTTCACCGGAGCACTCACTAAACTTCGTCAAATTGGCACTGTGAGAGAGTATTAGACAAAATTTGAGAAACTAGCCAACCACACAGAAGGATTGTCTGATGACTTCTACGGGAGTTATTTTATCAGTGGTCGTAAGGATGAAATCCATCCAGAGGTCAAAATGTTCTGTCCCAACATAATGATGGAAGCCCTGGGGTTGGCTAAGTTGGCAGAAGACAAGATTGCCGCCAAAAAATGCTCCAAACCCACTTTTATTCCCTTCCGAGATATGGGTTCTCAATGACCTCCCATCCCGCCAGCTCCTCGACCAACTCCCATCAAGCATTTGTCCGAAACAGAGATGCAGGCACACGAAGAAAAGGGGATTTGTTATAATTGTGATGAAAAATTCACTCAGGGACGTAGATGTGTTCAACAAAATCTCTATCTCTTGGATGTGGATTCTCCGCTTGCCTCTGAAGTTGGTGAAGAAGCTCCAGATACACTGGATGATCAGGTTGACATTCAGGAGCTTCCTATTGACTTCCCATCTCAGGAAGACTACCCATAGATATCTCTCCATGCTTTATCCAACATCACCACCCCCTACACAATGTAGGTTAGGGGTTACTTCAAGAAGCTTTCTCTTACAATACTCATTGATTCTGGTAGCACTCATAACTTCATTGACCCTCGGATCGCCAAACATTCTCATTGTTTTGTCCATCCTTACTACAACTTTGAATTCATGGTTGCCAATGGGGGCAGCTTACCTTGCAAGGGAAAGTGTCACAATGTGTGTATCTCTCTAGAATATTATAACCTGCGCTCTGACATTTTTTCCTTGTCCTTAGGAGGATGTGATGTGGTTTTGGGCATTCAATGGTTACGCACACTTGGCCCCATCTTATGGGATTTTGCTGAACTTTGGATGCATTTTTCAATCAATGGGACACAACACAAATTTATGGGCTTACAACCAGGGTCTCTCTGCATCATCAGTTCACATCGCCTGGAAAATATCCTTAAGAATAATTCACATGGTGTCATCGTTCAGCTCCATTCCACTCAGATGCACCCCCCAACGGTATCCACTACTTCCTTGGATAGATATGCAGGTGTCTTTGTTGCACCAATGGGCTTGCCGCCTTGAAGAGACCTTTCCAGTAAGCATTAAGCCACATCTACATCTCAACAGTAAATGATGGCTATTTTGCATGCAGTATAGAAGTGGTAGCCATCCCTATTAGGAAATTATTTCTGCATCAAGACTAATCTCCAAAGTCTGGAACATTTTTTGGAACAATGGGTCTCCTCACCAGCACACCGAAAATGGGTTATCCAACTCATGGGTTATGACTATGCGATCACTTACAAGAAGGGTAAGGATAATATGGTGGCAGATGCTCCTTCTCGCCAATTTGATGACCCAGTTTCTCTTACATCTATTTCTCTACTTGTTCCAAATTGGTTGCAATATGTTCAACAGGGCTATCTCTTCTATGAACTCCATGCTTATTCATCGGCAGGGCACTCTGGTTTCCTCAAAACCTATGACCGGGAACATGTAACTTCTTTTGGGAGGGACTGAAAATGAAAATTCACCAGATGGTGGTTGAGTGTGATACTTTCCAGGTTAGCAAGGGTGAAACGACACTCCTTTCAGAACTGCTCGAACCCTTTCCCATCCCTACACAGATGTGGACAGCTATTTCTATGGATTTCCTAGAAGTGCTCCAGTGGTACATTACCACATCTAAAAGGACACCATATGAAGCAGTTTATGGAAAAGAACCACTAGTTCTTCTTCCATACACACTCCGCGGCTCCCCAGTTCAGGAAATTGACTCGGTTCTTTGAAACCGCGATCAGATTCTTCTCATTCTGTAGGACAATCTTTGCATGGCAACAATTTGACTAAAACAATAAGCTGATCAGCACCGTCCCGAGCACACTTTTCACGTAGTTGATATGGTCCTTCTTCATCTACATCCTTCCAAGCAATCCTCCCTAAAACTCAAAAGGTGTTGGTGGGCCGGAATGCAACCCGAGGATGCTACAAGGGAACCACTCCTTCAGATTTTGCATCAATTTCTACATCTAAAGCTTTGAGGACAAAAATTTTTCTAAGGGAGAGGGGATGTTAGAAACCCATGTCAACCCTTCTATTTACTTTGTTAGTATATTGTCGTTGGACGCATATGATTTGTAATTCGTCCCGTAGTATTTGTTGATTCATATTTTGTATTATTGTTGTTGGACGCATATACTTTGTACATCATCCCGTAGTAATTGTTGATCCATATTTTGTATTCGCCCATGGTTTGTATTGACACATGGTATTGACCCATGGTATTGGTGCCTAGACTTAGTATATAAGTTTGTACTGAGACCAATGAAGGTACCGTGAAGTTATTTGTATTGAGCTTGCTCAAAGGAGGTTGCCCCCTCAAAGTGCCCTGCGATCAATATAAAAGTGATTATGAGTTCTGTTATTTATGCTATGTGGTGTATTTTCATTAATTAATTATTGCAGGTTCTTCACATGTTTCCTGTAGATTGACTTGTGATGGGGGGGGGGGGGTAGCTGAAACCTGGTATCCTAAACCCATTGGAATTGATAGCTTCACGATTAGAGTCACGGTTTTGGTTCTATGGCCATTTTTTCCTGGAACTTCGTGGTCATTCAGGGACAATTTCAAAAAATTTATAGGGGCAAGGAATCTGAATCTGCGAGCGGAAAGGGGAATCGTCAAATATCACACATGTATATGGCCATTGTGGATGTGTTCATGATGGCCAGAGTCCCTCGAGAGCCTTCGGTTCAAAATTGACCCCCTTCTGCAAAATTGGCATGGCCTTCACTGAGCAAAACCCTAGTTCCTGAGATGGCACGATAGCACAGTTTCTAGGCGATTGAATTGTGATGGGGGGAGTCCCCCAGCTAGAACCCGGTGTCCTGAATCCATTGGAATCAACGGCTTCGCGATCAGGGTCACGGTTTTGGTTCATGGCCATTTTTGCTTGGAACATCGTGGCCATTCATGGAAACTTTGAGAATTTGCTCTAGGGACACAGAACCCGAACCAGTCAGCGGAACAGGATTTCGTCAGCTCCCACACATGCATATGGCGATTGTGGATGTGTTCATGATGTCCATGGTCTCCCGAGAGACTTGGGCTCAAAAGTGCCCCCCTTGTGCAAAATTGGCATGGCCTTCACTAAGCAAAAACCTAGTTCTGGAGATGGCACAATAGCACCATTTTTGGATAATTGAGTCATGATGGAGGGGTGCCCCAGCTAGAACCCGATGTCGTGAATCCACCAGGATCGACGACTTCGCGGTCGGAGTCACGATTTTGGTTCTATGGCCATTTTTTCCACGCACCCTATGGTCGTTCAGGGACACTTTGACAATTTTCTCCCGGGGCACGAAAACCGAACCGACGAGCGGAACAGGGTTTCATCAGGTCCCACATGTGCATATGGCCATTGTGGATGTCTTCATGGTGGCCATGGTCACCTGGGAGCCTTCGGTTCAAAATTGACCTCCTTCTGCGAAATGGGCATGGCCTTCATTGAGCAAAACCCTAGTTCCGTAGATTGAAAAATAACACCAGTTCATGGTGATTGAGTCACATTGTGAAGGGGTCCCCTAGCTAGAACCTGATGTCCCAAATCTAGCGGAATTGATGGCTTCATGACTGGATTCATGGTTTTGGTTATATGGCAATTTTTTCCTAGAACCTCGTGGTAATTTAGGGACACTTTGAGAATTTGCTCCAAGGTCACGGAACCCAAACCGGTGAGTGGAATGGGGTTATGTCAGCTCCCACATGTGCATATTGCCATTTTGGATGTGTTCATAATGGCCACGGTTACTCGGGATCCTTAAGTTCAAAATTAACCCCCTTGTGCAAAATTATGAAGGCCTTCACTAAGCAAAACCCTAGTTCCGGAGATGTTACAATAGCACCGTTTTCGATTGATTGAGCCATGATGGGGGTGTCCCCCAACTACAACCTGGTATCCTGAATCCATGTACTGATTTTTAAATCAACAGTTCAGAATTTCAAAAACTTCCCTCATGGAAATACCGCATGCAGTGGTGTAGCCTTCTTTCTTCATGACTTTGGCATCTCTAGAGTATCTCATCATCCAACATAGATAATGCATGGTTGCTTCAATCAAACTTTAAAAATCATTTCTAGCTAGCATTCGCCCTCCTTTCAGATCTAGTAACCAGCGTTCCAGAATCTTCCACCCCTATATAAATTATGTTTCCTGTATCGGAGAGATAACAATGCGTAGATTGCGTTTGGTGAAGAAGGATAGGCTAATCACATAGTAGTGAAATGGTGCAATTAATATCCACATCTCCATGCACGGAGAATACCCCATAGAAAGCTACCATGGATTTCAAGACTATCAAGCTCTCAAGAACTATAAGAGCTCTGATGAAAATAAGAGGTTTGATGAAAAACATGAATGGACAAAATATGATGGAAAGGTAAAAGCTGTGATCAATTGTATTCACACAAATAGTATTTGTATTTATTATATAGTACAAATAAGAATTCCCTTGTCAGGGAGAGATTTGTTCTAGCCATATCACTTAGTCATGAGGATAAATGACTAATATCTTAAGTAAGAAATACAAATAAAAGTGAGAACATTAACTTTGTGATTGTTAAGTTAAACCATAAAACTAACAAAACTTGTCTCTATAAAATAACAACGTATCATAAATTATCTTATAAAACAACAGATCGTGGAATATTATTGGATGCCATGCTTATCATCAATTAGTTGAATATATAAATCAAATCATGACCAACAATTTGACTGCATTGTGATTGAGCAGATCTATGTAATTGGCATTTCTTTTCAAGCAATATGTTCACTCTCCATCGCAAATCTATGTAAATGGAAGTAGTTTTCAAGAAGTTTCAACAATTTTTGCGCTCTGAAAAGTGTTGATGCTTCCACTCTTGTGTAGAAGAGCTTAGAAATTTAATATGATTACCATATCTGAAATGTAGATTGATACCAAGTCTTATTATCGGATTGCAAATGACTTGGAAAAACCTATCTCTCATTACTCAATTGCCCATATTCGCCACTCAGATCTACCATAAATCTATCACCCAGATTGATGAAAAAACAAATAATGACAAATAAAATGATATCCAGTTCTCAATGAGTTTTACATGCACTAAAAAAAAGAATGAATGAGAGGATTCACATTGAATCTTTTATGAGGTCATCAAGCCATTTGTTAGGATATTTAGACACTTAGGAGTTAGTTAAGATCAACTTGTGTAATATATCCATTAGGGATAGTGTGTTTCTTTAGTATGCATTAGTATGCATTTGTAAATACTTAATCCGACGGTCACGATATGTTTCCAACATAGAGTGATCCGACGGCTCAACTTCTCTTAGATCAAACCTAACCTTGATCCGTGGCTTAACACCCGATTGGTCCATGATCTCTATTTAAAGAGCATGGAGGGTCATTGTTTAGTTGATCGATTATGAGAAGCTGATTTGTAACTTTCTTTCTTTGCATAATAAATTGTCCCGTAGAAGCTATTTGGCCGGGGCCGTGGAGTGTTTCCCTAAAGAGGGTTTAAACCACGTCAAAACATCGGTGTGTTGATTTGTGATCTGTTTGTGTGAAGTGGTTGCTCTTGGTGTTCGGTTCTTTGGTAGTACCCTGTGTACCCAAACATGGTATCAGAGCTTTTATGAAGTGCCGCTTCCGGTTATGATCTAGATCTTGAACTGTTGTTGCCAAAACTCGAAAGGGTTTCTAGTTCTGGTATTTCTGTGCATTTATGGGCTGTGGGAGGTGTTCCATTGTGTCCGGAGTATCGTTTCCATTGGGAAATAGTTTTCGTTTGATCGAAAATGGTTCCCGGTTGCTCCAGAAACGCGTATTTCATCAGATCTGAAGGTATAATGTTACAGTGACGCATTTTTTTTATTTCGTTTTTTGAAAAGAAAAATCTCATATTTCATCATTTTTTTACTGTTAGATTTTTTTTTGGTTCGGATTGTTGCTTTCCCATCTGCGTATGCTCTTTGCCTTGCACCTTGAGCGATCTCGGCAAATCAGAAACAGAAAGGGAAAGGGTTTTTCTCGGCTGCGTATGCTCTTTGCCGTGCACCTTGCGCGATCTCGGCAAATCAGAAACAGAGAGAAAATGTAGACTTTCAGGGCAAGCTAACAAGATCTAACTCCACAAGTGTGGAAAAGTTTTTTTTGTTTCGATTTGTGGTTTGTTTTGCAGGAAAAATGGCAAGCACGCAAAAAAAAAAAAAAAAAAAAAAAAAAAACCCTTCCTCATTCCCATATTTTACATACCTTTTAATCTAGCTCACTTGGTTCAAAGTTGCTTTATTCCTTAATAGGTTTTCAGTTCAAGTCTTAGGAAGTTACTTTTAAAAGAAAAAGTGCATGCAATTTTTAATTTCAAGTTACTTTATTGTAAAAGTGCATCTCACTTAAATAATAAAAAATAAAAATACAAGTGAGTCACTTAAGTTTTTTATTGTTGCACTATTTAAAAGTAATGTCATTGTAAAAGTGAAATCACTTATTTTACAAAAGTTGTTCATTTAAAGCAACTCTCTTATAAATTGATTGTCAAAAGGTTCATCTTGGGAAGAGGGGGGTTCTTTTTTTTGCTGGACATTCTCTAGCTGCCACGTCACTATTGGGGACATCTTCAACAATTTCTTTGCTCAAGCATAACTTCATCATACAGAGTCTGTTTTCAGTGCCGTTTTTTTTTAAACCACCTATTTTTTTGAGCTCTTCACATCTAGACTATTGGTTTCTACTTTTACAGTCATTAATTTACAAATATGGCCGCCCTTTGTGATATTCTACTTAATAGTTCCAACTATTTTTTATGGAAATCTCATATGGAGGATGTCCTATGAAGTAGGGGACTTTTCAGAATTACAACAGGGAAAGAAAAAGAACCCACTGATGATGATAAGAAAATAAAATGGGCAAATAGATGTGATGAAGCTCGTGGATTGATTGGGATGTCAATCTCTACTGATTTGCGATTCCACATTTCTGGAATTGATGAACCTAATGCTGCTTGGGACAAGTTGGAATCTGTGTTTGGTAAACACAATGAAATTTGAGGTCACCAACTCGAAAATGAGTTGATTTCTCTAAATCCAAGTGACTTTTCATGCATTCAAGATTATTTATGTAAGTACAAAACTCTTAAACTCTTATGTGCAGAATGTAAGATTGAGAGGGAAGACAAACAATGCATTTATCATATTCTTTCCAAACTTGGACCTGCATATTCTGTTTTTGTATCTACATTTTACTCCATGAAAATGTCCTTGAATGCAGCTAGCTATCAAGAGCCTAGTCTTGAATCCTTTTTTGATTCCTTGATTAGAGAACAAGATAAACTCATTCATCTTGGAATAATCAACAATGCAGATACATCTGGGAAAGCCTTATTGTTCCAACAGAAAGAAAAGTCCAAGCCTCCCAAGAAACAAAATTTTCGCAATAATAAGTCAAACAAGGGTCCAAAACCCTCTCAGTCAGCTCCTTCTTTAAAAAATGACAAAGGATCCAAGCCAAAAGACAAGAAGACTGAGCGTCATTGCAACTATTGCGGGAAAGATAATCATGAGGAATCTAAGTGTTTCAAGAAGATGGCAGCCTTGAAAGCAGCAATGAAGAAGCACCACATCAGCCTACATTCGCCTTCAGAATCTACCTCTCATGGACATGCACTTTGTGCTTTTGGTTATTCTTATAATGCATCTTCTTCTTCTACTTCAAATGAATGGCTCATTGATTCTGGAGCATCTTATCATATGGCTAAGGATCAAGCCATCTTTTCTACTATGCATGAATGTAACACCAAACAAATATTTGTTGGTGATGATAGATCTCTAAGTGTTGTAGGAGCTGGAACAGTTCCAGTAGATAATGGTCATTTTAGTGATGTACTATGTGTTCCAAGAATTTCCTGCAATTTGTTATCAGTCTATCAGATCACTCATTTTGGTGAAGGTAAAACTGTGACCTTTACACCTCACCAAGTTGTAATCAAGGATTTTAAATATCCTCAACAGGTCTTAGCTACCGGAATTGTTGATGATATTACCAGGTTGTACAATTTTAACAACTTTGGGTCATCACCTTTCCCTTCAGTTTTTGTTGCTCATAGTGATAACTTGAGCAAACTTTGGCATGAGCGATTTGGTCACTTAAATTATCGCTCATTGCAACAACTATGTAAAGAAAATATGGTGACAGGTCTTCCGATGGTATCTTGCAGAGATTGTGTTTGTTCCGGTTGTGTACTTGGAAAATATCATCGGGACAGTTTTGACAAACGTGCCTCTTGGCATGCCTCGGTTCCCTTGGAGCTTGTGCATAGTGACTTGTGTGGTCCTCTTCCATCTGCTTCCTTTTCTGGTTTCAAGTATTTCTTAACTTTCATTGATGATTACACCAGACGCACTTGGGTTTATTTCCTAAAACTTAAGAGCGAAGTATTTAACATGTTTTTGGCCTACAAGGCCCTTGTTGAAAAACAATCTGGTCATCAAATTATTAAGTTAAGATCTGACAATGGAGGAGAATATGTTAACAAACAGTTCACTACTTTCTGCACTGAACAAGGCATCCAACAACAGCACACTGTTCCATATACACCACAACAAAATGGTGTAGCTGAGTGGAAGAACCGCACTTTAAAAGAAATGGCTAATTGTATGATCCAATCTAAGGGACTAAGTCTTCAATTTTGGGCTGAAGCCATTAATTGTGCAAATTACATAGTTAATCGCACACCCACTAAAGCATTACAAGGTATAACACTGGAAGAAGCATGGAGTAAAACTAAACCTGATGTAAGTCACTTCCGTGTGTTTGGTAGTGAAGCATGGGCTCACATTCCGGATGAAAAACGGAAAGCATTACAGCCTAAAAGTGAAAAGTGCATATTTGTTGGATATTCTGAAGATGTAAAAGGTTATAGACTTCTTCAACCACATTCTCATGCTATAATCATTAGAAGAGATGTTAAATTTGATGAAAATATCTTGGCCTGCGAGCCTAACTCGGTGAGTGTGCCATCTTTGGCCTGCGAGCCTGATTCGGCGTTCGTGCCTTCTTCTTCTTCTTCCAACTTCCTTGACAGGTTTCCAACTCCAGTTTCTGATGATGACAGTGAGGATGAAAATCCACCTCCGCCTGCTCATGTTCCTCCAGTTCCACCAGCACAAGTGCTTCCTCGATGGGTCCGTTCAACATGTGAAGCAGCTGGTGATCTTGCCGGTGATCCTAGAGATCAATGTCAAATACATTCTCAGTTTCAGCGAGCCTCTTCTCTTTTGGCTCAAGTTTCCGAGAATCATGATCCAGAAACTTTTGCAGAAGCTTCAGGGAATCCAGATTGGGATGCAGCCATGGATGAAGAATATCGTTCCTTAATGGCGAACGATACTTGGGATCTTGTACCTCTTCCAAAAGGAAGAAAACTTGTCAGATGTAAATGGGTCTACAGAACTAAGTATGCATCAGATGGAAGTGTTGAAAGACTTAAGGCAAGGTTAGTTGCCAAAGGTTTTTCCCAAGTTGAAGGGATTGACTACAATGAAACCTTTGCTCCTGTCGCAAAAATGAACTCCATCCGCCTTGTTCTTTCCCTTGCAGCCTTACACAACTGGGAAGTCCATCAAATGGATGTCAAGTCTGCCTTCTTACATGGTGATTTACAGGAGGAAATTTACATGGAACAACCTCCTGGCTATGTTCAGAATAACTCTAGCCTTGTCTGCCGCCTTAAGAAATCCTTATATGGCCTTAAGCAAGCTCCTAGAGCTTGGTATGCCAAAATGGATAACTTTCTCCTTGACACTGGTTTTTCTAGATGCCATTCTGACCCCAATGTCTATACCAAGAAAGTAGGAAACCATCTCATCATACTTGTTCTTTATGTTGATGACCTTATTCTTACTGGTAGTGACCCTAAGCTTATAACCCATGTGAAATCCAGTCTTCAACAAAATTTTGAAATGGCAGACTTAGGACATTTACATTATTTTCTTGGTCTCCAAGTCCTACAAACCAAAGAATGAATCTTTCTTTCTTAGTCTGAGTATGCTTGTGACCTTCTTCGTCGCTTTCACATGGAAGATTGTACACCAGCCCCTTCTCCCTTCCAGTCTGGAGTCAAACTTTCTACCACTTGTACTTCACCTGAAGTCGATGCCACCTTGTATCGTCATCTTGTTGGTAGTCTCTTATACTTGACTCATTCCCGTATTGACCTTTCCTTTGCCATTGGTCGAGTTGCCCATTATATGCAGACACCTCATGAAAGTCACTGGAAAGCAGCTAAAAGAATACTTCGATATATTCGAGGTACAGTTTAGTTTGGGATTCATTACAGTACAGGGGGGAAACCTTTGTTGGTTGGTTTCACTGATTCAGATTGGGCCGACGATCCTAATGATCGAAAGTCTACTGTAGGTTATGTTTTCAGTATGGGATCTGGACCTATTACTTGGGCTTGTAAGAAACAACAAGCTCTTGCTTTTTCTTCAACAGAGGCAGAATATCGAGCAGCAGTTAATGCCAGTCAGGAAGCTTTATGGCTTCAACAGATCCTTTCAGAGTTTGGATTCGAGCAGCAGCAGCCTACTCCACTTTGGTGTGACAATCAAAGTGCCATCAAGCTTGCCAAAGATCTAGTTATACATCAACGCAGCAAACACATTGAGCTACATATGCACTTCATCAGAAATCTTGTTCATGATTGTGTTCTTGAAGTGCTCTTTTGCCCTACAGATGATCAAGTTGTAGACATCTTCACCAAGTCTCTTACAGAAGCGAAGTTTTCTAAACTTCGATCTATGTTAGGAGTTCAGGAACTTGTCATTAAGGGGGGATAGGCTCTAATGCCTCCTTCCTTCTCCTAATAGTGTCACTTTTGTAAATCCTTCAATCTTATCCCAAGTTGTTCTTAAGGGGGGATGTTAAGATATTTAGACACTTAGGAGTTAGTTAAGATCAACTTGTGTAATATATCCGTTAGGGATAGTGTGTTTCTTTAGTATGCATTAGTATGCATTTGTAAATACTTAATTTGACGGTCACGATATGTTTCCGACATAGAGTGATCCGATGGCTCAACTTCTCTTAGATCAAACCTAACCTTGATTCGTGGCTTAACACCCAATTGGTCCATGATCTCTATTTAAAGAGCATGGAGGGTCATTGTTAATTGATCGATTATGAGAAGCTCATTTGTAACTTTCTTTCTTTGCATAATAAATTGTCCCGTAGAAGCTATTTGGCCAGGGCCGTGGAGTGTTTCCCTCAAGAGGGTTTAAACCATGTCAAAACATCAGTGTGTTGATTTGTGATCTGTTTGTGTGAAGTGGTTGCTCTTGGTGTTCGGTCCTTTGGTAGTACCCTATGTACCCAAACACCATTAATATCAAATAACATTCAAAAAGTGATTAAAGAGTGGATCTTAAACAAATCCAATGATATGATTTTACAATGAATAATATTAGATCTCAAAAAATAGATCTAAAAGCATAAAGAGGTTTACTGGAATTTGTTGGTCTCGGTGATGTAGTTAATGTGCACCCATTACTATAGTTTTGCTCAACCCCTTAGCATCAACTACACCTATCATAGATCACTAGATCACAACTATGGGGAATTTACCAAGCCCCTTAAGACTTGAGGGAGCTGATCACTATATCACAACTATGGGGAATTTACCAAGCCCCTTAAGACACGAGGGACCTTATCACTACATCACAACTATGGGGAATTTACCATGCCCCTTAGACTTGAGGGAGCTTCTATGTCATGTTAAATTATATAGAACAAGAAAACAAGAGATAGAAAATGATAGAAAATGTTTAAGCCATTCTCAATATTGATCTTCATACCAATAATGGAATTATATACTACATAGTAACTTTTAGATATAGAATTCACTAACAACTAGCACAACATAGAGTGATCATAGGGGTCAAATCCCTCCAGGTGCAAACCTGTTTTAATATTCTAAATTTGGCACCAACTAATCCAATTTGGAATCATGTTGTAAATGTTGTAAATGCTAACACATAAATCCTACAAATATGCAAAAATTGCATTAATTAATTAATTGCAAAGTAAAATAGTTATTTACCCAAGTATAATTGTCTAAGTGCGAGATATTTCATGTTGTAAACTATGACACATAAATCCTACAATATCATCTAAATAATATCCAAGTTATTGTTATATTATTAACTTAATAATACATGATCAATATATTCTCTACCGGAATCATCCATGTGTCAACTATAAATCATACAATTAGGCAAAAAATGCATTCATTCATTCATTATGAAGTGGCATAGTTATTATATTGTGAATATATGTCTCTCTTGTAGATCAAATAAAAGCAAGAGTAACTAATACAGAAATATTTAGTTTCCTTGTAATTATTTATGAAAAGCTTTATTTAAAATGTGAAGATAGGTGAATGGAAATTGTAATTGAAATTGGATGTATATTTTTTACGTAAAAAAAACATGTATCTTGATATTCAAGAATTTATTTGTATGTCTCTCTTGTAAATCAAATCAAGGCAAGGCTAACTAATACACAAAGAGTTAGTTGTCTCATAACTATTTATGAAAAGATTTATTTAAAATGTGATAAGAATAACAACTCACATAAAAAGTGATTGATCTGACAACCCATAAGGACTTTGTGATTGTAAAGCGACTTAAAATCTAACATGTATTTATTTTTTCATTAAGTTAGAGAAAGCATGCAAGAATTTAGTTTCCTATAGGCTCCATTTGATCTCTAGCAAAATGTTTACATACCTTTTCCCCATGACAATCCAATCACATTGCCCATACATTCTTATTTACATCATGCATGCCTAGTCATACATTAGTTGATTCTTGGTCTTGAGCATTTATTACATTCTTGGATATATAGAGGTTTAGTCATAACTCCTCATTATGTATCACATGACGCATATGCCAATACAAAACCAAATCTTAATGAGACATTCATATGTCACCATTATATGTGGGACACAACTCTTACACTAACCTATAGGAATGGCAAATGTAGATTTACGAGTCCACAATAATATGATGATAGTTGTACTTGTTAACACCAAAATTTGACCACCTAGATCATCCCCTTAGTCGCATAACCCATTTATACCCTTTTCCTACATATTTTGCCTCCGAAAACCCAAAATCCCTAAGTTGGTAAGCAAATGGGAAAAAAATCAATTGTTTCCCTAAAAAAATAATTAAATTCCTTTCAAAAAGTCAAAATCGCCAAAAAAGAAAATAAAAGGGGAAAATTATTCAAAATAAAGGGAAAATGAGGGAAATTTTAAAATACCATGTGCCAATAGTTGTGGCTTCCCAATACCACGAGACAATACACCACCATCCAAAATTACTATAAAAAGGTGGTGGAGGCCACCCATTTGAGATGCATTCACTCTTCCTACCATTACTTTGTCGGAATTACTATTGAACCCTAGCTTGCAAATTTGAGCTTACATTCCCATAATAGAATTTTGACCACCATATTGAGCATTCGGAGGAGAGTTATATACATTAGAGACCTGGAGCACCACAATCTTTATGGCTGCAAGGGCCCCCAACATCTTCTCACCATTTAGAGGTAAAAACCCATTGTAAATTTGTTCCATATAATACAAAAAGAAAGAGCATTCTTTCATTCGTAACCCTTGTTTACTAAATATCTCATGAAATGGATGATTAATGCTTAGTTTATTCTTTCTTTTTTATTGTAGTAATTTCTCATATTTTTACTTTTTGCTATTTTTATTTGCACGCACACACCCACATTCACAAACTGTTACTAAGTAGCTCACAACTCTTAGTAAGTGCATTTCTACACTAGGTTGTGTGAAAACACTAGAAACAGTTTTGGCAACTCAGACTGGGTTGATTCCCATCAATCTATGGTTTGGTAAGATCAGTCTTTATTCGTAATTTTTGCATTGTTATTTTTGTTTTGTACTAAAGTTTATTTTAGTTTTTACAACCGTTTCCCTCTTTAGGGTAGCTCTGGCATATCTCTACACCTAGTACCTGCAGGTTTGTCCCATGCCAACACAATACTTTTAAAAAAAAAAATTATGGCCCAAGCTACAACTGTGGGTTCGTTTCCACACTCCGGATTAAGAAATATGAAGAATAGTAATTCTTGAAAAAAAGGAACTCTTTTATTTTTTCCACTATCATTTCTAAAGCAACAAGAATCACATGTGAAACATGTGGAAGAAGTATACGAAATGTGGGAGAGCAAAGTTGAATTCAATCACTAACATGTATACACATTATGAAGTATTCATAATAACACCATGCTTGTGAATATTGTATCTTTTGCAGCCATGGACTTTGCATAAACAATATTTTATTGTAAATAAAACATATATTTAAAGATTAAATTATAGAATTATTATTGAAAAAAATTATTTTTTTAATTTCAAAATATTTAAAATTTAAAATTTTAATTATAGAGTATATAAACATATTAAATACTTTATATTCTTAACCCTATTATTATTGAAAAAAAAGTATTTATTTATATCAAATTAAAGAATATTGATAAACATCACATTAAATATCCATTCATTGTTTCCTATCCAAATCTCTTATAGTAAAATCATTTTTATAACCTTTACTTGCATAGGCTTTATAAGAATTTAGTATTGTTAACCCCAAACACCTTAACCCTAAAATCCTAGTTAACCCCAAACACCTAAACCCCCTAACCCACAAGACCTAAATCCCAAAATCCCTAAGCACATAATCACTTGGGGATTATGGTTTAGTTTAGGGCTGAAACGCCTTTAGGGGGGAGGGGCTCTAGGAATCAACAGACAAATAGGGATTTATTGGGCAATAAATGCACTAAACGTTACCCATTGAACAAAGCAATGTTATACATCGACGTGCATGTGTTAGTAGCGCGTGCACGCCTCTGGCACGTGCATGCTCCTTCCTCTTGTGTGCCCTTGTTGAACATGAAAATTTCCAAATGAACCACAATCTTCTCCCACATTTCTTTTTGCTCAATTCACATTTTTTCGCTCTTCTCACACACAGCTCGATAGTCTTTTGCATTTTGGATTGAATTCACACACCTATTGGAGTTTATTTGGCAATTTTTATTGAATACACACACTAGTTGGACTCTATTTGGATCTTTGGATTGAATTCTCATGTTGCTTCGACAAACTTGACCTCTGCTTACATCTAGTGGATACATCAAAATACCATTCTACATTGCAAGAAAAGAGCAATCCTTGAGGTATGGTGACATTTTTTTCCTTATGAATTATATTTCAATCTTCATTCACTTTGTTTGAATTGTAGTTTTTCCTCATGAATTGTATGATAAATGTATTTTAGTCTTCTTAATCGTCATCATAGACAATAAAAACATCTTACCGCAAAAAAAAATACAAGATGCACCAAACAATGCTTTCAACCTTTCATAAAGATAACCTAACAAACTTATCTGCATCACCACCAATAATATTTCATAATCACATAACTCCATCCAATACACAAAAATTGGTTGAATTTCTTATGATTTCATTATAGCAATTCACACAAACACCAAAAGGATCAAATTCTTAATCTTTAGGGGCAATTTTCCCTCATTTGAAACATGAAAATGAAGTGAGTAGGAGATTCTCCTTTTATAGGAAATATGCTCCTAATAACACTCCATACCCCCATCCAATACCATATACTAACCCAAACTACTGTCAAAAAACCATGTGCCAAGTGCCAACCTACCAAAGCGAGGCTCAGTGTTGATTGTTTCAAGATGATAAAAAAACATTTCAAATTGAGATCCTAGAGGTGATGTTGTTGTTATTTCTAGGGAATTCTCAATAGATTTTAAATATGCTAACCCCAAGTTATAGGTATATTCACGTCTTCATCTAGTGATATGAATATAGTTTATCTCATCGTTTTATATTCTTTAGAAACTTCTTGTTTGCAATGAGTTTCAACAAGTTTTTCTAGGTATACAAGTAACACAAACTCTATGTATGTACATATTAATGGGATGTTTAGTACTCAATTTGGAAAGTTATTTTGTGTCCAATAACGGGATTAGAGACCAAAATCAAATAAATTTTATTGTCTTCAAGAACAAGGAAATGACTTGATTTGATTATGGAACTCTTAAATGATGTAACCAACCATTACAGTCATTGTTGGAAAGGTGGTATTTCCAAAAGAGTCAAACAATATATTCTAACCCAACATACCAAAATAATTTGGAGCAAACAACATGGGCTCTCTAGAAAAACAACCCTCTATACTATGTGAAGCAGAGAACCACCAAAATCATACATGGTAGGGTTAAATCAACTTCAAATTACAATATCACAACAAGACCACTCACATTGAAGGAAATTTTGACTATGTGACTAAGAGTGCATGCCCTAATGAATTATGTAAGTTTGGGGACCCAAGGGAGGATACTCAAGTAACTAATATCCCAATAGCACTTAAGGTCCAAGTGGCATTCTAATTAGCAAGAGAGGTACCCAAGTGGGTTGGCCTAAGATGTAATTTTTAAACCTGTGTAGAGAAGCAAATCATACAAATTATTTTAAGCAAAATAGAGATTACACCACAACACTCATACATAAAACACATAGATTTACCCTAGAAACCTTTAACCGGGAAAACCAACAAAACTTAGAGCCTCACCTCTCACTTTTCTCATTATGGTTATTAACCACTCAGAATACAATATGTAGGTATTTTATAGCAGAGGGAGGGCACCAATACCACCCCCTTGGACCCCCCCTGAGCCAGCATCCAACACATACGATGAAGAACAAGATGGTCGGGGATCATTAGACATTGTCGTCAGACGCAATGCCCACACACACATGTAGAGAATATAGTACATACCCAAGAAAAACATTTACTATAGCTAAACATGTGACCAATGAAGGACAAATGTGAAATGAGGAACCAGACATGGTAGTAGACATAAAACAGGAAACCACAACCACACATTTAGAAAAAAGTGAGGTTGCACTCAAAATGAGGGAATTCACCACACTACAAGCCTATGTCACTAAGATGCATAGGAGTACCTTGGTGCCAACCTAAGTTGGGTTGTGTATTGTTGAAACATTATTAAATACCACATCAATATTTGATTGAATAAGTGTATGATCGATACCATATTAATTTTCCATAAAATAATACTGTCCATATTAATATACAATGTGCGTGAAATCACAACTTGTCCAACTCATCAAGAATACTATAAAGAAACCAAACTTATTTTTCAATATGAAAGATAACACATGTAAGGGAAAAGCATCTCAATACATCCCTCACTACATAAGGCTAATGGCATCCTTGGAATCGCTATCTTGAAATAAATATGGATGTAGTTGTATCCTAAAATAAATAGGGGCGATAGCCATGCAAGAGATAGCCATGTAATTAGTTTCAACAAGTTTTTCTAGCTATACCAGTAACACAAGCTCTATCCATGTACACAATAATGGGATGTTGAGAGCAAAAAAGATCTTTGCTGCACCATTTCGATCATTTATTCTAATACTTGCAATGGACTCATGCCACCTTCATTCTTGCTACCATATTAGTTTTCTCTATATTACCAATGTCAAGAAAAGAAAACATACTTCCATGACCATAGTTTATATTGTACACATAGGAATATAACATGGATAGGTTTGCATAGTACCCAATCAACTAATACAACGAGTTTTAAAAACCTTGCACATTATACAAGTCACATTACCACTCAATGCATAAATCTTGTCTAAATATTGTGTCCCTTCTATCTTATTTGTGGTAAAAGTTTGTTTTCCTTACTTCATAATTGAAAAATAATATCTTATTTGTTAATTATTTTGTAGGGGTTATATTCTTGTTTTGTTATAGATCATATTGAAGATAGGAAACATACAAAATAATAAAAGAAAGTCTAGAAGGAAGAAGTTGCACCCTGAAAAGGCCCATGAGATAAGAGAAAAGGCCAAATTGTCCATGGAAAAAAAAATACATCAAAATGCCAGTGCCTTAGATCCTAGTGCAAGGCATGCCACGATGACCTTGGGTTAATCAGGAGAATTGAAATGGATGCAGTTAATGGAGCCCACTCAAAATCCAACATCAAGTGATCATCCAACGAATAATCCATCACTAAGCAATGATGAAGTGGCTCAAGTCAATCAAATATTGATTGATGTTGAGAATATAGGGATGAATGTTGAACGAGTTGTTAATTGGAAACCTCCCCAAGAATCACACACATGTCAAACACACTCCCTTTAGGACCAAATTGTGAAAAAAGTGACACAACAAATTGGTGATGAGACTCGTACTTCTTGTCCAACTCCCTTGCCTCGACTATCAAGTGGACAACAAAGAACTCCGAGATGTATTCATGTGGATGAAATTTCCTTATCAGGACTTGAAGGTAAGTTTCCTAAACACACTATTGATTTAGATTGTAGCAATATCATCAAAGAATATTTTGTATCCAAAAGTGATGCAGCAAAATTTCACTTGTTACTAGCTTTGTTAAAATCAGATTGTCTAGCTCATGTTAGGAGAATTTTAGGCATAACGGTAGTTAGAAGTTCAGAGGCAAATAGTCATGTTGTTAGAAATCTACAATCTGCATTTAATTTGATTGGAAAAACTTCTTGTACAAAATATCTTAATGTGGCCCATCGTGTACTGTGAGAATCAATTGTAGACAAATCAACAAGGAAACGTCACCTGTTATCACACACATGTAAAATATTTAAAGTAGATAGAAAGACTCTTCAAAAGTATTATGCTATTAGAGAAAAACTTGAGACCCTAGGCCAAAAATATTGTTGGGCCTTTGTTGGTAGGTTACCTCATTTAGACATGAAGCTAATTGATGTTGTTAAAGAACTAGTACAAAATTTTTGGCATGATAACACTAGACAGTCATCGAATCAAAGAGATGTGCTAAAGTTGAGAAAATGTGCTAAGGGGTGTGAAACCCATGTCAAGCACTTCCTTGACAAGACACAAACGAGACTCTATGAGAGGTTCAAGAATGAGCACACACAATTGAACTTGGGCCAAAGGTCCTTTGAAAAATGAAAACCCTGGTATGTTAGAATTTGCATTGATCGCAACACATGTTTCTAGATATACCATGTAGAATTTGAGTATTATTATGATACATATAGACATATACTTTGTGATTTGCATACTAACATTGTGCAGGACTTCCCATCGTTACAACCACTGAATGAATATATAGAATTTATCCATAGCATCATGTGTCCAAGACCCGAAGGACACAAATATTATAAAAAATCATGTTTATATGGGACATGGTCGAGGTGCAATGGATTTTCTTTATTGAGCCACTGCATCCATGAAAGCGAGGAGAAAAAATTTGGGAGGATGATAGCAGAAATGCAGAACATCAAGTATAGAACATATCAAGTAGACAGTGTGAAGGAAAGGAAAAAAATTGCATTGGTGAAGTCACGGGTAATCTAAGTTTGCATACTTTCATACTGTACATGTTGAATTTGTACAATTATATTCATATTTTAAATGTCACATTGTAATAATGCCCTTGGTTTTGTGGCACAAGTACAAATTTGTGATTTCATGAAGGAATTCTACAAAAAGACCAAGCAGTATGTACAACATCTCCATGTAGCATGATGGAAGGATGAACAATACAGACAATGAAAGGCTGCCTTTCCCAATGGCACAATATTGTCGGTCGTGGACTTTGTTGAAAAATACACCCTACAACCATCTTCGACATCAGTGATCACAGGTGCCACGATCTCGATTATGTGCAACATTGCTTCAGAATTTTCTATGATCAGTTGAAGGAGAGAGATATACAGATGGATCAGCATTGGATATGGTTAGATGGTTGTGCGGGTCGTTTAAAAAATGCATGTGTATTCCAGTGGTTGTGTATTTTGCACAATACTTATGATGTGCTGCATATATGGAACTGTTTTGAGACCATACATGGAAAGGGAGAGCACGATGAGGTTGGAGCATGTCTCAAAACTTACCTAGGAGGAGAGGAGATGAGGTGCATGACGAAACCTCATATCCGGGATGCAGAATCCATAGTTCAATGATGCTTTGCAAAAATGTCAGATCGAACCATAGAGCAGAAAACACCAATAGGTAGAGGAGATGTTGTCAGAAATTTATGGCAAGTTGTTGATATAGATCGGTCGTGTTTGTATAGTTGTAGTACTGTACAATGGAATCATGGATTTCATTCGATTCAAATTTCAAACAACCCCTTATTTGAAATATGAACATGAAAACTTGATTTCTTTTGTGGGCCTTGTAGTAGTGGCGAGTGGGATTAGTGTGAATCAACAGGTTTGGTTGATGAATGGGATCATGTACCACTTGCAGTATACCCACATGCTTTTGTTGAAACAATTCAATTAGAGGAAGGCCAGTCTTCTATTTTGAACAACTATAATCATATATCTGATCTTGTACAACCAAGTAAATATTTCTATATTCATATATCGGTTCCCTTCTTTTTTTTTAATTAACCATGTTATCAAACCACTACTTGTTGGAATTTGACCGTAAAATGCATTTTTGCAAGACACATCTATGTAGTTGTCTCCCCGACAGACAATCCAATTAGAATGAATTATTGGTTGGCATGATGCATCTAGGGGAAGCAAACCCTCCTTGCATCATTAACTGATAGTGAAGGCATTATATTTCTGACTGGCTTGATGGTTGTTCAGGGAGAATATGTTATAGTAGATGGAAAGGCACCAAAGAGAAATGTCTACGTATACATAGATTATAGACCGGGTTCATGGGTGTTTCACTTTAAACACTTGATCATTGATACAAAAATCCAACTACAAACAATTTCAACGAAGTCTCAAATAAGGTACACTACTTATTACCTCATCCAGAACACGAGAGGTTGTTTGAGACAATAAAAAATAGAGAGGATCCAAAACGCCTAGTTGATTGAGGTACATAGTATAGTCATGTAATTATTTATTCATGCATGTCTAATGTTATTCGTGTTAGATAGTTTATTTCATGTTATGTTAGATAGTTTATTTCATGTTATATAGATCTTGTTATCTTATATTGTTTATTTGATGTTTAAGTTATGTTTAAGTTAATATTACAATACATTAATGTTTTACACCAATCACTCCAATTCACATGCATAAACAAGATTTGAAAACTCATCTTATATAGCACATATATAACGGAAGAGAGCACTCCAAGGAAGATATACAAATGAATGTTTGTTTTGTTGTGATGTGATGTTTGGAAATACTCTCTTCTTCCTCTATCTATATGAGAGGTAAGGGAGGCCAACAATATAACTCAAGTCAACTAATCCTTATAAATAAAGCTTACTAAACATAAGTAATCCACACACTAGCAAAGTGATCCACTTGTAGAGTACAAATGTCAAGATCCAATTATGATGTCTTGCTCAATAGGGACCCAAGGTGATGTATATATGTAAGGAAATACCACCAATCCATATCCAATTCTCCAAAAAGGAAACCATGGCACCACATGCTATCTAGGGATTATGTCCCTCCTCCGCAATACACAATGCTCCTCGTACCTTGTAGGGTGTTCTCCCACCAAGTGAATAATCCATGTGGCCATCATTCAAGGTGTCCTCCATCGAGGAAAGAGATCTTAACTTCTCAAGGGAAGAAGGCTAAGTCAATGACAATATAAGGTATGACATCCATTGAGAAAGTTATCACAAGTGTGCATATCAACACAGACCATCTCTTGTGATACAATCCATCTCAAACCATTCAAGGGATGAACATAGGCCATGTACACCAAATATCATGAAGCACCCAAAACATGGTCTAAACAATTTCTAAGTAATATGAAAGTATAACACTCCCTCTTTATGTGGAAATTGTTTACACCAACACCTGTCAACTCCCTCTATAAATCCACCAAATCTATTATCTACAAATCAATCCTAGTTGTGGTCCCAGAATCAACCATTGTCATATGTAAAAAAGTTGTCAGCCATGCCATCACATCATTTCCATCATCTAATCAATGGTGACCACCTATTAATATAAAGGAATGTCTCCCTAGAGAAAAAATCAACTACCAACCTTAATCATCATCAACATCATGGGTCAACATCAATGAGTACCACATCATAATCTAACCATAATAACTTGCAAAGATAATCATGTCTCCATTTAAGGTAAAATCGACCTTGGGATGCAATATTATGGTAGTCATTGATCTATGAAAATATTATCGTATAGTCATGAGAATCCCTCTCATGCACCTCGAATCCAAGGTCTAGTAAATGAACTATTATAAACCAGGCCAACTCCCTTATCTTGAGATAATATTGAAGTAAGAGTATCATCAAAGAAAACCCCCTATGTCTGAGAGAATCCACAATCCATGGCTCTATACTTTGTAATACTCACATTATCTACAACTCTTGAATCACCCTCAACAATGTCCTCCATTAAGGCATTGCACCTCTCCAATGAATAACTATAATGTGCATGCATGAAGTCAATGTCATCATCACACCTTTCCTCTGCTATATAATTGGAAGTCTAATGGATGGAAGGAACGAATGATATAAATACCTTGGGTGGTAAAATCATTCCTACATGCTCCTAAGCCACTAGATCAATATCTCACAATCACACTATAAGGATTGGAAGCTAGATCTACATGTTCCTTGTAAGAAATAGAAGGCCATACCAACCTATCATTGGAAAGTGTGAGTATTGATAGATCAATAAGTAACTTGTAAAGTCCACCCCTGTTGTTCTTAAATAGATCCTAATATAACCTTAGAGACCGAATCTAGACATATAGAACCTAATCTAGCTTATAGACCCTGATCTAGCCCTAAAAACCAAACAAAAACAAATCTATCCCTAGAAATCCTAATGTAGACTTAGAACCCTAGAGACCTGATCTAGAATCCTTATCTAGCCCTAGATACCTAGGGATAGCTGCATTGTGAATGGAGTGGTCTCTCGAAGTTTTGAGCCTCTAATTCAGCTCATCATCAAGAGAATATGTGTCTCCTGATGACGAGCCTGAGTTAGAGGCTTCAAACATCGAGAGACCACCCCTTTCCCAATGCAACTATCCCTGATTTTGAATATTTATCTGTGTATAAAACCATGAATAACAAAACCTAGAGACCTAATCTAGCCATATAGAACATAATCTAGCTTGTAGACCCTGATCTAGCCCTAGAAACTAGTCAAAAACAAATCTATCCCGGGAAACCCTAATGTAGACCTAGAACCCTAGAGACTTGATCTAGAATCCTTATCTATCCCTAGAGACCTAATCTAGACATATAGAACCTAATCTAGCTTATAGACCCTAATCTAGCACTCGAAAGCCTAATGTGGACCTAGAACCCTAGAGACCTCATCTAGAATCCTTATCTAGCCCTATATACCTAATCTATCCGTAGAGACCTAATCTAGACATATAGAACCTAATATAGCTTATAGAACCTTATCTAGCCCTAGAAACCAGACAAAAAAAAATCTAGCCCTAGAAATCCTAATGTGGACCTAGAACCCTAGAGACCTGATCTAGAATCTTTATCTAGCCTTGGAGACCTAATCTAGCCATATAGAACTTAGACTATCTTATATACCCTGATCTAGCTCTAGAAACTAGACAAAAACAAATCTAGCCCTGGAAATCCTAATGTGGACCTAGAACCCTAGAGACGTGATCTAGAAACCTTAACTATCCCTAGAGACCTAATCTAGCCCTCGAGACCTAATCCAGACATATAGAACCTAATCTAGCTTATAGACCCTGATCAAGCCCTCGAAACTAGACAAAAACAAATCTATCCCTAGAAATCCTTATGTGGACCTAGAACCCTAGAGACCTATTCTAGAATCCTTATCTAGCCCTAGAGACCTAATCTAGAATCCTTATCTAGCCCTAGAGACCTAATCTAGCCCTGGAGACCTAATCTATCCATATAGAACCTAATCTAGCTTGTTAATCTAATTTTTAATTATTACTAAAAATTCTAAACTATTTACTAATTTCTAAACTATGATCAAATAAACATTAACCTAAAGATAATAAAAAAATTTAAATAACATTAAATTTTTTTAAATAACTATTAACTCAACAAATTGTAACACAACTTCTAAAATATATAATAAATAAAAATCATTAATCAAAGTGTAGGCTAAAACCCTTAAAAAATTAATTAATTAAATACCCTTACATCTATTTACTGGCTAAATTCATACCTAAACTAACTTGGGATAATTTTCTCGTGATGATGAGCCCTACTATGTGGCTCGAAACGTCAAGAAGTTTAACTACCTAACGCAGTCTCCTTCTGATCTTAGCCCTAGAAAGCCTAATGTGGACCTAGAACCCTATAGACTTGATCTAGAATCCTTATCTATCCCTAGAGACCTAATCTAGCCTCGGAGACCTAATCTAGACATATATAACCTAATCTAGCTTATAGACCTCAATCTAGCCCTATAAACCAGACAAAAACAAATCTAGCCCTGGAAAGCCTAGTGTGGACTTAGAACCCTAGAGACACTTGGCACCCCGTGGTCATTTAGTGACACTTTGAGAATTTGCTCCAGGGGCATGGAACCCAAACTAGCTAGCAGAATGGGGTTCTATTATCTCCCACACATGCATATGGCCATTGTGGATGTCTTCACGATGGCCATGGTCGTCCAGGAGCTTTCAGTTCAAAATTGACCCCCTTGTAAAAAATAGGCATGGCCTTAATTGAGCAAAACCCTAGCTCTCAAGATGGCCTTTGCGATCAGAGTCATCGTTTTCATTCTATGGCCATTTTTGCCTGGCACCCCATGGTCGTTGAGGGACAATTTCAAAATTTTCTCTAGGGGCATGGAACCTAAATCAACGAGCGGAAAGGGGATCCGTCAAATCCCACACATGTATATGGCCATTATGGATGTGTTCACGATGGCCAGGGTCCCCCGAGGGCCTTCAGTTCAAAATTGACCCCCTTCTGCAAAATCGACATGGCCTTCACTAAGCAAAACCCTAGTTCCAGAGATGGAACAATAGCACTATTTCTGGGCGATTGAATTGTGATGGGGGGGGGGGCAGCTGGAACTCGATGTCCTGAATCCATTAGAATCAACAGCTTCGCGATCAGAGTCACGGTTTTGGTTCATGGCCATTTTTGCTTGGCACCTCGTGGCCATTCAAGGAAACTTTGAGGATTTACTATGGGGGCACAGAACATGAACCACTCAGTGGAACCGGATTTCGTTATCTCCCACACATGCATATGGAGATTGTGGATGTGTTCACGATGGCCACAGTCTCCCGGGAGAGTTCGGTTCAAAAGTGCCCCCCTTGTGCAAAATTGGCATGGCCTTCACTAAGAAAAACTCTAGTTCCGTAGATGGCACAATAGCACCATTTTTGGATAATTGAGTCATGATGGAGGGGTGCCCCAGCTGAAACCTGGTGTTTCGAATCCATCGAAATTGCTAAATTCATGGTCGAAGTCATGATTGTGGTTCTATGGCCATTTTTGCGAGGCACCCCATGGTCGTTCACGAACACTTTGAGAATTTACTCCCATGGCATGAAAACCGAACTGGCAAGCGGAACGGGGTTTCGTCAGCTCCCACATGTGCGTATGGCCATTGTGGATGTGTTCACGGTGGCCACAATCACCTGGGAGCCTTCAGTTTAAAATTGACCCCCTTGTGCAAAATGGGCATGGCCTTCATTTAGCAAAACCCTAGTTCCGGAGATGGAACAATAGCACCATTTCTTGGTGATTGAGTCACGATGGGGAGGGGTCCCCTAGATAGAACCTAGTGTCCCGAATGCACCGGAATTGATGGCTTCATGACCGGATTCACAGTTTTGGTTCTATGGCAATTTTTTCCTGGAATGTCGTGGTCGTTTAGGGACACTTTGGGAATTTGCTCCAGGGTCATGGAACCCAAACGAGTGAGTGGAATGGGGTTCCGTTAGCTCCCACACTTGCATATGGCCATTTTGGATGTGTTCACAATGGCCACAGCTACTCGGGATCCTTAAGTTCAAAATTGACTCCCTTCTGCAAAATTCTCAAGGCCTTCACTAAGCAAAACCCTAGTTCCGGAGATGGCACAATAACACCATTTTCGATCGATTGAGCCATGATGTGGGTGTCCCCCAGCTGAAACCTGGTATTCCGAATCCATGTACTGATTTTTAAATCAACAGGTCAGAATTTCAAAAACTTCCCTCATGGAAATACCGCATGCAGTGGTGTAGCCTTCTTTTGTCACGACTTTGGAATCTCTAGAGTATCTCATCATCCAACATAGATAATGCATGGCTGCTTCAATCAGACTTTAAAAATCATTTCTAGCCAGCGTTCACCCTCCTTTCAGAACTGGTAACCAGCGTTCCAGAATCTTCCACCCCTATATAAATTATGATGCCTGTATCGGAGAGATAGCAATGCATAGATTGTGTTTGGTGAAGAAGAATAGGCTAATCAAATAATAGTGAAATGGTGCAATTAATAGCCGCATCTCCATGCACAGAGAATACCCCAAAGAAATCTACCATGGAGTTCAAGACTATCAAGCTCTTAAGAACTATAAGAGCTCAGATGAAAATAAGAGGTTTGATGAAAAACATGAATGGACAAAATATGACAGAAAAGGTAAAAGCTGTGATCATTTGTATTCACACAAATAGTATTTGTACTTATTATATAGTACAAATAAGAATTCCCTCATGAGGGAGAGATTTGTTCTAGCCATATCACTTAGTCATGAGGATAAATGACTAATATCCTAAGTAAGAAATACAAATAAAAGTGACAACATTAACTTTGTGATTGTTAAGTTAAACCATAAAACTCACAAAAATTGTCTCTATAAAACAACAACATATCATAAATTATCTTATAAAACAACGGATCGTGGAAGATTATTGGATGCCATGTTTATCACCAATCAGTTGAATATATAAATCAAATCGTGACCAACAATTTGACTGCATTGTGATTGAGCATATCTATGTAATTGGCATTGTTTTTCAAGAAATATGTGCACTCTCCATCGTAGATCTATGTAAATGGAAGCGGTTTTCAAGAAGTTTCAATAGTTTTTGTGCTCTGAAAAGTGTCGATGCTTCCACTCTTGTGCAGAAGGGCTTAGAAATTTAATCTTATTAGCAGATCTGAAATATAGATTGATACCAAGTCTTATTATCGGATTGCAAATGACTTGGAAAAACCTATCTCTCATTACTCAATTGCCTAGATTCACCACTCAGATCTACCACAAATCAATCACCTAGATTGATGACAAAACAAATAATGACAAATAAAATGATATCCAATTCTCAATGAGTTTTACATGCACTAAAAAAAAAAGAATGAATGAGAGGATTCACATCGAATCTTTTATGAGGTCATCAAGCCATTAATATCAAATAACATTCAAAAAGTGATTAAAGAGTGGATCTTAAACAAATCCCATGATATGATTTTACAATGGATAATATTAGATCTCAAAAAATAGATCTAAAAGCATAAAGCGGTTTACTTGACTTTGTTGGTCTCGATGATGTAGTTAATGTGCACCCATTACTCTAGTTTTTCTCAACCCCTTAGCATCAACTACACCTATCATAGATCACTAGATCACAACTATGGGGAATTTACCAAGCCCCTTAAGACTCGAGGGAGCTTCTATATCATCATAGATCACTAGATCACAACTATGGGGAATTTACCAAGCCCCTTAAGACTCGAGGGAGCTTCTATAAAATGTTAAATTATATAGAACAAGAAAACAAGAGATAGAAATGATAGAAAATGTTTAATCCATTCTTAATATTGATCTTCATACCAATAATGGAATTATATACTACATTGTAACCTTTAGATATAGATTTCACTAACAACTAGCACAACATAGAGTGATGAGAGGGATCAAATCCCTTAGGCGCAAACCCGTTTTAAGATTCTAAATTTGGCACCAACTATTCCAATTTGAAATCATGTTGTAAATGTTGAAAATGCTAACACATAAATCCTACAAATATGAAAAAATTGCATTAATTAATTAATTGTGAAGCAAAATAGTTATTTACCCAAATATAATTGTCTAAGTGCATATTTCATGTTGTAAACTATAACACATAAATCCTACAATATCATAAAACTAATATCTAAGTTATTGTTATATTATTAACTTAATAATACATTATCAATATATTCTCCACAAGAATCATCCATGTGCAATTAGGCAAAAAAAGGCATTCATTCATTCATTATGAAGTAACATAGTTATTATATTGTGAATATATGTCTCTCTTGTAGATCAAATCAAAGCAAGACTAACTAATACAGAAATATTTAGTTTCCTTGTAACCAGCATAGATCCATCTTAAACTGGTATCCAATTTCTTGAAGTGTATTTCTTTTTTTAAATTTAAACTCAAGAAATTTGATCTCTCTTGATTATAGATCTGGGTTTAAGTTTTAAGTTTTTTTTATAAACGAACATCTATTTTTTAATTACTTTTCATAATATTTTATTTTATGAACCAACATGGATTTTTTTTGTAAATACTTTCCATAATTTTTTTATTTTATGAGCCGACATGAATTTTTTTAATTATTTTTTAATTAAAAAAATAATTTTTACACTTTATTAGATTTAACGCCACATGTAATGCTACATACATGTTACAACATCTCCCCCATACTGGGCTGTAGAAAACCTAGTTCCACTCGGTGCAATTATTTATGAAAAGATTTATTTAAAATGTGAAGATAGGTGAATGGAAATTGTAATTGAAATTTGATGTATATTTTTTATGTAAAAAAACATGTATCTTGATATTCAAGAATTTATTTATATGGACCTTTCTTATAAATCAAGTCAAAGCAAGGCTAACTAATACACAAAGAGTTAGTTGTCTCGTAAATATTTATGAAAAGATTTATTTAAAATGTGAGGTTGCATGAATGGAAATTGTAAATGAAAAGAATTCAATGTATATTTATATAAATGTATTTTACAATCTAGTTGATTTAAATTTGAGCAGACATACACCCAGCTTGAGTGGCACATCTCATCCATTTTGAATTATAGAAAGAACCTCTCTACAGGGTGATAATAATAACTCACATAAGAAGTGATTGATATGACAACTCATAAGGTAATATGAATAACAACTCACATGAGAAATGGTCTGAAACTTTGTGATTGTAAAGGGACTTAATCTAACATATATTTATTTTTTCATTGAGTTATGGAAAGCAATGGAAAGCACGAGAGAAACAAATTACCACCTCTCCAAACCAAGTTGTTACATGAGTTACTACATGTTAAAGATTTTCAAATCTGGTTTTGCAACCAAGTTGTTACATGAGTTATTACATGTTGAAGATTTTCAAATCTGGTTTTGCAACATTTAAGAGAGTCATAGTTCAACTTTTGATGTCACGCTTTCAGTAATTGTTGTTTATCATGTATTGTTAGCAATAGATTGTTTATCATGTATTGTTAGCAATAGATTGTTTATCATGTACCGTGAATTAGAAATAATTCACGGATATTGCCAATAGTCCAAGGACACTACCACTTTAACCTTGTAGCTCTTGTTATATAAAATGAACTCTAGTTTTGGTACTATGCTAAGAAAAAGCCATCTTTAACACTAACACCATTGCGACATATAGAAAAAAACAGAAAATACTGCGCGATGGTTTCACTTATATTAAGAAAAAACGAAAAGGAGTAGTACTGCTGCTTTATTGATACATGGATATATGTATATATGGACGTGGGTATTGTGTAGCAGTACAGAGATATACATTATATATACGGCAAGTACTTAGCAAAACTACTAAAACTTGTGCTGCTCGTACCGGAGGTAACAGTCAGCGAGCTGAACTCGAGCACCCACGGCGTTGTTGCAAATGCTGTATATGCGATCGGAAACGTTAGAAACGCAGGAGTTACAATCAGATTGAGAAATTGACTTCTTACAAACAGCACGGCCGTATGCAGTGGGCGCGCCTCCACTTCCAACACGCGAAGTCTTATAGTCGTAACCACTGTAGGCGGTGTTTTGCTTCAAATCTTGGAGCATATCTCTCAGATTATCGTAGAATGGGCTGTCCTGCGGGATCTTCTTTGTGTTACACGCAGCAGACACGAACTTGGTATCTGTGGCTTCTGCAGCATCGCCCATGACCACGATCACCAGTGACACCAACAATGCAACGGAGCTAGACGACATGGCTGCGCTCTGTCTCTGTATATGGAAAAAGAAATAGAATTGTGGGATGAAACTCTTCCCTTTCTTTCCTAAAACTGCAAACAGCACACGATATTGTTGCTTATGAGTGTGCGTTATCAGTGTGCGGGGCGGCTCCTACTCATAGCGCTCCGGAGCGTGCGTGGCTGGGTGCAACTTGAAGTTATGAGAAGGTGGAGGGTAAATTAGATTCGAGAAAGAAATGATGAAGGGTAGTTGTCTGTGTCATGCGGTTCCAATTCCACTGAACAGAGAGGCTGTCCAACACAATGAGGCGGTTCCAATTCCACTGAACAGAGAGGCTGTCCAACACAAAGAAGCGGTTCCAATTCCACCGAACACAGAGGCAGACGATGTATAATAAACAAATAAATTGTCAAGGTCGAATCATTTTTCCATTAGTGAAAAGAATCACTGGTGTTACAAATATTGCTTGAAGATTACGTCTCTTTTGAATTCGGCTTGACATTTATAAGGTAAGTGATCGCAATTATGCATTTCGCAATACGAGGAAGCCGGTGACGTGCAGGCTGGTCAGAGGCTGTCTGTCTTTATTCTGGATGGTTTCAATAATGTTTGTTTCACACACCTACACCTTCAACGATCTGACAACATTATACCATCCAATTCACAATAGTTTTACTTTGTTTTGCTGCCTCGATGACATAAGTAAGTTAGTAACTATGGTATTACACCATCAAACTCAATCTATGGCTTTATTCTCTGGATTTTCAGACATTTAACACCATTTTCTCGGATCTCCAATCCATAATGCAAATTGCATATCAAGTCAATATTGGATAGTACTAGTTCGCTTCCTACTATTATATTTGTTTTCACATTCTTTTTAATGGTGAGAGCTCGTATGCTTGGCAAAGGACAAGTGGAATTAATAAGTAACTCATAAAGATGAACATCATGGTGGTAGGTCTAGCACGAATTCGCTTAGCAACTCAAAGGACAAGTGTAGTTAATAAGTAACTCATAAAGATGAACACTTATTATTAGTTAATAAGGCCAAGTGTAGTTAATAAGGACATTCCATTTGGAGTTTGCAATTTATTACTTGAAAACTTATTATCAGTCTTTTCCAACATTTTACTACTTGTCACTTTACAAAGAAGATATTTGGCAATTGTCTATACATTCCATTTGGAGTTTGTAACTTATTACTTTGAAAACTTATTATCACTCTTTTCCAACATTCTCCTACTTGGCAATCACGTTGAAGAGGTGGAAATGCCAATGGAACAAGACAGATTTGTGTCCATTGATTGTCTTTGTTAATGCATCATTGATTGTCTTTGTTAATGCATCTCACTCATTATTCTCTATTGTGTACTTTCACCACATTTACTTCCTTAATTAACTGTTATTTCACATCAATATGCTTACTCTTGGAATTGTAAGTGAGCTTCATGGCCATTGCAATGACACATATTGCATTGAGGTAAGCAAGGTGTTCTCAACCCATTATGGAGGAGATATTGCCAGGTTATGTTTGACTCATAATTCATACAAAATAAAAAAGTAATTAAAAAATTTCACGTCGACTCATAAAATAAAATAAAAAATTAAAATTAGCATAGTTCTATCTTAAAATAAAATCTATTAAGTAATTCACGTGGACTCATAAAATAAAATAAAAACCTAAAATTCGCATAGTTCTATCTAAAACTCAAATCTATTAAGGACGAATAGGGATGTGTAGTTTTGTTTTTAATCTTAATTTTTTTACACATTAAGAAAAAAATTACACCTCAAGGAATTGGATCCCTCTCGGTGCTTAATACATCTAGGTTTAAGATGGATCTATGTTGGTGTAATCACATTCTATTTCGAAACTACCTTTCTGGATACCAATACTATTTTATCCTATCTTATCCAAGGCTACCCTAGATTAACGTAGCCTACCTTAGCTTAACCCTAGCCCAATCTTTCTGTAACCCACCTAAAACTTAACATTTTATGTTGTGGAAAAACATTATCTTAAAAGTTATTGTAAAGTTTTATGTTGTTGACCAAGGATGCTCAAAGATGACTGTAATTGAATATTTTATTATTTTAATTATAAAAAGGAGAGACACATATCCAAAGGAACTGTTGAAGAGTGCTCACTGACCCACTAGGAGGAATGAAAAGTGTGGAATGAAAAAGCTGTCAGAACAACATTTACTTTCCAGCTGATGCATGAGGCATCCTCCCTCAAAAAGTGGCCATGTTCCCAAAAGATAGGGAAAACTGAGCAGGTAGCTCATTAATTACAAAATTGACCCAAAGACCTAGGCAATCAATATAACCATAGAATGAGAAGGAGGCTCACACACTAGATTTTGTGGATTTGTTGTATACTGAAAATTTAAGCACGCAAAAGAATTCGATGAGGGGAGAGCTGAAGTAGAACTGTAGTCAAGTGATTGACAAGAACAGAAGTTGTAGCATAGATTTTCTACACATTACCTTCCTCTTGGTGGTTCAGTCAACAGGCTTGGGGGTTCCAGGGAAAGTAATTTGGTTGTGCTGGAAGCAGGTTGGGAGGAATATTGACCTTTGGAGTGTGTTGTCTCCTATTTTTCCAGGTTCCTTACTATTTTGTTTCTTACAATTAAATGTTTATTAGTTGTTGATAGTTAACTCACTGCCATGGTTTATATACTACTGTTAGTACTTAGATGATGAATATTAAATGGTATTTATCAGAGGAGTAATGCTTACTGTAATCTAGTATTCGATTTATTTAAGTAGACTTTTAATAGTTAAAATTTATACCATAAAGTCTATAAATGATTAGAATAAATCTTATTTGTATAATATAGATGTTTATAATAGATAGCTACTTAGAGTATAAATATATTTATATATATAAATAAACATTTATCATCAAAACTCACTTACTATATTCTGATTACAGAGTATCTCTGTCAATCATAGATTAAACCAATATCTATATATATAGATATATATAGATATAGATATATAAACTTCACACTATATTTGTATATTATAATCTACATGCCACATTTATTATAAAACTTGAATAAACCTTATCGAATTACAGAACACATCTCAAACCAATATAATAAATTAAACCGAGAATACATTTCAATGGTGAGGGCATTGCCCAGAATTCATTAACAATCTCTATATAATGACAAACTCAGTTGTTGGTAAATTACCTTACAAAACATAGTCATTGTAAATCAATATTATGGTTAAAATATTTTACAGTCGAGTTAAAACGAATCCACTATTTCTTAAACATCAATTTAAAAACGTAGTAGTTATGGCAGTTTCCAGCCAAATCATATAACAAATTCCATTATAAAAACAAAGTATATACCTATATCTTATAATCGAGGCTCTGCCGAGGACAAGTAAAACAAATTCCATTTTCTCAATACAACGAATAGAGCAAATAATTAGATTTAGGGCTTTTCCTAGTTTTAACAAACAAACAAAAACACCTATATTTAATACAAGAACGAGAACACATCCTCACAGTTAGGGTTTTCCCACATACGCTAGAAAATCTTTTTGTAACCTCATATATAAAAAAAAAATGACAATGATAGGTTAAATAGAGCTATCACATTATTGGTAAAATTCCTCTATCCATCGGTATAATGGAGCACATTTTCGACTTAGGGCTTTGCCCATTTTTCAATTCAAAGCAAACCTATTAATTCGTTATAACAAACAGAACCATACATACAAATACGAGAAGCATGAATAGGGTCAAAATGCTAACATGGTCGTATTGAAAACTTGAAGACTTATCAATGGAAATACATATAATAGAAAACAAAATTTCCCATATAAATGTCGAAAGGTCAAACTAGAACTCAGTATTTATATACACCAAAATATATTGGGCGAAATCCCAAGCTGGAGGCATTTAGCCTATAAGTTTTTACATTACAGTAATACTGTAAGTTTTCATTACAGGGTCACCAATATGGCTTCCAAAAACAAATAAGCTAACCCCAAGCCGAACAACAATGGCAGTGAACAAAATTATAAATGGTTACAAATCGAAAGATGGGCAACTCGCCATCATTACTGCTTGGTAAACTAAAAACGTAACCAAACCCACAATAACATAGGAAACATGAACAGGGTGTTCCAGGGAGGCTCGTGGCTTACCAAGGCTACTCCAAAACCATGGAACCTTCTACCATTCATTGTTGAACTTTCAAACACGACCATAGAACACCTGGGAAGTACGAAATTTCCTGTCAACACTACACATAGTGCTACATTAGAATTTCTTCATAATATAATGGAATGCCTCAAACAAAAACGAAGAACAAATGCCAAGTGTTACCTCTATGAGCATCTTCCATGGCCATGAGTAACCAAAAAAGCTACCTCTGTGTGGAAGCTCCTCCATAAACCACGATTGACCCAACAACTAAACTCTATGTGGAGTTTTTCCACATCCATGGCAACCGAGACCTCAGCTCTCCAAAACAAAGCAAATGAACAATAGGGTTTCAATACAACCCTTGCCAAGGAGTTAGGGTTTTTCCAAACAAGTGGATCCAAGTTGGCATCCACTATATTTTAATAGTACTTGCCCTTCTCTAAAGTTGAATTCACTTTGATTACTTTTTCCATCAAACCCTTAGTTAGGATTCTCTTTTCCCTATAAATTGTAGTCATGGTTAACACTTAGTTTTTGTTGCTTATAGCTAGGATGCCTTTTTACATTAGCATCATTTTATTAAATCTCAAAACCTCATTATGGTAGTATAAACCCTTACGTGGAAACATGTACAAGTTTATCAATATGTATTAGCTTTCACAAAAGCTAAGTAAGCCCAGGGTCATCACAAGAAGACTCCTTCAAACAAAAATAATGAAATAAACCTTACAATATCAACATTTAGAACTGTTATACAATGGTATTAAGGCGTATGAACTTAATATATGACAAATAAGTATCGTTTGTAACATGGTGAGAAATCAATCATCATGCACTACATAAGCAAATAGAAATAACAAGTACAAGTATACACTTCAGCAGCTAACGTAAATAAGAAGTAAAACCTAAAGCTATAGAGCTTGTTAGTAATTACACCATATACAAAAAAAAATTATTTGTTGGATTTTTAGTTTTGTTACACTTTCGTAGGATTCCCCATTGTAGCCATAACCTATCTTAACCTAACCTATTTTATCCTTCCCTATCTAACGTATCCCACACTAGCCTACCCTACCATTCCCTAGCCTAATGTACCCCACCCTACCATACCCTACCTTATCCTACACTATTATAACCTAGCCCTTCCTTGCTTACCCTACCCTATCCTACTTAAAACTAACCTAGCCTAACTTAGCCTACCCTCCCCCAGTATAGCCTAATCTAGCATAACCTAGTATAACCTAACCCAACATAACATATCCTAAACTAGCTTAACGTAGCATATATTGGCCTATCCTAACCTAGCCTAGCCCAACCCATAAGTTACATTAGCCTAATTGAGCCTACCTTAGCTTAACCATACCCTACCTTAACCTAACATAACCTAGTCTAACCTAACCCAACATAACATAGCCTAAACTAAACTAACCTAGTTTAGTCTAGCCTAGTTTAACCTACCATATCCTAACCTAACCTAGCTTAGCCCATCCTACATTAGCCTAATTAAGCCTGCACTAGATTAACCATAGCCTATCCTAACCTAAAATTCTCTAGTATAACCTATCCTAGCCTACCCTAACCTAGGCCTTGCCTAGCCTACCTTAGCCAAGTCTACCTTAGCCTACCTTACCCTCACCTAGAATAGCCTACCCTACCTTCCATCCTTTCTACCCTAAGCTAATCCTACCCTCATATTTCTACCCTAGAATACCCTACCTTATCCTATCCTATCTGAAACTAACATAATAGCCTAACTTATCATATTGTATCCCAAGTTACCATAGCTTAACCTAGCCTAGCCTAATTTATCCTACTGTATCCTATACTATTCTAGGCTAACCTATCCCAACCTATTCTAGCCTAGCCTACCTTAGCTTAGCCTAGCCTACCTTAGCTCATCCTAGCCTGCCTTAGGCTACCCTAGTCTACATTAGCCTAGCCTAGCTTAAATTATCCTATCATATCTTATACTATACTTTACCATCCTAGTCTAATCTACCCCAACTTTTACTATGACCTAACCTACCCTACCCTATCCTAGCTTACCATGGCTTACCCTACCCTACCCTAACCTAACCTAACATAGTATACTCTAACATACATTATCCTACAGTTCCTACCCTACCTACCTAGCCATATCTAGTCCTACCCTATCCTACCCTACCTACCTATGCATACCTATCCATATCAAACACAAGCAAAAACAAACAAATATATATTATAGACGTACACCCCACATTCAAAACAAGAGCCACATGGTGGCAATGTACCCGCGGCATTGCCAATAAGTTATTTTGAAATTTAGAACTATTGATATAACTTAAAGTAGTATCTGGGTTGGTGCAAGGTAATGATACCCACTTATGACGCGTTAGTTGCAATGGCATGCTGGAAAAACAAAACTCTGATAATTAAAATAAAGTATTAGAGGTACCTACAAAACTTTTTAGAATTAGGTGTAAAAATATGAAATGTATACAATCAGATCACCTTCTGGAATATATAGCTTTTATTACGAAAAAGTGGTATAACCACCCCAAAATGTCATTACTCTAAGACTGGTATGTTATCTTTTCACAAAAACATAATGCATATGTTTGTGTTGGTCCATCAGTTTGTTATGTAAATTTTCAAATTATGTGGAAAAAAATATGTAGAGGGATAGGAACCACACGAATCTTGTGTAAGGCTATTTTTCCAAAATTTTAAAAGTTAATTTTATTATTTTTTTAAATTAAAAAATTCAATGATGCCCTAAAATGAAATGGTCGAGCATTGGTCCACCCTATTGTTGATGTATTTGTAACTTCGGAAGATATTCTTCTATGTATTACACTTGTACTTTATTATATTCATGATGGAGATGTATTATTCCTCCATTCAGAAGTGTCATCATTTGTATTTGTGAGTGTTGCAAGTGTTGCAACTTATATTTGATGGGTTATTAGACCACCAGTGTGGGGTCGGCCCTGTATGAGTCATGTGGTTGGGTTATTAGGATTCCTTAGGAAGTCGGCCCTGTTAGAGTTAAGGGCAGGTTAAGTTGTGTATAAATAGAGATTGAGTGTCTCTCATTCTATTCATTCACTCACTCATCCAACTTGCATAGTTGAGAGAAAGGAGTGCGCACAAGGGGAGGAGGAGTAGCTGCTAGAGTCATCTATCTTTTGGGAATTGATCATTGTGAGATTTGTATTGGGGATTATTCTATCTCTGAGGAAGTTGCAGGGTTTTTCACCTTCTTGGTTTTCCCCAAGGAAACTCTCTATCTCTTGTGTTTATGATTGCTATGATGTGCTTGTTATTCTCTTAGTAGGATCCTAGATAATGTTTGAATACAATTATCGAAAAATTAACATGGTATGAGAGTCGTGCTAAGAAGAAGACACTGTGCAGCTGCGGAAGCTAGGGATTCTTAATCTTTGGGTTCCTCTCCTCAGATCATAAAAGGCAGGAGGCTAGGCTAACTCTCCTTGCAAAGGCGCATATTTCTATTGAGACATAATTCAATTCTGAGCACCTTCAATTTTTGGCCCGTCAGTGTTGCGGGAAATTAGGGTTTTGAAGAACGTAAGAATTTTTGGAATCTGAGACCATGACTGGATGACCCTCAAGAAAATCAAAGTTTAGAGACCAAGATCTAACTTTTTGGTTGGGAAAAACCCCAAGCATCATCAAACCCTACTTCGGGATTTTGATGGGAAAGGTGGAAAATTAGGGTTTCTGCAAAAGTTGAAATTTTTGGAATTTGTGACCACAGCTGGATGCTCCTCAGAAAAATTGAATTTTAGAGCACAAGATTGAACTTTTTGGTTGGGGAAAACCCCAAGCATTATCAAACCCTAGTTCGGGATTTTGACGAGAAGATCTGAAAGTTTCAAAGGCAATTTTGAGGGGTCAAATTTTGTAGATTTCAAAATTGAAGTATACCATCTTAATCATCTCAGCAAGGCACATATTTCCATCTATTCAGAAGTTTAGAACTCAAATTTTGAATTTGTAGGGTTTCTATGACAAACCCTAATCCAGCTCGAGATCCAGTTTTCAGCAAATCAAGTGTTAAGACCTAAATCTTTTACTTCCATTTGAGTTTCTCATTAAGATGTCTCACCACACCAAGCTTGAGGATAATCTTGAAAGATATGACAACTTTCGAGCATGGAAGTATAGGATTGGGTTAATCCTAGAAGAGAATGATTTGGACACCTACATAAAAGAAGAGGTTCCAATTCCAGAGGGAGATGAGCCTAAGGCCTTACACAAGAAGAACTTGGTCAAGGCCAAGAGAATCATTACTGATTCTATAAAAGACCATCTCATACCCCATGTGTCTTTTCTAAAAACACCTAAGGAGATGTTTGACTCCTTGACCAAGTTATTTGAAGGAAAGAATATAAATCGGAAGATGAATCTGTGGAATCAATTGAGAGGGGTTAAGTTCCAGAATGGAGAGACCATCCAATCCTACTTTACTAAGGTCTCTCAAATCAAAGAACAACTTGAAGTTGTGGATGAAGTAGTGTAGAATTGATAAATTGTCATGACCACATTAAATGGCCTACTTAGGTTATGAGACTCCTTCATCCAAGGTATTTGTGGAAGAAAGAAATTGATCTCCTTTAGTGGACTATGGGAGGAATGCTCACAATAAGAAGCTATGCTTGTGGCCCGAGAAGAGAATATGGGAAGTGAAGACCAAGATCTCACAACACACACCAAGAAAGGTAAGTTCAAGAGGGAGAAATCTCATCAAAAGAAATCTCCTCACTTCTATCAAAAGAGAAGGATCTCTCTTGAGTTAGATGCTTATCTTGTAATGAAAAGGGACACCTTTCCTCAGACTATCCCAATAATAATCAAGACCTTAACAACAACAAGAGATATCATGTTCATGCTGCTGAGGATGATGAACCTCCCTGGAAGAAGACTAAGGTAGAAAGTGAAGACTCTTCAAGTGACGATGAATATGTTCTAATCTCTGCTCTCACAGGTATTGTTACACATGGGTGTAATGATTAGCTTATTGATAGTGGGGATTCTAAACATATGACGGGATTCAAAGAAACTCTTATGGATCTATATGAAAATGAGTCACCTCATAAGGTGAAACTTGGGGATGACTATCAATACCCTATAAAAGGAAGTGGTGAAGCCTCCTACAAGTTAGACTCTGGGAAGTCTTTAAAGATGCAAGATGTTCTATATGTACCTGGACTCAAGAAGAATCTTCTCTCCATATCATCTTTGGATGCAAAGGGGATGATAGTTACATTTGTGGATGGCCAAGTAATCATGTGGCCAGAAGGTAAGACCATAGAGGATGCAGTAGTGATTGGAGAGCGGGAGGGAGGATTGTACAAATTGAAGGGACAACCTGAACATGCTATGGTACATGAATCCATGGAACCAAGTGAACTTTGGCATAGAAGGATTACTCATGTACACTATAGAGCACTACCAATTTCCAGCAAAGCAGTAGAAGGTCTTCCTTAAATCCAGTCAAAGCATGAAGGTGTTTGCAAAGGATGTGCAAAAGAAAAGAACACAAAGAAGGCATTTCCAAGCAGTGAAAGAAAATCAAAAGGAATCTTGGAGATTTTCCACTCCGATGTATGTGAACCAATGTCATCCAGTTATCTGAGTGGAAAACCAAACTGATAAGAAGATCAAGAACTTTATACCTGACAATGGCAGAGAATTCACTTCAGGGGACTTCAAGAAGTTATGCAGTGATTCAGGGATTAAGAGGGAGTTGACCACTCCATACAATCCACATCAAAAAGGAGTTGTAGAAAGGAAGAATAGAACTATCATGGAAGCAGAATGGGCAATGATTCATGACCAAGATCTACTTATGCATCTTTGGGCAGAATCAGCAAGGATAGCTGTATATGTACAAGACAAATAATCCAGGAAGCAAAGATCAAGAGGGAGTCCACCCAACAAACAAACAAAGATAAGTATTTGAATTGTCAATTATTATATATTTGATTACTTAAATAATGTTGTTCAATGACGTATATACTTATGTTCATAGACTTAGGTTGTGTATTATGCATATTAGAATAATTGCATTAATGAACCGTATACTACTAATATGCATGTGATGGGTAAGTGGCCTGTGGCACTGTACAACATTCCATTACTACTTATCTAGAATGAAACATCTTTGCTGACATGTTGGGAGTAGTGCACACTCTTAACAATGTTCTCGTAGAGATGGAAGGAATGTAGATATTACTGTATGAATATGGGATATGGATAAATGTTGTATTGAAGCATTGGCTAAGATAATTGCATGACTATATGACATATATTCTTATGTGTAATATTTTGTTCTGAAAACTATGAGAAGTTTCTAATCATGCAATTGAATTTGACTTGTAGGAAATATCCTGTAAAATCACCTACAAAAGAAGGACAACAACATTTGTTCCAGCAACAAAGTTCAAGAAAACTATCTATTGAAGATATTGAAGAATCTAAAGTTCCTAGGATCTGGGATACAGTAATAGAAGGATGCCATGATCGAGGAGTACCAGTTGATCATGAAGAATGATGTATGTGGTCCCAAGACCAGACAAAAAGTCTGTTGTGACTTCCAAGTGGATCTATAAGATCAAGCATGCTACAGATGGAAGCATAGAGAAATACAAGGCAAGGTTTGTAGCTCGTGGCTTCTCTCGGAAATGGGGGATAGATTATGAAGAAAATTTTACACCTGTAGGCAGATACACTTCCATCAGAACAGTACTTTCTCTGGCTGCAATGATGAATTGGAAGATACACCAGATGGATGTCAAGATAGCTTTCTTGAATGGTGTAGTCGAAGAGGAAGTGTATGTGGAGCAGCCACATAGTTTTGAGACACATGAGAGGGAGTCATATATGTGTAGATTGAAGAAAGCCTTGTATGGATTAAAGCAAGCACCTAGGACATGATATGGAAGGATAGACAGCTTCCTGTCGAGTTTGGGCTTTACCAAGAGTAAAGCAGATTCCAACCTTTACTACAAGGTTGAGAAGGGAAATCCAGTGATACTTCTATTATATGTGGATGACCTGTTTGTGATAGGTGAGGATAGATTGATTGCTGACACAAAGAGGAAGCTTGCTACTGAGTTCGAGATGAAGGACTTGGGCACAATTTATTAATTTCTAGGTATGGAGGTGTGGTAGAGTGTAGATGGAATCTTCCTTGGACAAGGGAAGCATGAAGTAGAGATCTTGAAGCGATTCAGGATGATGGACTGCAAGGCCATGGCCACACCTATGGCATCGATCCTAAAGTTTTTGAGTGATGCTTCATTAGAGTCGGTTGATGTCACGGTGTATCATCAGATGATTGGGTCCTTGATGCAGCTGATGAACATGAGACCAGATATTTGCTTTGTGATGAACACCTTGAGCCAGTTCTTACAGATCCTAGACATGTTCACCTGATTACTGTAAAGCATATTCTGAGTTATCTTAAGGGTACAATTGATTATGGGCTCAAGTATGATGCGAATCAAAAGTTTAACCTGGAGGGTTATGTTGATTCAGATTGGGTAGGCAGTGCTGAAGATAGGAAGAGCACTTTGGGGTGCTGCTTGAGTATGGGATCAGGTGAGATCTCTTGGTTTAGCAGGAAGCAATCCTGCGTATAACTGAGTACAGCCAAAGCAAAGTATGTTGCAACTTGTCCGACGAATTATGAGGCAGTATGAAGCTACTCTCTGATTTATTTGATCTCCAGTTGGATGCTACCTGTATCTTTTGTGACAACCAAAGTTGTGTGAAGTTGTTTGAGAACCCAGTGTTCCATGACAGGTCGAAGCACATCGAGATGAAATATCACTATAATATAGTGCAGAGAGGAGCAGTGAATCTCCATTATGTTGCGACAGATGAGTAGATTGCAGATGTGTTGACCAAACCACTAGCCAGAGTGAAATTCGAGTACTTCAGAGAGAGGCTTGGTGTTCTTCAGATAGAATATACTTCGAGGAAGAAGTGATGGGACACATTTGTAGGAGCCATTCCAAGCATGGTGGTAGGAGGATCCTTCCCATGGATGTGGATGTAAGCATTGTCTGATGATCATCGGGACGATGCTCCGATTACTACTATGTATGATGATCAGGATGATCATGTGTGATGAGCATCAGGACGATGCTATGATGATGATCAGGATTATCATGTGTGATGAGCATCAAGATGATGCTCCAGATGATATGCATCAGGATGATGTTGTGTACATGATCAGGGTTATCATGTGATGATGATGTGCATCAGTATGATGTACTATATGATGATGATCAGTATGATCATGAGTATCAAGATGATACTCTGTGGCCGTGGACAAATTGTGCAGGTAGCATAGAAAAGATCATGGGATATCTGATAGTTTGATCTCGGATACTCTTTCGAGATTTTTCTATAAGTTGGTCGTGGACAGATTGTGCAGGTAGCATAGAAAAGATCCTGGGAGATTTGATAGTTTGAGCTCGGATACTCTTTCGAGGTTTTGCTACAGGTAGCATAGAAAAGATCCTAGGAAATCTGATAGTTTGAGCTCGAACACTCTTTCGAGGCTTTTCTATAGGTAGCATAGAAAAGATCTTGGGAGATCCTATAGTTTGAGCTCGGATACTCTTTTGAGGTTTTGTTACAGGAGGCATGTAATCAGTCCTGGAGATCTAATAGGTTGAGTTGTGTCCTTGTAAAAGTCCTTGGATTCTCTTTAGAGATCTTGCAGGTTGCAAGACACTCTTTTAAGGTTTTTCCTGACCACATAGAAAAGATCCTAGGATATCCAATAGTTTGAGCTCTAATGCTCTTTCGAGGTTTTGTGGTGGTCACATGTAAAAGATCGTGGGAGATCCAATGGGTTGAGCTATGTGCTTGTAAAATTCCTGGGATGTTCTTTCAAGGTTTTGTTGATGCACATTCCACAGGATGGCCATAGATGTTGAAGACCTACAAGAGGCTAGGCCTACAACCACCATGAAAAAGGATTGGCTCTGTAGGACTTCCTATGACTAGAAGAATTGAGAGATAACACCAGTGATCGAGATGATGAGTACAACAACAGTGACAATGATGCTCCATGATCCAATGACGATGATCCATCTCTAGAATTGAACACTTTTGGCGATATGTATTGATGACTTGTGTCTAGATAATACCTTCCTAGTTAAGAGGGAGTGTTGATGTATTTGTAACTTCGGAAGATATTATTCTATGTAATACACTTGTACTTTATTATATTCATGATGGATATGTATTATTCCTCCAATCAGAAGTGTCGTCATTTGTATTTTTAAGTGTTACAAGTGTCGCAACTTATATTTGATGGGTTATTAGATCACCAATGTGGGGTCGACCCTAAATGAGTCATGTGGTTGGGTTATTAGGCTTCCTTAGGAAGTCGGCCCTGTTAGAGTTAAAGGCAAGTTAAGTTGTGTATACATAGAGAGTGAGTGTCTCTCATTCTATTCATTCACTCACTCATCCAACTCACATAGTTGAGAGAGAGGAGTGCGCACAAGTGGAGGAGGAGTAGCTGTTGGAGTCATCTATCTTTTGGGGATTGATCATTGTGATATTTGTATTGGGGCTTATTCTATCTCTGAGGAAGTTGCAAGGTTTTTCACCTTCTTGGTTTTCCCTGAGGAAACACTGTGTCTCTTGTGTTTATGATTGCTATGTTGTGCTTGTTATTTTCTTAGTAGGATCCTAGGTAATGTTTGAATGCAATTATCAAAATATTAACACCTATCATGGTCTTAACATAATCAGTCAACATTTTTTTAGCTTGTAGGTATTCTTGTACTCTTGTGTGGGTTCTTTTCCATTTTCGAAATAGGTAAACCACTCAAAAGTTATAGTCGAAAGAAACGACCTATGTCTTATACAAATTTGACATGAGTGCAATTAAAAATGAATTAAAAACAGAAAAAAAAAAAACATATTTATTCAAAAAATATATATTTAGAATCTAAACACTTGTGTGCAGTTTCATCAGTAGTGCAAAAGTGGAGCATATGCAGAACAAAGGGTGAAAAGCATGAAGTTAAAAAAATTGGTGTGTTCTACTATAACTTAGTCCGAGCCTCAAGTTTTGGCAATCTGAACCTAGTACCAAACCTGCAAGGGTGCCAAAAAAATTTGAATTTAAACATACATGGCGAGCAAATGCGCGCACGCATACTAGCACGCACACGTACTAGCGTGCACATGTTCTTGTGCACACATGTACTAGCATGCACGCGTTCTTTGACACCATCATTTTTTTTCTTCTTATCCCTAAACCCCCCCTCCCTCTCTATAACCTCGCCCGACCTCTCTCTTCCTATCCACCCAATCCCCCCTCTCTCTTCCTATCCACCCAATCCTCCCTCTCTCTTCCACTATGCCCAATATCTCCTCCCTCCCTCACCCCCTCTCTGCTTAACCACAAGGGTTAGGATATTTAGTCATCTGTTTCCATGAATAAAACCTAAATCCATGACATAGGATTTCCAGAGGCTGGCCTTGATTCCAAGCATGAATATGGGTGTGGCCATTCTAATGTCTTGGATTCTAGGTAAGGGTGTTTGGGCCCTATACAGGGTTGAGGGATGGAACCTTGGATTTAATCCCTAAAATAAGAATGTAATTATCTATTGGCATCCATTTTTGTGACCATTTTGATTAGTAAACATGCTCTGATTGGCGTTATTTTCACTATTTTGATATGATAAGTCATTCTCTTTGCTAATCTGACCATCAAAAAGACCCAGGTATGCATTTGTTTGAATATCATATGAATCGTGAATAATTATCATTTTTATGGTTTATTGACAATCATCTCATATTTCTAGATGTGCTTGGCATTTAGTTTTTGTTTTATAGGTTGTGGTCATCATTCAGACCTTCATTCAGCCATGCGTTCACATCGAAGATACCCTGCAGCATCCGAACCATCGTTCAACCCTCCATTTGTACCAGTGGAATCGTTTGTTGAGATATTTCAGGGCAATAAAGATGAAAAAGATGATGTGGGTTCTGTTAAGGACGTGTCGCTCACGGTTCGTGAGCCTTTATTCCATAAGATCCATCCTCTCGTTCGCTCAACTTGCTAGCACATTCTCTGCCCATGTCGGTATTCCAGAAGTTCCTCTTGGTCCCACTCCTAGCTTGCCAACACATCCTCTGCCCACGATTAAAGGGAACTAACACCCAGTTGTTTGTGTCAAGGAGAATCAATGCCGTGGACTTAGGCAGACAGCCTGTGCGCTATCGTGAACCACCCCACAACTGTTTCTTTAGTCATTAAACCTCCTATTTTTAGAGAGGTCGACTGTGTCGACCTTCTCTCTTATTGTAAACTTATATAAAGACGTTTCCTGTGAAGAAACGCTGCATACATATACAGAGAAATTGTAATACATAGATGAGAGCAGTAATTTTTATATAGATGCTATGTGATTTTTATCAGTCAATGGAAGTTCCAGTTTCTTAGTTGCTGATGTCCTGATGTTGGTGAATAAATTGAGTTAAGCTTCAATCTCTGATTACTGAGAAGGGCCCCTCAACAACTAGAGGTTTTATTGTATATATTCTGCATTTCTTTTCTGCAAGTTAATAGTTTTCATTTCCAGTATTTAACTTGTTTCCTGTAGATGATCTTGTTTTATTTTCTGTACATGTCAGTTCTTTATTTCCTGTAGTTATATCTTGCTGCTAGTTTAATTTATATTCCTAGAAGTTAATGACCGGACATGCATAAGTCATCTTAGTTTTCTTTCAATCTTGTCATTTGCAATTAGATAAAGTCAACTAGTTAATGTTTTAGTAGTTCAAGTCTAGTAATTCATAGCTGGAATTAGTTCTGCTAGTTTTTCCTGTAGCTATAGGTTAGTTTTATTTACATCTCAACCTTGCTTATTATGCCATAGAAATAGTTTGTTTTCTCTAGATAATGATTAGTATAGGTTGCATCTTGCCATTCCAACTTTAAACAATCCATTTACTGTTTTTCTTGCACTATAGGTTCATATGCACCAACCAGCTAGCGTTAAGATCATTCAGTTTGCTTCTTTCCTTAGTTTAAATCGTTTTCTTCCATCCAAACAGTCATTCGGACCATCTTTCAGACCGCTATCCGAATCATCATATGGACTTTAATATTTTATGCATTGTTTTTATGCTTGTTTAGAATCTAGTTTCTTAGGTTTTCTGTAATATTTCTTGCATTTAACTAGCATTCTTAGATGTAAATAAGGTCTTGTTCCACACCACGTAGAATTTTAATTAAGTTTCATCATCATTCTTAATTTCCATTTCATTTTCCCTAACTTTGTTTTAGTTTATTTACAGATTATGTTTCTTTCATACCTGATTCATTAATAATTTACTATTCTAGAATTCTTCAGTTCCATTCTTACTTTAGTTATTTCATGTTTCGTAAAACTGATTATAGATTAGACTTAGTAATTTCATTCTCCAGAATACATTAGTTTTGATAGTTTCTTAGTTCAAGTATAGGATTAGTTTTTAGTTTTACCAATTTCCATCTTAGTCTCAGACAAAACTAATCCTTGTTTAAACACAAGATCATAAAATTTTTGGAGATGTTTAAGGTGATCTTGCAGGTTCCTTGAACAGATCAGAATATCATCAATAATGACTACTAACCATGGGATGTCTCTAAATATATCCTCCATCCATTTCTGGAATTCAAATGGAGCATTATTCACACCAAAAGGCATGACTTTCCATTGATATTGACCATGGGGGACCACAAATTCCGTTTTGAAGTGGTCTTTCGCTTCAATACCAATTTGATAAAAACCAGATTTAAGATCAAATTTGCTAAAAATAGTGCAGCCAGTAATCTTCTGTAGCAAACTTGCTTTATCCGGGAGAGGATACCTTACTTTTTGCAGAACAACATTCAGGGGCTTGTAATTCACCATTAGGCGGGGCTTACCCCTTTTTTGCTCAGAGTGCTTGTTTACCACAAATGCTCTGCAAGCCCAAGGACTCTTGGAGGGCTCAATCAGATCTTTCTGCAATAATTCTTGTATCTCTTTTGAAAAAAAATCTCTTTCAGATGGACTCATTACATGAGTTGAAGCTTTCATGGGTTTGATCTTTTGTAGAGGATCAAACGACAAAGAGACGAAATATTTTTCTTGAGTCCAAAATGCATTAGGACTTTACAAGAAACAATCTTTTATAAGTCTCTCTTTTATTTCTGCCAAAGCTTTCTCACCATGCATCTTTGCATAAGCTATGCACCGATCCATTTTATTCAAGTTGACAGATTTGACTGACTCATCAGAAATGGGTTTGCATCTATTTACAGGACTAAAACTTAAAGGAATAGAGACAGACCAACTTGCAACTGTATAGGTGAAAACCATTTTACTAGTATCAATTGAAAAAGGACTTACTTTCTGAAGAAACTCTGAACCTAAGACACAATCTTCTTTCAACGCATATAATCTAAAAAGAGACAAACTACTCAATATACCAGAGATTTGCACCGGGAAGTCTTTCACTTTAGCAGACAAAGAAACTGGAGAACCTTCAATGGATGAACCAAACTCACGACTCTTTTCCTAGTAAAATTGAGGTATTGAGTTCCCTTTAGCAAGGTTAAACTGACAACCAGAATCAATTAAAAAATGTACAGAGTAAGAGTTGAATTCTAGAGGACAAAACCATAAAGACACAAATAACTTGGGACCGGACAAGGCACTCAAAAGGTTTGGACTCTGAGATTGAGGAGAAAGAGGAGGAGTTGAAGCAGGGGTTTCTTCTTTATGTTCATGGTTGAAACAGGCTCTCTCAATCTGTTTAGACAATTCCTCATCAGAAGACTGGTCTTTTTCGGTGACCAAAACAGAGATCATGTTCTTCAAACTTTCAATTTCCTTCACACGCAGCTTTAGCTTATTCTGTTTTTCTATGAGATGAAGTCTTAAAAGCTTTTCTTTATCTCTCCTATGAGACTGTCTATCCTCATGACCATCTGGATAGTCTTTATAGAACTCGGCAGGGTTGTAATGGACAGACAGAGGATGAGACTGAACCTTTTCTTTTCCTTTATCAGACTTCATTGTTTCTTGGCAGTCTAAATTACATCAGACCATTTTATCGCGGTCAGGCAACAAACAGTCATTGTCTACAACAAATATTGAAGAAAAACCCTATTTCTTGGTCAGAAGAGATGACTTTGGTGGTGCAAAAGATAAAAGCCAAAGTAAGAGATCTACCAGCCCATCATCTGCCACAAGGTATTGGTAAGCTGATTATTGAAACTGATGCATCATCCACTACTTGGGGTGGTGTCTTGCTTGAAGAAATTGATGGCAGAGAAAACATTTGTGGCTATGGCTCTGGTTCATTCAAAGCAGCAAAACTTAATTATCCAAGCAGTCACAAAGAGATCCTTGCTGTTAAGAAAACAGTCCAGCATTCTATTTTGTTCCTGAAACCTGTTAGATTCACTATTAGAACAGATTTAAAGCTAATGCTTGGAATCTTTAAAAATGAAAATTTAATGGCAGAAAATAGCAGTAGGATTCTGAAGTGGTTTATCTGGCTTTCTAACTTTGACTATGATATTGTTTATAAATCAGGTTATCTTAACTGTTTAACTGACATGCTAACACGTGAAGTTTTGCAACAAAAAGAAGCTGTCAGTTTAAACATGTTTTATGTTGGATCGAGCTCTACGGCTGCGAAACATGATAAGGGTAAAGGCCCAGCTCCAACAAAAGGGACTGAACCTGATTTTGTTAGGTTCAAACCCAGAAATTCTCTGTTCATGAAGCCCTGGGATGAAAGCTTATCTCCATCTGATCGAAGAGAATTACTGGATTATGCTGATAGACATGCTGCTGAGAAATATCTCAGTCTTACTTTGATAAAACAAATCCAGTCATCTCCATGCAAGTTGCACATCATGGAAAGGTGGGAGCGTTCGGCTTTCAGAGGTTTTTCCCAAGCCCAAGACAAACTGAGAAGATGCAGAGAACTTTGGGTGGATTGCAATGAGGAACAAGAAGGTCTGGTTTGGTACGTTGACATAGGAGAAGGTAATTTAACCTAGACCAGCTACAACCTTAATCTATAATTCTATCGTGAGGGAAAGTCCATTATGATATGTGCAGACCCTGGTAATATGAGAAGCAAGTCCTGGTCTGGATGGACTAAAATTCTTTTGGATAAGTTCTGTCCAAGAGTAGATTGGACAAATCGGCGAGCAAATTTCATACTCCATATGTAAGTCGATATGCACATGGCAGACTAGAATAACCTCTGGTTCAAGTTTCGTTTGAGGCATCATGGTGGCTGTTACACCAAATTAGAGCATACTGTGCACGTTACCCAAAAATACATCAAGCGTGACTACAAGGGTAACCGTATTGATACAAAGGTCCATAGGCGAACCCTCCCATTGGATTACAGAGTTGAATCCATGTTTGAGAGTGAGTTCATTGGCGAAGAAAATGAAGTTTTGCACGACTCTGACATCGAGAAGTGTTTCAGCACCTGGTTATATCCTCCTCCGGTGTTTACAGATCAAATTCCTATACCAGATGACTCCCAAGACATGGACGCCTTGCTGGAAGCATGAGAGTTAGAGGAATATCTGCAGGACAATGACTTTGACTGCCCATGTGGTGGATAGCCAGTTGGACCACCGGGAAATCCCCATTTGTTTTGTGTCTTCCGTTCAGGAAACGATTGATGTAAATAGCTGTATTTATGCATTTTACTTTATGTCAAATAATCGAACCTGTAGTGGGCCAGTAATAGTAGCTCCATTATGTAATCTGTCAGGATTCTGTCCCCTGAATAGTCTTGCTTTAAGTCGGTCTCAATCCTTTGTGGGCCATGTCTGTCGGCCATGTTGTTCGTCCGGTCTCTGGGTCCCCTTATGGCGCTGCCTCCTACGGGATGAGATAATGGTGGTGTGTCCCACCACTAACCCGGATTCCCTGCCTTTTGACTGAATGGTGACTGTTTCTTGCAACCGGTAAACCGTCTAGAGTGCTATAAAAGAAAGGCCTTAGACCTCATTTGGTCGTTTGAGTCTAGTGCATCGAGCTAGTAGTTTTCTCTGCAACTAAGATTCTAGAGCCGAGTGATCCAGTAGTTGGAGCTATGCGAGTCATAGGATTCTAGTCCAGAGCCAAGGTAATATGCTCTGCTGGTTGCCAAAAGGTATAACACAGCATAAAAAAGCCAAGGTTCGCTTCTGTAAAAATTGGCCTGTTTGAGTTTGTAATCATGCTAGTGGGCATATCTCAGGATCCCCAGGTAGCCTCTGAGTAAGTTCATCACTCTGCGAGGTTCTGAAAAGTAAACGGGCCTGAGAAATTGTGCCTAGGCACTGAGTTTGTGTTTGTAGTGGTGAGCTTCGCCCTCCAAAGCCGATCTACAAGAGTCTATATGTCATGCTGCCATTAATAAAGTCAAGTGAATGCTGTGGAATTGCTGTATGAATTGTTGAAGATAGATCCTAGCGCATTGGTATTTATATAGCTAATGAATATGTTCATAGAATAGGATTTGATTCAGAGATAAAATATCTTTATCAAGTTTTCTACTTGCTTCTACATAAAATATCTTTATCAAGTTTTCTACTTGCTTCTCAATCAAATTCAGTTTCAAGTAAATATCTTTATTAAGTTTTCTACTTGCTTCTAGATTTCATTAGTCCCATGTCATTTGCTTATGGATAGAAAATAGATTACAATGTTTAAAGTTAGTTGTAATTGGAAACTCTTTAGTTTGCATTTATTTGTAGAAGTTAAACTAGATTTGTTTCAATTTTGTTTCCTTGTTACATTTGAAAGTCACTTTGATACCTTCTCTCCTGTTCCTATTACATTTGATACATTTCCTCAGAATCCTCAAGGAGAATGGAATTAGGTAGTTTAGTTTGATCTTGAGTTGAATGTATGAATAGCCTTCAAATTCATTAAGTAGTTTGTAGTTTTGCTTTAAGATTATATAGATTATTGTTTCCATAGTTAATTGTTAATTGAAGCACTTCATACATAGGTTTCTAAACTCATTTACAGTTGTTTCTAATTCCTAGATTAGATTTTGAATTATTAATCAGTAGTTTTCAGTTTCATCAAAGTAGTTCTATTTTTTATTAAAGTCTTGCTTCTTAGAATAATATTTGTTGTTTTTGTCTTTTCAGTTATTGTCCATAGAGTATATTAGTATAAATGGATGCTATTCTGATCTATTGGTTTAGATAGGTTTAATTAGTTCAATAGTTGTATTCTAGAAGTTTGACTCGATTTTTTCATTCTGAAAGATCTTTCAAACTTTTCTTTATTAAAGATTTCTAAGGTCTGTCGAGCCGAAACCTTATGTACCATTCTGCCTCAGCATATACTATGCCACAACTCTAAGATTACCAACCCTGGTTGATAATTAAATATTTTGGTGATTTCTTAAGACAGTAAATACACCTCAACATTTTGGCGTCATTGCCAGGGAGTTGTAGATAGGTAGAAATTAGTTATAGATAGTTAAGATTTTCTCTTAAAACTTAGTGATAGATTTGAATTCTCTGATTTGAAATTTAGAAATAGGCCGGTGGCGGGTGAGCGGTAAGACGAGAGGTAAGAACCTGCGCATCTATTATAACGGGCATCCCCAAAACCCAACAATAGTAGTGATGCAGGTAGAATGTATTTCAGTTATAGTTTTGTTTTCATGAATAGGTCTAGAGACTCAAAAGGTAGATTTATTAAAACTAGCCTTCCTACTAAAATCCCTACTAAAATTCCTACTAACCTATACGGGGGGCCGTGCCACCCCGACTACTAACTCACCATAAAGGTATTAGAAGAAACCTAAAGGAGATAGTCCTACTTGGAAAGCAAAGGAAATCCTTTCTGGAAATCAATTAGGGGAAACCATAGGGAAATCAGAAAAGTCTGTTCATAAAGAAATTCCACTAGAATAAGCTCAAGCTCATATTGAGACTGAACTTAGACAAGAGGAAGTTCAAAAGGATAAAACATCAGAACCTCTCAACCCTCCATTAGTTCAAAAACCCAAAGACACTACCTTTCCAATAGTAGGTGGTCTGAACTTAGTAGATTTTATTGATCCTACACAATTTGATACTCTTTTTGAAAATTCCGTGAACATATTTATTTCACATATTGAAATAACCATGGAAGGACCTTCAAAACTGGACTCCCACATAGCTGGTAATTCTCCTCCTAAAAAGAAAAATACTCTTCTAGAAACAGAACGTTGGGATATCCCATATTCTCCAAGAAAGGAACCACCTAAGTATTCTCTCTTTGGCAATCAAGTCTTCATGGAGGATGAAAATGAAGATCATGTCCAACAAGATGAAGAAGAGGGAGAGGTTAGAACTAAAGGTACTTTTGGATTCCCTATCATAGACATTGCACAATATGTAACTATGAAAAACATCCCTCCTTCCTCACTACCGACCTTTTATGGGAAGAGTAGTGATGATCCGGATACATTCTTATTCTAATTTGACATTTTGTGCAGGGGTTATAACTACCTACAAGATGGCCAGAAGCGAAAACTCTTTCCTGCCACATTAAAAGACTCTTCTCTTCAATGGTTCATGGGGTTAGGAGAATCTAGTAATAGAAATTGCGAAGACATGAATAATGCATTTCTATGGAAGTATTAGGATTATTGTAAACCTAAGGACTCTTGCAATGATATTTTTAAAATACAACAACTTGAAGATGAGAGCCTAGAAGACTATCTTGAAAGATTTAACTATGTGTTACATAAATCTAAATATAGTGATCTTCGGGAAGATGCAGTAAGAACACTCTTCCTAAAGGGAATCTTAGAAGAATTCTTAGAAAACCTTAATCTCATGGCAGTAGGAGACATCTCTCATAAGTATTTTCCACAGATTTGTGAGCGATGTAGGAATTACTCTAGGAGCAGAGGGAAAAGTGGAAGACACTTTCGAGAATCTTATGCTAGGAACCTAAAATGAAACTCATCTGGTCCTACTGGAGTTACAAGGGTAGAGTTGGGAAACCTATTGGAAATTTTCAAAACAGATATCTTAGGATCCATGGGTTCTCAATTACAAGACATAAAGAGACAAGATGAAGATCATGCAGAAATGAGTGTATTCTGTCCTAGGTGCAGAGCTAAACATTCCCAATGGGAATGCCCATTGAATAATGTTTCAGTTTGTCACCCTTGTACAGAAGAACATCCAACTGATAATTATCCATCATTTTTTGGGTTGCAAGCTGTTTATAAGAGTGGAAACTTTGGTGAGACATCTAGGAGGCCTTGGTAACCTAGAGATCAATCATCGTATCAGGATCCATCATCAAAATTTCCACCCTATTACTATCCTTCTCAGCCTCCTCAATAATGGAACACTTCAGGTTGGAAAAATTGGCCACTGCAGTACCCTCCTCAGAATGCTCAACAACAGCAATGGTCACACGGATGGAGAGGGAAAGATTATTCTCAACCACCTCCTCCTATGCCTAAATATCCTTACCCACCTAATATCCAGCAATTCTTGCCTGAATTTGTAGCTCCTTCTCTACTCCCTATCACAAATCAACCTCACCACTTCCAGAATATGAATCCTCCAAGACCCACAATATTAACTGCACAACCGATACCAAATCCTAACAACAAGCCAACTCAAGCCCTTAATAGCATTGGAATGCTACCTCTTCCATCATATGCCATTTCGACCGCACCAGTACATGAGATTCAACTGCAGCCTGGAAGAGTTTTGCAAGATCATCCCAAGTCATCAGTTTTTATGCGAGAAGAAAATGAAGAAGAAAACATACCTAGTGAAGTTTTGAATGATGCCATTCTTGAAGATGCGGTTATTACTAAACATTTAACACACAACCATCCTGATGAAGAAGTAATTACAGGAGAAAAAACACCCCCATATCTAGAGCGTCTAGTAATAGAAAAAACTGTAACTTATCCAGAGTATGATATCATTAACAAGTTAAAAAATATTTGTATTAAGATTCCTTTGTTACAAGCCATTAAAGATATACCAATCTATAGTAAAGTGATCAAGGAACTATGTATTAAAAGACTAGGTAAAAAACAAAAAGATCCTCCGACGATTCATATTATAGGTGAAATGTCAGATTACGTAGAAAACCAACCGAGAATTCCAAAGTATACAAATCCAGGAAATACTGTGGTGACCGTTATCATTAATGACACTGCCATAGGAAACAAACTTATTGATCTAGGAGCTGCTATTAACCTAATGACTACCACAGTTTTAGAAACTCTCCATTTAGGACAGTTCCTCCACCCTACCCCAACAATGCTAGAATTAGCAGATCGCACTATGGTACAACCTGCTAGGATCTTAGATAACATCATTGTATCAGTAGCTTCATGGGAATATCCCATGGAATTTATGATCATAGAATCAAAAGACCCTTCTAAAGGACACCCCATTATTTTGGGAAGACCTTGGTTGGCCACTGCTAATGCATTTATAGGATGCAAGGATGGAGAGATGATTATCTTTGATGGGTTATCTTCAAGAAAACTTGCTTTATACCCACCAGCACAACCAGTAACTGAAAACCTGTTTTGGTTAGATTGTCCTTTTGGGGATGAGAACTTGGAAGAACTTTCTCTTGTTAGTGATTTCTCCTGGGCACTTCAAGAACAAAATACCGAGAATGTGTTGAACCAATTTATCTCTTCCACAACATGTATAGACTTAGTCTTTTTCCCAACTTGACCAGATCTTTGGAGATGAATTCCAAGAAAACATGAGCCTCTCAACATTTACAAGTACACCCTGAGTCTTCGCAATCGAAGAACATATAAGATCCTATACCATCCCTAAAGGATATAGTCAAAGATGAATTACAAAAACTCCTTAATGCTGGTTTCATCTGCCCAATTTCTAACAGTAAATGGGTGTCTCCTCTGGTAGTAGTTCCAAAGAAAGTTACAGGGAAATGGCGTATCTGTGTTGACTTTCAAGAATTGAACAAGGCCACCTTTAAGGACTACTTCCCTTTACCTTTCATTTACTAGGTGTTAGATACCTTGTTAGGGAAAAAATACTTTTCTTTCCTTGATGGGTATAGTGGATACAATCAAATATTAATAGCACCTGAGGATCAAGACAAGACAATCTTTACTTGTTCTTGGGGGACATATTCTTGTCGAGTGTTTCCATTTGTCCTATGTAATGCACCTGCCACTTTCCAGCATGTCGTTCTAGGAATATTTGTTGACCTTATACATGACTGTGTAGAAGTTTATATGGATGATTTTACAGTTTATGGAAATACCTTCCAAGAAGCCCTTGATAACCTCGAAATGGTTCTTATTCTGTGCGAAGAAACGAACTTAGCCCTTAGTCATGAAAAATGTAAGATGCTACTAACCAAGGGCATAGTTCTGGGACATCATGTCTCTCTTGAAGGTATCAAGGTGGATCCTGCCAAGATAGAAATAATTGTTAATCTTCCTGCAAAAACTGTGAAGGAAGTAAGAAGCTTTCTTGGCCATGCAAGATATTATAAACGTTTTATTGAAAACTTCACTAAGATAGCTGCACCTATGCTCAAGCTACTCATGAAAGACACAAAATTCCAATGGACTGAACCTTGTCAACATGCCTTTGAAACTTTGGAGGAAAAGCTATCAGTGGAACTGATACTCAGGGGCCCCAATTGGTCCCTTCCCTTCCATATATCCACTGAAGCTTCTGACATAGCTATAGGGGCAGTCTTAGGTCAAAAAGAGGGACAAACATCACATGCTATCTACTTTGCTAGTAAAAATTTGACTTCTGTAGAGTCGAAATACACTGTTACTAAAGAAGAGTTTCTCGCAATAATCTATGCCAACAACTAGTTTCATCATTATATCATAGGATATGAAATTTTTATACACACTGACCACTCCTCCATTAGATTTTTAATGGGAAAACCTATCACCAATGGCAGAGTGACTCGGTGGCTTCTTTTGTTGAAAGAATTTAACATCACCATTGTTGATTGTCCTGGTCGAGAGAATGTGGTAACAAATTTTCTTTCTCAAATTCAAATTGACAATAGTGCCAGTCCTATCGATGATAGCTTCCTAGATCAACATTTGTTCGTCGTGTTTGTTCGAACCCCTTGGTTTGCATACATAGCCAATTATTTAGCAACTGGAAAGCTACCAAACCATCTCCCCCCACCTGAGAAATGTAGGATCATAGTTCAAAGTTCTAATTACTCTTGGGTGGACAATGACCTCTTTCATACTGGTCCTGATCTCATTATTAGATGATGTGTATGAGAGGATGAGATGGTGGAGATCCTTCATGCATGGCATGGTGGACCTAGTGGTGGGCACTTTTCTGATAAGAGAACAACATACAAAGTATTGCACTCTGGGTATTATTGGTTGAGCATTTTTAAAGATGCTTCCAAGTATGTCAAGGGGTGTGACAGTTTCCAAAGAATGGGTAGACCTATGCCATCTGATGAGATGCCCTTACAACCCCAGGTTATGATTGATCCTTTTGAAAAATGGGCTCTAGATTTCGTTGGGCCAATTTCCCCTATGTCTTGCAAGAAGAAGTACATCCTAGTCTGCACAGACTATGTCACCAAGTGGGTTGAATCTAAAGCCTTATTCCCAGCCACAAAGAAATCTGTGGTAAAATTTATATATGAAGAAATATTTACCCGATTCGGTGTACCTAGGGAAATTGTAATTGATCAAGGATCTCAATTCACCTCCAAGTTGATGAAAGAACTTACTGACAAATATGGTATTATACATTGTAAATATTCACCATATCAACTGCAAGCCAATGGTCAGGTAAGTCTACCAACAAAGTATTAGAAACCATCCTAACTAAGACTATCCAGTTACACCACAAAGACTGGGAAAATAGGCTTCCAGAAGCCTTATGGGTTATAGAATAACTTGGAGGAATACCACTGGCCACACACCTTATGAACTTGTTTATGGTAAACAAGTTCTTCTACCCATTGAATTTCAAGTCAAAACCTTTCATATGGCTTCACAATTAGGGATGAATCCTGAAGAAGCACAGAGACAACGAATCCTGCAGATAAATGAATTAGACGAGATTAGACAAGATGTTGTCCAACGCACAATTTTAATTCAAAACCAACGAAAAAAGTGGCATGATAGATACATTAAACAAAAACAATTGAAAACTAGATATTGGGCATTACTTTTTTATTCAAGGTACAAAAACTTTAAAGGTAAATTAACTACTCGATGGATACCGGTCCATATGGAATTGTTACAGCTTTTGATAATGGATTTGTTAAGATTAAGACAATTGATGATTCACAAATTTTCTTTGTTGTGAATGTACATAGACTTAGACTTTATCATCAACCAATATCTAAACAAGAATTTTTATAGAATGCCTTACAACAGGGGAAGATGGAGCTGGTAGAAGAGGAAGGAATTCCTCCTTCTCCTGGTTCTTGAATTATTTTGGGTTATCTTCATTTGTATATATGTAAATATATTTTTGTTTTTTTTAATAAATAAGAGTCATTTTTAACAATTGATTGCATCTATATAGGAAATTCACTCTTATGATCAGCTTATGGAATTTTGTCAAGTAAAGCAAGAAGACTCTTTTCCCTTTCCCTAATTTTGATAAAATTCCATATGATTTTTCTTTATACATTTGTTCTTGTTTAGAATAAAATTGAATCATCTAACAAGTGGTTTTTCAGTTTGATTACAAGAACGTTATCTCTATAATCAGTTGATGCAATATTATTTGAAAGGGGAAGTGCTCTAAAAAAAAAAACACTCATAATGCATCCTAATTCCTTCTCTTTCGATTATTGTTGAAAATTGAAAATTTATAGTGAAAAGTTAAAGTGTCCTTTATTTCATTTTTAACCACTTTCTTCTATGATTCATATATGGTATTTGATTCAAACATGTACATTTCTGATTTATCATTATAACAGTTGCTTAAGACCTACTTTAATCATCATGATCCTCAAAAAGTTCTATCTTACACCTATGGACTACTAGTTCATCCTAGACTCATTATCAAAACTTGTCTCTTAAGCATTCTTTAGAAAGGTAGCCCAAAAGTGAGTGATACTTCGATTTTGTGGGGGAAATTACTGATATTTTATGAAGAAGATAGACTGAGAGGTCAAAGAACAGCTTTAGGTTATTATCTTTTGACATGATCTATAATTCAGGCTATTATAAATAAAGTTACTCATAAGGTTTGCTCTAAAAATTTGAATTATGTGTTTAGTAGGCTTAGCACACTCTAATTCCAACTGGATTCCTTACTAAAAATCATTATACGAAGCAAAACCCTCAGGGTACTGAACAGGCTCACTGGCAGTGGGTCCATGCTAAGTAAAATCTTAAACAATGAAGCTCAATAAATTCAAGTAAACCCGTCGGGGTACTAAACAGGCTCGCTGGCAGCATGGCTATGCTTGCATGGTACCAATATAAACCCACCAAGGTACTGAACAGGCCTGCTGATAGTGGCGAAATATTGGGTAAAAGAGGTTTGGTTAATGCATCACTATGCACATGGCTCATCTAAAAAAACCCTGAGTATACAAACACATGTTTAGGCCAATTATTTATACTGTCATTAGAGAATGGCTGTAAGCTGGACTTGGACCCTATCATCTAATTCAAACAATACCTAGGGTATGACTATCCTAGAAATGGGACCCATAACTATAGAAATCTCACAAACTCTAGGGTGAACTTTATCTATATTCTTTGGATGACAAGAGATCTTTAAAATGAGTCATGGATGACTAGTTTTCCTATGGCATTTTTCGCATCCATTGCACTATCATTATTCATATGGTCTTCTTGAACATTGTTGTATTATTTTTCATGAATGCACATATCTAAATCATATCCATCTATTAGTTAGTATTTCATTTTCTTACAAAAAATTATCACTGCATTTTAGAGCTATCAGCTAAACTATTAATTGAAAATATTGGAATATTAATCAATTTTTCCTTGATGGCTTGAGGACACGCCATATTTTTGGTTTGGGGGAGACTTAGAACTGTTTTTACTTTCTGAATACTTATAAAAATTTCATTTATCTCTGATAAAATGATAGGTGTTTTCAGGATAATGAAAGTAGCAGAAGATTGTTCTAATCCTTGATAAAGAAGAACGTGACTAAAGTTCCAGAAAAGTAGATTACATCATTCTCTTGTGTGCTCACAGTCCTAGGAAAATTATCTGCATAATTAGTAGCACGCAGATCCAACAAAGTACATTTTTGTATAGAAGGTTTGTATGAAGGGTTGAATGAAGGGTCAAATGACGATCTGAATGAAATGACGAATGAGAAAAATGAACAATGATCGGAATGAAGTGTCGAGTGAAGTACTGAATGAAATCATAGTTTATAACATCATGATTAAGTCTGTTAGGGATCTAATTTTTGAATTCTGCTCGTAAAATCCAATTGACTAACCATACTAGGAATCAATCAAATGTTATCCCTGCACTCAATCTCACTCCTTTGTTCATTTCGGCTTCATCAAATGAATCGGTTAATCATGCATTATTATGATTTCCAGGATCATTTTATGGATATCATATGGTTTTAATTTCTCATTAAATTATATGCATGTGATCTGTCATTGGATTAATTACAAGTCATCATGTTCTTTTATTCTACTTATGCTTAATATCTCATGATGAACATTACATTCAACCTGTAAAAATTTCACTTTGGACATGGTTGAATATATCATCACCATACGAATTCATCAATGCACATATTTTCATGATGGCACACGATTCAAAGATCTTGGCATGATGACATGATCGCTCGAGCATGCTAAATCCCTGTTCACAATCGTTTAACCATTCGAACAAATCGCCATTTAAACAAACGTTGCGTGAAATTTGCTTCATTATTCTTGCCCTTATCCTTCTGGAGTCTATCAAGCCATGTCTCCTACAATCTCTTGCATCCCCTGTTCCATTTGCATTCCTCGACCTCTGCTTAAATGATGTCGATCTGTTACGAGCCTGGCAGCTACCAGGACCTCCTCCATATTCCTGAATTTAAAGCATGTCGTGAAGTGTTCCTGTGAGTGGGCTGGGGTCCCTTCCTTCACCTTCTTGATGGCCATGATGACAAGGTTTCACTCCTTTTTGATAAGGTGTTCGATGGAAAAACAGCTAAGGTTAGCCATCTCACCTTTCCCATAACAGAAGAGTCCATTGCGTTGGACACAAGAATGCCCAGGGAAGGTGTCCGTTGGAACAAAAACCTTTTCCTTCCATGGACAGATCATGAATTCTCTCTCAAATCTGAATACCAACATGTTGCAGGCACAAAAGGATTCCACCAGGAATGGGTGAAGCCTGAATATCTTGAGCCCTTGACTATCATCATCTAGTTGATCACTTGTGAGGGTAAGTACACAATTTTTAAATCCTATCACTTCCGATTATTGGCACATTTCGTTAATAATCAGGCCCTAAATTTTCCATTCTATCTTCTAAATAGCCTAGAAAAGATGTCTAGCCATGTTAGGAAAAATGTAGTTAACCCTGCCGGCAGCTTATACCATCACTGTCTCATAAAAATATTGATCACCCATCAGTTGAAGGAACCAGGGAAAACATGGGATAGCCTTGTGTTTGAAACACTAAACCCCCATCTGGTCAAGAATCCCCTTGTCAAAGCCTCGGCCTCTCGTAAGTGTCATTGATTTCAAAATCGTGCAGATGAGCCCATTCAAACCCCTACCCAAGCAAAAAGGGATGCCAAGTATGTATGATTTAGTGAGGGTGCCTCAGGAGAAATACACCCTATTCATTCATACTCTCCTGAGCCTATCCATGAAGACACAAATACGGAACCCCGATTCTTATCACCAATACCCACAAAGTCAAGAAAGGCCTATCGTGACTAGTATGTCGACCAGACCATCATCCAGTCTATCGATCATCCATCATCCAACCAATGCATTTAGATAGTCCTAATGATCAAACGAACGATCCTGTCTTTGAATCACCTCTCCTCGCGTTGGCCAATATATCTGCCAGTTTACTTGAAGACCCTGTCCTGGAACCTGCCCTTGCACACATTGAAGATAAGGTTCCTGAGGCACACATTACATCTGTTGATCCCGAACCATCTCTAAGGGGATCGAGCCCTCAAAAAGACCCTGAGTCTTTTGAAGAAGCATGTACTCCACTTCATCAGACTGTGGACAGACTAACCCAAGACATAGCTCAGTTAAAGAGCAAGAATGAGAAGTATGTTGAGATCATCTCTAAGCTTCATCAAGAGAACAAGGACATAAGATTCTAGGTGAAATGTGCCAAAGATTTAAATGCCACCAAAACAACATCCAACATTTCTCTCTAGTTGAAGCATGATACTTTGAAGGACCAGTTCCATAATATTAGAGCTAAATCCACTTCCTCTTCCAAGTTGAAGGTAATTGCTACCGTAGCTTAGCCTTCTTCCTGAATTTCTCTTTGTTTGCTCAGTGGAACCTGGCATATCTCCGGTTTGGGGGAATGTTGGCATCCATTTTTGTCACCATTTTGATCAGTAAACATGCTCTGATTGGCATTATTTTCACTATTTTGATATGATAAGTCATTCTCTTTTCCAATCAGACTATTAAACAAACCCATGTATGCATTTATTTGAATATCATACGAATCGTAATAATTATCATAATTTTTAAGGTTTATTGACAATCATCTCATATTTCTAGATGTGCTTGGCATTTAGTTTTTATTCTATAGGTTGTGGTCGTCATTCGGACCTTCATTCAGCCACGTATTCATGCCGAAGATGCCCTGTTGCATCCGAACCATCATTCATCCCTCCATTCATACCCGCAGAATTGTTGGTTGAGATATTTCAGGGAAATAAAGATGAAAACGATAATGTGGTTTTTGTTAAGGACGTGTCACTCACTGTTGGTGAGCCTTTATTCCAGAAGATATGTCCTCTTGTTCGCTCAACTTTCCAGCACATTCTCTACCCACATTGTTGGGCCTGGCCCAAGTGGGGCATTTTGAGCAAGCGGGATTTTTGGAACTACGGAGCTGAGCGCAGTTCAATTGGAACATTTTTGTATAAGTTTTTGGGATGCTGCGAAGTTGCACGCAACACAATGTTAGAAGAGCTACGAAGATTAGTATTGTGAGGAGGCAGTGTTGCGATGTGTCCTTTCTATGTGGATCCGGAAGAGCAGAGTGTTGGATGGAATGAGACACAAGATTCCGGTTAGAATGTCGGTAGTCTATTTTTGGTAAAGATGCTTCAGGAGTGCCAGGCAACGGATAAGGAGCAGAAGTGAAGAAAGAGACTGGTCCCACATGCGAAAGAACCACTACCTGAACCAGTCACATGATACCATTAGAGGAAGAACGGCTTAGTTGGCATGCATGTGACAGGAAGGCTGATAGTGACGTGAGGCATGTGCTGAAGGCAGGCACGATGGAATATTCGCTACCAGAAGCTAGTAGTCTGGTTAAGGGAAAGTCGTGATAGTTTTGTAAACATAAGGGTTTCATCCTTCGAATTGTAAAGACATGACCTATGGGCATGATCTATAAATAAGGAAATTTTGTATGGGAAAGGGTTACTCTTCATTTTGTGTTGTTCTGTATTGAGTTGACAAATATTTGTTAAGGAACATTTTGTAAAGGCTTTGCAAGCTCTGTGTGCAGAAGCCTATTGAGAGAGAAGAGAGTCTGTAGCTGAGTGCGCAAACAAAGAACTGTTGTACCCTTCCCAAGGACTAATATAAAAACAGTTCTTTTGGACATAGCCTCCATCCTGGGGGTGATCCACCTTAAATATTGTGTAGTGTGATCGTTTGTGTGTTTATATTTACCTATTTGCTTGCATTGGATGCTTGGATTCTCATTTGTCAGTTGGTGTGTTAATGCTTTTGTATGTATTCTCCATAGAAGAAAGATGGGAATGATATGTTAAGTATTGATGGAATGAATGAATGTTGAATGCTCGGTACTCCAATTCTGTGAAAGTATGAGTTCGTTGAATAATCACATGTGTATGTAGAGTTCGGATTGTATAACTCTTCAATGCGCAACATTGGGTGTGCGCAACATTGTATGTTTCGTTTACTTGCATTCGTTATAAGACTAATTAAGCTAAGGCAGTAGATGAATGATTAAGTGTTAAGTAAGGTCTGCAGTGGTTAAGTTTGGAAGAGGAGGCATATATCCTTGCGTTGTCCTATTAATTGTATCCTTCTCGAACCATGCAACCCTTGGGTATGCTGGTTGCACAAGTGGCTAGTTCTTGGAAGTACAGACCGCGACGTAGTCTATCGTTGCACAATCCTCATCTCGCAGCGTAGGTCTGATAGTGCACTACGTAGTATTCCTATCCGAACAACTCATCACACCGCTGTGGAAAGTTGATTCCCCAGTGCCCCCATAGCTACACCTCGGGTGAGACCTCAGCCTATTCACAGGTTGTTGCCGAAAGGGCCAGTGAGAAGGGGTTTTGTTGGTTCCTTGAAACTGCAAAGAACCTGGGTCTACATTGGAAACCTCTAGATCAGTACATAAGCCAACAAATGGTTCCGTTGTCACACTAAGAATCCGTGATGAGTTGAAGTTGTGATGTGCAAAGTAGAAGAAGTTGAGCTGGGTGTCTATTTTTGGTATCCAGACAAGAAAGAAATATGGGCATGGTGTGAGAATATAGACAAAGACTTCGCAAGGAAAGAAAATAGACATCAACATCTCTCTGACATCGAGTGGTTGAATAAATACCTGTGGAAAGACATTCACAAAGCTTTCTACGCATCTTTTGGGAACAAGCTACACGAGTGGTTGTCAAGGCTCGTAGAATACAAAAACGGTATCCCGCAAAGCGCACTATCTGAGTGGACACCAGAGCTTATTGAAAGGCTCAAAGCACTAAATAGACCAATCTTATGAGCAGTCGACTTCTAGGTCAACAGTACATTACAAATTTTGTGACGCAGTTTGCTGTGGACATGCTAAAGTCCTACAGGATAGCTGAAGGATAATTTTTCAAGGGAATCAGAGGCAAGTATCTGAACAACCTTAGTCTATATATTAAAATGTTTTTAGCTGAGAAAGGTGTTTTTAGAATGCAGTAAAAATTTTAGCATCTGTAATGGTCAATAGAATTTTTAGTGAGTCAGACGAAGAGACACATAATCTAAGAAGTGGGAAAAGGTACAAATATACACCTAAAAAGACTTCTAGTGGACCTGGACTCTGCATAGACATTGATTCAGAAGACAAACCTGATAGCTAAGCCACACCTCTATCTTCTACCTATCATCCTATTACTCAGCAGAATCCACCGGGTGGGAACATCGCGCCTTCTATTGCACAAAGTCAACCAGTCCAGAACCCCCCTATTGCAAATATCCCTAGCATTCAGACCATTTCATTTATATTTTTTGCTCAACAACCTACGCAGAATCCTCCACCACCTAGAAGAAGCATGACCGAGGATATTAAGATGTCGATATTCAAAGGAATGGGTCTAGAAGACCTTGATCAGCACTGGTTTCTATGTGAAGCCGTTTGTAGTGTTAAACAAGTATAGGAAGATGTTGTTAAGCAAGCATAGCTTGTCACCACCTTTAGAGACAGAGCCTTGCATTGGTTTATTAAATACTCGCAGGGACAACCGAGAACCCTAGTAGACATCAAGGCTGCACTGTTAGCAGAATTTAAGAAGTCAAAATCAGAGTCATAGTGCTTCACTGAGTTGAAAGAGATCAAATATAGACCTAATGAGATGGTCTGGGAGTTTGATCAGAAATTTAAGACATTGCTTGACCAAGTAAGCTTTGTTATAGTCCTGCAGTAGCACAAGGAGTCGTTTATAGCTGCACGGTTGCCCCATATTAGATAGTCGTTGATGCAGTAGAAAGTGGCTTCACAGGAAGAAGCCTTGGAAATCACGATGAAGCTGGAAGCTTTACCCATAGGAGAAACTAGTACTGGCATGTCGCAGATTCAGAACTAGCTAGCTACCCTGACACTACAGTTACAAGATATTAAGAAAGGAAAGAAAGAAAGATAGGAAGTCTGGTGTACAGGTTGTAAAGGGTGCCAAGAGTTCCAAGGGTTACAGATTGTCCTTTATTCCAAGAGTTCCTTAACATGGGTGGCCCAAACCCATTAAATCCGCACCTAGGGCCATGGTGTGAAATTTTTAGAACCAGAGGACATCAGCCAGAAGACTGCCACATGATACAGAAATGCGTAAGAACACCTAAAAACTTCTTATACTGTAATTTCGATAAGTCAGTAGGACATGACGAGTCCAATTTTTGCACATATGAGCTCATACTAGAAAGAAAGAAAGATATTAAGCATATGTATGGAGGAATGTACAGAGTCCAAGGAGAGACTCCGCAGAAACAAGAAAATGCACCGCAAGATTAGGGAGCATACCGAGGCCACGGAGGATACCGCGGGAGAGGAAGGAATAACGGCCCAGCGCAAGGATGAGGCCGAGGTCAAGTAATCTGTTACAACTGTGGCCAAGCAGGCCATGTATCTAGAGATTGTACCAACCCATGCACTACATGCAGTTATTGTCAAGCATTTGATCATGTTATTGAAGACTGCCTGGTATTAGAGGTAGAAATGTACAAGAGAAAACGTCCAGAGGCACCGAACCCAAACATCCAGTTGATTGCAACAGAGAGGAGACCTGCGGATCCAAGTATCAACGTAGTGACACAAAGTGGTGCTATGACAGGGAGAGATAGAGGAGTAGAGGATTTGACTTCTAGAGGGTTTAATACTAAGTAGACTCCTCTTGAAACGGTCTAGATAAGGAAAGTTGTTGGGAAAGCACCTGCTTTCGACTTGAAGAAAAATAGAGAGGGCTTTGAGGAAGCACGGGATATCTTCAAAGAATCTACACCTATATCTCTAAGAATCCCATTGCGTAGTGAAATACCGCATATGGAAGATATGTCGGTCGTGTATGACAGAACAAGCGCCGCAGCAGAGACATGCACCTCTATTGCGCAGTTCCTCAGGAGCTGCATGAAGTTGATGAAGAGTCCAAATGCTATAGAAGAATTGCAAAAGATGGTAGACCAGTATGAACCATGCAGGGAAAATGAAACTACTGATAGCGCAGTTCATCACATCAAGAAACACAAGAGAATGGGAAGAGAAATGAGACTCAGTGCACAGATAGGAGATTATGAAATGGATGAGATCATTCTTGATCTAGGATCCGAAGCAAATGTCTTAACCAGGCAGACATGGCAATAGATGGGGAGACCAAAGTTGTCATGGTCACCTATCCAGTTGAGAATGGCCAATCAGGAGAAAGTCACACCTTTTGGACAGTTAGCCAATGTGATTGTTGACATTGATGGAGTATAGAGTCATGCAGATTTCGAGGTTATCGAGATTGTCAATGATAGTCATCCTTTTCATGTGCTGCTGGGAATTGACTGGGCTATCAATAACCTCACCATCATAAACCTGAAGACAATGAAGATGATCTTTGAAGGAAAGCAATCTCAGGGTCATCGCACCATTGGACCCTGCGGATGGAGATAGATACAGCGAGCCAATTCAGGAAGAATCTAGAGACCAAGATTTGGACCGACTGTACAAGATGACTGCAAACCAGGAAGATTACATTAATCCTACTGTGGATGGAACCCTCAGTTGAAGATGCAACAGCTCTTTCATTTCAGACTCTGATGTAGGACTGGAGAATTGGCAAATTCGCATGCATGGAGTATCTGCGAGGAGATGCATGCAGGTTACAAAGTCACTGTGCTAGATTGGAAAGGAGGTAAGCCCAATCCCTACTTATGATGGTTTATATAATGTTTATTCCTTTATCAAAGATTATACTGCAGCAATTGCATATGAACATCACTTACCAGCATTAGATATGGCACTGCGCGAGACACCCGCCAGATGGTGGGCTGCGCATAAGTAGACATTGACCACATGGGATCAATGCATAATTAAGATGCAGATCAGGTTTGCTGACAAGGTTACCCTACCCTTCAAGAAGTATAATGGACAAACAGATCCAAGACATCATATTGAGGTCTATTCACAAGCATAGGAGGAGAGACCAAAGACAAAATGGGTGCATATGTTTTTGCACACGCTGGAGGATGATATTCCAAAGAAGTGGTACTTAGATATGGAGTTGTGCGAAGAAACTATGGATTGGCCTACTCTTACTGCGAACTTCCAGAAGAGTTTCAGTTTTGAGGACGAGAATCCTACCATAAATGAGGTGCTGCAGATTATTAAGGAAAGGATATTCAGACCAAAATCTCCACATAAGAACATGACATTAGAAGAATTCTTTGGAGCTAACTGTGTACCTGCAAGCCTATAGACAAAATGGAAGGAATAGGTAGATCACGCCGTGGAGTGTTATAACCTGGCTGAAGAAACTGAAGAACAAGAAGGAAATGATGAGCAGGAGCTTCCCAATATAAATATACCTGAGTCGGAGGGTGCGTGCGAGGTAGAAGGACCTCTACTGGAAATCCAAGATATAAGTGGAGCTGTAAAAACGAGGAAAGTGAGCATTGGCACCAACGAAGAGCCAAAGTTTGCGTCTATTGGAGACTATTGGGATGAAAAGACTATTGCAGAGATCGCCGATATATTACATGAATACCAGGAGCTATTCCTGACAAAGTTTACAGAAATGAAGGACATTTTGGGAGACTTAGGGGTTAGGAAAATACATCTTAAACCAGGAGAAAAGCCTATTAAGTAGAGACCCTATAGACTGAACCCGCAATATAAAGAACAAGTCAGTGAAGAACTTGATAGAATACTTGACGCAGGGATCATTGAGCCAGTCGAAGAGTCTGAGTGGATAATCCCTATGGTTGTGGATTTGTGTGAACCTCAGAAAGTTGAACGATGCTTCAATGCATGACCCATTTCCTACTCCTTTCACTGATGAGGTGCTTGATAATGTTGGAGGAAATGAGGCCTATTCCTTTACTGATGGGTTTTCGGGATACCATCAAATAAGAATTGATCCCGCGGATAGACACAAGACCACTTTTTCCACCGAATGGGGGTCGTTCCAGTACACAGTCATACTGTTTGGCCTGAAGAACGCATCTACCATCTTTTCCAGAGTTGTGGTCGTGACATTCAAATATTTCATGCATTTCGATGATTGGATAGTATTCGGGTTGCTAATGGACCATGGCGCAAATCTGAGACTAATGCTAGAAAAATGCAGACAGCATCAAATGTCACTCAAACTGAAAAATTATATTTTTTGTGTACCTTACGGAATTTTGTTAGGACATATTGTGTGCAAACAGGGCTTGATGGTTGATACTACGAAGATCGCAGTCATTGTCAACTTTCCAACGCTAAATTCAGTCAAGCATTTGTGCACTAATTTGGGGCATATCAGTTATTACAAGAAGTTCATAAAGGGGTGTGTGTAGATAACTATAGCAATGAAGAAGCTTTTGGAGAAAGATACACCGTTCATTTGGAATGCATAGTGTGAACAAGGTTTTGACACCTTGAAGGAGAAAATGGTCACTACATCAATCCTAGTTTTTCCAGACTGGGAGAAGCCATTCCATGTTCATGTTGATGCGTCATGTATAGAATTGGGGGTTGTCTTAGCACAACCACGAGAGGGAGGTATTGACCATCCCATCGCATTTTCGAGTAGGAAGCTCTCATCTACAAAGAAGAATTACACCACCACTAAGAGAGAAGGCCTACCAATGGTCTATGCATTGCATGATTTTAGGCACTACTTGCTAGGTGAGCACTTCTTTATGTTCACCGACCATTCTACTTTGAAATACCTGGTCAACAAGCCATTGTTAGGGGGGAAAATCTGCAGATGGTTGTTACTCTTCCAGGAGTACGATGTTGAAATAGTAGTTAACCTGGAAGATTAAACTTGGGACCTGATCATCTATCAATGATTGAGTTAGGAGAAGAGCCTAACAATCTTGAAGACAATCTTCCTGATGCGCAGTTGTTTGCTATCCAGATAATTGATAATTATTATAAAGACATCATAAACTTCTTGACTACTGGATTAGCACCCATGTGTTGATGTATATGTAGCTTTGGAATGTATGTCACATATATGTATATTGTATTCCTATAGAGATGTTATTATTCCTCTATATGGAAGTGTCGCCATTTATATTATAAGTGCCGTAACTTATACCTGATGGGTTATTAGACCACCTTGTTGGGGTCGGCCCAGTTAGCTTTATGTTATGTGGTTAAGTTAAGGCCGACCTAGTAAAGGTTATTAGGCAAGTCAAGTCAAGTATAAATAGAGTGCGAGAGGCACTCTATTTGATCATTCTATTCTCTCTCACACTCTCGGGAGAGTAGTGCACTTGTGGAGGAGGAGAAACTGTTGCTAGGAGATGTCTATCTCTTATGCTTGGGTTGTATCATTGCTCTATCTATGTCTGAGGAAGTTATTGGGGTTTTTCACCTTGATGGTTTTCCCCAAGTAAACTCTGTGTCTCTTCTGTGCATGCATTATTGTGTTCATGATTGATATGTTGTAGATATCATGTACATGTTGTTCTCTCAATTAAGATCCTAGATCAGATTGACGTAAATTCTGAAAAATTAACATGGTATCAGAGCTATCCTGAAAGAAGGCATGGTATGGCATGTATGACACTTGTTGCAATTGCAAAGCTAGGGCTTGATATAGCAAAAACTAGTCATCGTAGCACTTTCGCTATAAATAAATTTAGGCAAGGTTTCAAGGTCTGAAAATAGTATAGGGAGAATATAAGATCCCCATGTACCTTGCATCCAAAGTACAACCTCTAATTCCTTGTACTTTGTGATTTATGATCTGTACAATATAGGGTTTCGGCCTCTTTCAGATCTCAGTCATAAACAGGTGACCTTCGAAAAAAGGTCATAACTTAGGCTAGGAAGCTCCAAATGAAATTTCGTAAAATGTGATAGGTATTTAATGGACTGTAATTTATCAGGTAATGTTTTCAGAGGCTGAAACTGAACCAGTGACACGTGGCATGTTGCACAAGTTCGATCTCCTATTTTATCCCATAAGCAGGTCACGTTGCGACACTGGGCATAACTCTCTCTCAGACAATCCATTTGAGGTCAGACCTATGGCGTTGGAAAGATGACAGGTCGGGCTATCATAGAAAAAAATTTCAGACCCTTTGGATAGAAAGGTTTGGAGTTACACTAGAAACAATCAAGTACATGTTTCTGTCAAAACAGAATTATTTTTTAGCACCTTCATTCATGGCTTCCGGAATTTAGGGTTTCGGAGAAAGTTAGAATTTTTGTAATCGAAGACTACGGCTGAATGCTACTCATCAAAATCAACATTTAGAGACCAAGATCAGAATTTTTGGTTGGGCAGAAGGATGGGCTTGATTAGACCCTAGTTCGGGACTTTGATCCGAAAAGTGGAAAATTAGGGCTTTTGCAAAAATGGGAAGTTTTGAAATCCGTGACCACGGCTCGAAGCTCCTCAGAAAAGTAGAAGCTTAGAGATTTGGATCAAATCTTTTGATTGGATAGAAGGGTGGGCTTTATCAAACCCTAGTTCGGCATCATGTCTAGTGAATCCGGAAGTTTCAAAGGAAAATTTGAGGGGTGAAACTTTGCAGTTTTCAAATTCTGAATATACCAGCTTGATTAGCTTATCAAGGTGCATATTTCTATGATTTAGGATGTTAGAAATTCAAAGTTTGAATTTTTAGGGTTTCTCTGACAAACCCTAATCCAGCTCCAGATCTAGTTCCTGCAAATCAAGTGGATTGGGTTAATCCTAGAAGAGAATGGATTGGTCACCTGCATAAGTGAAGAAGTTCTTGTTTCAGAGGGAGATGAGGCTAAGGCCTTACATAAGAAGATTACAAGAAATCTCGAAATGTATGACTTATCCAGTTATGTTTCGAGATTTGTTCATGATTAAGTTTATGGTATGTTTTTTTTCATGTTATTACAGTTAGTACAATCTTGATTAAATTTAGACTTGTCGTATCACCTTAATAAAATTATGAATGCATGATAGAAGATATTCATTGATTAGGGTGTTGACACTTATGATTGTACTAATGCATTATGGTGTTGTATGAGGTTTATGTTGTCCACTAACATGAAAGGTACACCAAGAAAGACAAATCATGTTCTAGTTCAAGAACATATGATCATGATGACATGAAGACAAATATTCATCCATTGTCATGGATCACTTAGAAGATCTATTTATGAGGTATGTATAACTTGGTTCTATAATGGTTAACCTATGAGATATGCAGATTACTAGCAGAAGTCATTGAAGAGAACAAGAAGACATCATGTGAGTATGTTAGACATAACTAGCTAACATACCAATCCAGGTATGTTTTTCCTATATCAAGTTAGAATCCTACCTTGTGTTAGGATCCCTTATATAAGTATACCTAGTATGATTGGTTATGTTTATTCATAAAGTTAGAAATGTAAGTTGTTGGAGCATAGGCCGCAGCTATGGTAAAGCTGCCAAGTTTTGGGAAAAAGCACTAAGTTTGAAGGAAAAGTGCTAATTTTGAGGAAAAACACCGTTTTTGGTGGAAATGAACAATGCACGGTACGGCGCCAGATGAACGAGCTCACCGCAGAGTGTGGGCCAGAAATTGCGGAGCTCACGCGCACAAGCCAAAGAGGAGTAAATGTGGCCAAGTAGAAAGCTCAACCACCACAATAAATGAAGCGGCGGAATAGAGGGATCAGCTACCCTCATTAAGGCTAAGTACAAAAGTTATGGTTGCTCGGACCAAGGAAGAGCAACGGGACGAAGCATTGAAGACAAAAGACAAGGAGCAAAGAACGATGAAATGGCGCCCATACCCGCGATCTGCACCGGATATCATGGAGCCTGCAGGAAGCTGCGACGCGACTGCAAGAGGCATCTAAAGTACACCTAGCCGTCAGTGGTTAGGGTTTTTGGGGATCACTATTGGGGAAAGACCCACAGTTTTGTAAAGGTGCGACCCTTAGGGCCACCTATATATATGTGTAATTGTAAAGGGAAAAAGGTTAGATGGGTAGATAGGTTGGTTAGAAGGGTTAAGGAGTTAGAGAATTGGATAGTTGTAGAGCTAGTCACTGAGTTTACAGATAGTCTAAGTTGATGTCTGAGTCATTGTAATATATGTAGGAGAAGAGAATAGATCTAAGAGAAGGGCTCCCAGCTGTGTGCGTGGAGTTTCCCAGAAAGATCTAAGGCTGCAGCTGTGTGCGCAGCGGAACTGTGTAATTCCCATCTCATGATAATATAAGATACAACTCCCGTGGACGTGATTTCCTCGTGGAGGCGAACCACATGATTCTGGTTGTTATGGTGATGTTTTGTGTGAATGCTTATCTATGTTTTACTATCTATGTTTACATGAATGTTTCATTGTCTTTGTGAATGAGTATGTAAAGTAAGTCCTTGAAGCTCCCCTAGAAGTTATACTCATGCAGTGTCGAAGGATCCTGTGAGAACGTTATCGCCGCAGCGCTTGAGGAGTGTGTTATTGCGCCGAGGAGCAAGGCCAGATACGATATAGAGTATCGGTGTAGCGGGTAAAAGCCTTATGCGCAGGGGCAGGGCTGCCGCGCAGCTAGGCTGAGACAAGTAAGTTCCATCGCAGTGGCGCTATGAGGCCTGTAGAAGAGTAGGAGAAAACTATAGACTCCGCACCACCCCGGTTAAGGAAACCTGATTCCTTAGCCCCCCCATAGCCACTTCGGGTGAGACCTCGGGCTGCTGCGTAGCCCATTGCCGAAAGAGCCCGTGTGCCAAGGGGTGTTTGTTGCTGCGCCTCCTGAAAACTCGGGTGTGTCCAAAAGCAGCCAACATAAGTAATCAAGGGTTTATGCATATTATGTCTCTTATCTTGATTGATGATTTAACTAACTAGAAGAGTCCTATGATCAAATAAGAATATGCATGAGTAAAAGAAGACTTCCCTGAAACCTTGAATACTAATGTTTATTATCTGTGTTTGAAATGATCATGACTATACATGTTTAAGATTATTGTGTATTAATATTATACTAATAAATGTGTGATTATGTATGAGACCTTGAGGATAACACAATGATGATACTAATAAGCATGCATAGTGATTAAGGATGGATATAAGTTCAAGGACAGGTAATCCACGAAGCAAAGATCAAGAGGGAGCACACTCCAGTTGTTCCTGCAAGGAAGCAAAGATCAAGAGGGAGCACACTCCAGTTGTTCCTGCAAGGAAGCAAAGATCAAGAAGGAGCACACTTCAGTATTTTCTGCAAGGATACAGATATTCAGAGGGAGTTGACCACTTTTCACATCAGAATGGAGTTGCAGAAAAGAAGCAAAGACTGAGAGGGAGTCAACCCAACAAACAAACAAAGATAAGTATTTGAATTATCATTCCTTGCATATTTTATTTTTTAAATAATACTGTTCAATAATGTATATACTGATGTTCCTAGAATTAGGTTGTGTATTATGCATATTAGAATAGTTGCATTGATGAATAGTATACTACTAATATACATGGGTAAGTGAACTATGGCACTATACAACATTCCCTTGCTACTTATCTAGAATGAAACCTCTTTGCTGACATGTTGGGAGTTGTGCACACTCTTAACAATGTTCTGGTAGAGATTGGAAGGCATCTAGAAAGTTACGGGATATGGATAAATGTTGTATTAAAGCATTGGCTAAGATAATTGCATGACTGTATGACATATTTCTTTATGTGTAAGAATTTGTTCTGAAAACTATGAGATGTTTTCTAATCATGCAATTTAACTTGTTGTGTAGGAAAAATCGAATACCGTCACCTACAAAAGAAGGACTACAACATTTGTTCAGCAACAAAGTTATCTATTGAAAATATTGAAGATATTGAAGTTCCCAGGATCTAGGAAGAATGCCATGATCGAGGAGTACCAGTCGATCATGAAGATGTTTGGGATGCAGTCCCAAGACCTGAAGGGGAGTTTGTAGTGACTTCCAAGAGGATCTACAAGATCAAGCATGTTGCAGGTGGTAGGATAGAGACTTTTGCTCCTGTAGCTAGATACACTTCCATTAGATCCGTACTTGCTCTGGCTGCAGTGATGAAATGGAAGATACACCAGATGGATTTCAAGACAGCTTTCTTGAATGGTGTAGTTGAAGAACAAGTGTATGTGGAGTAGCCACTTGGTTCTGAGACACATGACAGGAAGTCATATGTGTCCAGAACTTGGTATGGTAGGATAGACAACTTTCTATCCAGTTTTGGCTTTACCAAGAGTAAAGCGGATTCCAACCTTTACTACAAGGTTGAGGAAGGCAATCTAGTGATACTACTTTTGTATATGGATGGCCTATTTATTACAGGTGAAGATAGATTGATTGTCGACACGCAATGGAAGCTTGCTACTGAGTTCAAGAGAAGAACTTGTGGATGATGCACTATTTCTAGGTATGGAGGTGTGGCAGAGTGCAAATGGAATCTTCCTTGGACAAGGGAAGTATGGAGTAGAGATCCTGAAGAGGTTCGGGATGATGGAATACAAGGCCATGGCCACACCTATGGCATCAAACCTAAAGCTTCTATGTGATGCTTCATCTGAGCCAGTTGATATCACTATGTATCATCAAATGATTGGGTCCTTGATGTACCTGACAAACACGAGACCAGATATTTGCTTTGCAGTGAAAACATTGAGCCAGTTCTTGACAGATCCAAGGAGTGTTCACCTAGTTGTTGTAAAGCATATTCTGAGGTACTTGAAGGGTACAATTGATTATGGGCTCAAGTATGATGTGAATCAAAAGTTTAACCTACACGGTTATGTTGATTCAGATTGGGTAGGAAGTGCTGCAGATAGGAAGAGCACATCTGGGTGTTGTTTCAGTATGGGATCGGGTGTGATCTCTTGGCTTAGCAGGAAGTAGTCCTACGTATCACTGAGTACAGTCAAGGTAGAGTATGTTGCAGCTTGTTCGGCTAGTTGTGAGGTAGTATGGCTTCAGAAACTACTGTATGAGTTATTTGATCTACTACTAGAGGCTACTAGTATCTTTTGTGGCAACCAGAGTTGTGTGAATTAGTCTGAGAACCCATTGTTCCACGACAGGTCGAAACAGATAGAGATCAAATATCACTATATCAGGGATATGGTGTAGAGGGGAGCAGTGAAGCTCCTGTATGTTGCGATGGACGAGCATATTGCAGATGTGCTGACGAAGCCACTAGCCAGAGTGAAGCTCAAGTACTTCAGAGAGAGGCTTGGTGTTCTTCAGATTGATGACACTTTGAAGAAGAAGTGATGGAGACATTTGCAGGAGCCATTCTGAGCATGATGATAGGAGGATCCTTCCATGGCTGTGGATGTAAGCACTAGATGATGAGCATCAGGACGATGTTCCAGTTTCTACTCTGTATGATCAGTTGGATCATTTATGTGTATATGTATGTATGCATCATGTTGGATGCTAGATATGATCAGTTGGATCATTTATATGTATATGTATGTACGCATCATGTTGGATGCTGGATATGATCAGTTGGATCATTTATGTATGTATGCATCATGTTGGATGCTTGGAACATGTATCTGTATATGTATCAAGTAGATACGATTGTATGATCGGGTAGATCATGTATGTTGATATATATCAGGTGGATACATTGTATGATCAGGTGGATCATGTATCTGTGTATGTATCAGGTGGATACATTATATGATCAGGTGGATCATGTATGATTTTGTATAAGGTAGATACTTGGCATGCATTAGATAGATGCATTGTATGATCAGGATGATCATGGATGACGAGCTTCAGGATGTTGCTCCAGATATGCATTAGGACAATGCAGTGATGAGTATCAAGACGATACTCTAGATGATATGCATCAGGATGATGCTATGATGATGATTAGGATTATCATATGTATCAGGTGGATACATTACATAATGAGTTGGATTATGCGTGATGAGTTCCGAAGACACAGATGCACAGTGCCTTTCCGACATGGTGGTAGATGTGTTCTCCCATGTGCGTTGATGTAAGTAAAGGGCCTTTCCGACATAGTGGTATATGTGTTCTCCAATGTGCGTTGATGTAAGTGCAGTGCCTTTCCAACATGGTGGTAGATGTGTTCTCCCATGTGCATTGATGTAAGTGTAGAGCCTTTCCAACATGGTGGTAGATGTGTTCTCCCATGTGCATTGATGTAAGTGTAGAGCCTTTTTGACATGGTGGTAGATGTGTTCTCCCATGTGCATTGATGTAAGTGCAGAGCCTTTCCGACATGGTGGTAGATGTGTTCTCCCATGTGCGTTGATGTAAGTGCAGAGCCTTTTCGACATGGTGGCAGATGTGTTCTCCCATGGTTGTTGATGTAAGTGTTGTGAGCCTTTCACAGATGGTGGTAGGTTGGTTCTCCCATGCCAGTGAGTGTAAGTGATGTGTGTGTGCATCTGGGTTGTGCTTCATGATACTCTGTGGCCATGGATAGGTTGTGCAGATAAGCATATAATAGCGCCCTGGGAGATTTGCAGATGCTCTTGCTAGGTTTTTCCACTGGTATATAATAGCTCCTTGGGAGATTTGGCAGATGCTCTTGCTAGGTTTTGCTTGGTCACATGTAATAAATCCCTAGGAGATCCGATAGGTTGAGCAATGTGCTCGTAATCAGTCCTGGGATGCTCTTGCTAGGTTTTGTTGACGTACATAATCAATCTTGAGGATTCCACAGTATGACCAGTGATAATGAAGACCTGCAGGTGGTGGACCTACATCCAGTATGAAAAAGTACTGGCTCTGTAGAACTTCCTATGACGAGTAGATCGAAGATTGATGGAGATAGCAGCAGTAGTGACGATGACGATGATTCGAGGACGATGATTCGCTGATGATGATCCAGAGAAGAAGACTTGTGCTAGAAGACCTGTGTCGAGAAATACCTTCCTAGTTAAGAGGGAGTGTTGATGTATATGTAACTTCGGAATGTATTTCACATATATGTATACTGTATTCCTATAGAGATGTTTTTATTCCTCTCTACGGAAGTGTCGTCATTTATATTATAAGTGTCGTAACTTATACTTGATGGGTTATTAGACCACCTTGTTGGGGTCGGCCCTATATAATTCATGTGGATCAAAGGGTTATTAGACCACCCTATTGGGGGTCGGCCCAATCAGCTTTATGTTATGTGGTTAAGTTAAGGCCGACCTAGTAAAGGTTATTAGACAAGTCAAGTCAAGTATAAATAGAGTGCGGGAGGCACTCTATTTGATCATTCTATTCTCTCTCACACTCTCAAGAGAGTGGCGCACTTGTGGAGGAGGAGAAGCTACTACTAGGAGATGTCTATCTCTTATGCTTGAGTTGTATCATTGCTCTATCTATCTCTGAGGAAGTTATTGGGGTTTTTCACCTTGATGGTTTTCCCCAAGTAAACTCTGTGTCTCTTGTGTGCTTGCATTATTATGTTCATGATTGATATGTTGTAGATATGATGTACATGTTGTTCTCTCAGTTAAGATCCTAGATCAAATTGAAGTAAATTATGGAAAATTAACACCATGGATTTCACTACATAGCAAAAGAAGCAACTGGTAGTGCAAGCAATAGACTTCACCATTATCGCAAGTCAGCTATATAAACTGGGACCAGATGAAGTACTGTGCAGGTGTGTGTTAGAGCATGAGAAGCTATTTATATTAGCATATGCACACTCAAGAGACGCAGGAGGTCACTATGCAGGAAGAGCCACAGCGCAGAAGATATTGCGGGCAGGGCTATGGTGGCCTACCATTCACAAGGACTCGAAAGAGCATTTCCCAAGCTGCGATGTCTGTCAGAGGACAGGAAATCCATCGCGAAGAGATGAGATGCCATTGAATCCACAATTGACATTACAGGCATTTGAAAATGGGAAATTGATTTTGTGGGACCTATAAACTCACCAGGAAAGAGAGCTTCTCACGTCCCCTTCCATCTATCCAATGCAAGGAAGGGAACATGACTGCAACATGGGGTGTCTAATTCGTCCCCAATCCATAATGATAAAATTTTTCCATTTAAAATAAGATGCACAATTCATTTACACAGCGAAATTAAACATATTAACACACAGCTAGAATGGAATGCATCAGCATACCATTCACAAATAGGTGATGAATTATAATGCGAGGAAGCAATCACATTCTCATGATATACACAGATTACATGTTAGCCATAATAGGATATGCATTCATCATCCAAATACCAGTCATTATTTAATACATTTCAAAACATAGAATTAACACAACTCATTTAATAAACACAGAGGAATAACCATAATAACATACAAGCCGAAGGAGATGCATCGGCCTATTTCTTCTAGGCAGAATGATGAAACTGTCATACAATAATCCATCCCATTCTCATGCTATGCATAGGTATCATGCCAACTAACTTAAGATAATCATTTCATCCAAGTAACCTGAGTAATTTAACATACATGATTAACACATTGTTGAACACATAATGCAAATAAATTAATGCACAAAGAATACTTATCTTGAAATGCAAACGTCCAAACAACTGGCTATGTGAGAGCAACGTTCCACCCAACCATAGAACTCTGTCCAGCTTGTATTCTTTCAGCTGAGAGATTACCCCCGAGTTGGGTTGTGTATCCACTAAGGAGTAACTAGCTGGGCACACTCATAGCCATGGTTTTACTTAACAGCTATGCTAAGCCAACACACAGTTGGGTTTATTAAGCATGCATGAAGATAGAGGAGGGTAATGCTAACCAGTGAGCTCAACCGCAGAGCTACAGGCATCTCAAATGAACTCAACAGTCAGGCACCCACATTACCTGCCACATCCAACACAAGGAAGATCCCCTTCTCTGCTACACAGTCCCTTAGGCAACTCTTCCCTCCAGTGCTCTTCAGGATGGGCATAGAAAGGTCCAGCTGCTAGCTTCCTGATATTCTATCCTTCACTGGGTTTATCAAGCAAACCCAACCTCTGTTCAATTGTTCATAATTGAATTTCTCCCAATTCAGTCATTCAATAACTCAAATCCGTCACTGATTTTCTGGGCTGCAAAAACTGGGTTTTCCTATGGATTTCAGGGTAGCTAATACTCTCAATTTCGCCCCAAGGTTCATATCTATGGATTCCCCATTGGTTTTCACTGTCCAATACCAAATCTGGGCATTTTTGGCACTTCAAAACGTGGGTTCTTCCAAAGTTACGATTTCTGGGTTTTTTCTCTCTGCTAGCAATTCGTTTTTGGATGGAAAATGATGCTAGTAACTTCCACAATGAAATGGGGATGAGGAAGAAGAAACTCCCATGAGGTAGAGTGGATTGTGGTACAAGAAAATAGATTCCATACTCTGCCATACAAATTTCTGGGCCACCCATGCTCCATTGAAGCCATGGATTAAATTCCTCAACCACTTCCTTACAACAAAAATAAATGTTAGCAGGGTAGGTCAAATGGGTTCTCAAGGTGACATATGGCAGCCCATGGTTCAATCCCACAAGCCCTCTCACCACTCCCTAGTGGATACACATGGCTCCTTCTCATTCGTTGCTTCCATACCCAGTTTCGGTATTTTATTGCATGATGTTTATTTACATCATTTTTACAATGTTCCATGGCTAAATAGCACATGGGCAACATAATGTCTAATACTTGCCTTTAAATAAAATTCAAGCTTCCACTAGCGGGGTCTTGGCCTTGAGCTCCACCCTAGGAAAACATACATCACATGTATACAACATTTATATTAAAAGCTAACATATCCTAACGGTCAAAATGTGGTATTACAATCCCCTCCCCCTTAGGATAACACCGTCCTTGGTGTTCCAAGACTTAGGAATACATATACAATTTATACATGTCCAAAATTTCAAAAACTTTGCAGGTCTGCCCAGCATTTTATCCTTTACTTTGAACTTTCAGGACCAAGTCCCTTGACTTCCACGAACTTCTCCCACTAGTTCTGGTCTTTTAGCTCATCCACAAGTCTGAAAACTTTATGGCCGCTACCCTCTTGATGTTCCCTTGTTGGGTAGTTGTGGAGGCAATGATGTCCTCCACATCTCCAACATTTCACTAGCTGCTTCATCTTTACTTGTTCAATTTCCTTTGAGTCTTCATGCCTGGAACGTTTCTTAATGGAGCAATTGGACGAATGCCTCACCCTTGATCCACTTTCTTTTCCCTTACTGATTGCTCTCATAATGCTTTTTATCTCTCTTTGCATACCAATAGAGTTCTGCAAAACCTTGTGGTTCATCTCATTCTGCCTCTTCTGTATCTTGAGCATCTCTCTAAGATTTTATTGGGTCTTGTAAATTGTTTGAAGAAGACTTTCAGCCAATTCCAACAGCCTATGGTCTGCTGCCATGATCTTTTTGCACAACTGGTTCTCACTATACTTACAAGCAACACTTGCTTCGCAATAGCTGCCACAAACTAGTTTCACTTTTTCACCTGTGAAATTCATCATTATAATTTATGTTAGACCAAGCATAATATAACATTAAAATAACTCAGTCAATTAGATTTCCAATTGATATGAAATCCCATGCCTTGCCCATAAAACTTTCATAATTTTCATGCTTTCCCAACAGGCACATGAGCTCATTCATGTCCCTTCTTTCACAAGGAATTAACTACTTCAGCATTCACAATTTATTTCAAGGAAATAAACACACTCTACTTTCATCCATACATGCATTCAAAATTTTCTCTTTTTATGAATGCATCAATAAAAAGGAAAGTGAGAGTAGTAAGAGTTTTCTCCTCTTCGTCTTGTTCCATTCTGGAACCCACACTACCACTATGGTTTTCATGCTCCTAGCCTCTTTCACTTCCATGTGAATGCTTGACCAGCCCTTCTTGGTTATGACACTTAGTGTCTACAGTCTATTTCAAACCTCTCAACCATGGAGTCCCTCCACATGGTTTGTCTACAACTCCCTTGGCTTCTAGGACCCCTACAAGTCCAATAGCACCATCATTCATTTATGCGCAAGCCGAGCCCTTTTAGGATAGTCACATGTCCACACGGATACTTAAGATTCTTTCATAGTCATTGCTTCCAGCAATACCTACACTCAAACATTGAATTAATTCACATGTTTAGTTTATTTTCATAGGAAATCATAACCAAATCATATACACATGTATATTTATAAGCAAGAAATTACAAGGTAACCAAATACTTATCTACATTGGAGGTCTTCACTTTATTCCATAGGGTCCTTCTTTGCTTTACAAGCCTTGGAATCACCTATGGACATGGATATCTGGCCAGCGCACAAGCTGCTCCTCAACATCAATTAATCTAGTATGTTTGGCCAGCATGTAGGCTGCTCCACAACACCAAATAATCTGGTATGTTTGACCAACATGCAGGCTGCTCCACAACACCAAATAATCTTGTATGTTTGGCCAGCATGCAGGCTGCTCCACAACACCAAATAATCTTGTATGTTTGGCCAGCACGCAGGCTGCTCCATAACACCAAATAATTAATGCTCGACCAGTCTCTCTTTGGGTTTACCAAGCAATTTATAGTTCTTTAGGGTCCTTTCTTCCTGTAATGGCCAATGTTTCCAACAAAGAAACAATAGTGCATTAGCTTAACTGTTACAAGACTTATACTAGAAATTTTCATTATTCCAAACAAGAAATAAATAAAATTGAATACTTATTTGTATTGTGCATTTCCTCTCTGGTCCACAGGCTCCTGCTTTTACTTTAAAATCCTTGGGATCCTCCTGCAGACTGGGATGTTTGGAAAGCACGCATGCTGCTCCAAAACATCAAATAATTAATGTCCAACCAGTACACCTTCACACCGACTTGGAAGGAAACTTCACTATGACCATTTCTAGGTCAAGGCTCTACTATGGAGCCATAGGTATATAATAGCCCTTTCATCAACACCTTCACAAACCTTCATCAAAATTCCCACAACCTCCACAACATCCTTTCATACACATTAACCCTTCCACCACAACTTCTCACAACAACCTTTTACTTTGCCTCTTTAGTGTGTAGCACCAAATTGCATCTGTTTAAGCTTGAAAACACAAGTAGTATAGGCAAACTTGTCAGCATTGTTATTCTAAAATTGTAACCATAACCATAGCATTCACTATCAAGTATTGAAACACCAGGAATGCATCCATTCCCTTAGGGTGTAATCAATATTGGCATCCCTAACATAACTCGTCAACAGAAAGGCGTGCAGTCCTCACTGATGGGAGCTATGCAAGTCCTAATCATACTTCAAGTAGTATGAATAACGTACATAAATAGAATACGTTATGCATAGTAATTCTAACAATTAGACTTGCATATAGGTACATACATATATATATATATATATATATATATATATATATATATATATATATATATATATAAGTCAAGGTTTACAGAATACTTATCCATTTTGCAGATGTAATTTCTCTTTACTAATGAGGAATGAGGGCTCCTTCTCTGAGTTGACAGTCCCTCGGTTTGCCATCCCAACTCCTTTTGATGTTACATACTTCTCATATGTCTTACTGTCATAATCTTTATCATCTCACTCATATTGTTTACCAATCATGCAGTGCATATGAGACATTAATAATGTCTAATGGCGTTTCACCCGAAATCCATTTCCAATTCATGGAATCCCTCCCATGAAGTTTGGCTTCTGCAGGCCCTCTCTCTTGGTCTTACTGCAATGTGTCTTCCTGGCACACTTATCAAATAGCCAAACAGTCAGCAACATTTAACAATGCAATTCAAATCTGAAAGTTTCATAACTAATCAATGGCACTAATAATTAAATTCAATATGAATTTGCAACTCTGTCGACTACAGAAATTGATTTTCTTAGCCATGAGGCTATCCTCATATTGCTTAGCTCTTGTATATGGCACCATTCTATCCATTATGGATTTATGTTTGCTCCCATACATGGACATCCACCTACAACATGTCCTCCTGACACAATTTTTACATAAGCCAAACAATCAACAACATTTAATAATGCAATTCAAATATGAAAGTTTACAAATCTGAGATTTACAATTTTTCTTTCTAACAGAGCTTAGATTCCTCAACCATGAGATTCCTTCTCATAAGCTCTAAATCGAATTTTCAAATTTGCTCCCTACTGAAATTAGATTTGCAACAATGATATTATTCTCACAAATTTAAATGAGAATAATTTTAGATTTATTTCATGCATAAGTTAAATTTCACACCCATGAGAATCTTCTCATAACCTTTGTCTTTTGCACATGGTAGACACCAACCTTCATCAAGGACTTACCCACATTGCCATGCCTAGAACAATCTACCTGAAATCTGAAACTTCAATCAACCAACACTTTGTAAATCTCCATGCATATAATATTTCATTGCTGCAACAATCACTGAAGCATTTCCAGAATTATAACATTCCATAATTCAAACACTTCCAGCTGTTAACATATCAATATAACAAACTCATTTACTTCACGTAAATCATTATCATACTAAAATTGCAACGTACAATCACATCATTTATTCAATCAACTTAAAGTTTTTAAATGCTCATTAATTCATAGCCATATCATTTATACAACTCTGGCCTTCCAACAGAGCACTTTGGAAGTCTGTCAGTCATGACTACCTTCATGCAATTCTTCCCCTGCATTCATAGCAACTCATGAAATAATCTCAGAATTATTATTAATTCATCATTTCATCTATTTCTCAATTGTAATAAGACATATACATATATCACAATCAAGCATGCACACAATATATCCCTTCAGGTGTAGTTACCCACATGCATGCATATTCACAACATTCACTCAAGTTTTTCATATGCATTCACTCAATGCTTAACTACAAGATTTATAAAATCTCTTAATACACATCCACTCAATGTCACCTTGCATTGTTTCATGAGTACTTATGCATTCCAGCATATTATGACTTAATCATGACTATCTCATATAACATACATTACCATAATCATGACCACCAGTCCTCACTTGCTTTGGTTATTAATCGCATTACCAACATACACATGGCATGATGTATTTTATATGAATGCAATCTAAATTTCCAAACAACCACATGGTATGAGGGCTCTTTCCTTCACCACTTCATGCTCCACCACACTATGGTAGTAAGGCATTCACGTGAATGCATTTCAACTCTAAATGCATACCATTTTATGATTACTGAATATGGTTCAATGGATTCTTTCCCAATCCCCTTCAACACTTATGCAATCATCATAAATAAAACATTACCTACATGGCTCCCATTTACACCTTTGATGTTACCTGATTCGTTGGTCTCTTACCAAGGCTACACAGTCCTTTTGTCAACCTCATGATCATAGATTTGTTGCACCATCCTTTATTCATAAGGTTGTTGGCTTCATGCAACAACATCCTCAACATATTTAGCCATGCTTCTGTTGTCTTTGGTCCTACAATCAAAACCAATCACCAATAGTGATTATCAACCACAATATTTACCATTAGTGGTTCACTGCATATGTAAAGTCTCACTACTTTTACCAATATGTAATGTCATATGCATGCAAAACATATACTCATGCACTGTGAAATGTTTATTAATATACCAATCAATGCATATTCATGCCACTCATCTAATCTCTTGTATTTTCAGCATTCTCATGCCAAAATTTTATGCACATAAAGCTTATAAAATATAAATGCAGTTAGCAATACATGGGTTAAAAATTTTTTCCTTTCTGATCCCTCATCCTTGCATGAACTTCCTCTTCCACATCATAGCTGGTATGATTTCATGGCATGCTACTTCTAGGCATGCAATTCTAGAAATTACCCCTATTTGCCAAAACAACCACTGACACTTTTATGCTCAAATTAACTATGGTGTATGATAACCCCATACAGATTATGACTATGCACCATTGTTCCCTGCTAGGAAATATTTCCAATGCCTATCCACTTGATCCATTCTGACATTGGGTGTGGAAACTGCGTTATTTCAAAATAACAACTTTCACCCCAATTCTGCATACTTTTACACAGTTGTATTTTGGTCCCGACTGCCAACTTCAGCCACCTCTGGAGGAAAATCTATGAAGAATCACAAAATTTTTTCTATTGGGTGAAGTTAGTCCATATAACAAGGAACGCTCAGCATCTTGCAGATCTCTATTCCGATGCACCATTCATCTTCTATGAATTTCTGGGTTTTACTACTTCTCACTTTTCACATTTTCCCAAAATTCCAAATTTCGGGCTCTATACCAATTTTTTTTTTTAAAGCCGAAGCCGAAAACCAGAAGCTGAAACTGGAAGTCGAAACCGAAAGCCGAAAGCTGAGAACCGAAAGCTGAAAATTGGAAGCCGAAAACCAGAAGCTGAAGCCGAAAGCCAAAAGCCGAAAACTAGAAGCCAAAAACCAGAAGTCAAAATGGGAAACCGAAGCTTAAAGCCGAAGGCCGAAAACCGGAAGCCGAAGCCGAAAGCCAAAAGCCGAAAACTGGAAGCCGAAGCCGGAAGCTGAAGCCAAAATCCGAAAGTGAAAAATCGAAAGCTGAAAACCAGAAGCCGAAGCTGGAAGCTGAAACCGAAAGCTGAAAGCCGAAAACCGGAAAACACCCACGTTTCCTATAATTTTTGGGGTCCGTATCTCCTTCGTCCCTTGGCCAAATGAGGCAAGTTTGGTACCATTGGAAAGATCTTGGACAGATCTTTGCATCTATGTGATCGTCTTCCACATCTAAGAAATATGATACTATCATTTTCCCCAATCAAAATGACTCCCCCAACTTCCCAATACTGTGTTAAGACGTCCTATTACTGTTAATGTATATGTAACTTCGGAATGTATTTCATCTATGTATTTCATATATATTTATTGTACCCTTATTAGAGATGTATTATTCCTCTATAAGGAAGTGTCGTCATGTGGATTGACAAGTGTCACAAGTGTGTGTACTTGCCGATGGGTTATTAGACAACCATGTGGGGTCAGCCCTGAATTATATATATTAGAATGTGGATGTACCTAGCTAGACAAGTTGGCCCCGTAAGGTCACTGGGAAAACAGATTAGTATAAATAGAGATCAAGTGATCTCTATTTAGATCACTCAGAAAAGTATCTCACTCTCACTCAGAAAGTGGCGCACTAGTGAGGAGGAGGATCATTTTCTACTAGGAGACTATCTTAGTGTATTTTGGTTGTACTTTGGTTGAGCCATTGTTCTCTCTATCTCTGAGGAAGTTGTGGGGTTTTCCACGTTAGGGTTTTCCCCATGGAAACTCTATGTCTCTTGTCTCTCATGCTTTTGATTCTTGTGATGCTTATCATGCTTATTGTGATTGTCATGCATTGATATACTGTATATGTTATTCTCTAAGCAAAGATCCTAGAGTATTGTAAATTTATGCTCAAAATTTAACATGGAATCAAAGCTAACCTGAGAAGAAGACATTTTGCAGTGACGAAAACTTGAGTTTCTTGTTTATTGGGTTTCTCTCCACATATTTTGGAAAAACAGTATAGTAGATTGACTCTAATCATCAAGGTGCATCTATCTGTCCAATCATAATTCAATTCCGAGCATTTTCAGATTTGGCCCTAAAAATTAGGGTTTCCACAAAAATTGGAATTTCTGGAATCTGAAAACATAGCTGGAAGCTCCTTGCAAAAATTGAAGTTCAGAGCTTTGGATCAAGATTTTTGGCTAGGTAGATCTCCGAGAAACTCAAACCCTAATTCAGGGCTCTCCTAGTGAACTCGGGAGGACAAAAAGTCAAATCTGAAGGGTAAAACTTTGCTGATCTCAAATTCTGAATGCACCAGGCTGATCAGCTCATCAAAGTGCATCTTTCTATCCTTTCAAAAATTTGAAATTCACATTTTGAATTTTTAGTGTTTTTTCTGACAAACCCTGATCTGGGACTAGATCCAGTTTTCAGCATTTCAAGTGGTAAGACCTAAATCTTTTCTATCTCCATTTGAAGTACTCTTTAAGATGTCTCTCCATACCAAGCTTGACGATAAGCTTGAAGGGGCTAATAACTTCCGAGCCTAGAAGTATAGGATTGGGTTAATCTTGGAAGAGAATGAGTTGGACTCATATATAAAAGAAAACATCCCTATCCTAGAGGATGAAGAGGCCAAGGTATTGCATAAGAAGAACTTGGTCAAGGCAAAGAGAATCATTGCTGATTCTATCAAAGACCATCTCATACCCCATGTGTCCTCTCTTAAGACACCCAAGGAGATGTTTGACTCTTTGACCAAGCTATTTGAAGGGAAGAACATAAATCAAAAGATGACCATGCGGAACCAATTGAAAGGAGTAAATTTTCAGAATGGAGAAACCATTCAATCTTATTTTTCAAGGGTCTCCCAGATCAAGGAACAACTATAAGCAGTGGATGAAATGGTGGAGAATGGTGAAGTGATGATGACGACTCTAAATGGCCTACCTAGGTCATGGGATTCCTTTATTCAAGGAATTTGTGCAAGGAAGAAGTTGATCTCCTTCAACAGATTGCGGGAAGAATTCTCTCAAGAAGAAGCTAGACTTGTAGCTCGTGAGGAAAAGATGGGAGGTGAAGATCAAGCTCTTGTAGCTCACAACAAAAGAAGAAAGCCCAAGAAGGAGCACTCTCGCCACAAGAGATCCTATCAAAAGAATAAGAAGGATCTAAGATGCTTCACATGCAATGAGAAGGGTCACTTTGCTTCAGATTGTCCCAAGAACAAAAGGGATAATAACAACAACTCCAACAAGAAGAAGAAGGGCAGCAAAAGAAAGTTTCATGCTCATGCTGCCGAGGATGATAAACCTCCAAAGAAGAAGGCTAGGGCAGAAAGTGATGGTAGTGATGTTGACTCATCAAGTGAAGAAGAGTATGTTCTAATCTCTGCTCTCACAGGTACCATATCCCATGGTTTTAATGATTGGTTGATTGATAGTGGAGCTTCCAAACACATGACTGGGTTTAAGGAATATTTTTTGAATCTATCTGAACATGAATCACCCCATAAAGTGAAATGTGGGGATGATTATCAATACCCAATCAAAGGAAGTGGTGAAGCCTCCTACAACCTAGATTTTGGAAAATCTTTGAAGATGAAAGAAGTCCTTTATGTACCTGGGCTCAAGAAGAACTTACTCTCCATCTCTGCATTGGATGCAGAAGGTATGAGGGTTGCATTTGTGGATGGCCAAGTCCTAATGTGGCCAAAGGGTAAAACAATCAATGATGCAGTAGTGATTGGAGAGCAAGAGGGAGGTTTGTATAAATTGAAGGGACAACCTGAACATGCCATGATCCATGAATCCATGGAACCAAGTGAACTTTGACATAGACGACTTGCTCATATGCACTATAGAGCACTTCCAATTGCAAGCAAGGATGTAGAGGGTCTTCCTTAAATCAAGACCAACCATGAAGGTGTTTGCAAAGGATGTACAAAAGGTAAGAACATTAAGAAGGCTTTCCCAAACAGTGAAAGCAAGGCAAAAGACATCCTGGAAATCATCCACTTAGATGTATGTGGTCCTATGTCATCCAGTTCTCTGAGTGGGTATGTTTACTATGTCTCATTTATTGATGACTTCTCCAGGAAGACTTGGGTATACTTCTTGAAGAACAAAGATGAGGTGTTTGATAAATTCAAGGAATTCAAAACCTTGATGGAGAATCAAACTGACAAGAAGATCAAAACATTCAGATCCGACAATGGTGGAGAATTCACCTCAGGTGACTTCAAGAAGCTTTGTAGTGATTCAGGGATTAAGAGGGAGTTGACTTCTCCTTATAATCCTCAACAGACTGGAGTTGCAGAAAGGAAGAACAGAACTATCATGGAAGCAGCAAGGGCAATGCTGCATGACCAGGATCTACCTATGCATCTATGGGCAGAAGCAGCTAGAACAACTGTATATGTGCAGAATAGAACACCCCACAAGATATTGGACAACAAGACACCAGAAGAGGTCTTTTATCGTAATAAACCTGAAGTCAATCATCTCAGAATATTTGGTTGTCTAGTATACACTCATGTTCCAAAGGAAAAGAGGACTAAACTAGATCCTTCAAGAAAGAAGGGTATCTTTGTGGGTTACAGTGAAAGCCTGAAGGCTTACAGAATATACTTTTTAGGGTTGAAGAAGATTGATGTCAGCAGGGATGTAACATTTGATGAAAACTCAGCATTTATCAAATCAAGGAAGGCACCTATCGAAGTTTATGAAGAACCTAAGGAAACTAGATTTCAAGACACTACCATGACTAAAGCAGTTCCAGAAGTTGTTTGTGAGTTTGAAGATCTGGAAGAACCTGTAGATCCACCCCATGAGGATAACTCTCACAAGAGGAAACCTGCATGGGCTAGAGAGCTCATTCAAGATGCAGAAAGATTTGGCATTCCAGAAGAAGAACACAGAGCAAAGAAGAGAACCAGATCACATAGCAGCTATGTTGCTTTACTCTGTGACATTATGAACAAAGAGCCTTCCAGTTATGAAAACGCAGCAGAAAAAAAAGAATGGAAGGATGCCATGGTTGAGGAATACCAACCAATAATGAAGAATGATGTTTGGGGTGTTGTCCCAAGACCTAAAGAGAAGTATGTTGTGACTTCTAAATGGATCTTCAAAATCAAGCATGCTGCAGATGGAAGTGTAGAGAAATACAAGGCAAGATTCGTAGCTCGTGGCTTCTCTTAGAAAGAGGGAATAGATTATGAAGAATCTTTTGCACCTATAGCCAGGTATACTTCCATCAGAACAGTACTTGCCCTGGCTGCAGCAATGAAATGAAAAATACACCAGATGGATGTCAAGATTGCTTTCTTGAATGGTTTAGTTGAAGAGGAAGTATATGTGGAGCAGCCACTTGGTTTTGAAATACATGACAGGGAGTCATATGTATGTAGATTGAAGAAAGCCTTGTATGGCTTGAAACAAGCTCCTAGAACTTGGTATGGTAGGATGGACAGTTTCCTATCTAGTTTGGGCTTTACCAAGAGTAAAGCGGATTCCAACCTTTACTACAAGGTTAAGGAAGGGAATCCTGTGATTCTACTCCTGTTTGTGGATGAATTATTTGTAACAAGAGATGACAGACTGATTGCAGATACTAAGAGGAAGCTTCCTGCTGAATTCTATATGAAAGATTTGAGAATGATGCACTATTTTCTAGGTATGGAGGTGTGGCAGAGTGTAGGTGGGATCTTCCTTGGTCAAGGGAAGTACACAGCAGATATCCTGAAGATATTTGGGATGATGGATTGCAAGGCCATGGCCACACCTATGGCATCGAATCTGAAGACTCTATGTGATGCTTCATTTGAGCCGGTTGATATCTCTATGTATCATCAAATGATTGGGTGGTTCATGTACCTAACGAACACGAGACCAGACATTTGCTTTGCTGTGAACACATTGAGTCAGTTCCTGAAAGATCCGAGGAGTGTTCACCTGGTTGCTATAAAGCATGTTCTGAGGTACTTGAAGGGTACAGTGGATTATGGGCTCAAGTATGAAGTGAATTAAAATTTTAACCTGTAGGGCTATGTTGATTCAGATTGGGATGGCAGTGCTGCAGATAGGAAGAACACATCTGGATGCTGCTTCAATATGGGATCAGGTGTGATCTCTTGGTTTAGCAAGAAGCAGTCCTGCGTAGCACTGAGTACAGCTGAGGCAGAGTATGTTGCAGCCTGTTCAGTTAGTTGTGAGGTAGTATGGCTACGGAAGCTACTGTCTGAGTTATTTGATCTCCCGTTGGATGCTACTGGTATATTTTGTGATAACCAGAGTTGTGTGAAGCTATCCGAGAACCCAGTGTTTCATGACAAGTCGAAACACATAGAGATCAAATATCACTATATCAGAGATATGGTGCAGAGAGGAGCTGTGAAGCTCCTGTATGTTCCGACGGATGAGCAGATTATAGATGTGCTGACGAAGCCACTAGCCAGAGTGAAGTTCGAGTACTTCAGGGAGAGGCTTGGTGTTCTTCAGATCGAGGACACTTCGAGGAAGAAGTGATGGACACATTTGCTGAAGCCATTCCAAGCATGTTGAAAGGAGGATCCTTCACATGGCTGTGGATGTAAGCGCTGGATGATGAACATTAGGATGATGTTCTGGTTTCTGCTTTGTATGATCAGTTGGATCATTTATATGTATATGTATGTATGCATCATGTTGGATGCTGGATATGATCAGTTGGATCATTTATATGTATATGTATGTACGCATCATGTTGGATGCTGGATATGATTAGTAGGATCATTTGTATGTATTTTGTATGCATCAGGTTGGATGCTTGGACCATGTATCTGTATATGTATCAGGTGGATACATTGTATGATCAGGTGGATAATGTATGGTGATATGTATCATGTATTTGTATTTGTATCAGGTGGATACATTGTATGATCATGTGGATCATGTATGATGATATGTATCAGGTAGATACTTGGTATGCATTAGGTAGATACATTATATGATCAGGATGATTGTGGATGATGAGCTTCAGGATGTTGCTCCAGATGACATGCAGTAGGATGTTGCAGTGATGATGATCAGGATGATCATGTGTACATCAGGATGATGTATGCTGAGTATCAGGTTGATACTCTATGGCTGTGGATCAGGTTGTGCAGATGAGCATATAATTTGGCCCTGGAAGATTTGCAGATAGTCTTTCGAGGTTTTGCCTATGGCATGTAATTCGTCCCCTGGGATATCTGGAAAATGATCTTTCGAGATTTTCCTCTGGGAGGACATATAATTTGTCCCTAGGAGATCTGCAGATAATCTTTTGAGGTTTTCCCTATGGCATGTAATTCGTGCCCTGGGATATATGGCAGATGCTCTTTTGAGGTTTTGTCCTATGGCATATAATCTGTCCCTGGGAGATCCGATAGGTTGGGCTGTGTGCTCGTAATAAGTCCTGAGATGCTCTTGCGAGGTTTTGCCATGACCACATATAATCTGTCCTTGGGAGATCCTATAGGTAGAGCTGTGTGCTCGTAACAGCCTGGGATGCTCTTGCGAGGTTTTGTGGTGACCACATATAATCTGTCCTTGGGAGATCCTATAGGTAGAGCTGCGTGGTCGTAACATCCTGGGATGCTCTTGCGAGGTTTTGTGGTGAGGTCACATATAATATGTCCCTGGGAGATCCTATAGGTAGATCCGTGTGCTCGTAATAGCCTGGGATGCTCTTTCGAGGTTTTGTGACGCACGTAATAAGTCCTGAGGATTCCACAGTATGGCCAGTGATGACGAAGACCTGCAGGTAGTGGGCCTACATCCAGTATGAAAAAGGACTTACTCTGTAGAACTTCCTATGACGAGTAGAGTCAGAGATTGGTTGAGATAGCAAAAGCAGTGATGATGACGATAACGATGATGATGCATCGATGATGATGATCCTGAGAAGAAGACTTGTCTAGCAGATCTGTGTCGAGAAATACCTTCCTAGTTAAGAGGGAGTGTTGATGTATATGTAACTTGGGAATGTATTTCATATATATTTATTGTACCCTTATTAGAGATGTATTATTCCTCTATAAGGAAGTGTCATCATGTGGATTGACAAGTGTCGCAAGTGTGTGTACTTGCCAATGGGTTATTAGACCACCATGTGGGGTCGGCCTTGAATTATATATATTATAATGTGAATGTACCTAGCTAGACAAGTCGGCCCCATAAGGTCACTAGGAAAACAGATTAGTATAAATAGAGATCAGGTGATCTCTATTTAGATCACTCGAAAAAGTATCTCACTCTAACTTAGAAGGTGGCGCACTAGTGAGGAGGAGGATCATCTACTACTAGGAGACTATCTCAATGTATTTTGGTTGTACTTTGGTTGAGCCATTGCTCTCTCTATCTCTGAGGAAGTTGTGGGGTTTTTCACCTTAGGGTTTTCCCCACAGAAACTATGTGTCTCTTGTCTCTCATGCTTTCGATTCTTGTGATGCTTGTGATGCTTATTGTGATTGTCATGCTTATTGTGATTGTCATGTATTGATATACTGTATATGTTATTCTCTCAGCAAAGATCGTAGAGTATTGTGAATTATGGTCAAAATTTAATAGTTACATGCCTACAAACTCAGAGTCTGGCCCAAGCAGCCCCAGTGTTGCAAGCTGGGCTCTGATAACACTCTGTCACGTCCCCTTCCATCTATCCAATCCAAGGGAGGGAACATGACTACAACATGGGGTGTCTAATTCGTCCCCAAGCCATAATGATACATTTTTTCCATTTAAAATAAGATGCACAATTCATTTCCACAGCGAAATTAAACATATTAACACACAGCTAGAATGGAATGCATCAGCATACCATTCACAAACATGTGATGAATTATAATGCGAGAAAGCAATCACATTCTCATGATATACATAGATTACATGTTAGCCATAATAAGATATGCATTCATCATCCAAACACCAGTCATTATTCAATATATTTCAGAACATAGAATTAACACAACTCATTTAATAAACACAGATGAATAACCATAATAACATACAAGCCAAAGGAGATACATCGGCCTATTTCTTCTAGGCAGAATGATGAAACGATCATACAATAATCCATCCCATTCTCATGCTATGCACAGGAATCATGTCAACTAACTTAAGATAATTATTTCATCCAAGTAACATGAGTAATTTAACATACAAGATTAACACATTGTTGAACACATAATGCAAATAAATTAATCCACGGAGAATACTTATCTTGAAATGCAAATGTCCAAACAACTGGCTACGTGACAGCAACGTTCCACCCAACCATAGAACTCTGTCCAGCTTGTATTCTTTCAACTAAGAGATCACCCGCGAGCTGGGTTGTGTATCCACTAAGGAGTAACTAGCGGGGCACACTCACAACCATGGTTTCACTTAACAACTATGCTAAGCCAACACATAGTTGGGTTTATCAAGCATGCACGAAGATAGAGGAGGGTAATGCTAAGCCTGTGAGCTCAACTGCAGAGCTACAGGCATCTCAAATGAACTCAACAGTCAGGCACTCACATTACCTGCCACATCCAACATAAGGAAGATCCCCTTCTCTGCTACACAGTCCCTCAAGCAACTCTTCCCTCCAGTGCTCTTTAAGATGGGCATAGAAAGGTCCAGCTGCTAGCTTCCTGAGATTCTAGCCTTCATTGGGTTTATCAAGCAAACCCAACCTCTGTTCAATTGTTCATATTTGAATTTCTCCCAATTCAGTCATTCAATATCTCAAATCCGTCACTAGTTTTCTTGGCTGCAAAAACTGGGTTTTCCTATAGATTTCTGGGTAGCTAATACTCTCAATTTCGCCCCAAGGTTCATATCTATGGATTCCCCATTGGTTTTCACTGTCCAATACCAAATCTGGGCGTTTTTGGCACTTCAAAACATGGGTTCTTGGAAAGTTGCGATTTTTGATTTTTTCTCTCTACTGGCAATTCGTTTTTGGATGGAAAATGATGCTGGTAACTTCCACAATGGAATGGGGATGAGGAAGAAGCAACTCCCATGAGGTAGAGTGGCTTGTGGTACAAGAAAACAGAGCCCATACTCTACCATACGAATTTTTGGGTTGCCCATGCTCCATTGAAGCCATGGACTGAATTCTTCAACCACTTCCTTACAACAGAAATAAATGTCAGCAAGGTAAGTCAAATGGGTTCTCAAGGTGACATATGGCAGCCTATGGTTCATTCCCACAGCCCCCTCACCACTCCCTAGTGGCTACACATGGCCCCTTCTCATTCATTGCCTCCATAGCCAGTTTTGGTATTTTATTGCATGATGTTTATTTACATCATTTTTACAATGTTCCATGGCTAAATAGCACATGGGCAACATAATGTCTAATACTTTCCTTTAAATAAAATTCGAGTTTCCACTAGCGGGGCCTTGGCCTTGAGCTCCACGCTAGGAAAACATACATCACATGTATACAACATTTACATTAAAAGCTAACATATCCTGAGGGTCAAAATGGGGTATTACAGAATTGGTGCGAGGTACATTATTACTGCAACTGATTACCTCACCAGATAGGCGGAAGTGAAGCCAGTAAAGGACTATAGCGCAGGTAATTCTGCACAGTTCATATTCGAAGACATCCTTACAAGGTTTGTATGCCCAAATATTTTGATGAGTGATCAAGGAACTCACTTTTTGAATCGAACCATTGAGGCATTGACAGAAGAATTTCTCATTTATCATTAGCGAAGTACACCTTATCATCCATGGGCGAATGGAACAGTTGAAGCATTCAATAAAGTACTGGAGAATGCACTGACCAAGGTATGCAATGTGAATAGGGATGACTGGGACCTGCGCATTCCCACTGTGTTATGGGCATATAGAACCACATGCAATAAATTGATTGGCCATACACCTTTTAGGCTGGCCTATGGATAGGAAGCAATAATGCCGATGGAATACATTGTTCCCAGCTTGAGAATAACTACATTTACAGGTATGGAAAATCACAATGCACTGGAAGAAAGGCTTCTACATTTGGTTGGTCTAGAAGATGATCGCTTCATCACAGGATTTCACCAACAAGTGTAGAAGGAACAAGAAAAAGCATGGCATGATCGCCACATCAAGAACAAGTCTTTCCAGATAGGTGACCTAGTCCTCCTATATGATAGTAAATTCATGAAATTTCCTGAAAATTTTAAAATGCATTGGCTTGGTCCATATAATGTGTTACATGTAACTAATGGTGGCACAGTCCAGTTAGCCACATTAGCAGGAGATAACTTGCCAGGTCTAATTAACGGAAGCAGACTAAAACCCTATCGGGATAGTCCTACTTCACAGAATCTGTGATGATCAAAAAGAAGGAAATTTCTAAGTGCCACGTACAGTTGAAATAGGGCACTAGAAAAAGGGAAGACTCTTTACACAATGTATGATGAGGAACCTGTATATACTATGCAACACTATTAAGATGTGTTGTTGCGCCACAAAAAAAAAGAAAAAGAAAAGAAAAGAGTAACCGTGCAGTTGCGAAGTCCAAAAGGAAATTGTGAAGATCAAGTGAATGAGGAAAGATGTTAAGTTCAGAAGCAATAAATCAGGTACCACGAGGTAACTGCGTAGGACCAACAATTTCCTATCATGCAGTTTGATGCAGCACTTTAGAAAAATAGCCATTACACTGTCGGTCGAAAAAATAGTCGTTATATAGTAATTTTCCAACGACTGCTTGGGCATTTAATGCACAGATAGTCGTTCTGAACGAGCTTATGAAGGAAAGGACCGAAGAATCCGCCGGATTTGGCCAACGGATACCACATTATATGCTCATGTAGCCGTTAAGGGGCGCAGAGGTAGTCAGCTGCTCCTATAAGTAATGTTGCATTCAGACTCGCGAGCGTTACCAAACACTTAGAATTTTCCTGCGCATACTACTTTGCAAATTGTTTCAGTAAGCTATCTGAAACCCTGTGGAAGTTGTCCAGTGGATGTCTAAGTGGTCCACCATTAAAGAAGAATTTACAATCCAGGAGACTGTGAAGGTATTTCAATACGAAGGGATTGATGGGTTAATGAGAACCCCATCTAAGAAGGGCGTCTTAGAACCAGGTCAAGCATCAAGAAGATCACCAAGACATGATCCAATAATGCAAAACAAAGGCAAAGATCCAGCGGGGCCGAGAATGAAGATGTCGAAGATGGCTTCGACAGTGCAGAAGCCACCGATAGCTGATAAGGAGATACCCTTGACAATGACCTCAGACTATATCTCACTGCGTACATGGGACGCACCAGTTTTCAGGTTAGCAAAGAATGCAAAATACGACATCCTGTTATCACCCATATCAAAGCATGTCGATGTCGATAAGAATTTGCTAGGAAAAATTCCAGAATGTAAGTGGGAAGATTATGATCTGCTTCAGATGGAGAAGGAGGAGCCCTATGGACCTAGGTTCCCACAATTCCAACCTGATGAGCACATGTGCTGGAAGAAATATGCAAAGGGAAAACTTAACTTGGTTGCAGAAAGCTAGTTATCAGGAGTAGTCAAGTTGGGATTGCTCAATTTGCTCAAACTCCTGCATTTTGACAGATCATCGGAGCTGAATGTGGTGGTGCGAACACTGATGGCACGCATTCACTAGGGATATTTGTGGCTTCACCGCAATGTTGACCTAACCATTGACATTGTCCACCATGTCACTGGGTTGAGTAAAAGGGGTAAAGACCCGAAGCAGTTTTCCCAAGGGAATAGCAAGGAAAAGGAAGCCGTGGAAAAGATGAAGAAAACTCAAACTATCGTCAAAGGAAAGAGGGGATTTCAACCATAAGAAATAGATGATAAAGAAATAAGGTTTATCACGCAGCTGTTAGCCAACAACATTTTGAGAAAATGCATGCCATTGGAGGTACCTGCGGGCGTAGTACTGCTTGGTGCCTTGGTCGCGGAGGGAGAGCAGTTCAACTGGTGTCAATACCTGTTAAATGAGTTCCCAGAGGAACTAAATGAGACAGATCAATGGCAGATATTTCCACTATACATGGCTAATTGTGTTGATTGCCTTCATCAGGTGGAAGGAGCCAAAGGATTATGTTCATGTAATTACGAATACGAATGATTGCAGAGGAGCTTTCTATGCAAATCTTTGGGCAAATTTGAACCCATAGAGACAACATGCGACAACTAAGGTTTTCTACCAGTATTATAGCCAGTTGCGTGAAGTGATCATAGTTACCTCCCAGATAACAAAAGAGGTAATGAGTAGGTATATTCGCATTGTTGATTTTTATGCTAATATGCGTAGTATTCACATTTCAACCAAAGCACAGAAGAGGAACGTGGAAGGTTCGCAGGAAACTACCATATGTATGAAGACGATATTGATAATATCATGAAGGAATGGCCAGCTGAGTTTCAAGTGTAAATTGTCGATGTCGCAAGTGACTCCGGCGAGGATGAGCCTATTCCATGCCCTATCATTAAAGAGAAGGAGATGGGAAAAAGGAAAGAAGCTGAGAGCCTAGGACAGAAAAAGGGAGCAAGGAAGAAGCAGAAAGCTGATAAGATCCAGTCAGATGTAGTACTCCATGATGAGGATAATGAAACGATCACGGAAAAGGTCACAAAGCAGATGGAATATCTGATGAACGAGAAGGAGAAGAAGGACAAAGATATTCAAAAAAGTTTGCAAATGAATCTGACTACGCTGCAGGGGATCACAGAGAAGATTGAATAAGTACACAAATGATTATCCATGCCACGGCACTTAGAGGCCAAAGGGAAGTCAGGAGGAACTTTGCAACAGAAGGAGCTGTAGCTAACCATAAATGTGCCTGCGAAGTCCTGTATTGTCCATCTTGATCCAGTAACTATAATCCTGCCACTACCAGAACAACTACTGTTGGACACAAAGGACGTCGAGTGTGTGGAGCTCGATCTTGAGAAGATACCACTGCTTGGTCTACCCTACTTGCATCTGCAGGTGGTTGAAAAAATGCATGAGAGAACTATAGATGCTTAAAAGGGTCAGGTTGAGCTGCAAACAGTTAACAAGCAGTTGGAGAAAGTAAGTGCATGGTGCACTATGAAAATGCAGGATGAGCATGATCATCAGAAAAGACTAGAGTCCACGATCACTGTGGTTGCAGATGATATAGAAGAATTTGAAGTGCAGGTAGACCCTGCGGACACTATCGTTAAGATTGGTGAACTGGTTAACAGCCTTATGACAGAGATGCAAGACATGGAGATCGTCCATGAGGCTAAGATTGCTTTGTTGGAAGCACAGACCAACCCACAGACCCCACCATATCAGTAGCAGTTAAGAGCAAAGGAGGTGAAGGCCGCAGCAGAGAGTATTACTGCCGAAATGGCTAAGTGCCAGAGTCTATTGGAAGCGGCATTGAAGCAATTCACCACCCTCGAAGAGAACCCAAGATTGTTGCAAGTAAAGAATGCTGTGAAAGATAAGCAAGCAGCACTAGAATAGTTGGATGCAGAAGTAAAAGCTATGCTACCACAAGACAAGCTTTAGAAGTATAGGGAAATCAACGCGTTGAAGAAGGAAGTGAAAGCCTTCAGAGAAAAAGAGACTGAAATGGGTGATAAATCGCATCCTTTACTGGAAGACGCCAGCATGATCTCGTAGGAGATCGAGGATAAGTTAAAGGAGTTGCGTGAAAATCAAGAATAGTTGGAAGGCCAGATCGGCAATGAGATAACACCTAAGATGCTAGAAATAGTCAAGCAATTTGAGCGAGATACAAAGGATGCAGTCAAAAAGTTCATTGGCACATACAATGAGTTCGCTGCGAAGCTAGCTTCGCAGGCATGGGATCAACTTGGAGAAGTTCTAGGTGGCTCTCGGATGAGCCACATGTAAGTGTTAGGGGCCTATTGGGCCTAGCCCAAGTGGGGCATTTTGAGCAAGCAATATTTTTGGGACTGCAGAGCTGAGCGCAGTTCAGTTAGAACATTTTTGTATAAGTTTTTGGGATGTTGAGAAGTTGCACGCAGCGCAGTGTTGGAAGAGCTGCGAAGATCAATAATGCGAGGAGGCAGTGATGCAATGTGTCCAGTATACATGGATCTGGAAAAGTAGAGTGCTAGACAGAAGGAAGCACAAGATTTCGGTTAGGCCGTCAGCACTCTATTTTTGGTAAAGATGCTCCAGGAGTGCCAGGCGATGGGTAAGGAGTAGAAGCTGAAGAAAGAGACTGGCCACACATGTGAAAGAACCACTACCTGAACCAGTCGCACGAGGAAGAACGTCTCAGTGAAAGCGACCTATTGGCATGCATGCAACACGAAGGCCAATAGTGACGTGAGGCATGCACTGAAGGCAGCCACGATGGAATATTCACTACCAGAAGCCAGCAGTTCGGTTAAGGGAAAACCGTGACAGTTTTGTAAACCTAAGGGTTTTAGCCTTCGAATTGTAAAGACATGACCTACGGGCATGATCTATAAATAAGGAAATTTTGTATGGGAAAGGGTTACTCTTCATTTTGTGTTGTTCTTGTATTGAGTTGATAAATCTCTATTAAGGAACATTTTGTAAAGGCTTTGCAAGCTATGTGCGCAGAGGCCTATTAAGAGAGAAGAGAGTCTGGAGATGAGTGCGCAGATAAAGAACTGTTGTACCCTTCCCAAAGACTAATATAACAACAGTTCTTTTGGACATAGCCTCCATCCTGGGGGGAAGCACGTTAAATAATGTGTAGTCTGATTGTTTGTGTGTTTGCATTTACCTATTTGCTTACATTGGATGCTTGGATTGTCATTTGTCAGTTGGTGTGTTAATTCTTTTATATGTATTTTCCATAGGAGAAAGATGGGAATGATATGTTAAGTATTGATGTAATGAATGAATGTTGAATGCTCGGTACTTCAAGTTTGTGAAAGTATCAGTTCCTTGAATAATCACATGTGTATGTAGAGTTTGTATTGTATAACTCTTCAATGCGCAACACTAGGTGCACGCAACACTGTATGTTTCATTTACTTGAATTCTTTATAAGTCTAATTAATCTAAGGCAGTAGATGAATGATTAAGTGTTAAGTAAGGTCTGCAGTCGTTAAGTTTGGAAGAGGAGGCGTATAAATCTATTGCTATGTATTATTAATTGTATTCTGCCTGAACCGCGTAGCCCTTGGGTGCGTTGGTTACACAAGTGGCTAGTTCTTGGAAGTGCAGAGCCCAACGCAGTCTATTGTTGCATAGTCCTCAGCTCGTAGTGCAGGTCTGATAGTATGCTGCACAGTAGTCTTTCTCGAACAACTCATCACACCATTGTGGAAACCTAATTTCGCAGTGCCCCCATAGCTACACCTCGGGTGAGACCTCAGCACGAGGGCTTCACTAAAAAGAAATATAATACCACGTTCATTCATATTGTGGTATTAAATATTCATGAAAACCTAAAAATCATATTGCTTATATATTAAGGGGCAAAGGGTTTTCTTATTTAATGTAACAATACAAAAATACTTTGGGGTCTTTTTTCTATGGGTGGGTTGAAAAATATCCACCAAATGGAGATGGCGGGATCACGGTCGAATGAGAAATCGGGTTGAGGCAAGGCTCGGGCTTACCAATACGCAGGGAAATCGCATCTTGAGGCATGCTTGAGGCCAGGGGGTTTCATGGTGAAGTGGGTTTCCAGTTGATCATAGTTGAGAGACAGTGTTCATTGACAACCAATTGTTACCAACAGCAGTCAGCTAGTTGTTACCAATAGACTTAGGAAGCTCTAAGCCTCCAGGGCCTATTATAGGCCCTCTATAGGCCTTGGGGTCTTGAATACCCAACCACTCGTGCCTATTACAAGCCTTGGGAGGTTTAGTCAGCCTCCTAGAGCTTGTTACAGGCCCTGGGGGCTTGGATACCTAGCCCAGAATAGGCTTAGTCAGCGATTGGAGAGCTGTAACATGTAATCAAAATGTTGTACTATGTGCATTGGCTCTAGTGACATACAAGAAGTGATCTCCTATCTCTTCATTAGACCATTAGATGCTGCAAATCATAATGATATGTGGTTGAGTAATTGCATTGTGGGTGCAGTAATGTGCATCCACAATATATATCGAAAGAAGCAAGGTGCATTGTAGAATGCATGTGGGGTCATAAGAGGGGTATCATATTAATATACTAGGTATAAATATTAAGGGGTATAAAAAATGTTAATGAAAAAATTAATACATACAATATCTAGTGAAAATAGGGGTTTTTTTAAATTGGGAAGGAATATTGGGAGGGGGTTAAAAAAATTTATTTTGGAATGTATTTTCCAATATTTAGTGAAATTAGGGGTATTGTTTCATATGCCATGAATGAACGTGCTATGATAGCGGTTTATTGAGTGAATCCCCGATGGACCTCAGCCTGTTCGCAGGTTGTTTTCGAAAGGGCCAGTGAGAAGGGGTTTTGTTGGTTCCTTGAAATCACGAAAAACCTGGATCTACATTGGAAACCTCTAGATCAGTACTTAAGCCAACACACGTTGACATTCCAGAAGTTCCTCCTCCTCCCACGCCTAGCTTGCCAACACATCCTCTACCCATGATTGAAGGGAACTAATGCCCATATGTTTGCGTCAAGGAGAATTAATGCCATGGACTTAGGTAGACGGCCTATGCGCTATCGTGAACCACCCCGTAGTCATTTCTTTAGTCATTAAACCTCCTATTTTTAGAGAGGTTGACTATGTCGACCTTCTCTCTTATTGTAAACTTATATAAAGACGTTTCCTGTGAAGAAACGCAACATACATATACAGAGCAATTGTAATACATAGACGATAGCAATAATTTTTATATAGACGCTATGTGATTTTTATCAGTCAATGGAAGTTCCAGTTTTTTAGTTGTTGATGTCGTGTTGTTGGTGAAGAATTTGAGTTAAGCTTCAATATCTGATTGCTGAGAAGGACCCCTCAACAACCAGAGGTTTTACTGTTTATATTCTGCATTTCTTTTCTACAAGTTAATAGTTTTCATTTCTAATATTTAACTTGTTTCCTATAGATGATGTTGTTTTATTTCCCGTGCATGTCAGTTCTTTATTTCCTATAGTTATATCTTGCTGCTAATTTAATTTATTAGTTTAATTTGTATTCCTAGAAGTTAATGACCGGTCATGCATAAGTCATCTTAGTTTGCTTTAAATCTTGTCATTTGCAATTAGATAAAGTCATCTAGTTAATGTTTTAGTATTTCAAGTCTAAGTCATAGTTAGAATTAGTTCTGCTAGTTTTTCCTGTAGCTATAGGTTAGTTTTATTTACATCTCAGCCTTGCTTATTATGCCATAGAAATAGTTTGTTTTCCTTTGATAATGATTAGTATAGGTTGCATCTTGCCATTCCAACTTTAAACAGTCCATTTACTGCTTTTCTTACACTGTAGGTTCATATGCACCAACCAGCTGGCGTTAAGATCATTCAGTTTGCTTCTTTCCTTAGTTTAAATCATTTTCTTCCATCCAGACTGTCATTCGGACCGTCTTTCAGACCGCCATCTGAATCGTCATATGAACTTTAATATTTTCTGCATTGTTTTTATGCTTATTTAGAATCCAATTTCTTAGGTTTTCAAACTGTAATTTTTCTTGCATTTAACTAGCATTCTTAGATGTAATTAAGGTCTTGTTCCACACCACGTAGATTTTTAATTAAGTTTCATCATCATTCTTAATTTCCATTTCATTTTCCTTAACTTTTTTTAGTTGCTTTACAGATTATGTTTCTTTCATACCTAATTCATTAATACTTTACTGTTCTAGAATTCATCAATTCCATTCTTAGTTTAGTTCTTTCATGTTTCGTAAAACTGATTCCAGATTAGACTTAGTAATTTCATTCTCCAGAATACATTAGTTTTGATAATTTCTTAGTTCAAGTATAGGATCAGTTTTCCCATTTATATAGCTAATGAATATGTTCATAGAATAGGATTTGGTTCATAGATAAAATATTTTTATCAAGTTTTCTACTTGTTTCTACATAAAATATATTTATCAAGTGTTCTACTTGCTTCTCAATCAAATTCAGTTTCAAGTAAATATCTTTATTAAGTTTTCTACTTGTTTCTAGATTTCATTAGTCTCATGTCATTTGCTTATGGATAGAAAATAGATTACAATGTTTAAAGTTAGTTTTAATTGGACACTCTTTATTTGCATTTATTTGTAGAAGTTAAACTGGATTTGCTTCCATTCTGTTTTCTTGTTACATTTGAAAGTCACTTTGATACATTTTCTCCTGTTCCTATTACATTTGATACATTTCCTCAGAATCCTCAAGGAGAATGGAATTAGGTAGTTTAGTTTGATCTTGAGTTGAATGTATGAATAGCCTTTGAATTCATTAAGTAGTTTGTAGTTTTTCTTTAAGATTATATATTTTCTTGTTTCCATAGTTAATTGTTAATTGAATCACTTCATTGTAATGTCCCCATTCAAATAATTTCATAGTAAGACAATCCCATCAATCCTACTAGTTTCCTAGGTTGGATGGGCACATGTGGAATGGTAATAGGGAAGCTAATAAATGATGTTTATACATTAGAAGGGTTCAATTATTTAATAAATAGAGTAAATAAATAAATTCAAGAGAAATCCTAGATGGAAAATGGTTTTGGAGACATATGGAGGATGTGGGACCCACACTAGCTTGATTTTTCATAATACATGGTATCTCTCTCTTGCAAATTCGAATTAATGGGAAGGTGAACACTATTGGGTGAGTTGGTAAGTCATAACACATTTCATTGAGCATCTTAGGTAGAATTGGGAAGGATTGGTAACCTCCATGGAAGATAAAGAGTCAAATTGGAAGTTTGTGGACACTTGGGCTAGATTCCCTAGCCCCTATGACACCAATGATGGAGCATCTATGACAACTATGACAAATTGTAAACCTGACCTATGATATCTAACCACTATGACATGTCAGCCCCAAAAATAGGCTCAATGAAGGCACTCATGGGAGTTGGATAAGCCAAAGAGACTCAAAATCGAATTTGGGAGAAGATGGAAGGTTGGAACTAGGAGACAAGTGGCAAATGTGGAATAGTTCCTAAATGGAAATCTATTGAATATATTGAGAGGATTTCGACCCTTAGAAGGCTAATTTTGGTTATATAATGTAGAAATTAAGTATGATAATGGCTTTTTGATGATTTGAGAAAAATTGCATTTGTGAAGAGAGAACTAGTGGATGACTAGTTACTTACCTTAGCCAATTTCGAGGGTGAAAGATTCCCATCCAAGTTGGTGTTTAGAGAGGCCACTCAGGTCTTTCATGGTGATTTAATGGAGTTTTATTTGTAGGTAGAAGCTACATGAATTTTCATGGTTTGGTTTAGTGCAGCACTTTCTCTCCACCATTTCCAGTTTTGAAGGCATATTCGGGCTCCTTGAGGGATTGTGCTTTGGGTGAGATCTTGCACTCATTGGGAGAGCTTCATATGATATTTTTCTGATTTTAATAGATTCATATCCTCTGTTCTTCATATTCAGAGACTCTCATCTCGAAATACCCATTGATTGTATGCAAAATTATTGATTAATGAGCAAACAATGTCCATTTCCCCAATGCTTTGATGTATGACACTATAATGTTGATTATTTCAAATGGATGGATGATTCTCTGATACATTTGTAATTCATATACTTCCATCAATATATTATACAAGTTCCATGTACTGTACTTGAGCATTTGAAGCATTTTTACTCAGTTTGTTTGTATTGAGAGGTGAAATAGTGACATTTCCCCAAGGGTCGAATTGGGGGTTTTTGCTGTTGAACATGAGAGAGTTAGAACAGTATTAAAAGTCAATTAATGGTGCATATGAGACCTTAATCTCATACTTAACACATTACATACCTCTTTTCATAAATTCATGGGAGTTTGGAGGCATTTGGAAGGCCATTTGCAGTGTTACCCTGGGGGGATTTGATGCACAAATTACTAGTCAAAATTACATATATTGATCATAATACAAATCAAGTTTGCAGCAATATTTGGAGGGCCATAAAACATCCTTGAACCTAATATTTAAGTCTAAATATCATTCATACATTGCTACAGAATATTTGGGAGCATTTGGGTTGATTTGGAGGTCAAAACAGTAAAACTAATCAAAGATTGAAATTGGGGAAAAAGTGGAAAAATTGGCATTTTAATAAAATCTTGAAAAAGGGTCAGTACAATTGGTATCAGAGCATGTTCTTGGCACCTAATGGTCTTAACAAGAATTCAAAAGAATAATCCACCACCCTTTGAACCAGTAGTTGAAAATATTTTTGTTGAAGAAGAGGTAGTAGAAGAAGAGAAGTCTTTTGCTAAAATCATGGGTAGAGAGGAGGAGGACCAAGCAAGATATAAGGAGGAAATTATTGCAACCTTAGATCCATGTTTCTCTAAACTTTCAACAAATATGGATAGGATAGGTGACATATTGTTGCAAGGATTCAAATTGTTGATTAGCCAGCTTCAAAGCAAAGGGATGATAGGGGATAATAGTGGTTCACACTCAGGGGAAAAGATGAAAGGGAATGAGCATATTTTCTCAAGTACAAGACCTCATAATAGACCTGATGAATTTCAAAGTACACAAAGGCATACTGCACCTAAATTTCTCACACCCAAAGAAGAGCCCAATCTTGAATTGGATTACAAGAAACTAGTAAATGATTTGAATGAAGAGTGTAAAAGAGGTGTACCACTCAGTGAGTACATTGATGCTATGCAAAAGATTAAAAGGAAGGGAGACAATATGAGTCCATTCCAAAACAAAGAATCAAATAGTGCTATTGGAAAAATGTCACTTCCTACTTTTGAGGGTTCTTCTCAAAATTCTGCTAACACTTGGGTGTAAAAATTGGATGTATATTTCCAGCTGAATCCTATGTTGGAAGAGGATGCATTAAAAATGGCCATTTTTCATTTGGAAGGGGATGCCAATGAATGGTGGTTCTACGGCCTAAAAACCTTGGGTCATGATCAGGTTAAAACATATGGAGAATTTGTTGACAGAGTACTAGAGAGATTTGAACAAAAAGATCCAGAATTGCCTTTCAAGGAATTAGCTCAATTGAAGCAAACTGGGACCCCTACTGAATACATGTTGGACTTTCAAAAATTATCAGTCAAGGTGGCTGATGTATCTATGGGAAGGTTGGTATTGTTTTTCACTGAAGGTTTGGTTGAACCCTTAAAAGGTTTGGTCAAAGCCCACAAGCCAACTACATTAAAAGATGCAATGAGCTTGACTAGGGATTTCCAAAATGTGCTTCCTAGAACAAGATTTCCTCCCAAGCCTGACTTCAGAATTGAAAAGAAACCTTGGCAAAGAGATGCACCTGATAAGAAGCCATGGAAAGAAGAGGATTATGGAAAGGATAATAAAGAGGAACTAAGAAGGGAAGAGCTCAGAAGGAAGAAATAGTGTTACTCATGCTTCCAACCATGGGTACCTGGACATAAATGTGCTAAAGGAAAGGCCCAATTCATTGAAGTATTTTGTGATGAGGGATATGAAGGGGGAATGGAGGAAGAAGGACATAATTCAGCCCAAGAAGAAAGATATACTACAGCAGAAGAAGGGAAACCAGAGGTGAAGCATCCCTCACCAACCAAAGTAACAATGGCAGTACTTTCAGCAGTACCTCGCTACCATACTATCCAATGCAAGGGTATGGTACAAGGACAAAGAACTTCAGTTTTGGTAGATGGAGGAGCCACCCATAACTTCATTGATGCAAATATGGTGGAGAAAATAAAGATACCTATTGAACCATTTGATGGTTTTATAGTTGTCATTCCCGATCACAACACAATGGACTACAAAACATGGATTCCACAGCTGCAAGTCACCGTAGGTAACTATACTTTTGTCGATAGTTTTTATGTGGTTGATATTGCTGATACTAATGTTGTTTTGGGATTGAAATGTTTGTATTCAATAGGAGATCATACAGTAAATTATAAAATTCCTGAAATGAAATTTCAAGATTCAAAAGGAGTACTAAGGATTGTGACAGGGCAACACACTTATCCAAATCAGGTAGTTTCTTCCCACAACATGAAGCACTGGAATATAAATATTTTGGGAGACATTACTCATGGAAAGACACCTGATAGAGGAGGGACAAGTTTGCAACATGGTAAATTGAGATTTCTTGAGGGAAAGCAATCTTGGGTGGGGAGGACTGTAATGTCCCCATTCAAATAATTTCATAGTAAGACAATCCCATCAATCCTACTAGTTTCCTAGGTTGGATGGGCACATGTGGAATGGTAATAAGGAAGATAATAAATGATGAGACATTAGAAGGGTTCAATTATTTAATAACTAGAGTGAATAAATAAATTCAAGAGAAATCCTAGATGGAAAATGGTTTTGGAGACATATGGAGGATGTGGGACCCAGACTAGCTTGATTTTTCATATTACATGGTATCTCTCTCTTGCAAATTCGAATTAATGGGAAGGTGAACACTCTTGGGTGATCTGGTAAGTCATAACACATGTCATTGAGAATCTTAGGTCGAACTGGGAAGGAATGGTAACCTCCATGGAAGATAAAGAGTCAAATTGGAAGTTTGTGGACACTTGGGCTAGATTCCCTAGCCCCTATGACACCAATGATGGAGCATCTATGAAAACTATGACAAATTGCAGACCTGACCTCTGACATCTGACCACTATGACATGTTATCCCAAAAATAGGCTCAAGGAAGGCGCTCATGGGAGTTGGAGAAGCCAAAGAGACTCAAAATTGAATTTGGGAGAAGATGAAACGTTGGAACTAGGAGACAAGTGGCAAATGTGGAATAGTTCCTAAATGGAAATCTATTGAATATATTGAGAGGATTTCAACCCTTAGAAGGCTAATTTTGGTTATAAAATGTAGAAATTAAGTATGAGAATGGTTTTTTGATGATTTGAGAAAAATTGCATTTGTGAAGAGAGAACTAGTGGATGACTAGTTTCTTGCCTTATCCAATTTCGAGGGTGAAAGATTCCCATCCAAGTTGGTGTTTGGAGAGGTCACTCAGGTCTTTCATGGTTCATTAATGGAGTTTTATTTTCAGGTAGAAGCTACAGGAAGTTTCATGGTTTGGTTCAGTGCGGCACTTTCTCTCCACCATTTCCAGTTTTGAAGGCATATTCGGGCTCCTTGAGGGATTGCGCTTTGGGTGAGATCTTTCACTCATTGGGAGAGCTTCGTATGATATTTTTATGATTGTAATAGCTTCATATCCTCTTTTATTCATATTCAAATGCTCTCAGTTCGAAATACCAATTGATTGTATGCAAAATTATTGATTAATGAACAAACAATGTCCATTTCCCCAATGCTTTGATGTATGACACTATAATGTTGATTATTTCGAATGGATGGATGATTATATGATACATTTGTGATTCATATACTGCCATGGATATATTCTGCAAGTTTCATGTACTATACTTGAGCATTTGAAGCATTTTTACTCAGTTTGTTTGTGTTGAGAGGTGAAATAGTGCCATTTCCCCAAGGGTCGAATTGGGGGGTTTTGCTGTTGAATGTGAGAGAGTTAGAACAGTAGTAAAAATAAATTAATGGTGCATATGAGACCTTAATCAAATAATTAACACATTACAAACCTCTGTTCATAAATTCATGGGAGTTTGGAGGAATTTGGAAGGCCATTTGCAGTGTTACCCCGGGGGGATTTGATGCACAATTTACTAGTCAAAATTACACATATTCATCATAATACAAATAAAGTTTGCAGTAGTATTTGCAAGGACATAAAACATCCCTAAACCTAATATTCAAGTCTAAATATCATTCATACACTCCTACAGAAGATTTGGGAGCATTTGGGTTGATTTGGAGGTCAAAATAGTAAAACTAGTCAAAGATCGAAATTGCGGAAAAAGTGAAAAAATTGACATTTTAATAAAATTTTCAAAAGTGTCATTACATTCATACATAGGTTTCTAAAATCATTTACAGTTGTTTCTAATTCCTATATTAGAGTTTGAATTATTAATCAGTAGTTTTCAATTTCATCAAAGTAGTTCTATTTTATATTAAAGTCTTGCTTCTTAGAATAATATTTGTTGTTTTTGTCTTTTCAGTTATTGTCCATAGTAGATTAGTATAAATGGATACTATTTTGATCTATTGGTTTAGTTAGGTTTAATTAGTTCAGTAGTTGTATTCTAGAAGTTTGACTTAGTTTTTTCATTTTGAAAGATCTTTCGATCTTTTCGTTATTAAACATTTCTAAGGTCTGTCGAGTCGAAACCTTAGGTACCATTCTACCTCAGCATATATTGTGCCACAATTCTAATATTACCAACCCTGGTCGATAATTAAATATTTTGGTGATTCCTTAAGATAGTAAATACACCTCAACATTATCCAAGTTAAAGAGCAATGCCTTGGTCCACTACACACGACCTCTCAAGCATATCCTTCGCTATGAGTAGCGATTTTAATGATAATAAGAATGTATGATCACCAGGTATAGTCTTGAGGGTCTTAGACATGGTTGAGGGAGAAAATTCAGGCCTTATTCCCTAATGAATATGATATAAATATAGGCTCAATATCAATTCCTCAAACCTAAAATATGACCTCCCAAGGGGATATGGGCACCATTATGATTTTTTGAGCAGAAGGTATGAGTTATGAGGCCCTCAAGAAGGTGTCGGGAGGAAACATGGGCATTAGTCCCTAAAGGATAATTTTGCACATCTAGAGTAAAAAACAATGTCGTGCACTTACAGGCACGACCCCCCAAGAGAAATCTTCACCTTTGAGTTAGCATATTAGCACCATTAGTTTGTTTGGTGAACTAGGCAATGATCTCAAGGTTTGGATCAAGGTTAACCAATGAAACTCAATCATTAGGCCCAAAGAGTAGCTCCTAGGGTTCAAAATCCATCAACAAGGCCTCAAAACCACCACACATGAGTTATTTATGGAAACTTTGTCTTTCAGTAGAAATACTGGCACCATTACAAGGTGTTTTAGCACCAAGGATGGGTCATGGCACCATGGAAATTGTTAAGGGAGGAAACCCAACCCTTGTGACTTAAATTATGCTTTTAGGCATCCAACTTGAAGAATAATTCTCTAGACCACCACCAATGGTTTCTTGAGAGTATCATCTACCTCTAAGTTGGCATATGGGAACCATAAGGAGGTTGTGAGCACTTGGTATGGGTTATGGTGCCTTGACCATTACTAGTGGATGAAACTTGGGATTTATTCCCTAAAGGTGGCTTCTAGGGGTCAAGGGACATGGAAAAATCCTTAAAGCACCAAAAAATACCTTTCTATGGAATATATGGCCTTTGTAAGAATGTTTTTAGTAAGTTAGGATTGTGTCATGGCAGCATAGACATGGTAGGGGTTAGGAACATAGGCCTTAGTAGGCCCTAAAAGAAGCTTTTAGGCATCTAGGACTAAGAATGTCACCAGGAACCACCACACACCATCTCTTGAGTGTATCCTTAACCTTTGAGGGTGGATATGGGTACCATTATCAGTTGCTGAGCACCAGGGATGGGTGCTCAGGACTTAACCATGGTTGGTGAAGGAAGCTCAGGCATTAAGCTCTTATAAAGACCACTATAGGGCTCATGGTCTTGGAATGATGCATTGAACCACCATAGATGACTTCTTGAGGGTATTTATGGCCTTCAAATGGGGATATGGGAAACATTCAAAAAACAAATTGCACTAGGTATGCATGGTACTAAGGTTTTAAACACGTTCAACTGAGTAAACTTAGGCCTTAGGTCTCAAAGGAAGTAAAGATACATCTAAATCCATGACTGACACACTGAGCCATCACAAAGGACCCTTCTAGGGTATCGATTGACTTTAAGTGGGTATATTGGTGCCACTATGAGGTTTTCAATACCGAGTACCTTTGGTGGGATCTATTGACTCTAAGAGGGGCAATGGGATTCATTAGAAGGTTTTTAGTACTAGGATTGGGTCATGGATGCATAGATATGTTAGATGGTAGGAACATAGTCCTTAGTAGGCCCTAAAAGAATCTTCCAGGCCTCTAGGACTAAGAATATCACCAGGAACCACCACACACCATCTCTTGAGTGTATCCTTGACCTTTGAGGGTGGATATGGGTACCATTGTTAGTTTGTGGGCACCAGGGATGGGTTCCCAAGTTTTACCATGGTTGGTGAAGGAATCTTGGGAATTAGGCTCTTAAAAATACCACTATAGGGCTCATGGTCTTGGAATGATGCCTTGAACCACCATAGATGAATTCTTGAGGGTATTTATGGCCTTCAAATTGGGATATGGGTAGCATGTACTATGGTTTCTAACATGGTCAAGGGAGTAAACTTGGGCCTTAGGTCCCAAAGGAAGTAAAGCCACATCTAAATCCATGAAAGACACATTGATCCATCATAGAGGACCTTTCCAAGGTATCTATAGACCTAAAGTTTGTATATTGGTGCCACTAGGAGGTTTTTACAAGGTGTTTGAGCCTTTGATGGAATCTATGGCCTCTGAGAGGGGGTATGGGATCCATTAGAAGGCTTTTAGTACTAGGATTGGGTCATGGAAGCATATACATGGTAGGGGTTAGCAACATAGGCCTGAGTAGGCCCTAAAAGGAGCTTACAAGCATCTAGGACTAAGAATGTCACCAGGAACCATCACACACCATCTCTTTAGTGTATCCTTTACCTTTGAGGGTGGATATGGGTACCATTATCAGTTTGTGAGCACCAGGGATGGGTGCCCAAGTATTAATGATGGATGGTGTAGGAAGCTTGGGCATTATAATCTTATAAATACCACTATAGGGATCATGCTCTTGGAATGATGCCTTGAACCACCATACATGAATTCTTAAGGGTATTTATGACCTTCAAATGGGGATATGGGTACAATTCCAAATTTTTTGCACTAGGTATGCATGGTACTAGGGCTTTAAACACGGTTAAGGGAGTAAAATTGAGTATTAGGTCTCAAAGGAAGTAAATATACATCTAAATCCATGAATGACACATTGATCCACTAGGAGGTTCTCAATACCTAGTATCTAGGTGTTCAAGCCTTTGGTGGGATCTATGGCCTTTGAGATGGGGTATGTGCTCCATTAGAGGGTTTTTAGTACAGTAGGATTGGGTCATGGAAGCATATACATGGCAAGGGGTAGGAACATAGGCCCTAGTATGCCCTAAAAGAAGCTTCCAGGGCTATAATTTTAAGAAATGCATGTGTATGGTGCATAAACATAAAATACACCAAAATTGACAACTAAAATCACACACTCTCTCAACCTAGTCTATTTTCTCTCATGCGTAGCCACTTTTATGACCATGGAGCATTACATACATCTTATTCAACCATCATATCCATGAAAGTCTCTACTACTATCCAACACAACATAAGGAAGGACTTCCCTTTCTTTTCTCAACAATACCTTAGAGAACCCTTCCTTCCTAGACCTCTTTAGGGTGTGCGAAAAGAGGAAAACCTATTCAATGCTTCCAAGAATTACTTTTTAAAGTAAAATCTTAGCTTCTCAATCATTCAAAGAGAATCAAATGTATAGTGGGTAAAGGTTCCAAATTCTCCCAACCTCTTCTCATGTACAACCATCATTCTTCACTCTAATATCTACATACTTTTTCTTTGTAGTGATGGTTCTAGTTAATTTCTCAATTTGATAAGTGTTGGCAATGAGAGAACAACATGAACTATGTAGTGTATTAACTTTTTCTCAGAGAGTGAGTGATAGAGTCAAATGGAAAAAATGAGAGGATTCATGAAAAGATAACTGACATTGCTTCACCACTACTTATGACAATAGAATGAAGGACTCTTATAATCTTCTTATGGAATATATTAAGCATATGGATCCATAACTACATGAAAATACTTGCTCACCAACCTCTCACCTACATTCAATGATTGATTTAATAATTTGAATGAGTTAAATGGATTATTTAAGGAACATGGTAGAAACTATTTGAGTTATAAGGCTAACACATGGCACTAGAGGATTTAGTTTCCTATAGGATCCATTTGATCTCTAGCAAAATGTTTATATACCTTTTCCCCATGACAAGCCAATCACATTTCTCATACATTCTTATTTACATCATACATACCTAGTCATACATTAGTTGATTCTTGGTCTTCATCATTTATTACATTCTTGGATATATAGAGGTCTATTAATAACTCCTCAATATGTATCACATGATGCATATGCCAATACAAAACCAAATATTAATGAGATATTCGTATGACACCATTATACATTGTGGGACACAACTCTAACACTAACCTGTAGGAATGGCAAATGTAGAGTTATGAGTCCACAAAAAGATGATGATAGTTGTACTTGTTAACACCAAAATGTGACCACCTAGATCATCCCCTTAGTTGCATAACCCATTTATCCCTTTTTCTTACATATTTGGCCTCCAAAATCCCTAAGTTGGTAAGCAAATGGGAAAAAGATCAATTATTTCCCTCAAAAAATAATTAAATTCCTTCAAAAAAGTCAAAATCCCCAAAAAAGAAAATAAAAGAAAAAATAAAAGGGGGAAATTATTCAAAATAAAGGGAAAATGGGGGAAAACTTAAAATACCATGGGCCAATAGTTGTGTCTTCCCAATACCACGAGACAATACACCACCATCCAAAATTACTATAAAAAGGTGGTCGAGGCCCCCCATTTGAGATGCATTCACTCTTCCTACCGTTACTCTGTCGGAATTACTATTGAACCCTAGCTTCCACATTTGAGCTTACATTCCCATAATAGAATTTTGACCACCATATTGAGCATTCGGAGGAGATTTAGATACATTAGAGACCTAGAGCACCACCATCTCTATGGATGCAAGGGCCCCCAACATCTACTCACCATTTCGACGTAGAAACCCATTGTAAATTTGTTCCATATATTACAAAAAGAAAGAGCATTCTTTGATTCGTAACCCTTGTTTACTAAATATCTCATGAAATGGATGATTAATTCTTAGTTTATTCTTTCTTTTTTATTGTAGTAATTTCTCATATTTTTACTTTTTGTTATTTTTATTTGCATGCACACACCCACATTCACAAACTATTACTAAGTAGCTCAGAGCTCTTAGTAAGTGCATTTCTGCAGTAACTTGTGTGAAAACACTAGCTACAGTTTTGGTGACTCGAACTGGGTTGATTCCCATCAATCTATGGTTTTCTAAGATCAGTCTTTATTTTTAATTTTTGCATTGTTATTTTATGTTTTGTAGTGAAGTTTATTCCAGTTTTTACAGTCGTCTCCCTCTTTAGGGTAGGTCTGGCATAGCTCTACAGCCAGTACCTGCAGGTTTGTCCCATGCCAACGTGGTACTTTTTTAAATTTCTGTTTTATGGCCCAGGCCACAACTATAGGTGGCGTTTCCACACTCCGGATTAAGAAATATTAAGAATAGTAATTCTTGAAAAAAAGGATCTCTTTTAGTTTTCTCCACTATGATTTTTAAAGCAACAAGAATCACATGTGATACATGTGGAAGAGGTATAAGAAATGTGGGAGAGCGAAGTTGAATTCAATCACTAACATGTATACACATTATGCTTTATTCATAATAACACCATGCTTGTGAAGATTGTCTCTTTTGTAGCCATTGAATTTGTATAAACAATATTTTATTGTAAATAAAACATATATTTAAAGACTAAATTATGGAATTATCATTGAAAAAAACAATTTTTTTAATTTCGAAATATTTCAAATTTCAAATTTTAATTGTAGAGTATATAAACATATTAAATACTTTATATTATTATGTCTATTATTATTAAAAAATAAGTATTTATTTGTAGAAAATTAAAGAATATTTATAAACATCACATTAAATATCCATTCATTGTTTCCTATCAAAATCTCTTATAGTAAAATCATTGTTATAACCTTTAATTCCATAGGATTTATAAGAACTTAGTAGTGTTAACTCCAAACACCTTAACCCTTAAATCCTAGTTAACCCCAAACACCTAAACCCCCTAACCCACAAGCCCTAAATCCCAAAATTCCTAAGCACCTAAGCACATAATCACTTGGGGATTATGGTTTGGTTAAGGGTTGAAAGGCCTTTAGGGGAGAGGGGCTCTAAGAATCAACGAACAAATAGGGATTTATTGGGCAATAAATGCACTAAATGTTACCCATTGAGCAAAGCAATGTTATACATCGGCGTGCAACTGTTAGTAGCGCGTGCATGCCTCTGGCACGTGTGTGCTCCTTCCTCCTGTGTGCCCTTATTGAACATGACAATTTCCAAATGAACCACACTCTTCTCCCACATTTTTTTCGCTCAATTGACATTTTTTCACTCTTCTCACACACACCTCAATATTCTTTTGCATTTTGGATTGAATTCACGCACCCATTGGAGTTTATTTGGCAATTTTTATTGAATACACACACTAGTTGGACTCTATTTGGCTCTTTGGATTGAATTCTCATGTTGCTTGGACAAACCTAACCTCTGATTACATTTAGTGGATACATCAAAAGACCATTCTACATTGCAAGAAAAGAGAAATCCTTGAGGTATGGTGACATTTTTTTCCTTATGAATTATATTTTAGTCTTCATTCACATTGTTTGAATTGTATGAATTGTAGTTTTTCCTCATGAATTGTATGATAAATGTATTTTAGTCTTCTTAATCTTCATCATAGACAATAAAAACATCTTACCGCATAAAAACTACAACATGCACCAAACAATGCTTTCAACCTTTCATAAAGATAACCTAAAAAAATTACTTGCATCACCACCAATAACCTTTCATAATCACATAACTCCATCCAATACACAAATATTTGCTGAATTTCTCATGATTTCATTATAGCAACTCACAAAAACACCAAAAGGATCAAATTCTTAATCTTTAGGGGCGATTTTCCCTCATCTGAAACATGAAAATGAAGTTAGTAGGAGATTCTCCTTTTATAGGAAATGGGCTCCTAATAACACCCCATACCACCATCCAGTACCATCTACTAAACCAAACTACTGTCAAAAAACCACATGTCAAGTGCCAAGCTACCAAAACGAGGCTCAATGTTGATTGTTTCAAGATGATAAGAAAACATTTCAAACTGAGGTCCTAGAGGTGATGTTGTTGTTATTTCTAGGGAATTCTCAATAGCTTTTAAATATGCTAATATACCCCAAGTTATAAGTATATTCATATCTTCATATAGTGATATGAACCTAGTTTATCTCATTGTTTTATATTCCTTAGAAACTTGTTGTTTTCAATGAGTTGCAACAAGTTTTTCTAGGTATACAAGTAACACAAACTCTATGTATGTACATATTAATGGGATGTTTAGTAGTCAATTTGGAAATTTATTTTGTGTCCAATAATGAGATTAGAGACCAAAATCAAGTAAAGTTTATTGTCTACAAGAACAAGCAAATGACTTGATTGATTATGGAACTCTTAAATTAAGTAACCAACCATTACAGTCATTGTTGGAAGGGTGGTATTTCTAAAAGAGTCAAACAATATAAGTCTAACCCAACATATCACAATAATTTGGACCAAACAACATGGGTTCTCTAGAAAAACAACCCTCTATATTATGTGAAGCATAGAACCACCAAAATCATACATGGTAGGGTTAAATCAACTTCAAATTACAATACCACAACAAGACCACTCACATTGAAGGAAATTTTGACTATGTGGCTAAGAGTGCATGCCCTAATGAATTAGGTAAGTTTGGGGACCCAAGGGGGGATCCTCAACTAATTAATAGCCCAATAGCACTTAAGGTCCAAGTGGCATCCTAATTACCAAGAGAGGTACCCAAGTGGGTTGGCCTAAGCTATAATTTTTAAACCTGTGTAGAGAATCAAATCATACAAATTATTTTAAGAAAAATAGAGATTACACCACAACATTCATACATAAAATGCACAGATTTACCCTGGAAACCCTTAACCACGAAAACCTGCAAAACTTAGAGCCTCACCTCTCACTTTTCTCATTATGGTTATTAAGCACTCACAATACAATATGTAGGTATTTTATAGTAGAGGGAGGCCGCCAACACCCCCCCCCCTTGGACCCCCCCTGAGCCAGCGTCCAACACATACGACAAAGCACAAGATGGCCGGGGATCAATAGACATTGTCATCAGATGCAATGCCCACACACACATGTAGAGAATATAGTACATACCCATGAAACACGTCTACTATAGCTAAACATGTGACCAATGAAGGACAAATGTGAAATGAGGACCCTGCCATGGTAATAGACATCAAATGGGAAACCACAACCACACATTTAGACAAAAGTGAGGTTGCATTCAAAATGAGGGAATTCACCACACTACAAGCCTATGTCACTAAGATGTATAGGAGGACCTTGGTGCCAACCTAAGTTGGGTTATGCATTGCTGAAACATTATTAAATACCACATCAATATTTGATTGAATAAGTGTATGATCGATACCATATTAATTTTCCATGAAATAATAATGTCCATATTTATATACAATGTGCGTGAAATCACAACATGTCCAACTCATCAACAATACTATAAAGAAACCAAACTTATTTTCCAATATGAAAGATAACACATAAGGGCAATGCATCTCAATACATCCCTCACTACATAAGGCTAATGGCATCCTTGGAATCACTATCTTAAAATAATTATGGACGTAGTTGTATCTTAAAATAAATAGGGACGATAGCCATGCAAGAGATAGCCATGTAATGAGTTTCAACAAGTTTTTCTAGCTATACCAGTAACACAAGCTCTATGCATGTACACACTAATGGGATTTTGAGAGCAAAAAATATCTTTGCTGCACCATTTCGATCATTTATTCTAATAGTTGCAATGGACTCATGCCACCTTCATTCTTGATACCATATTAGTTTTCTCTATATGTCCAATGTCAAGAAAACAAAACATACTTCCATGACCATAGTTTATATTGTACACTTAGGAATATAACATGGATAGGTTTGCACAATACCCAATCAATTGCTACAACGAGTATTAAAAATCTTGTACATTATACAAGTCGCATTACCACTCAATGTATAAATCGTGTCTAAATATTGTGTCCCTTCTTTCTTATTTGTGGTAAATTTTTGTTTTCCTCACTTCATAATTGAAAAATAATATCTTATTTGTTATTTATTTTGCACGGATGATATTCTTGTTTTGTTATAGATCATATTGAAGATGGGAAACATACATAATAATAAAAGAAAGTCTAGAAGGAACGAGTTGCACCCTGAAAAGGACCATGAGATAAGAGAAAAGGCCAGATTATCCATGGAAAAACATAGACATCAAAATTTCAGTTCCTTAGATCCTAGTGCAATGCATGCCACAATGACCTTGGGTTCATCAGGAGAAGTAAAAGGGATGCGGGTAATGGAGCCCACTCAAAATCCAACATCAAGTGATGATCGAACGAATAATCCATCAACAAGCAATGATGAAGTGGCTCAAGTCAATCAAATATTGATTGATGTTGATAATATAGGGATGGATGTTGAACAAGTTTTTAATTGCAAACCTCGCCAAGAAGATCACACACATGTCGAACACACTCCCTTTCAGGACCAAATTGTGAACAAAGTGACACAACAAATTGGTGATGAGACTCATACTTCTTGTCCAACTCCCTTGCCTCGACTATCAAGTGGACAACAAAGAACTCCTAGATGTATTCATGTGGATGAAATTTCTTTATCGGGACTTGAAGGTAAGTTTCCTAAACGCACTATTGATTTTTATTGTAACAAGATCATCAAAGAATATTTTGTATCCAAAAGCGATGCAGCAAAATGTCACTTTTTACTACCTTTGTTAAAATCAGATTGTCTAGCTCATGTTAGGAGAATTTTAGGCATAAAGTTAGTTAGAAGTTCAGAGGCCAATAGTCATGTTGTTAGAAATCTACAATCTGCATTTAATTTGATTGGAAAAACTCCTTGTACAAAATATCTTAATGCGGCCCATCGTGTACTATTAGAATCAATTGTAGACAAATCCACAAGGTAATGTCATATGTTATCAAACAAATGTAAAATATTTAAAGTAGATAGAAAGACTCTTCAAACTTATTATGCTATTAGAGAAAAACTTGAGACCCCAAGCCAAAAATATTGTTGGGCCTTTGTTGGTAGGTTACTCGTTTAGACATAAAGCTAATTGGTGTTGTTAAAGAAGTAGTTCAAAATATTTTGCATGATAACACCAGACCGTCATCGAATCAAAGAGATGTGATAAAGTTGAGAAAATGTGTTAAGGGGTGTGAAACCCATGTCAATCACTTCCTTGACATGACACAAACAGAACTCTATGAGAGGTTCAAGAATGAACACACACAATTGAACTTGGGCCAAAGGTCCCTTGAAAAATGAAAACCCTGGTATGTTAGAATTTGCATTGACCACAACACATGTTGCTAGATATACCATCTAGAATTTGAGTATTATTATGATACATATAGACATATAATTTGTGATTTGCATTCTGACATTGTGCAGGACTTCCCATCGTTACAACCACCGAATGCATATATAGAATTTATCCATAGCATTATGTGTCCAAGATCTGAAGGACAAAAATATTATAAAAAATCATGTTTATATGGGACATGTTCCAGGTGCAGTGGATTTTCTTTATTGTGCCACTGCATCCATGAAATCGAGGAGAACGAATTTGGGAGGATGACAGCAAAAATGTAGAACTTCAAGTACAGAACATATCAAGTAGGCAATGTGAACGAAAGCAAAAAAATTGCATTGGTGAAGTCACGGGTAATCTAAGTTTCCATACTTTCACACTGTAAATGTTGAATTTATACAATTATTCATATTTAAAATGTCACAGTGTAATAATGCCCTTGGTTTTGTGGCACATGTACAATTTGTGATTTCATGAAGGAATTCTACAAAAATACCGAGCAGTATGTACAACATCTCCATGTAGCATGATGGAAGGATGAACATTACATACAATGAAAGGTTGCCTTTCCCAATGGCACAATATTGTCGGTTGTGGACTTTGTTGAAAAATACACCCTACAGCCACATAATGAAATTCAAAGTCAATACTACCAGTTAGACCAGGTTAGCATAATGGTCCATATCACGTATAGGAATGCACCAGAGAGGAGAAATTACATGAGGATAATATTGAAAGAGACCAAATTCAACATCAGTGATCACATGTGGCACGACTCCATTATGTGCAGCATTTCTTCAGAATTTTCTATGATCAGCTGAAGAAGAGAGATATACAGATGGATCAGCATTGGATATGGTTAGATGGTTGTGTAATTCGTTTCAAAAATGAATGTGTATTCCAGTGGTTGAGTATTTTGCACAATACTTATGATGTGTCGTATATATGGAACTATTTTGAGACCATACATGGAAAGGGAGAGCACGATGGGGCTGGAGCATCTCTCAGAAATGGGCTAGGAGGGGAGGAGATGAGGTCCATGACAAAACCTCATATCCAGGATGCAGAATCCATAGTTCAATGGTGCTTTGCAAAAATGTTAGATCGAACCACAGAGAAGAAAACACCAATAGGTCGAGGACATGTTGTCAGAAATTTATGGCAAGTGGTTGATATAGATCGATCGCATTCTTATAGTTGTAGTACTATACAATGGAATCATGGAATTCATTCGGTTTGAAGTTCAAACAACCCCTTATTTGAAATATGAACGTGAAAACTTGATTTCTTTTGTGGGACTTGTAGTAGTGGCGAGTGGGATGAGTGTGAATCAATGGATTGGGTTGATGGATGGGATCATGCACTACTTGCAGTATACCCACATGCAGTTGTTGAAACAATCCAATTAGAGGAAGGCCAGTCTTCTATTTTGAACGATTATGATCATATATATGATCTTGTACAACGAAGTAAATTTTTCTACATTCATATATCGGTTCCCTTCTTGTTTTTTTAATTAACCATGTTATCAAACCACTACTTGTTGGATTTTGACCGTAAAATGCATTTTTGCAGGACACATCTATGTAGTTGTCTCCCTGATAGATAGTCCAATTGGCATGAATTATTGGTTGGCATGATGCATCTAGGGGAAGCAAACCCTCCTCACATCATTAACTGATAGTGAAGGCATTATCTTTCCGACTGGATTGATGGTTGTTCGAGAAGAATATATTACAGTAGATGGAAAGGAACCAAAGATAAATGGCTACGTATATGTGGATTATAGACCAGGTTCATGGGTGTATCACTTTACACACTTGATCGTTGATAAAAAATCCAACTACAAGCAATTTCAATGAAGTCATCAAATAAGGTATGCTACTTACTACCTCATCCAGAGCACGAGAGGTTGTTTGAGACAATAAAAAACAGAGAGGATCTAGAAAGCCTAGTTGATTGAGGTACATAGTATAGTCATGTAACTATTTAATCATGCATATCTAATGTTATTCATGTTAGATAGTTTATTTCATGTTATATAGATCTTGTTATCTTATATTGTTTATTTGATGTTTAAGTTAATATTACAATACATTGATGTTTTACACCAATCACTCCAATTCAATTTTCCATCCCTTTAGGGAAACTTCACATGCATAAACAAGATTTGAAAACTCATCTTATATAGCACATATATAACAGAAGAGAGAACTCCAAGGAAGGTATACAAATGAATGTTTGTTTTGTTGTGATGTGATGTTTGGAAATACTCTCTCCTTAAGCTATCTATATGAGAGGTGAGGGAGGCCAAAACTATAACTCAAGTCAACTAATCCTTATAAATAAAGCTTACTAAACAGAAGTAATCCACACACTAGTGAAGTGCTCCACTTATAGAGTACAAATGTCAAGATCCAATTATGATGTCCTGCTCAATAGGGACCCAACGTGATGTATATATCTAAGGAAAGACCATCAATCCATATCCAATCCTCCAAAAAGAAAACCATGGCACCACATGCTATCTAGGGATTGTGTCCCTCCTCCGCAATACACAATGCTCCTTGTACCTTGTAGGGTGTTCTCCCACCAAGTGAATACTCCATGTGGCCATCATGCAAGGTGTCCTCCATCGAGGAAAGAGATCTTAAATTCTCAAGGGAAGAATGTTGATTTTTTCGATAATTTCATTCAAACATTATATAGGATCCTACTAAGAGAATAGCATGCACAACATAACAATCATAAATACAAGAGACATAGAGTTTCCTCGAGGAAAACCAAGAAGGTGAAAAACCCCACAACTTCCTGAGAGATAGAATAAACCCCAATACAAAGATCACAAAGATAAATCCCCAAAAGATATATGACTCCAGCAGCTACTCCTCCTCCACTTGTGTGTACTCCTCTCTCTCAACTATGCGAGTTGGAGTGAGTGAATGAGAAAACAGAGATAGACACACTCTCTATTTATACAACAACTTAACCTACCTTTATCCCTAACTGGGATGACTTCCTAAGGAATCCTAATAACCTATCCACATGACTCATGCAGGGCTGACCCCACCAAGGTGGTCTAATAACCCATCAAACAATACTTGCAACACTTGCGACACTTACAAATACAAATGACGACACTTCTGAATGGAGGAACAATACATCTCCAACAAGAATACAATAAAGTACCACTAAAGTACAAGTGTAATACATAGAAGAATATCTTCCGAAGTTACAAATACATAAACAAAGAATGCTAAGTCAATGACAATATAAGGTATGACATCCATTGAGAAAGTTATCACAAGTGTGCATATCAATCATAGACCATCTCTTGTAATACAATCCATCTCAAACCATTCAAGGGATGAACATACACCATGTACACCAAATATCATGAAGCACCCAAAACATGGTCTAAACAATTTCTAAGTAATATGAAAGTGTAACACTCCCTCTTTATGAGGAACTTGTTTACACCAACACCTGTCAACTCCCTCTATAAATCCACCAAATCTATTATCTACAAATCAATCCTAGTTGTGCTCCCAGAATCAACCATTTTCATATGTAACAAAGTTGTCAGCCATGCCATCACATCATTTCCATCATCTAATGAATGATGACCACATGTTAATGTAAGGGAATGTCTCCCTAGAGAAAAAAAATCAACTACCAACCTCAATCATCATCAACATCATGGGTCAGCATCAATGAGTACCACATCATAAGCTAACTACGATAACTTGCAAAGATAATCATGTCTCCATTTAAGGTAAAATCGACCTTTGTATGCAATATTATGGTGGTCATTGATGTATGAAAATATTATCGTATAGTCATGAGAATCCCTCTCATGCACCTCAAATCCTCTAGTAAATGAACTATTCTAAACTAGGACAACTCCCTTATCTTGAGATAATATTGAAGTAAGAGTATCATCAAAGAAAACCCCCTATGTCTGAGAGAATCCATAATCCATGGCTTTATACTTTGTAATAGTCACATTATCTACAACTCTTGAATCATCCTCAACAACGTCCTCCATTAAGGCATCGCACCTCTCTAGTGAATAACTAGAATGTGCATGGATGAAGTCAATCTCATCATCACACATTTCCTCTGCTATACAATTGGAAGTCTCATGGATGAAAGAAACAAATGATATAAATATCTTGGGTGGTAAAATCACCCCTACATGCTCCTAAGTCACTAGATCAATATCTCACAATCACACTATAAGGATTGGAACCTAGATGTACATGTTCCTTGTAAGAAATAGAAGGCCCTACCAACCTATCATTGGAAAGTGTGAGTGTTAATAGATCAATAAGTAACTTGTAAATTCCACCCTTGTTGTTCTTAAATAGACCCTAATATAACCTTAGAGGCCGAATCTAGACATATAGAACCTAATCTAGCTTATAGACCCTGATCTAGCCCTAGAAACCAAACAAAAACAAATCTAGCCCTGGAAATCCTAATGTAGACTTAGAATCCTAGAGACCTGATCTGGAATCCTTATCTAGTCCTAGATACCTAGGGATAGCTACATTGTGAAAGAAGTGGTCTCTCGACGTTTTGAGCCTCTAATTCAGGCTCATCATCAAGAGTATATGTGTCTCCTGATGATGAGCCTGACTTAGAGGATCGAAACGTCGAGAGACCACTCATTTCACAACGTTGCTATCCCTGGTTTTGAATATTTATCTGTGTATAAAACCATGAATAACAAAACCTAGAGACCTAATCTAGCCATATAGAATATAATCTAGCTTATAGACCCTGATCTAGCCCTAGAAACCAGACAAAAACAAATCTATCCTTGGAAACCCTAATGTAGACCTAGAACCCTAAAGACCTGATCTAGAATCCTTATCTATCCCTAGAGACCTAATCTAGCCCTAGACTCCTAATCTAGACATATAGAACCTAATCTAGCCTATAGACCCTAATCTAGCCCTAGAAACCAAACAAAAACAAATCTAGCACTGGAAACCCTAATGTGGACCTATAACCCTAGAGACCTGATCTAGAATCCTTATCTAGCCCTAGATACCTAATCTATCCCCAGAGACCTAATCTAGACATATAGAACCTAATATAGCTTGTAGACCTTGATTTAGCCCTAGAAATCCTAATGTGGACATAGAACCCTAGAGACTTGATCTAGAATCCTTATCTAACCTTGGAGACCTAATCTAGCCATACAGAACTTAGACTAGCTTATATACCCTGATCTAGCCCTAGAAACTAGACAAAAACAAATCTAGCCCTAGAAATCCTAATGTGGACCTAGAACCCTAGAGACCTGATCTAGAATCCTTAGCTATCCTTAGAGACCTAATCTAGCCCTGGAGACCTAATCTATACATATAGAACCTAATCTAGTTTATAGACCCTGATCAAGACCTTGAAACTAGACAAAACAAATATATTCCTGGAAAGCCTTATGTGGACCTAGAACCGTAGAGACCTAATCTAGAATCCTTATCTATCCCTAGAGACATAATATATCCCTGGAGACCTAATCTAGCCATATAGAACCTAATCTAGCTTAAATACTCTGATCTAGCCCTAGAAACCAGAAAAAATCAAATCTAGCCCTAGAAAGCCTAATGTGGACGTAGAACCCTAGAGACCTGATCTAGAATCCTTATCTATCCCTAGAGACCTAATATAGCCCCGGAGACCTAATCTAGACATATATAACCTAATCTAGCTTATAGACCTATATCTAGCCCTAGAAACCAGACAAAAACAAATCTAGCCCATGAAAGCCTAATGTGGACCTAGAACCCTAGAGACATCTGAGACCCCGTGGTCATTCAGGGACACTTTGAGAATTTGCTCCAAGGGCATGGAACCCAAACTATATAGTGGAATGGGGTTCCATCATCTCCCACACATGCATATGGCCATTGTGGATGTCTTCACGATGGCCATGGTCGCCCATGAGCCTTCAGTTCAAAATTTACCCCCTTGTATAAAACTGGCATGGCCTTCATTGAGCAAAACCCTAGCTCTGGAGATGGAGCACTATTTTGTTAGGAACCCATGTCAACCCTTCTATTTACTTTGTTAGTATATTGTTGTTGGACGCATATGCTTTGTAATTCGTCTCGTAGTATTTGTTGATCCATAGTTTGTATTATTGTTGTTGGACGCATATGCTTTGTAAGTTGTCTCGTAGTAATTGTTGATCCATATTTTGTATTCACGCATGGTTTGTATTGACACATGGTATTGACCCATGGTATTGGTGCCTAGACTTAGTATATAAGTTTGTGTTGAGACCAATGAAGGTACTGTGAAGTTATTTGTATTGACCTTGCTCAAAGGAGGTTGCCCCCTCGAAGTGGCCTGCGATCAATATAGAAGTTATTATGAGTTCTGTTATTTCTACTATCTGGTGTATTTTCATTAATTAATTGTTGAAGGTTCTTCACATCTGGTATCAGAGAACTTTCTTGGGCTTGCTGGGTGAAATTTCTGCCAATTTTTTTTTTCGCATCTGTCGTAGCTTCAGATCTAGGAAAAATCCCTATCCACTTAACTATGGGAAGTACTTGGACATAAGCCCTAAAACTCATTGTGAGGAGTACCATAGGAACCCCGAAGTAGTTGGCCCATTAAGAGGACCTACCAACGAAAAGGGCAATGACCCTTATTTGATTGACTACTTCCCATCCGTGAGGTAAACCAAGACCGATTGACTACTTCCCATCCGTGAGGTAAACCAAGACCATTCGTTCGTGGTAAAGCGGTTATCAGTTTTACTTGAGCCGTGGAGTGGGGGGTACTGCCCCAATACGCAAGCCATTAGACAGCATTAGTGGTTGAGTGAATCCCCTGAACCGATAGGAAGCCGCACATACCTGGGGTCCATATCTATTTTCAGCTGAAGTGTTGCCGATCACTTCCGCGCCGTTTCAGATCCATTTCGAGGCATTTCAGATCCATTCTGACAGTCGTTCTAGATCTAGCCATTTCAAATCTATTTTGAAATTCGTTTCAGATCCAGCCATTTTTTATCCATTCGGCATCGTTTCAGATCCATCTGTTGCCGATCCCTTCCGTGCCATTGTAGATCTATCTGTTTCTGATCCCTTCCGCGCTGTTGCAAATCCATTCCTAATAAAAAATATAAAAAAAACCATTTTTTTGCCATATCTACCTAGTTTTAACTCCGTTTCCCTTGAAAATTCCCAGACACCCCTACAATCTCATTCTGCATATTTCATTCCTAAGGACCCTATCCCAAATTCTACTTCCCAAAGCCAGAAATCTCACATTTGTCTATTTTTAGGGTTTTCCATAACTTCTTCAATTTTCACCCACTCGCCTCCAAATTTTGCCACCGTGTTCATTCCCTATTTTTGCTTCTTTGTCCCTCTTTGAAAATTTTTCTCATTCTTTCACCCTACTTCTGAAATCCCCATTTTTTGCTTCCTTGTCCATTAGAAAGTGTCCAAAACCTAGTTAAACCCCGATTACCCATCTGAGTTTTTCCCAAATCCAAATTTCCCTTTACTAAATAAGATTTTGTTTGTGTTTTTCTATCCATTCCCCCACCCCCCCCCAAAAAAAAAAAATCCTGGTTATGGTTGTCACCCGCGTAGGAGCAAAAACCATGGAGGAAGCACTTGCAGCCATCCAAACCAAACTCCAAGATCTGGATGAAAAATTTCTCAACCTCCATCTTCAGCATTCAGCCATGAACAATAACCGATAGCAAGAATCTTCTGCAGCCAATGGGCTCTCTTCTTCCAGCACTTTCCATGGTCCGAAGCTTGAATTTCCTCGCTTCAATGGTACTAATCTGACTGGATGGATCTATCGTGCAGAACAATATTTTAGTCTGCATAATACTTTTGATATCCAAAAAGTTCCAGTTGTATCCTTTCATTTGGAACAGGAAGCCCTTCAATTGTACCATTGGTACATCAAGGCTCATGGCGAGCCAAAATGGACAGATTTTTGCCAACTCCTTTTGCAATGATTTGCTCCTAGTGCTTTTGATGACTTCACTGGAGCACTCACTAAACTTCATCAAATTGGCACTGTGAGAGACTATTAGACGAAATTTGAGAAACTAGCCAACCACATAGAAGGATTGTCTGTTGACTTCTACAGGAGTTGTTTTATCAATGATCTTAAGGATGAAATCCGCCCATAGGTTAAAATGTTCTATCCCAACATAATGATGGAAGCCCTGGGGTTGGCTAAGTTGGCAGAAGACAAGATTGCCACCAAACAATGCTCTAAACCCACTTTTGTTCCCTTCCAAGATATGGGTTCTCAACGACCTCCCATTCCGCCAGCTCCTCGACCAACTCCTATCAAGCATTTGTCCGAAACAGAGATGCAGGCACGTAGAGAAAAAGGGCTTTGTTATAATTGTGATGAAAAATTCACTCGGGGACATAGATGTGTTCAACAAAAGCTCTATCTCTTAGATGTAGCTTCTTCGCTCACCTCTGAAGTTGGTGAAGAAGCTCCAGATACACTGGATGATCAGGTCGACATTCAGGAGCTGCCTATTGACTTCCCATCTCAGGAAGACCACCCAGAGATATCTCTCCATGCTTTAGCCGGCGTCACCACCCCCTAAACAATGCGGGTTAGGGGTTACTTCAAGAAGCTTCCTCTTACAATAGTCATTGATTCTGGTAGCACTCATAACTTCATTGACCCTCGGATCGCCAAACATGCTCATTGTTTTGTCCATCCTTACTTCAACTTTGAAGTCATGGTTGCCAATGGGGGCACCTTACCTTCCAAGGGAAAGTGTAACAATGTGCATATCTCTCTGGAATATTATAACCTGTGCTCTGACATGTTTTCCTTGTCCTTAGGTGAATGTGATGTGGTTTTGGGCATTCAATGGTTATGCACACGTGGCCCCATCTTATGGGATTTTACTGAACTTTGGATGCAGTTTTCAGTCAATGGGACACAACACAAATTTATGGGCTTACAACTAGGGTCTCTCCGCATCATCAGTTCACATCACTTGGAAAATATCCTTAATAAGAATTCACATGGTGTCATCGCTCAGCTCCATTCCATTCAAATGCACCCACCAACGGTCTCCACTACTTCCTTGGATAGATATGCAGGTGTCTTTGTTGCACCAATGGGCTTGCCACCTTCAAGAGACCTTTTCGGTAAGCATTAAGCCGCATCTACATCTCAACAGTAAATGATGGCTATTTTGCATGCAGTACAGAAGTGGCAGCCATCCCTATTAGGAAATTATTTCTGCATCAAGACTGATCTCCAGAGTCTGGAACATTTTCTGGAACAATGGGTCTCCTCACCAGCACACCGGAAATGGGTTATCCAACTCATGGGTTATGACTATGCAATCACTTACAATAAGGGTAAGGATAATATGGTGGCAGATGTTCCTTCTCACCAATTTGATGACCCAGTTTCTCTTACAGCTATTTCTCTACTTGTTCCAAATTGGTTGCAATATGTTCAACAGGGCTATCTCTTCTATAAACTCCATGCTTCTTCATCGGCATGGCACTCTGGGTTCCTCAAAACCTATGACCGAGAACAATGTAACTTCTTTTGGCTGGGATTGAAAATGAAAATTCACCAGATGGTGGTTGAGTGTGATACTTTCCAGGTCAGCAAGAGTGAAATGACACTCCTTTCGGGACTGCTCGAACCCTTGCCCATCCCTACACAAATGTGGATAGCTATTTCTTCGGATTTCCTAGAAGCGCTCCAGTGGTACAATACCACATCTAAAAGGACACCATATGAAGCATTTTATGGACAGGAATCACCAGTTATTCTTCCATACACACTCCGCAGCTCCCTAGTTCAGGAAATTGACTCGGTTCTTTGAAACCGCGATCAGATTCTTCTCATTTTGCAGGACAATCTTCACATGGAAAGAATTCGACTAAAGCAATAAGCCGATCAGCACCGTTCCAAGCGCACTTTTCATGTAGCTGATATGGTCCTTCTTCATATACATCCTTCCAAGAAATCCTCCCTAAAACTGAAAAGGTGTCAGTGGGCCAGAATGCAACATGAGGATGCTACAAGGGAACCACTCCTTTAGATTCTGCATCAATTTCCATATCTAAAGCTTTGAGGACAAAGATTTTTCTAAGGGAGGGGGGATGTTAGGAACCCATGTCAACCCTTCTATATACTTTTTTAGTATATTTTTGTTGGACGCATATGCTTTGTAAGTCGTCCCATAGTATTTGTTGATCCATATTTTGTATTATTGTTGTTGGATGCATATGCTTTGTAAGTCGTCCCGTAGTAATTGTTGATCCATATTTTGTATTCGCCCATGGTTTGTATTGACACATGGTATTGACCCATGGTATTGGCGCCTAGAATTAGTATATAAGTTTGTGTTGAGACCAATGAAGGTACTGTGAAGTTATTTTTATTGAGCTTGCTCAAAGGAGGTTGCCCCCTCGAAGTGGCCTGCCATGAATATAAAAATGATTTTGAGTTATGTTATTTATGTTATCTGGTGTATTTTCATTAATTAATTGTTGCAGGTTCTTCACATGTTTCCTATAGATTGACTTGCGATGGGGGGGCAGCTGAAACCTAGTATCTTGAACCCATTGGAATTGACAGCTTCACGATCAGAGTCGTGGTTTTGGTTCTATGGCCATTTTTTCCTGGCACTCCATGGTTATTCAGGGACAATTTCAAAAGTTTTCTAGGGGCATGGAACTTGAACCCACAAGCGGAAAGGGGATTCGTCAAATCTCACACATGTATATGGCCATTGTGGATGTGTTCACAATGGCCAGGGTCCCCAGAGTGCCTTCGGTTAAAAATTGACCCCCTTCTGCAAAATCAACATGGCCTTCATTGAGCAAAACCCTAGTTCCTGAGATGGCACAATAGCACTATTTCTAGGAGATTGAATTGTGATGGGGGGGGTCCCCCAGCTAGAACCCGGTGTCCTGAATCCATCGAAATCAATAGCTTGAGGATCAGAGTCACGGTTTTGGTTCATGGCCATTTTTGCTTGGCACATCGTGGCCATTCAAGCAAACTTTGAGAATTTTCTCTAGGGGCACAGAACCCGAACCAATCAGCGAAATAGGATTTCATCAGCTTCCACACATGCATATGGAGATTATGGATGTGTTTACAATGGCCACGGTCTCCCTGGAGACTTCGGTTCAAAAGTGCCCCCCTTATGCAAAATTGGCATGGCCTTCACTAAGCAAAAACCTAGTTCTGGAGATGGCACAATAGCACCATTTTTGGATAATTGAGTCATGATGGACAGGTGCCCCAGCTAGAACACGATGTCCCAAATCCACCGGGATTGACGACTTCACGGTCGGAGTCACGATTTTGGTTGTAGGGCCATTTTTGCCTCGCACCCTATGGTCGTTCAGGGACAATTTGAGAATTTGCTCCCGGGGAACGAAACCTGAACCAGTGAGCGGAACAAGGTTTCATCAGCTCCCACATGTGCATATGGCCATTTTGGATGTGTTCACGGTGGCCACGGTCACCTGGGAGCCTTCGATTCAAAATTGACCTCCTTGTGCAAAATGGGCATGGCCTTCATTGAGCAAAACCCTAGTTCCGGAGATGGCACAATAACACCATTTCATGGTGATTGAGTCACATTGGGGAGGGGTCCCCTAGCTAAAACCTGGTGTCCCGAATCGACCGGAATCAATGGCTTCATGACTGGATTCACGGTTTTGGTTCTATGGAAATTTTTTCCTGGAACCTTGTGGTCGTTTAGGGACACTTTGAGAATTTGCTCCAGGGTCACGGAACCCAAAGTGGTGAGTGGAATGGGGTTCCGTCAGCTCCCACATGTGCATATGGCCATTTTGGATGTGTTCACAATGGCCACAGTTACTCGGGATCCTTGAGTTCAAAATTGACTCCCTTGTGCAAAATTCTGAAGGCCTCACTAAGCAAAACCCTAGTTCCAGAGATGGCACAATAGCACCTTTTTCGATCGATTGAACCATGATGGGGGCATCCCCCAACTGAAACCTAGTATCCCGAATCCATGTACTATTTTTAAATCAACAATTCAGAATGTCAAAAACTTCCCTCGTGGAAATACCGCATGTAATGGTGTAGCCTTCTTTCTTCACGACTTTGGCATCTCTGGAGTATCTCATCATCCAACATAGATAATGCATGGCTGCTTCAATCAGACTTTAAAAATCATTTCTATCCAATGTTCGCCCTCCTTTCAGATCTGGTAACTAGCGTTCCAGAATCTTCCACCCCTATATAAATTATGTTGCCTGTATTGGAGAGATAGCAATGCGTAGATTGCGTTTGGTGAAGAAGGATAGGCTAATCACATAGTAGTGAAATGGTACAATTAATATCCGCATCTCCATGCATAGAGAATACCCCATAGAAGGCTACCATGGATTTCAAGACTATTAAGCTCTTAAGAACTATAAGAGCTCTAATGAAAATAAGAGGTTTGATGAAAAACATGAATGGACAAAATATGATGGAAAAGGTAAAATCTTTGATCAATTGTATTCACACAAATAGTATTTGTACTTATTATATAGTACAAATAAGAATTCCCTCGTCAGGGAGAGATCTGTTCTAGCCATATCACTTAGTCATGAGGATAAATGACTAATATCCTAAGTAAGAAATACAATTAAAAGTGACAACATTAACTTTGATATTGTTAAGTTAAACCATAAAACTAACAAAAATTCTCTCTATAAAACTACACCTGTCATAGATCACTAGATCACAACTATGGGGAATTCACCAAGCCCCTTAATACTCGAGGGAGCTGATCACTAGATCACAACTATGGGGAATTTACCAAGCCCCTTAAGACACGAGGGAGCTTATCACTAGACATAACTATGGGTAATTTACCAAGCCCCTTAAGACTCGAGGGAGCTTCTATGTCATGTTAAATTATATAGAACAAGAAAACAAGATATAGAAAATGATCGAAAATGTTTAAGCCATTCTCAATATTGATCTTCATACCAATAATGGAATTATATACTACATAGTAACTTTTAGATATAGATTTCACTAACAACTAGCACAACAAAGAGCGATCATAGGGATCAAATCCCTTAAGGTGCAAACCCATTTTAATATTCTAAATTTGGCACCAACTATTCCAATTTGGAATCATGTTGTAAATGTTGTAAATGCTAACACATAAATCCTACAAATATGCAAAAATTGCATTAATTAATTAATTGTGAAGTAAAATAGTTATTTACCCAATATAAATGTCTAAGTGCGAGATATTTCACGTTGTAAACTATAACACATAAATCCTACAATATCATATAAATAATATCTAAGTTATTGTTATATTATTAACTTAATAATACATGATCAATATATTCTCCACCGGAATCATCCATGTGTCAACTATAAATCATACAATTAGGCAAAAAATGCATTCATTCATTATTTATGAAGTAACATAGTTATTATATTGTGAATATATGTCTCTCTTGTAGATCAAATCAAAGCAAGAGTAACTAATACATAAATATTTAGTTTCCTTGTAATTATTTATGAAAAGCTTTATTTAAAATGTGAAGATAGGTGAATGGAAATTGTAATTGAAATTGGATGTATATTTTTTACATAAAAAAAACATGTATCTTGATATTCAAGAATTTATTTATATGTCTCTCTTGTAAATCAAATCAAGGCAAGGCTAACTAATACACAAAGAGTTAGTTTTCTCATAACTATTTATGAAAATATTTATTTAAAATGTGATAAGAATAACAACTCACATAAAAAGTGATTGATATGACAACCCATAAGGACTTTGTGATTGTAAAGGGACTTAAAATCTAACATGTATTTATTTTTCATCGAGTTAGAGAAATCATGCAAGAATTTAGTTTCCTATAGGCTCCATTTGATCTCTAGCAAAATGTTTACATACCTTTTCCCCATGACAATCCAATCACATTGCCCATACATTCTTATTTACATCATGCATGCCTGTCATACATTAGTTGATTCTTGGTCTTGAGCATTTATTACATTCTTGGATATATAGAGGTCTAGTCATAACTCCTCAATATGTATCACATGACGCATATGCCAGTACAAAACCAAATCTTAATGAGACATTCATATGACACCATTATATGTGGGACACAACTCTAACACTAACCTATAGGAATGACAAATGTAGATTTACAAGTCCACAATAAGATGATGATAGTTGTACTTGTTAACACCAAAATTTGACCACCTAGATCATCCCCTTAGTCGCATAACCCATTTATCCCTTTTTCCTACATATTTTGCCTCCAAAAACCCAAAATCCCTAAGTTGGTAAGCAAATGGGAAAAAAATCAATTATTTCCCTAAAAAAAATTAAATTCCTTCAAAAAAGTCAAATTCCCCAAAAAAGAAAATAAAAGAAAAAATGAAAGGGGAAAATTATTCAAAATAAAGGAAAAATGAGGGAAAACTTAAAATACCACGTGCCAATAGTTGTGGCTTTCCAATACCACGAGACAATACACCACCATAAAAAATTACTATAAAAAGGTGGTGGAGGCCCCCCATTTGAGATGCATTCACTCTTCCTATGGTTACTCTGTCGGAATTACTATTGAACCCTATCTTGCACATTTGAGCTTACATTCCCATAATAGAATTTTGACCACCATATTGAGCTTTCAGAGGAGAGTTAGATACATTAGAGACCTGGAGCACCACAATCTTTACGGTTGCAAGGGCCCCTAACATCTACTCACCATTTCGAGGTGAAAACTCATTGTAAATTTGTTCCATATAATACAAAAATAAAGAGCATTCTTTGATTCGTAACCCTTGTTTACTAAATATCTCATGAAATGGATGATGAATGCTTAGTTTATTCTTTCTTTTTTATTGTAGTAATTTCTCATCTTTTTACTTTTTGCTATTTTTATTTGCATGCACACACCCACATTCACGAAGTGTTACTAATTAGCTCATAGCTCTTAGTAAGTGCATTTCTGCACTAGGTTGTGTGAAAACACTAGATACAGTTTTGGCAACTCAGATTGGGTTGATTCCCATCGATCTATGGTAAGATCAGTCTTTATTTTTAATTTTTGCATTGTTATTTTCTGTTTTGTATTGAATTTTATTCCATTTTTTACAGCTGTCTCACTCTTTAGGGTAGCTCTGGCATAACTCTACACCCAATACCTGCAGGTTTGTCCCATGCCAACGCAATACTTAAAAAAAAAAAATTTATGGCCGACACCGCAACTGTGGGTGTGTTTCCACACTCTGGATTAAGAAATATTAAGAATAGTAATTCTTGAAAAAAAGGAACTCTTTTAGTTTATCCACTATCATTTTTAAATCAATAAGAATCACATGTGAAACATGTGGAAGAAGTATACGAAATGTGGGAGAGCAAATTTGAATTCAATCACTAACATTTATACACATTATGATGTATTCATAATAACACCATGCTTGTGAAGATTGTCTCTTTTGTAGCCATGGACTTTGCATAAACAATATTTTATTGTAAATAAAACATATATTTAAAGATTAAATTATAGAATTATTATTGAAAAAAAACTATTTTTTTAATTTCAAAATATTTAAAATTTAAAATTTTAATTGTAGAGTATATAAACATATTAAATACTTTATATTCTTAACCCTATTATTATTAAAAAAAAGTATTTATTTATATCAAATTAAAGAATATAAACATCACATTAAATATCCATTCATTGTTTCCTATCCAAATCTCTTATAGTAAAATCATTGTTATAAACTTTACTTGCATAGGCTTTATAAGAATTTAGTAGTGTTAACCCCACACACCTTAACCCTTAAATCCTAGTTAACCCCAAACACCTAAACCCCCTTACCCACAAGCCCTAAATCCCAAAATCCCTAAGCACATAATCACTTGGGGATTATGGTTTAGTTGAGGGCTGAAAGGCCTTTAGGGGGGACTGGTTCTAGGAATCAACAGACAAATAGGGATTTATTGGGAACTAAATGCACTAAATGTTACCCATTGAACAAAGCAATGTTATACATCAGCGTGCACCTGTTAGTAGCGTGTGCACGCCTCTGGCATGTGCATGCTCCTTCCTCGTGTGTGCCCCTGCTGAACATGACAATTTCCAAATGAACCACGCTCTTCTCCCACATTTTTTCTTGCTCTTCTCACACACAGCTCAATAGTCTTTTGCATTTTGGATTGAATTCACACACCTATTGGAGTTTATTTGGCAATTTTTATTGAATACACACACTAGTTGGACTCTATTTGGCTCTTTGGATTGAATTCTCATGTTGCTTGGACAAACTTGACCTCTGCTTACATCTAGAGGATACATCAAAAGACCATTCTACATTGCAAGAAAAGAGCAATCCTGAAGGTATGGTGACATTTTTTTCCTTATGAATTATATTTTAGTCTTCATTGACTTTGTTTGAATTGTATGAATTGCATTTTTTCCTCATGAATTGTATGATAAATGTATTTTAGTCTTCTTAATCTTCATCATAGACAAAAAAAAACATCTTACCGCAAAAAAAATACAACATGCACCAAATAATTCTTTCAACCTTTCATAAAGATAACCTAAAACACTTACCTGCATCACCACCAATAATCTTTCATAATCACATAACTCCATCCAATACACAAAAATTTGTTGAATTTCTCATGATTTCATTATAGAAACTCACACAAACACCAAAAGGATCAAATTCTTAATCTTTAGGGGCAATTTTCCCTCATTTGAAACATGAAAATGAAGTGAGTAGGAGATTCTCCTTTTATAGGAAATATGCTCCTAATAACACTCCATACCACCATCCAATACCATCTACTAACCCAAACTACTGTAAAAAACCATGTGCCAAGTGCCAAGCTACCAAAACGAGGCTCAGTGTTGATTGTTTCAAGATGATTAAAAAACATTTCAAACTGAGGTCCTAGAGGTGATGTTGTTGTTATTTCTAGGGAATTCTCAATAGATTTTGAATATGCTAATATACCCCAAGTTATATGTATATTCATGTCTTCATATAGTGATATGAATCTAGTTTATCTCATCATTTTATATTCTTTAGAAACTTGTTTTTTGCAATGAGATTCAACAAGTTTTTCTAGGTATACAAGTAACACAAACTCTATGTATGTACATTTTAATGGGATGTTTAGTACTCAATTTGGAAAGTTATTTTGTGTCCAATAATGGTATTAGAGACCAAAATCAAATAAATTTTATTGTCTACAAGAACAAGGAAATGACTTGATTAGATTATGGAACTCTTAAATGAAGTAACCAACCATTACAGTCATTGTTGGAAGGGTGGTATTTCCAAAAGAGTCAAACAATATATTCTAACCCAACATATCACAAGAATTTGGAGCAAACAACATGGGCTCTCTAGGAAAACAACCCTCTATACTATGTGAAGTAGAGAACCACCAAAATCATACATGGTAGGGTTAAATCAACTTCAAATTACAATATCACAACAAGACCACTCACATTGAAGGAAATTTTGACTATGTGGCTAAGAGTGCATGCCCTAATGAATTAGGTAAGTTTGGGGACCCAAGGGAGGATCCTCAACTAATTAATAGCCCAATAGCACTTAAGGTCCAAGTGGCATTCTAATTAGCAAGAGAGGTACCCATGTGGGTTGGCCTAAGCTGTAAGTTTTAAACCTGTGTAGAGAAGCAAATCATACAAATTATTTTAAGCAAAATAGAGATTACACCATAACATTCATACATAAAACACACAGATTTACCCTAGAAACCCTTAACCAGGAAAACCAACAAAACTTAGAGCATCACCTCTCACTTTTCTCATTATGGTTATTAATCACTCATAATACAATATGTAGGTATTTTATAGCAGAGGGAGGGCACCAACACCCCCCCCTTGGACCCCCCCTGAGCCAGCATCCAACACATACGACAAAGAACAAGATGGTCGGAGATCATTAGATGTTGTCGTCAGACTCAATGCCCACACACACACATGTAGAGAATATAGTACATACCCAAGAAAAACATCTACTATAGTTAAACATGGACCAATGAAGGACAAATGTGAAATGAGGACCCTGCCATGGTAATAGACATCAAATGGGAAACCACAACCACACATGAGGGAATTCACCACACTAGAAGCCTATGTCACTAAGATGCACAGGAGGACCTTGGTGCCAACCTAAGTCGGGTTGTGTATTGCTGAAACATTATTAAATACCACATCAATATTTGATTGAATAAGTGTATGATCGATACCATATTAATTTTCCATAAAATAATACTGTCCATATTAATATACAATGTGGGTGAAATCACAACATGTCCAACTCATCAACAATACTATAAAGAAACCAAACTTATTTTCCAATATGAAAGATAACACATGTAAGGGAAATGCATCTGTATACATCCCTCACTACATAAGGCTAATGGCATCCTTGGAATTGCTATCTTAAAATAAATATGGATGTAGTTGTATCTTAAAATAAATAGGGACAATAGCCACGCAAGAGATAGCCATGTAATGAGTTTCAACAAGTTTTTCTAGCTATACCAGTAACACAAGCTCTATGCATGTACACACTAATGGGATGTTGAGAGAAAAAAAGATATTTGTTGCGCCATTTCGATCATTTATTCTAATAGTTGCAATGGACTCATGCCACCTTCATTCTTGCTACCATATTAGTTTTCTCTATATGTCCAATGTCAAGAAAAGAAAACATACTTTCACGACCATAGTTTATATTGTACACTTAGGAAGATAACATGGATAGGTTTGCAAAGTACCCAATCAATTAATACAATGAGTTTTAAAAATCTTGCACATTATACAAGTCACATTACCACTCAATGTATAAATCTTGTCTAAATATTGTCTCCCTTCTATCTTATTTGTGGTAAAAGTTTGTTTTCCTTACTTCATAATTGAAAAATAATATCTTATTTGTTAATTATTTTGCAGGGGTGATATTCTTGTTTTGCTATAGATCGTATTGAAGATGGGAAACATACATAATAATAAAAGAAAGTCTGGAAGGAAGGAGTTGCACCCTGAAAAGGCCCATGAGATAAGAGAAAAGGCCAGATTGTCCATGGAAAAACATAGACATCAAAATGTCAGTGCCTTAGATCCTAATGCAATGCATGCCATGATGACCTTGGGTTCATCAGGAGAAGTGAAATGGATGCGGGTAACGGAGCCCACTCAAAATCCAACATCAATTGATCATCCAATGAATAATCCATCACTAAGCAATGATAAAGTGGCTCAAGTCAATCAAATATTGATTGATGTTGAGAATATAGGGATGGATGTTGAACGAGTTGTTAATTGGAAACCTCCCCAAGATGATCAAACACATGTCGAACACACTCCCTTTCAGGACCAAATTGTGAAAAAAGTGACACAATAAATTGGTGATGAGACTCGTACTTCTTGTCTAACTTCCTTGCCTTGACTATCAAGTGGACAACAAAGAACTCCTAGACGTATTCATGTGGATGAAAGTTCTTTATCAGGACTTGAAGGTAAGTTTCCTAAGCGCACTATTGATTTAGATTGTAGCAATATCATCAAAGAATATTTTGTATCCAAAAGCGATGCAACAAAATTTCACTTGTTACTGGCTTTGTTAAAATCAGATTGTCTAGCTAATGTTAGGAGAATTTTAGGCATAAAGGTAGTTAGAAGTTCAGAGGTAAATAGTCATGTTGTTAGAAATCTACAATCTGAATTTAATTTGATTGGAAAAACTTTTGGTACAAAATATCTTAATGGGGCCCATCGTGTACTGTGAGAATCAATTGTAGACAAATCCACAAGGCAATGTCACCTGTTATCACAAACATGTAAGATATTTAAAGTAGATAGAAAGACTCCTCAAAAGTATTATGCTATTAGAGAAAAACTTGAGACCCTAGGCCAAAAATATTATTGGGCCTTTGTTGGTAGGTTACCTAGTTCAGACATGAAGCTAATTGATGTTGTTAAAGAACTAGTACAAAATTTTTGGCATGATAACACTAGACCATCATCGAATCAAAGAGATGTGCTAAAGTTGAGAAAATGTGTTAAGGGGTGTGAAACCCATGTCAAGCACTTCGTTGACAAGACACAAACGGAACTCTATGAGAGGTTCAAGAATGAGCACACACAATTGAACTTGGGCCAAAGGTCTTTTGAAAAATGAAAACCCTGGTATGTTAGAATTTGCATTGATCACAACACTTGTCTCTAGATATACCATGTAGAATTTGAGTATTATCATGATACATATAGACATATACTTTGTGATTTGCATACTAACATTGTCCAGGACTTCCCATCGTTACAACCACCAAATGAATATATAGAATTTATCCATAGCATCATGTCTACGAGATCCGAAGGACACAAATATTATAAAAAATCATGTTTATATGGGACATGTTTGAGGTGCAGTGGATCTTCTTTATTGAGCAACTGCATTCATGAAAGCGAGGAGAAAAAATTTGGGAGAATGATAGCAAAAATGAAGAACATCAAGTATAGAACATATCAAGTAGATAGTGTGAAAGAAAGGAAAAAAATTGCATTGGTGAAGTCGCAGGTAATCTAAGTTTTAATACTTTCATACTTTACATGTTGAATTTGTACAATTATAATCAAATTTTAAATGTCACATTGTAATAATGCCCTTGGTTTTGTGGCACGGGTACAAATTTGTGATTTCATGAAGGAATTCTACAAAAATACCAAGCAGTATGTACATCATCTCCATGTAGCATGATGGAAGGATGAACAATACAAACAATGAAAGGCCGCCTTTCCCAATGGCACAATATTGTCGGTTGTGAACTTTGTTGAAAAATACACCCTACAACCACATAATTAAACTCAAAGTCAATACTACTAGTTAGACCAAGTTAGCATAATGGTCCATATCATGTATAGGAATGCACCAGAGAGGAGAAATGACATGAGGATAATATTGAAAGAGACCAACTTCGACATCAGAATTTTATATGATCAACTGAAGGAGAGAGATATACAGATCGATCAGCATTGGATATGGTTAGATGGTTGTGCAGGTCGTTTAAAAAATGCATGTGTATTCCAGTGGTTTAGTATTTTGCACAATACTTATGATGTGCCACATATATGGAACTATTTTGAGACCATGCATGGAAAGGGAGAGCATGATGGGGCTGGAGCATGTCTCAAAACTGACCTAGGAGGGAAGGAGATGAGGTGCATGACGAAACCTCATATCCGGGATGTAGAATCCATAGTTAAAGGATGCTTTGCAAAAAGGTCAGATCAAACCACAGAGCATAAAACACCAATAGGTAGAGGAGATGTTGTCAGAAATTTATGGCAAGTTGTTGATATAGATCGATCGTGTCCGTATGATTCGAATTTCAAACAACCCCTTATTTGAAATATGAGCGTGAAAACTTAATTTCTTTTGTGGGCCTTGTAGTAGCGGCAAGTGGGATGAGTGTGAATCAATAGATTGGGTTGATGAATAGGATCATGTACCACTTGCAGTATACCCACATGCAGTTGTTGAAACAATCCAATTAGAGGAAGGCCAGTCTTCTATTTTGAATGACTATGATCATATATCTGATCTTGTACAGCCAAGTAAATATTTCTACGTTCATATATTGGTTCCCTTCTTGTTTTTTTAATTAACCATGTTATCAAACCACTACTTGTTGGAATTTGATCGTAAAATGCATTTTTGCAGGACACATCTATGTAGTTGTCTCCCCGACAGACAATCCAATTGGCATGAATTATTGGTTGGCATGATGCATCTAGGGGAATCAAACCCTCCTCGCATCATTAACTGATAGTGAAGGCATTATATTTCTGGCTAGCTTGATGGTTGTTTAGGGAGAATATCTTATAGTAGATGGAAATGCACCAAAGAGAAATGTCTACGTATACGTGGATTATAGACCGGGTTCATGGGTGTATCACTTTACACACTTGATCATTGATACAAAAATCCAACTACAAACAATTTCAACGAAGTCTCAAACAAGGTACGCTACTTACTACCTCATCCAGAGCACGAGAGGTTGTTTGAGACAATAAAAAATAGAGAGGATCCATAAGGCCTAGTTGATTGAGGTACATAGTATAGTCATGTAATTATTTATTCATGCATGTCTAATGTTATTCATGTTACATAGTTTATTTCATGTTATATAGATCTTGTTATCTTATATTGTTTATTTGATGTTTAAGTTAATATTACAATACATTAATGTTTTACACCAATCACTCCAATTCAAGTTTCCATCCCTTTAGGAAAACTTCACATGCATAAACAAGATTTGAAAACTCATCTTATATAGCACATATATAATGGAAGAGAGCACTCCAAGGAAGATATACAAATGAATGTTTGTTTTGTTGTGATGTGATGTTTGGAAATAGTCTCTTCTTCCTCTATCTATATGAGAGCTAAGGGAGGCCAACAATATAACTCAAGTCAACTAATCCTTATAAATAAAGCTTACTAAACATAAGTAATCCACACACTAGCGAAGTGATCCACTTGTAGAGTACAAATGTCAATATCCAATTATGATGTCCTTCTCAATAGGGACCCAAGGTGATGTATATATGCAAGGAAATATCATCAATCCATATCCAATTCTCCAAAAAGGAAACCATGGCACCACATGCTATCTAGGGATTGTGTCCCTCCTCCGCAATACCCCATGATCCTCGTACCTTGTATGGTGTTCTCCCACCAAGTGAATACTCCATGTGGCCATCATTCAAGGTGTCCTCCATCGAGGAAAGAGATCTTAACTTCTCAAGGGAAGAACGCTAAGTCAATGACAATATAAGGTATGACATCCATTGAGAAAGTTATCACAAGTGTGCATATCAATCACAGACCATCTCTTGTGATACAATCCATCTCAAACCATTCAACGGATGAACATACGCCATGGACACCAAATATCATGAAGCACCCAAAACATGGTCTAAACAGTTTCTAAGTAATATGAAAGTATAACACTCCCTCTTTATGGGGAAATTGTTTACACCAACACCTGTCAACTCCCTCTATAAATCCACCAAATCTATTATCTACAAATCAATCCTAGTTGTGGTCCTAGAATCAACCATTTTCATATGTAACAAATTTGTCAGCCATGCCATCACATCATTTCCATCATCTAATCAATGGTGACCACCTGTTAATATAAAGGAATGTCTACCTAGAGAAAAAATCAACTACCAACCTCAATCATCATCAACATCATGGGTCAGCATCAATGAGTACCACATCATAAGCTAACTAGGATAACTTGCAAAGATAATAATGTCTCCATTTAAGGTAAAATCAACCTTGGGATGCAATATTATGGTAGTCATTGATCTATGAAAATATTATCGTATAGTCATGAGAATCCCTCTCATGCCCCTCGGATTCGAGGTCTAGTCAATGAACTATTCTAAACTAGGCCAACTCCCTTATCTTGAGATAATATTGAAGTAAGAGTATCATCAAATTAAACCCCCTATGTCTGAGAGAATCCACAATCCATGGCTCTATACTTTGTAATATTCACATTATCTACAACTCTTGAATCACCCTCAACAACATCCTCCATTAAGTCATCGCACCTCTCCAATGAATAACTATAATGTGCATGGATGAATTCAATGTCATCATCACACCGTTCGTCTGCTATATAATTGGAAGTCTCATGGATGGAAGAAACAAATGATATAAATATCTTGGGTGGTAAAATCACCCCTACATGCTCCTAAGCCACTAGATCAATATCTCACAATCACACTATAAGGATTGGAAGCTATATCTACATGTTCCTTGTAAGAAATAGAAGGCCCTACCAACCTATCATTTGAAAGTGTGAGTGTTGATGAATCAATAAGTAACTTGTAAATTCCACCCCCATTGTTCTTAAATAGACCCTTATATAACCTTAGAGACCGAATCTAGACATATAGAACCTAATCTAGCTTATAGACCCTGATCTAGCCCTAGAAACCAAACAAAAACAAATCTAGCCCTGGAAATCCTAATGTAGACTTAGAACCCTAAAGACCTAGTCTAGAATCCTTATCTAGCCCTAGATACCTAGGGATAGCTGCGTTGTGAAAGGAGTGGTCTCTCGACGTTTTTAGCCTCTAATTCAGCTCATCATTAAGAGAATATGTGTCTCCTAATGACAAGCGTGACTTAGAGGCTCAAAATGTCAAGAGACCACCCCTTTCCCAATGCAACTATCCCTGGTTCTGAATATTTATCTATGTATAAAACCATGGATAACAAAACCTAGAGACCTAATCTATCCCTGGAGAACTAATCTAGCCATATAGAACATAATCTAGCTTGTAGACCCTGATCTAGCCCTAGAAATGAGATAAAAGCAAATCTATCCCTGGAAACCCTAATGTAGACCTAGAACCCTAGAGACTTGATCTCGAATCCTTATCTATCCCTAGAGACCTAATCTAGCCCTAGAGACCTAATCTAGACATATAGAACCTAATCTAGCTTATAGACCCTAATCTAGCCCTAGAAACTAGACAAAAACAAATCTAGCACTCGAAAGCCTAATGTGGACCTAGAACCCTAGAGACTTAATATAGAATCCTTATCTAGCCCTATATACCTAATCTATCCCTAGAGACCTAATCTAGACATATAGAAGCTAATATAGCTTATAGAACCTAATCTATCCCTAGAAACCAAACAAAAAAAAATCTAGCCCTAAAAATCCTAATGTGGAACTAGAACGCTAGAGACCTGATCTAGAATCCTTATCTAGCCTTGGCGACCTAATCTAGCCATATAGAAATTAGACTAGCTTATATACCCTGATCTAGCCCTAGAAACTAGACAAAAACAAATCTAGGCCTGGAAATCCTAATGTGGACCTAGAACCCTAGAGACCTGATCTAGAATCCTTAACTATCCCTAGAGACCTAATCTAGCCCTGGAGACCTAATCTAGACATATAGAACCTAATCTAGCTTATAGATCCTGATGAAGCCCTCGAAACTAGACAAAAACAAATCTATCCCTGGAAATCCTCATGAGGACCTAGAATCCTAGAGACCTAATCTAGAATCCTTATCTAGCCCTGGAGACCTCATCTAGCCCTGGAGAGCTAATCTATCCATATAGAACCTAATCTAGCTTATATACTTTGATCTAGCCCTAGAAACTAGAAAAAAACAAATCTAGCCCTGGAAAGCCTAATGTGGACCTAGAACCCTAGAGACTTGATCTAGAATCCTTATCTATCCCTAGAGACCTAATCTAGCCCAAGAGACCTAATCTAGAGATATATAACCTAATCTAGCTTATAGACCCGGATCTAGCCGTAGAAACCAGACAAAAACAAATCTAGCCCTAGAAAGCCTAATGTGGACTTAGAACCCTAGAGACACTTGGCACCCCGTGGTCATTCAGGGACACTTTGAGAATTTGCTCCAAGGGCATGGAACCCAAACTAGCTAGCGGAATGGGGTTCTATCATCTCCCACACATGCATATGGCCATTATGGATGTCTTCACGGTGGCCATGGCTGCCCAGGAGCCTTCGGTTCAAAATTGACCCCCTTGTACAAAACATGCATGGACTTCATTAAGCAAAACCCTAGCTCTGGAGATGGAACAATAGCACTGTTTCCGGTAGATTGAATTGCAATGGGGGGGAAGCTGAAACTTGGCATCCTGAATCCATTGTAATTGATAGCTTTGCGATCAGAGTCAGAGTTTTCATTCTATGGCCATTTTTCCTGGCACCCCATGGTCATTGAACGACAATTTCAAAATTTTCTCTAGGGGCATGGAACCTGAATCGGTGAGCGGAAAGGGGATCCGTCAAATCCCACACATGTATATGGTCATTGTGGATGTGTTCACGATGGCCAGGGTCCCCCGAGAGCCTTCGGTTCAAAATTGACCCCCTTCTGCAAAATCAGCATGGCCTTCACTATGAAAAACCCTAGTTTTGGAGATGGCACAATAGCACTATTTTTGGGTGATTGAATTGTGATGGGGGGGGTCAGCTGGAACTCGGTGTCCTGAATCCATCAAAATCAATGGCTTCGCGATCAGAGTCACGGCTTTGTTTCATGGCCATTTTTGCTTGGCACATCGTGGCCATTCAAGGAAACTTTAAGAATTTTCTCTGGGGGCACGGAACATGAACGAGTCAGTGGAACCGGATTTCATCAGCTCCCACACATGCATATGGAGATTGTGGATGTGTTCACGATGGCCATGGTCTCCCGGGAGAGTTTGGTTCAAAAGTGCCCCCCTTGTGCAAAATTGGCATGGCCTTCACTAAGCAAAAACCCTAGTTTCGTAGATGGCACAATAGCACCATTTTTGCATAATTGAGTTGTGATGGAGGGGTTCCCCAGCTAAAACCTGGTGTCTCGAATCCATTGGAATCGTCGACTTCATGGTTGGAGTCATGATTTTGGTTCTATGGCCATTTTTGCCAGGCACTCCGTGGTCATTTAGGGACACTTTGAGAATTTGCTTCTGTGGCCTGAAAACCGAACCGACAAGCGGAACGGGGTTTCGTCAACTCCCACATGTGCATATGGCCATTGTGGATATGTTCACGGTGGCCACGGTCACTTGGGAGCCTTCGGTTCAAAATTGTCCCCCTTGTGCAAAATGGGCATGGCCTTCATTTAGCAAAACCCTAGTTCCCGAGATGGCACAATAGCACCATTTCTTGGCGATTGAGTCATGATGGGGAGGGGTCCCCTAGATAGAACCTGTTGTCCTGAATGCACTGGAATTGATGGCTTTATAACCGGATTCACGGTTTTGGTTCTATGGTATTTTTTTCCTGGAACCCTGTGGTCATTTAGGGACACTTTGATAATTTGCTCCAGGGTCATGGAACCCAAACCAGTGAGTGGAATGGGGTTCCGTTAGCTCCCACACCTGCATATGGCCATTTTGGATCTGTTCACAATGGCCACAGTTACTTGGGATCCTTAAGTTCAAAATTGACTCCCTTCTGCAAAATTCTGAAGGCTTTCACTAAGCAAAACCCTAGTTCTAGAGATGGCACAATAGCACCGTTTTCGATCGATTGAGCCATGATGTGGGTGTCACCCAGCTGAAACCTGGTATCCCGAATCCATGTACTGATTTTTAAATCAACAGTTAAGAATTTCAAAAACTTCCCTCATGGAAATACCGCATGCAGTGGTGTAGCCTTCTTTCGTCACGACTTTGGAATCTCTAGAGTATCTCATCATCCAACATAGATAATGCATGGCTGATTCAATCAGACTTTAAAAATCATTTCTAGCGAGCATTTACCCTCCTTTCAGATTTGGTAACCAGCATTCCTGAATCTTCCACCCCTATATAAATTATGATGCCTGTATCGGAGAGATAGCAATGCATAGATTGTGTTTGGTGAAGAAGGATAGGCTAATCACATAGTAGTGAAATGGTGCAATTAATAGCCGCATCTCCATGCACAGAGAATACCCGATAGAAAGCTACCATGGAGATCAAGAATATCAAGCTCTTAAAAACTATAAGAATTTTTTCCATATATTTGGGATTGTTGTGGATAACAAATTACAAGTATGATTTAATGTGTCAAAACTTGACACACAAAAAAAAACATCCAAAAAACCACTCACCATTACACATGAGCCCATGTGTACCTTAGATCCCCTTATTTGATTTCGAGTAAATCTAGGACACAATTAACAAATATATATATATATATATATATATATATATATATATATATATATATATATATAGATAGATAGATATATATATATTCTTAGCAGTTGATAGAAATTTCATAAAGTTAGAGAATGTTCTTCTACTAACACATAAACAGATTGATTCTCAATATAAGGCATGACTAAAAGTTTACCAAAATAAAATTCTCTATAAAACAACAATATATCATGAATTATCTCTATAAAACAACGGATCGTGGAAGATTGTTGGATGCCATGTTTATCATCAATCAGTTGAATATATTAATCAAATCGTGACCAACAATTTGACTTCATTGTGATTGTTGGAGCATAGGCCGCAGCTAGGGAAAAGCCGCCAATTTTGGGGAAAAAGCACTAAGTTTTGAAGGAAGAGTGCTAATTTTGAGGAAAAGCACCATTTTTGGCGGAAGTGAACAGTGCGTGGTACGGTGCCAGATGGACGAGCTCACCGCAGAGTGCGGACCGGAAATCATGGAGCTCGCGCGCACAAGTAAAAGAAAGGAGTAAATAAGGTGGCCGAGTAGAAATCTCAACCACCACAGTAAATGAAGGAAGCGACGGAATAGAGGGCTCAACTACCCTCATTTAATGCAAAGTACAGAAGTTATGGTTGCTCGGACCAAGGAAGAGAAACGGGACGAAGCATTGAAGACAAAGGACATGGAGCAAAGAACGATGAAGCGGCACCCATACCCGCGATCTGCATTGGAAATCGCGGAGCCTGAAGGAAGCTGCGATGCGACTGCAAGAGGCGTCTAAAGTACACCTAGCCATCAGTGGTTAGGGTTTTTGGGGATCACTGTTGGGAAAGGCCCACAATTTTGTAAAGGTGAGACCCTCAGGGCCACCTATATATATGTGTAATTGTAAAAGGAAAAGGGTTAAACATTGGATGAGTTAGATGTTAGATGGCTCAGAGATAGATTGGCTAGAAGGTCATTGTAAGTTGATATCTGAGTTTGCAGATAGACTAAGTTGATGTATATGTTATTGTAATCTCTGTAGAAGAAGAGAGTAGATCTAAGAGAAGGGCTCCCAGCTGTGTGCGTGGAGTTTTCCAGATAGATCTAAGGCTGCAGCTATGTGCGCAGCGTACTGTGTAATGCCCCTTTCAGTTAATATAGAATACAGTTCCCGTGAATGTGATTTCCCCATGGAGGCGAACCGCATAATTCTCGTTGTTATGATGATGTGTTGTGTGAATGCATGTTTATGTTTTACTATCTGTGTTTACATGAATGTTTCATTATCTTTATGAATGAGTATATAAAGCAAGTCCTTGAAGTCCCTTTAGAAGTTATATTGACGCACTACCGAAGGAGTTAGTAAGAGCACTATCGCCATAGCGCGTGAGGAGCTAGTTTCGGCGCTGTGGTGTAAGGACAGGGACGATACATAGTGTGTAGGATGTAGCGGGTGAATGCCTGGTGCACAGGTGCAAAGATACCGTGCAGCTAGGCCAGGAAGGGTGAGTCCCAGCGCAGTGGCACTGTGAGGACTGTAGGCGAGCAAGACGCTCTGTTCAGAAGGTGCTGCGTAAGAAGGTAAGAGAAGACTGGATTCCACACCACCCCAGTTAAGGAAACCTGATTCCTTAGCCCCCCCATAGCCACTTCGGGTGAGACCTCGGGCTGCTGCGCAGCCTGTTGCCGAAAGTGCCATTGCGCCAAGGGGTGTTTTGTTGCTGTGCCTCCTGAAAACTCAGGTCTGTCCAAAAGCAGCCAACAAATGGTTCCGTTGCCGCGCTAAGGATGTGTGATGCTTTAAAGTCGGGATGTGTGAGGTTGAAGAAATTTAGCTGAGCATCAACTTCTAGTAGCCATTTGGAAGCCAACAAATGGTTTTGTTGCCTTGAGACGTGTTAAGCTAACAAATGGTTCGGCCGCCGACTTTAGCCCTATTATCCTGAAGGCAATGTGGTGCTAGAATCCTACAGCTAAAGAAATTCAAGAGTGGTTTGATTCAAAGGCGAGAGAGTTCTCTGAACGTGAAAATAGAAGCCCTAGGCTTCAGGCAGAAGATTGGTTGCAAAAGTATATTTATACTGACCTTTATGAAATCTTCTTTGTAACATTTGCACTTGAGTTGCATGAGTGGGTATCCAAGCTAGAAGACACTCAACCCACTGTGCATGTTGATCGACCTATCACTTGGACGCCTGAGCTAGTTAGCACTGTGAAGCGAGTAGACAATCCTGTGTCCCGCGCAGTAGAATTTTGGTTGAATAGTCTGCTAGAAGGCTTCATCACCGAGTTTGCAGTAGATACGAGAAAGAGCTTCAGCGAGGCCGAGAGGAGCTTCTTCAAAGCATACAGGGGTAAGTTCTTAAATTCTCTGAACCTGTCAATTAAAATGCTCTTATATGAAAAAGGAAAACTATGTGTAGCTTCCGATGAATAGCATAGACAAGTAATGTCTGCAGATTCTGATAGTGATTTTGAAGCTATTGGTTGCACTCGTAGTGGGAAACAGTATAAAGTAGGAATCGACCAACATTATTTTGAGTCTAGCCCAGAAGATTGTCGAGCTCGTAGAGCGAGCCATATAGAGAGACAAGGGAGTGTTCATATCCCTTATCACCCTTTTACACTGCAAAAGCCAGACGGGGCTCAGCATAACCCCGCAGTAACACCCTCTAGTAGCCCGCACAGTACTTCTAGTACCTCAGCTCCACCTTTGTTTAACCATCCCGGGGGTAGTGCCGCAACAACCCCACGTCAACCTAGCGCAAGAAGGATTGATGACATGAAGCTACCAAACTTTAGAGGAACAGGGCTAGAAGGCCCTGAGCAGCACTGGTTTCTATGTGAAGCTATTTGGACGATTAAGCAAATTAATGATGATGCTGTTAAGCTGGTTCAGTTAGCAACCACACTAAGAGAAAGAGCCTTAACCTAGTTTATGAAATACTCAGTAGCACAGAATAGGATGCTTGCTAGTGTAAGAAATGCTATGATTAAAGAATTCAAGAAACCTAAATCTGAATCACAATGTATAACAGAACTCAAAGACATAAAACAGTTACCTACAGAGTCAGTATGGGACTTTGACCAGAAGTTCAAAGCCTTGATAGATCAAGTAAGCTTTGAGTTTGCACTGTAGCAGCACAAGGAATGGTTCATTGCTGCGCTGCTTCCTCACATTAGACTTCCTCTTATGCAACAGAATCTCACTACACAAGAACAAGCTCTAGAGATGGCTATGAAACTAGAAGCTTCACCAATTGCGGGAACGAGCAATGATGTTGCGCAGTTACAGAACCAAATAGCAAACCTAACCTTGCAAGTGCATGACATTAAGAAAGGAAAGGATGTCAAAGAAGAAATTTGGTGTACAAAGTGTAGAGCACAAGGACATTCAAAGGACCATTGTCCTGTCTTCATAGATTATATTGCAACTAGAGCACCTAACCCTTTACCATAGGCACAGGGGCCTTGGTGTGAAATCTGTAGAACTAGAGGCCACAGACCACAAGAGTGTCACTTGTTACAGAAATATGTACAAACTCCAAAGAATCTATATTGCGATTTCTATAAATCAATAGGCCATGATGAAAAAAATTGTAGAGCATATGACCTTATGATAGAAAGAAAACATGATGTTTATAGAGTACAGTCAGAACCACAAGGACCCACAGTAGAGCCGCAGTATGACCAAGCTCGTGAAGGCAGAGGAGGAAATTATAGGGGTCGTGGATGCGTAGCAGGTTTTGGTCGAGGAAGAGGACAGATCACTTGTTATAACTGTGGAGCTCAAGGCCATTATGCAAGGGATTGCCAAAATCCAACAACCCTCTGCAGATACTGTAAATCGTATGATAATGTCATTAAAGAATGCCATCAGTTGATGGCCAAGATGCAAGAAAAGAAGCCACAGGTTAACCAGAATATCCAGTTGATTGGAGCAGAAAAAAGAGAACCAGGTCCTATAGTTAATATAGTGACGCGCAGTGGAGTAACCACTGGTGCACCCGAGTCGAGAACTGGAAAGTCAGCGATGCAATGGGTGCACCGTGCTAACACTAAACCATCCCCGCTTGACCTACAGAAGCAAAAAGAAGCATTCAAGAAATCTCAGGAGTATTTCTCAGATCAACGAGCTTCAAGCTCTGTCGCAATTCCGCATAATGATATCAGACAGCATGTGCCACATCAAGAGAACCTGGTCCGAGAGAAGGCCACTACATCTTGAAGGCCTGATGAGGAGGATGCACTAGGCAGTTTTCATGCTTTCCTGAGAAACTGCTTAAAGTTGTTGCACAATGAAAAAGCAACTATGGAACTCCAACACCTGTTGGATCAGTGTCAACAATCTGCTTCCATGAATACACCGCAGCGTGCTGTTCATCAGATTGGGAGTCATATTAGAACTGGAAGAGAGATGAGACTCACAGTGCAGATTGGAGCATTTGAAATGGACGAAGTCATTTTGGATTTAGGCTCAGAAGTTAATGTTCTCACTATGCAGACATGGGAATAGATGAGTAGCCCTCAGCTTACCAGATCTCCTATCCAGTTAAGACTTGCAAATCAGCAACGAGTCTCTCCATTGGGAAGATTACCCAATGTACCCATTGATATTGAGGGAGTTAGAAGTTCTGCAGACTTTGAAGTAATCAAAATTCTGGATGATAGTAGACCTTACCCAGCGCTTTTAGGCATAGACTGGGCATTTGATAATTTGGCTATCATTAATTTGAAGAAAAGACATATGACCTTTGAGGATGACCAGATTAAGGTCATTGCACCGCTTGATCCCCTTCAAGGACCACGGTATATTGAACCCATTCGAGCAGAAGAAGAAGTGTGCCACATGGAAAGTTTGTACCAAATGACTGCTAGTCATAATGATTATGTCAATCCCACAGCAGACGGCCACATCAGCTGGCGATGCGATAGCTCGTGCACATCAGATTCAGAAGCAGGACTAGAAAACTGGCAAAATCGCTTACATGAGGTTTCTACAAGGCGTTGTGCCATGATGACTAAATCCATTCGATGGATTGGCACAGAATTGAGTAACACCCCAATCTTTGATGGTTTAACTGAAGTAACTGAATTCATACATGAATATGAACAAGAAATCCCAGATGAGCAGCGCATACAAGCATTGGATGTAGCACTGCGCGCTACACTCGCGAGGTGGTGGGGTGCGCATAAAGAAAATATCGACACATGGCAAGACTGTCGCAGGTTGATACTGTGCAGATTTCAAGGGACTACAACAGGAGTCTTGCGCAAGTATGATGGACAGAGTGACCCTAGGACACACGTGGAAGCATGTATTCAGCAATGGTCAGATATTCCAAAGGATGAGTGGGTTCACCTATTCATCCACACATTGGATATAGTTCCAAGGAACTAGTACACTGAAATAGAATTGCGCAGAGGCACTATCACTTGGCCTCTCATGATTGAAAGTTTTCAACTCACTTTCAGCTTTGAGTAAGAACATCCAAGCATCGATCAGGCTTTAAAGTGTATTAAAAAGAAGGTATTTGAACAATGTCCGTTAGCAGAGTATTCTCAGCCAGACTGGGCTGTCTAGATGGAGGATGCCCTGGAATGCTATAATTTCTTCACTGCAGAAGAGGAGGATGATCCTCGCAACATCAATATTCCAGAGTCAGAAGGGACGTGCAAAGTCGAAGGCCAACAGCCTGATATCCCTGCCATTACAGAACACATCAAACTCAAGAAAATTAACATTGGTACAGAAGCCGAACCCAAGGTTGCCTCTATAGGAGATTATTGGGATGATGAAACTGTTGACCACATTGCAGATTTACTACATGAGTACCAGGACATCTTTCCTACCAAGTTTACAGAAATGAAAGGCATCCTAGGAGACTTAGGAGTTATGTGCATACCTTTGAAAGCAGATGCTAAGCCATTCAAACAACGCCCGTACAGGTTGAACCCGCGATATAAAGAAAAGGTCAGAGAAGAAATTGATAAGATGCTCGCAGCAGGTATCATTGAGCCAGTAGAGGAAAGTGATTGGATTAGTCCTATGGTGGTACAAGAGAAAAAGGAAAAAGGTGAAATAAGAATATGCATGGACCTGCGCAAGCTCAATGATGCATCAGCACATGATCCATTTCCTACGCCCTTTATAGATGAAGTACTTGATAATGTTGGAGGACAAGAGGCTTACTCCTTCACTGATGGATTTTCAGGATACCATCAGATCAGAATCCATCCAGAGGACCGCCATAAGACCACTTTTGCAACTGAATGGGGCTCATTCCAGTATACGGTAATGCCCTTTGGTCTTAAAAATGCTCCTGCTATCTTCTCTAGAGTCGTTTTTGCTGTTTTTAAAGAATTCATTCATAAGTTTCTAGAAGTCTATTTTGATGACTGGACTGTGTTTGGTTTACTAAAGAACCATATAGGGAATCTAAGGAAGATGTTAGAAAAATGTAGACAGTATCAGATCTCCCTGAACTTGAAAAAATGTATCTTTTGTGCTCCTTTTGGTATTTTGTTGGGTCACATTGTATGCAGACAAGGACTCATGATGGATCCTGCGAAGGTTGCCATCATTGCTAACTTGCCTACGCCCAACTCAGTCAAACAATTGCGCACTACATTGGGACATACAAGATACTACAGGAAATTTATCAAGGGTTATGCGAAGATCACTGCGCCTATGGAAAGACTACTGAAAAAGGATTCAAAATTCCAATGGACAGAAGAATGCCAACAGAGCTTGCACACAATTAAAGAAAAGATGATCACAACGCCTATTCTAGTTTTCCCAGACTGGACAAAACCCTTTCATGTTCATGTAGATGCTTCTTCCATAGCTTTGGGAGTTGTACTTACACAACCAGGAGAAGGAGGTATCGACCACCCCATTGCTAACTCTAGCAGAAAGCTTTCCACAGCCGAGAAGAACTACACCACTACAGAAGAGAAGGACTAGCTATGGTGTATGCCTTACAAAAGTTTAAACACTATCTATTGGGCGCTCATTTTAAAATGTATACTGACCATTCTGCTTTGAAGTACTTGGTCAATAAGCTAGTGTTAGGGGGATGAATTTGTAGATGGCTACTCCTCTTCTAGGAGTATGATTTTGAGATTATTGTGAAGCCAGGTAGATTGAATGCAGGACCTGACCACTTATCTAGGATAGAGTCAGGGGAGGAACCTACAAATTTGGAGGACAATCTGCCTGATGCGTAGCTGTTCTCTGTTCAAGCAGCAGATGAATATTATTCCGATATTCTTGAGTTTCTCACTACAGGACAAGCACCAGTTGAGTTCACAATACAACAAAAGAAACAACTTGTTGTCAAAGCCGCAGACTTCACTCTGATAGCAGGCCAACTCTATAAGTTGGGCCTTGATGAAGTTTTGCGTAGATGCATTTTACTACATGAGAAGAACTCCATAATCGCAGAAGCTCACTCAGGAACCGCAGGAGGCCATTTCGCAGGAAAGCCAACTGCACAGAAGATCTTAGCCACAGGTCTTTGGTGGCCAACATTGCACAAGGATACTATGGAATTTTGCAAGTGTTGCAATGTGTGCCAACGGACAGGAAAACCTTCAAGAAGAGATGAAATGCCGCTAAGACCCCAGATAACAGTGCGTGCTTTTGATAAGTGGGCTATTGATTTCGTGGGACCTATTAAACCACCAGGAAAGAGAACCGGTGCAAGATACATCATCACAGCTACTGAATACCTCACCAGATGGGCTGAGGCGAAGCCAGTTAAGAATTGTGACGCTGCTACTGCCACGCAGTTCCTTTTTGAGAATATTGTCACTAGAGTTGGATGTCCACTAATTCTAATGAGTGATCAGGGCACACATTTTCTGAACGAGACTATAGAGGCGCTTACTGAAGAATTCCACATTAGTCACCACAAGAGTACACCCTACCACCCTCAAGCTAATGGTACGGTGGAGGCATTCAATAAGATTATGGAGAATGCCCTGACTAAGATCTGTAACCAACAAAGAGATGATTAGTACCTTAGAGTCACAGCTGTGCTATGGGCTTACAGAACCACATGCAAGAAACTAACAGGTTACACACCTTTCAGTTTGGTGTATGGACAAGAAGCAGTTATGCCCATGGAATACATTGTTCCCCGTCTCAGAATTGCTCAAATTACAGAAATGGCAGATACTGATACTATGAGTGAAAGGCTGTCACAATTGGTTGCCTTAGAAGAAGACAGACTTTTAGCTGGATTCCATCAACAAGTGCAGAAGGCAAGACATAAGGCTTGGCATGACAGGCATATTAAGAATAAAGTCTTTCAAGAAGGAGACTTGGTACTCCTCTACGATAGTAAATTCATCAAGTTTCTAGGCAAGTTTCGTATACATTGGTTAGGGCCTTTTCAAGTAATGAAGATAACTGAAGGAAGAGCAGTTCAGCTTGCGAAGCTTAATGGAGAATTGTTGCCCACAATGATCAACGGGAGTTGGCTCAAGCTTTACCACGATGGCCACTCCACCCCGTCAACCTAATAAGCTGCTAAAGTAGTGCAGATGTCCAGTGTAGTTGAAAGAGGCATCGCACTCAGTCTACACGGAAGTCGCAAGACATTTTCAGTCTCTAGCTTGCCACGCAGTTCCTCGAGCCATCCGCAAAAGTAATAGTGCATGTCTAAGTAAGTCTATTGTCGCTCTTGCGGAGTTCCCCCAGGTTGTTAAAATTTTCACTCTTGCGGAGTTCCATGTTGTCTAATTTTGTTTGCTCTTACGGAGTCCTCGCTGTGGACCCCTCCATATGCACAGTTACCCATGCTGAAGTAACCCGCCGAAAATTTGAAATTTGAATTATGAAAGCTCTGTAGCCACGTCTGAGTCTTAATGAAGGACGAGACCGCCAATTAATTGTATTTTCTCTGACATATTCGACTGGATTTCCCAAAGATCCGCATTGAATTAAGGATCGGAAGGCCTTAGCTTATCTCCCGAAGGCTGTCAGAACCCGTCCATCACATTTAATGCACCGCAGAGGCGTGGGGGTAGGGGGGTTGTCAACTAATATGCATAGGCGCCTATGGTTATTAGCCCACTCATCCACATCCACTACCGCCTTTAGCTATAAATACCCCTCATTCGTATATGTTTGGGTTACTTTCCTCGAGTTGTGTATTTGTCTTGTTTGAGTCTAAGTCATTGTTTTCAAGGCCATGTCGTGCAGACTGCATCCTGTGTTTTCAGAGTTGTATCCTACACTGTTCCGCCCCTCTGATCAGTGTTAAGTCGTGTCTGTAAGTTCATGATGGAGAACCTGTCAACTGAAGAATTCGTCCGACAGTTTAGATGCAGAGGTTTAGATTTTGGGATGGGTACCCCAATCAAGATTGTCGAGCTTCCTGAACCCAGATAGTCCCTGGGCACAAGGGCATCTCAACCGCATCATCCAGAGGAACCCGTTCCAGAGCCCTTGGCCACTATGGTTAACTACATTCCTCCGTGGCCAGATGATGCACCTGAGGTGCATATCCCCAAGAATTCCAAGTATCCGATTCCGTTACCACCAATGGCAGAAATCGTCCACGAAGAAGGATCCCTGCTCGGAAATCTTCCGCTTGTTAAGTTTTCTGACTATAATCTGGGAGATTATAGAATTTATCCACAATTCGCGCTGGATCATTATCTAACAGTGGTCCATAACCCTGCTAGGAAGGTTGATGAATTCATCCCGAAGGAATTTGCAGTAAATCTGGAGAGACCTGGCCTATTGAACCTGTTAAAGCTACCGCACTTCGGGTGTAGCAATTGATTTGAATGTGGACCTGATTCACCGAATTACCGGCCTATCTAAGGTTGGTAAGGACCCCAATGTCCATTTTGTTGGAAAAGACAGAGACCAAAAGCTTGTTGCACAAGTGGTGCAGAAATATAAATTGTCGCAAGGAGGTCGGGCCTATGACCTCACTATAGTTGAAGATGAGGCACTGAGATTCACGGGCAATTTGCTCGCAGGCAGACTTTTAACGAAGTTCCGACCTAAAGAAGTCCCTGGAGCTGTTGTAGAGCTCGCAGTCGCAGCTGCGGAAGGAGAGCAATATAACTGGTCTCTCTTCCTTCTGAATACATTCTTGGACGACTGCCGCAACGTTCAGGACACCGCCAATCAGCTATTCCATTTTTCTTGGCTCCTGATCTTGTGTGCTTTTGTCGGGTGGAAGGATCTGCCCAACACTCAGTTTCTTCTGCGCCGTTCAGGAGAGGTTACAGGGATGAACTATGTCAACCTCTGGGATTCTAATAATCCCGTGAAGCGCAAGATGAACCGCGTTGTATTCTTTGAGTACTACAATCTCCTCAAGGATACCATCCTGCAGATGCCGAGGCTTACTAAGGAGATGACAGAAATTTATGGAGCAAAGTTTGTCTTTTCTGCCAACTTGCATGAAATCTATTTCTGCCCTCGCGGAATTCAGTCGAAAGAATGGGCCGTAGGGCTCTACCGAATGACCACTCAAGATGTCGAGGACACTATGAAGTCCTGGCCGGATGAATGGAAGCAGGCCGTTGACATCGCTGCTGTGATGTCACCCCCTGCGGCGCCAGAAAAAGATAAAGGAAAGGAAAAGGCCACGCAGAAGGATGCTGAAGGTCGGTCGGGACCGCCTCCCAAGAAGCAGAAGTTGTCGCACCCCGCAAAAGTGACAGGAGATTCCTCTTAGCCCCTTGCCGCAAGGCTCGACCAGTATTTAAAGGAGCAATTTCGTGAGCTACGGACCTCTCAGGCCAAGATCAGAAGTGCTTTGGACCTGCAGCTCGTGGATTTGAAAGGTCTCGCAGGATGAGTTACACAGACCCATGCGCCAGCATCTGGCTCGTAGGTGCCACAAGCATCAACAAGCACTGAACGGGTTGAAGTACTCGCTAATAGGAACACTATTGTACATATCCCGCCTGCAAGCATGACACTCCCGGATCCTTTAGCTGCACTACAGTTATGCGCGGTTGGCGCTGTTGAAATAAATTTGTCACTTATTCCATCGGAAACCCTCCATTTACTTCAGGAGCAGGTTTCTGCTGAGCTGAGAGCTAGAGAGATCTCCACATTCCATGCAAACCAAAGACTGCAATCGCAGGAAATAGAGCTGAAGGCAGGCTATAAGAACATCTCTGAGCAGCTTGCACTTTACAAGGCACAAGACACTAGCATAAGAAATGTAGTCGATGAAATCACCCAGGAGATGCCGGCCTGCCAGATTCAACCAGACCTTCCTCTGGTTGACAAAGTGCAAATTATCAGCAGAAGGGCGCAAGCCCTAGAACAGCAAGTAGTTGTTATGGCTAAGGACCATAGAGCACAGATCGTCGAGTTGGAAGCTCGTGTCGCAGCACCTCCCGTGGATGAGACGCAAGAATGACTGGAAGCACTGCGCATTCAAACTATATTCAAACTATAGCTCTAGAGAAAGAGAATAACACCTTTTTTCATTCCTTTTGCCATTTCAAACATGCAATCTACATTGTTGGCAATTGATTCAGGATTCATGGGTCCAAACTACTCAATTTCAACAGCATCTACAATAGCAAATTACTCTTTATATGCACCTGCAAAGCATATTCGTAGAGGTGAAGCAGACATCATGCTTACAGGTGGCAAAGACACTGGGATTGTGCACATAGGGATCAGTGGATTTAGTGTGCTTAGCGCCCTTTCGCAAAGGAATGATCACCCACAGACACCTCTGCCAACCATCCATTCGTATTTTTCATATTCTTTAGGAGTCAGCTTTTTATTACCACCTATATAATAACACACCACTTATTATCAGCTTTCATTTTCTAACTACTCTACACCACCACTTATTTGCATGACCCAATCGAGCAAGGAGAAATAATCAGATTCAGAGGCTACAGAACTATTGTCAATTTGACAGGTTGGACCGCAGCTACCAACTGGTGTGCGATACTCAGAACTTAAGGGTCTTTTTCACTCTTGAATTCATTTCTAACGAACGTAGAAAACATACAGCAAACACGAGGAGCAGCACGTGCTTGTACACAGTTTGAACACCTCAATGCAACCTGCCATCACATACAAGACATAAGTTGAACCACAAAATTTTTTATGAATCAATAGATAAGTAAGTCAAGAACAGTTTAAGTGTATGATTCACTGTAACCAAACCTACCAGAAACATAAATTGAAGTCTCAATTTGATGTCGGTATGAAGCCCCGCCTGTGTAACCTCGATGCAACCTGCCATCACATAACACTAGGACAATTTGGCACCTTTTTGTGTTAAACTACAAATATATTGGTCTCATGGTTATGAAGATACTGATAATATTCATATTAATTTCTGCATTTACCTGTCCTTTGGACATCCACAACTGATACACATAATCTACATTGGCTTATTCAGAAGGTTAGATCTCATCATTCTCAAAATCTACATTTGTCTTTCAATTTTCCATATCATTCCAATATCCAACCATTCCCAACTAATGGTTTAACAACTCAATCATTTTATTTGTCATGTCCTCCTTTAAAACTTGTAATATGCTGTACAAGAGTTCTTTTTTCCATGTAACCATGCATAGGAAACCCCTGGAGACACCACTGTTGTCAATGCGTACTAACCAATGTAAATAGTCGACATAAACTATAATATGCCTAACCTGGAACCGACATTGAGTATTGGGGTGACCTTTTTTCAAAGTTTCCAATAATGCTTATGTCTAGGACTATTCATTAATACCATATTTTTATGTTTTCCTCCTTAGAAATTACATCGTTATAATCCAATGGACTCTGTTTTCATCTTCTTGATTGAATTGTCAATTAGTTTTTTTTGCATTTTTATACATCTGAATGTATTTTATTTATAGCTCATCCATTACTTGTATATTTGGAGGCACATTCATGGAAATAAGCATTTAAATTTTACAATTCTACTTGTCTCATTAAATTTAATGAATTATTATCTGGTGCATCTCTTACAATTTTGTTTAACTCTTGTGTTTAATATTCAGGATATAAAAGATTATTTGCTTATGCTACTTCAGCTTGCATCCCTTTCAACTAGTCGACACATCATTTCGGCTGTAATTTTAGAATTTGTTCAGCAACCAACACAAGAATTGATTCTATTTTGCTCTCTGATTTAACAAATATAGCACTGCAATTGGACTAACAACTTTCCCCTGTTTTTGTATATGGCAGGGCTCACTGATCAGACTTCATGATGATCAAATCTGTGCTGGTTTACTTGCTACTGTTTTTTGTATAACTAATTATAGACACTGATCGTTGGTCACTTATTACCATGTTAAAGCTACTATGAAACGTTGTGTATCTCAAGTTTCTTGTTGACTGCTAGCTTTATTCTTTTGTTTTTCCATTTAAACAAATAAATCATGATACTGGCCAATTTTAATAGTATTGATGCTTATGTTCCCAATTCGTTTTCAACCTTGATAAGTCTGCAGTTTTAATACTCTTGATCGTTAAGTTCCCAATTTCTTTTCAATCTCGATATGATGATTTACTACTTGCATGATAAAGGAATTCCATAAATAAGTTTGAATTTTTTTTTGGCATCAGCAAAATTTACTTAGAAAATTAATTTCATTTCTAGATGGTTGTTACGTTCCAGGGATATATAATAATAACTCATTTGTACCCATCAACCTGTTTATACATTTTTCAAATATTTAAAATTAGATCTCTAACTCTGATATAGCCTCAATTTTACTAGACTAGAGTTTATAGAAATAATTTATAGTGATTATCATTAACACAGACTATACCTTAGTAACGTTGTCCTTGAGTTTTACAGTGACTAAGCAAAAAATGGCCTTCACTCAGGATTTTAGACTTGTATCCTATATATTGAATGTAGTGCACTTTTGCATTCATAGCTTTCAGATAATTATTGGTATGATTCTTTTCACTTTTGATTCGGGACGGAAATTGGTCTCCACGGATTTTAGATTTTGAGAAAATGAGACAAGTGTATTGAATGGAGCTTAATCACGATTGAGTCTAAATTGCATGAGGATGAGACAAGTTTACAGTCTAAATTGATTTTATGGTCATGGTTAATCTCCATCTCTTCTGTTCAAATTAATTAGTCAAGCTACTAAATATTTTGTGTTTGGATCATTATTTCCCGTTGCTTTTGCCAAATGACTCATCGTAACTGTTTCTACAAGTACAAAATACTTCACAAGACATCTTGTTTCATTGCTTCTACTTCTGTATATAGTTTTTAGCGAACGAACATTTTAGTGGACTGAACCTTGTAACGAGCATTCTTAGTGAAGAAAATTTCTACTAGGTGGACCTTCTAGTAAATCTTTTTACAAATATAGCTTTCACACTATAGAGACTTTCCAATAGCTACAACCTACTACTAAGCATTTTTACAAATATTTCTTTCAGACTAAATCTACCTTATTGACATGATTTAACATAGATGATCTCAATACATAACAACCTATCTATTAAGAAGGTTAGGCCAGAGCACTAGCATTAATTGCTTTTTTCCCTTTTTTAATTGGAGCTATCTAACACTCTTCTTCATTTGGATATGATCAAAAATTTAAAAGCGATGCTACTACAAGGAACTTACTTGTATCATTGAAGTTGACTCTATGACATGAACACATAATGATTTTGAATGTTGATAAGACAATGTTGAATAGATTTTTTTTATATGCACTCATTTTCTAGGGTTTCATTCTGGCTTCATTGACACTATACACAAATCATTTTTTCTTGTTATGCATTGCATAACAATCTCTCGACTTTTTAACAAGTTGATCGTCATATTCCTTGATATTTGAAGATTTTATTAAATCTTCAACTTTGTTTACAACACTTTCGACCTTTTATTTAATAGAGATTCATAGATTTTATCAAGTTGCTAATAATTGCATTAGTGAGCATATCCCCTGAGTATCAATGATGGATACTATAAGATCCATGGAAATAATCATGTCATAAAAAAGGATGGTGCAAGTTGCCAGCATCATTGCTTTATTTGCATAGAATATTAATAATATTTTTATCAGCAATCTATCTCCTGAATTTTAAAAATGCAAGGTTATCATTTATAATAGATCCCATGATTCGCAAGTGCTCCAAAGTTGGATACTTGACATGGACACTTGATTCAACTATAGTCTGTTCCCTGATCTTAAAAAGGTAATGTCCATTAAAATGAAACTCACAAGGCCCTCCAAGCATGCTCTCAATCAAAACTCAATCATCATTCCGACCACGCTTATGCAATCCCTTTATCTCTCTTTCCGTTCTTCTTTCTCCAAATACGATATGAATATTAAATGACTTCACCTAAGTCGAGCATTCAACATTTCTGCATACCAATACTTCCATCAATTCAATTAGCTATGCATTCTTCTCAATATCACTAATGCCTTTGATAATCTCATTCTCAAACTTAGAAGTGGATTGCAAAAATGTTTATAGCGAGAGCTGACGTACATGAAAATCACCATTCTTTACATTGTGTACAATCAAATACAATTGATTGAAAATAAGTTTTAAGATCATTGTAGAATTCAACACCAATCATCCTCCTCAATTGTTTTCATATCTACACCTTCAAAACCTACACCTCCTACTACTACAAAGTCATCTTGTTTCTCACGATCTTCTTCTTCTTTTCTTCCTCTTCTACTAACTTTCGTAAATATTGTAATAAACAAGAACATGATTAGCCCAAATGTTTCAAATTCAACAAGAAAAAAAATGATTCTACAGTTTCCTAGCCAGGCAGACCATAACACTCCGATTAACATGTATCTCTAACACGTGGGAATGCAGTGTAGACAAGGCCATGTCTCTTGATTACTTTTGGGTCAAATGCCAATTTGTTCATTGTCAATCCTTCTGCTCCATGGATTGTCCTTGCACATGCTAACTGAATTGCGAATTGTGTTCGCATAACATTCATTTTATTCTCTAGCGTTCTTTGTATCACAATTCTTTTCATTGATGTCCAATTGGACTTTACACCAGGTGTATAAAGATATTGCATATTTGCACATGCTTTGTCTCCAACTTTTGCACATGCAAACTCAATCGAAACAATATCATGGTTACTTTGTGTATAGTGTTTAAACACATCTTCTGGCTCATTAACCAACCCATCCTCAGTTAAGTAGTTGCCTCGAACTAGTTCAATAAGCATATCCTTTTTTACAACTATCATAGACATAAGTCGCAATGTCTTGTGTCTATGGTCACTTTTTTCAATTGAATCAATTTTGCTATCATGTCCTACAAGTGTAAATGTTTCTGTTTGCATAGCTGATAACATTTTTGAGTTATGTTCTTGAACATCCTTATTACTATGTAAAAGAGAAGGAAACATTGCATCTATTGGTGGTTGTTCCTAGCAATGTTGACTTAACTAATTTATGTCATTCGGTATTTGAAAGCATGTTCTAATTCTACTTAAGATTGAAATCAATGTTTGATTTCTTTGACATACAACTAAAATAAGTTCATAGCATGTTATAGCATCAAACCAAAATGTGTAAGCAAATGTTTGTTGTTGGAATCTTGGTTGTTCAAAAATCCAACAATCACTATCCACTTTAAATCCAACACGTATTTGAGCATTATGGCTCTCTCGCCTAAAACCACAAATTAGCACATGTTGAAGTTTAATTAGAAGTAAAAATTGAAATTTTATCTTAATCTTACTTAATGTGTCTTGCTAAAGCTATTGCTCTTTCTTTCTTTCACAGCAGCAGATGGCAATGTCAGTGACATCGCCACATCGTGGCTCTTGTTTATCATGTATTGTTAGCAATAGGTTGTTTATCATGTATTGTTAGAAATAATTCAGCGACATTGCCAATAGTCCAAGGACACTACCACTTTAACCTTGTAGCTCTTGTTATATAAAATGAACTCTAGTTTTGGTACTATGGTAAGAAAAATATCTTTAACACTGATACCATTGCGACAAATAGAAAAAAACAGAAAATACTGCGCGATAGTTTCACTTATATTAAGAAAAAACCAAAAGAGTAGTACTGCTGCTTTATTGATACATGGATATATGTATATATGGACGTGGGTATTGTGTAGCAGTATAGAGATATACATTATATATACGGCAAGTACTTAGCAAAACTACTAAAAGTTGTGCTGCTCGTACTGGAGGTAACAGTCAGCGAGCTGAACTCGAGCACCCACGGCGTTGTTGCAAATGCTGTATATGCGATTGGAAACGTTAGAAACGCAGGAGTTACAATCAGATTGAGAAATTGACTGCTTACCAACAGCACGGCCGTATGCAGTGGGCGCGCCTCCACTTCCAACACGCGAAGTCTTATAGTCGTAACCACTGTAGGTGGTGTTTTTCTTCAAATCTTGGAGCATATCTCTCAGATTATCGTAGAATGGGCTGTCCTGCGGGATCTTCTTCGTGTTACATGCAGCAGAAACGAACTTGGTATCTGTGGCTTCTGCAGCACCACCCATGAACTCAATATATAACAAATAAGCATCATTTGTAACATGGTGAGAAATCAATCATCATGCACTACATAAGCAAATAGAAATAACAAGTACAAGTATACACTTCAGTAGCTAATGTAAATAAGAAGTAAAACCTAAAGCTGTAGAGCTTGTTTGTAATTACACCATATACCAAAAAAAATTATTTATTGGAATTTTAGAGTTGTTACACTTTCCTAGGATTCCCCATCATGGCCATAACCTATCTTCACCTAACCTAGTTTATCCTTCCCTATCTAACATAGTCCACACTAGCCTACCCTACCATGCCCTAGCCTAATGTACCCCACCCTACCATACCCTACCTTAACATATCCTAACCTAACCTAGCTTATCTTACCCCAATCAACCCTACCTTATCCTACACTATTATAACCTAGGATTTTCTTGCTTACCCTACCCTATCCTACTTAAAACTAACCTAGCCTAACTTAGCCTACCCTCCACTAGTATAACCTAAACTAGCATAACCTAGTATAACCTAACCCAACATAACATATCCTAAACTAGCTTAACCTAGCATATCTTTGCCTATCCTAACCCAACCTAGCCCAACCCATAAATTACATTAGCATAATTGAGCCTACCTTAGCTTAACCATACCCTACCTTAACCTAAACTTCCCTAGCCTACCTTAACCTAACATAACCTAGTCTAACCTAACCCGACATAACATAGCCTAAACTAAACTAACCTAGTTTAGTCTAGCCTAGTTTAACCTACCATATCCTAACCTAACCTAGCTTAGCCCATCCTACATTAGCCTAATTAAGCCTGCACTAGATTAACCATAGCCTATCCTAACCTAAAATTCTCTAGTCTAGCCTATCCTAGCCTACCCTAACCTAGGCCTTGCCTAGCCTACCTTAGGCAAGTCTACCTTGGCCTACCTTACCCTCACCCAGTGTATCCTACCCTACCTTCCATCCTTTCTACACTAAGCTAAGCCTACCCTCATATTTCTACCCTAGAATACCCTACCTTATCCTATCCTATCTTAAACTAGCATAATAGCCTAACTTATCATATTGTATCCCAAGTTATCATAGCTTAACCTAGCCTAGCCTAATTTATACTATGGTATCGTATAATATTCTAGGCTAACCTATCCCAACCTATTCTAGCCTAGCCTACATTAGCTCATCCTATCCTAGATTAGGCTACCCTAGTCTACATTATCCTAGCCTAGCTTAAATTATCCTATCATATCTTATACTATACTTTACCATCCTAGTCTAATCTACCCCAACTTTTACTATGACCTAACCTAACCTACCCTATCCTAGCTTACCATGGCTTACCCTACCCTACCCTAACCTAACCTAACATAGAATACCCTAACATACATTATCCTATAATTCCTACCCTACCTACTTAGCCATATCTAGTCCTACCCTATCCTACCCTACCTACCTATGCATACCTATCCATATCAAACACAAGCAAAACAAATAAATATTTATGATAGACGTACACCCCACATTCATAACAAGAGCCACATGGTGGCAATGTACCCGCGGCATTGCCAATAAGGTATTTTGAAATTTAGAACTATTGATATAACTTAAAATAGTATCTAGGTTGGTGCAAGGTAATGATACCCACTTATGACGCGTTAGTTGCAATGGCATGCTGGAAAAACAAAACTCTGATCATTAAAATAAAGTATTAGAGGTACCTACAATTTTTTTAGAATTAGGTGTAAAAATATGAAATGTAGACAATCAGATCACCTTCCGGAATATATAACTTTTATTTATGGAAAAGTGGTATAACCACCCCAAAATTTTGTTATTCTAAGATAGGTATGTTATTTTTTCACAAAAACATAATGCATATGTTCGTGTTGGTCCATCAGTTTGTTATGTAAATTGTCAAATTATGTGGAAAAAAATATGTAGAGGGATAGGAACCAGATAAATCTTGTGTAAGCCTATTTTTCAAAAATTTTAAAAGTTAATTTTATTATTTTTTTAAATTAAAAAATTCAATGATGCCCTAAAATGAAATGGTCGAGCATTAGTCCACCCTGTTGTTGATGTATTTGTAACTTCAAAAGATATTCTTCTATGTATTACACTTATACTTTATTATATTCATGATGGAGATGTATTATTCTTCCAATCAGAAGTGTCATCATTTGTATTTGTAAGTGTTGCAACTTATATTTGATGGATTATTAGACCACTAGTGTGGGGTCGGCCCTATACGAATCATGTGGTTAGGTGATTAGGATTCCTTATGAAGTTAGCCCTGTTAGAGTTAAGGGCAGGTTAAGCTGTGTATAAATAGAGATTGAGTGTCTCTCATTCTATTCATTCACTCACTCATCGAACTCGCATAGTCGAGAGAGAGGAGTGCACACAAGGGGAGGAGGAGTAGCTGCTGGAGTCATCTATCTTTTGGGGATTGATCATTATGATATTTGTATTGGGGCTTATTCTATCTCTGAGGAAGTTGCGAGGTTTTTCACCTCCTTGGTTTTCCCTGAGGAAACTCTATGTCTCTTGTGTTTATGATTGCTATGATATGCTTGTTATTCTCTTAGTAGGATACTAGATAATGTTTGAATGCAATTATCGAAAAATTAACATGGTATTAGAGTCGTGCTAAGAAGAAGACACTATGCAGCTGCAGAAGCTAGGGCTTCTTAATCAACCTTGGGATGCAATATTATGGTAGTCATTGATCTATGAAAATATTATCGTATAGTCATGAGAATCCCTCTCATGCACCTCGGATTCGAGGTCTAGTCAATGAACTATTCTAAACTAGGCCAACTCCCTTATCTTGAGATAATATTGAAGTAAGAGTATCATCAAATTAAACCCCCTATGCCTGAGAGAATCTACAATCCATGGCTCTATACTTTGTAATAGTCACATTATCTACAACTCTTGAATCACCCTCAACAACGTCCTCCATTAAGGCATCGCACCTCTCCAATGAATAACTATAATGTGCATGGATGAAGTCAATGTCATCATCACACCTTTCCTCTGCTATATAATTGGAAGTCTCATGGATCGAAGAAACAAATGATATAAATATATTGGGTGGTAAAATCACCCCTACATGCTCCTAAGCCACTAGATCAATATCTCACAATCACACTATAAGGATTGGAAGCTATATCTACATGTTCCTTGTAAGAAATAGAAGGCCCTACCAACCTATCATTTAAAAGTGTGAGTGTTGATGAATCAATAAGTAACTTGTAAATTCCACCCCCATTGTTCTTAAATAGACCCTAATATAACCTTAGAGACCGAATCTAGACATATAGAACCTAATCTAGCTTATAGACCTTGATCTAGCCCTAGAAACCAAACAAAAACAAATCTAGCCCTGGAAATCCTAATGTAGACTTAGAACCCTAAAGACTTGATCTAGAATCCTTATCTAGCCCTAGATACCTAGGGATAGCTACATTGTGAAAGGAGTGGTATCTCGACGTTTTTAGCCTCTAATTCAGCTCATCATTAAGAGAATATGTGTCTCCTAATGATGACCCTGACTTAGAGGCTCGAAATGTCGAGAGACCACCCTTTTCCCAATGCAACTATCCCTGGTTCTGAATATTTATCTGTGTATAAAACCATGGATAACAAAACCTACAGACCTAATCTAGCCGTGGAGACCTAATCTAGCCATATAGAACATAATCTAGCTTGTAGACCCTGATCTAGCCCTAGAAATGAGACAAAAACAAATCTATCCCTGGAAACCCTAATGTAGACCTAGAACCCTAGAGACTTGATCTCGAATCCTTATCTATCCCTAGAGACCTAATCTAGCCCTAGAGACCTAATCTAGACATATAGAACCTAATCTAGCTTATAGACCCTAATCTAGCTCTAGAAACTAGACAAAAACAAATCTAGCACTCGAAAGCCTAATGTGGACCTAGAACCCTAGAGACTTAATCTAGAATCCTTATCTAGCCCTATATACTTAATCTATCCCTAGAGACCTAATCTAGACATAGAGAACCTAATACAGCTTATAGAACTTAATCTATCCCTAGAAACCAGACAAAAACAAATCTAGCCCTAGAAATCCTAATGTGGACCTAGAACCCTAGAGACCTGATCTAGAATCCTTATCTAGCCTTGGAGACCTAATCTAGCCATATAGAAATTAGACTAGCTTATATACCCTGATCTAGCCCTAGAAACTAGACAAAAACAAATCTAGCCCTGGAAATCCTAATGTGGACCTAGAACCCTAGAGACCTGATCTAGAATCCTTAACTATCCCTAGAGACCTAATCTAGCCCTGGAGACCTAATCTAGACATATAGAACCTAATCTAGCTTATAGATCCTGATGAAGCCCTCAAAACTAGACAAAAACAAATCTATCCCTGGAAATCCTCATGTGGACCTAGAACCCTAGAGACCTAATCTAGAATCCTTATCTAGCCCTAGAGACCTAATCTAGCCCTGGAGAGCTAATCTATCCATATAGAACCTAATCTAGCTTATATACTTTGATCTAGCCCTAGAAACTAGAAAAAAACAAATCTAGCTCTGGAAAGCCTAATGTGGACCTAGAACCCTAGAGACTTGATCTAGAATCCTTATCTATCCCTAGAGACCTAATCTAGCCCCGGAGACCTAATCTAGACATATATAACATAATCTAGCTTATAGACCCGGATCTAGCCGTAGAAACCAGACAAAAACAAATCTAGCCCTAGAAAGCCTAATGTGGACTTAGAACCCTAGAGACCCTTGGCACCCCGTGGTCATTTAGGGACACTTTGAGAATTTTCTCCAGGGGCATGGAACCCAAACTAGCTAGTGGAATGGGGTTCTAACATCTCCCACACATGCATACGGCCATTGTGGATGTCTTCACGATGGCCATGGTCGCCCAGGAGCCTTCGGTTCAAAATTGACCCCCTTGTACAAAACATGCATGGCCTTCATTGAGCAAAACCCTAGCTCTGGAGATGGAACTATAGCACTGTTTCTGGTAGATTGAATTGCAATGGGATTAAGCTGAAACTTGGCATTCTGAATCCATTGTAATTGATAGCTTCGCGATCAGAGTCACGGTTTTCATTCTATGGCCATTTTTTCCTGGCACCCCATGGTCGTTGAACGACAATTTCAAAATTTTCTCTAGGGGCATGGAACCTGAATTGATGAGCGGAAAGGGGATCCGTCAAATCCCACACATGTATATTGTTATTGTGGATGTGTTCATGATGGCCAGGGTCCCCCGAGAGCCTTCGGTTCAAAATTTACCCCCTTCTGCAAAATCAGCATGGCCTTCACTGAGCAAAACCCTAGTTTTGGAGATGGCACAATAGCAGTATTTCTGGGTGATTGAATTGTGATGGGGGGGGTCAGCTGGAACTCAGTGTCCTGAATCCATCAGAATCAACGGCTTCGCAATCAAAGTCACGGTTTTGGTTCATGGCCATTTTTGCTTAGCACCTTGTGGCCATTCAAGGAAACTTTGAGAGTTTGCTTTGGGGGCACGAAACATGAACAAGTCAGTGCAACCGGATTTCATCAACTCCCATACATGCATATGGAGATTGTGGATGTGTTCACGATGGCCATGGTCTCCTAGGAGAGTTTGGTTCAAAAGTGCCGCCCTTGTGCAAAATTGGCATGGCCTTCACTAAGCAAAAACCCTAGTTCCGTAGATGGCACAATAGCACCATTTTTTCATAATTGAGTCGTGATGGAGGGGTGCCCAAGCTAAAACCCGGTGTCTCAAATCCATCGGAATCATCGACTTCGTGGTCGGAGTCATGATTTTGGTTCTATGGCCATTTTTTCCAGGCACTCTGTGGTCGTTTAGGGACACTTTGAGAATTTGCTCCTGTGGCCCGAAAACCGAACCGACAAGCGGAACGGGGTTTCGTCAGCTCCCACATGTGCATATGGCCATTGTGGATATATTCACGGTGGCCACGGTCACTTGGGAGCCTTCGGTTCAAAATTGTCCCCCTTGTGCAAAATGGGCATGCCCTTCATTTAGCAAAACCCTAGTTCCTGAGATGGCACAATAGCACCATTTCTTGGCGATTGAGTCACGATGGGGAGGGTTCCCCTAGATAGAACTTGGTGTCCTGAATGCACCGGAATTGATGGCTTCATAACCGGATTCACGGTTTTAGTTCTATGGCATTTTCTTCTTGGAACACTGTGGTCATTTAGGGACACTTTGATAATTTGCTCCAGCGTCATGGAACCCAAACCAGTGAGTGGAATGGGGTTCTGTTAGCTCCCACACCTGCATATGGCCATTTTGGATCTGTTCACAATGGCCACAGTTACTTGGGATCCTTAAGTTCAAAATTGACTCCCTTCTGCAAAATTCTGAAGGCTTTCAGTAAGAAAAACCCTAGTTCTAGAGATGGCACAATAGCACCATTTTCGATCGATTGAGCCATGATGTGGGTGTCACCGAGCTGAAACCTGGTATCCCAAATCCATGTACTGATTTTTAAATCAACAGTTAAGAATTTCAAAAACTTCCCTCATAAAAATACCTCATGCAGTGGTGTAGCCTTCTTTCGTCACGAATTTGGAATCTCTAGAGTATCTCATCATCCAACATAGATAATGCATGGCTGCTTCAATCAGACTTTAAAAATCATTTCTAGCGAGCATTTACCCTCCTTTCAGATTTGGTAACCAGCATTCCTGAATCTTCCACCCCTATATAAATTATGATGCCTGTATCGGAGAGATAGCAATGCATAGATTGTGTTTGGTGAAGAAGGATAGGCTAATCACATAGTAGTGAAATGGTGCAATTAATAGCCGCATCTCCATGCACAGAGAATACCCGATAGAAAGCTACCATGGAGATCAAGAATATCAAGCTCTTAAGAACTATAAGAATTTTTTCCATATATTTGGGATTGTTGTGGATAACAAATTACAAGTATGATTTAATGTGTCAAAACTTGACACACAAAAAAAACATCCAAAAAACCACTCACCATTACACATGAGCCCATGTGTACCTTAGATCCCCTTATTTGATTTCGAGTAAATCTAGGACACAATTAACAAATATATATATATATATATATATTCTTACCAGTTGATAGAAATTTCATAAAGTTAGAGAATGTTCTTCTACTAACACATAAACAGATTGATTCTCAATATAAGGCATGACTAAAAGTTTACCAAAATAAAATTCTCTATAAAACAACGGATCGTGGAAGATTGTTGGATGCCATGTTTATCATCAATCAGTTGAATATATTAATCAAATTGTGACCAACAATTTGACTTCATTGTGATTGTTGGAGCATAGGCCGCAACTAGGGAAAAGCCGCCAATTTTGGGGAAAAAGCACTAAGTTTTGAAGGAAGAGTGCTAATTTTGAGGAAAAGCACCATTTTTGGTGGAAGTGAACAGTGCGTGGTACGATGCTAGATGGACGAGCTCACCGCAGAGTGCGGACCGGAAATCACGGAGCTCGCGCGCACAAGTCAAAGAAAGGAGTAAATAAGGTGGCCGAGTAGAAATATCAACCACCACAGTAAATGAAGGAAGCGACGGAATAGAGGGCTCAGCTACCCTCATTTAAGGAAAAGTACAGAAGTTATGGTTGCTCGGACCAAGGAAGAGAAACGGGACGAAGCATTCAAGACAAAGGACACGGAGCAAAGAACGATGAAGCGGCACCCATACCCGCGATCTGCATTGGAAATCGCGGAGCATGAAGGAAGCTGCGATGCGACTGCAAGAGGCATCTAAAGTACATCTAGCCATCAATGGTTAGGGTTTTTGGGGATCACTGTTGGGAAAGGCCCACAGTTTTGTAAAGGTGCGACGCTCATGGCCACCTATATATATGTGTAATTGTAAAAGGAAAAGGGTTAAATATTGGATGAGTTAGATGTTATATGGGTCAGAGATAGATTGGCTAGAAGGTCATTGTAAGTTGATATCTGAGTTTGCAGATAGACTAAGTTTATGTCTATGTTATTGTAATCTCTGTAGAAGAAGAGAGTAGATCTAAGAGAAGGGTTCCCAGCTGTGTGCGTGGAGTTTCCCAGATAGATCTAAGGCTGCAGCTGTGTGCGCATCATACTGTGTAATGCCCCTTTCAGTTAATATAGAATACAGTTCCCGTGAATGTGATTTCCCTGTGGAGGCGAACCGCATAATTCTCGTTGTTATGATGATGTGTTGTGTGAATGCATGTTTATGTTTTACTATCTGTGTTTACATGAATGTGCTGTTATCTTTATGAATGAGTATATAAAGCAAGTCCTTGAAGTCCCTTCAGAAGTTATATTGACGCGCTACCGAAGGAGTCACTAAGAGCACTATCGCCACAGCGCGTGAGGAGCGAGTTTCGACGCTGTGGTGTAAGGACGGGGATGATACATAGTGTATCGGATGTAGCGGGTGAACGCCTGGTGCACAGGTGCAAAGATACCGTGCAGCTAGGCCAGGAAGGGTGAGTCCTAGCGTAGTGGCGCTGTGAGGACTGTAGGCAAGTAAGACGCTCTGTTCAGAAGGTGCTGCGTAAGAAGGTAAGAGAAGACTGGATTCCACACCACCCCGGTTAAGGAAACCTGATTCCTTATCCCCCCCATAGCCACTTCGGGTGAGACCTCGGGCTGCTGCGCAGCCCGTTGCCGAAAGGGGCATTGCGCCAAGGGGTGTTTTGTTGCTGTGCCTCCTGAAAACTCGGGTCTATCCAAAAGCAGCCAACAAATGGTTCCGTTGTCGTGCTAAGGATGTGTGATGCTTTAAAGTTGGGATGTGTGAGGTTGAAGAAGTTCAGCTAAGCATCGACTTCTAGTAGCCATTTGGAAGCCAACAAATGGTTATGTTGCCTTGAGACGTGTTAAGCTAACAAATGGTTTGGCGACCGACTTTAGCCCTATTATCCCGAAGGCAATGTGGTGCTGGAATCCTACAGCTAAAGAAATTCAAGAGTGGTTTGATTCAAAGGCGAGAGAGTTCGCTGAACGTGAAAATAGAAGCCCTAGGCTTCAGGTAGAAGATTGGTTGCAAAAGTATATTTATACTGACCTTTATGAAATCTTCTTTGTAACATTTGTACTTGAGTTGCATGAGTGGGTATCCAAGCTAGAAGACACTCAACCCACTATGCATGTTGATCGACCTATCACTTGGACGCCTGAGCTAGTTAGCACTGTGAAGCGGGTAGACAATCCTGTGTCCCACGCAGTAGACTTTTGGTTCAATAGTCTGCTAGAAGGCTTCATCACTGAGTTTGCAGTAGATACGAGAAAGAGCTTCAGCGAGGCCGAGAGGAGCTTCTTCAAAGCATACAGGGGTAAGTTCTTAAATTCTCTGAACCTGTCAATTAAAATGCTCTTATATGAAAAAGGAAAACTATGTGTAGCTTCCGATGAATAGCATAGACAAGTAATGTCTGCAGATTCTGATAGTGATTTTGAAGCTATTGGTTGCACTCGTAGTGGGAAACAGTATAAAGTAGGCATCGACCAACATTCTTTTGAGTCTAGCCGAGAAGATTGTCGAGTTCGTAGAGCGAGCCATATAGAGAGACAAGGGAGTGTTCATATCCCTTATCACCCTTTTACACTGCAAAAGCCAGACGGGGCTCAGCATAACCCCGCAGTAACACCCTCTAGTAGCCCGCACGGTACTTCGAGTACCTCAGCTCCACCTTTGTTTAACCATCCCGGGGGTAGTGCCGCAACAACCCCACGTCAACCTAGCGCAACAAGGATTGATGACATGAAGCTACCAACCTTTAGAGGAACAGGGCTAGAAGGCCCTGAGCAGCAATGGTTTCTATGTGAAGCTATTTGGACGATTAAGCAAATTAATGATGATGCTGTTAAGCTGGTTCAGTTAGCAACCACACTAAGAGAAAGAGCCTTAACCTGGTTTATGAAATACTCAGCAGCACAGAATAGGATGCTTGCTGATGTAAGAAATGCTATGATTAAAGAATTCAAGAAACCTAAATCAGAATCACAGTGTATAACAGAACTCAAATACATAAAACAGTTACCTACAGAGTCAGTATGGGACTTTGACCAGAAGTTCAAAGCCTTGATAGATCAAGTAAGCTTTGAGTTTGCACCGTAGCAGCACAAGGAATGGTTCATTGCTGCTCTGCTTCCTCACATTAGACTTCCTCTTATGCAACAAAATCTCACTACACAAGAACAAGCTCTAGAGATGGCTATGAAACTAGAAGCTTCACCAATTGCGGGAACGAGCAACAATGTTGCGCAGTTACAGAACCAAATAGCAAACCTAACCTTGCAAGTGCATGACATTAAGAAAGGAAAGGATGTCAAAGAAGAAATTTGGTGTACAAAGTGTAGAGCACAAGGACATTCAAAGGACCATTGTCCTATCTTCATAGATTATATTGCAACTGGAGCACCTAACCCTTTACCACAGGCACAGGGGCCTTGGTGTGAAATCTGTAGAACGAGAGGCCACAGACCACATGAGTGTCACTTGTTACAGAAATATGTACAAACTCCAAAGAATCTATATTGCGATTTCTGTAAATCAATAGGCCATGATGAAAAAAATTGTAGAGCATATGACCTTATGATAGAAAGAAAACATGATGTTTATAGAGTACAGTCAGAACCACAAGGACCCACAGTAGAGCCGCAGTATGACCAAGCTCGTGAAGGTAGAGGAGGAAATTATAGGGGCCGTGGACGCGTAGCAGGTTTTGGTCGAGGAAGAGGATAGATCACTTGTTATAACTGTGGAGCTCAAGGCCATTATGCAAGGGATTGCCAAAATCCTACAACCCTCTGCAGATACTGTAAATCGTATGATAATTTCATTAAAGAATGCCATCAGTTGATGGCCAAGATGCAAGAAAAGAAGCCACAGGTTAACCAGAATATCCAGTTGATTGGAGCAGAAAAAAGAGAACCAGGTCCTATAGTTAATATAGTGACGCGCAGTGGAGTAACCACTGGTGCACCCGAGTCAAGAACTGGAAAGTCAGCGATGCAATGGGTGCACCGTGCTAACACTAAACCATCCCCGCTTGACCTACAGAAGCAAAAAGAAGCATTCAAGCAAGCTCAGGAGTATTTCTTAGATCTGCGAGCTTCAAGCTCTGTCGCAATTCCGTATAATGATATCAGACCACATGTGCCACATCAAGAGAACCTGGTCCGAGAGCAGGCCACTACATCTTGAAGGCCTGATGAGGAGGATGCACTAGGCAGTGTTCATGCTTTCCTGAGAAACTGCTTAAAGTTGTTGCGCAATGAAAAAGCAACTATGGAACTCCAACACCTGTTGGATCAGTGTCAACAATCTGCTTCCATGAATACACCGCAGCGTGCTGTTCATCAGATTGGGAGTCATATTAGAACTGGAAGAGAGATGAGACTCACAGCGCAGATTGGAGCATTTGAAATGGATGAAGTCATTTTGGATTTAGGCTTAGAAGTTAATGTTCTCACTATGCAGACATGGGGATTTGAAGAAGAGACATATGACCTTTGAGGATGACCAGATTAGGGTCATTGCACTGCTTGATCCCCTTCAAGGACCACGGTATATTGAACCCATTTGAGCAGAAGAAGAAGTGTGCCACATGGAAAGTTTGTACCAGATGACTGCTAGTCATAATGATTATGTCAATCCCACAGCGGACGGCCACATCAGCTAGCGATGCGATAGCTCGTGCACATCAGATTCAAAAGTAGGACTAGAAAACTGGCAAAATCGCTTACATGAGGTTTCTACAAGGCGTTGTGCCATGATGACTAAATCCATTCAATGTATTGGCACAGAATTGAGTAACACCCCAATATTTGATGGTTTAACTGAAGTAATTGAATTCATACATGAATATGAACAAGAAATCCCAGATGAGCAGCGCATACAAGCATTGGATGTAGCACTGCGCACTACACCCGCGAGGTGGTGGGGTGCGCATAAAGAAAATATCGACACATGGCAAGACTGTCGCAGGTTGATACTGTGCAGATTTCAAGGGACTACAACAGGAGTCTTGCGCAAGTATGATGGACAGAGTGACCCTAGGACACACGTGGAAGCATGTATTCAGCAATGGTCAGATATTCCAAAGGATGAGTGGGTTCACCTATTCATCCACACATTGGATATAGTTCCAAGGAACTAGTACACTGAAACAGAATTGCGCAGAGGCACTATCACTTGGCCTCTCATGATTGAAAGTTTTCAACTCACTTTCAGCTTTGAGTCAGAACATCCAAGCATCGATCAGGCTTTAAAGTGTATTAAAAAGAAGGTATTTGAACAATGTCCATTAGCAGAGTATTCTCAGCCAGACTGGGCTGTCGAGATGGAGGATTCCCTGGAATGCTATAATTTCTTCGCTGCAGAAGAGGAGGATGATCCTCGCAACATCAATATTCCAGAGTCAGAAGGGACGTGCAAAGTCGAAGGCCGTCAGCCTGATATCCCTGCCATTAAAGAACACATCAAACTCAAGAAAATTAACATTGGTACAGAAGCCGAACCCAAGGTTGCCTCTATAGGAGATTTTTGGGATGATGAAACTGTTGACCACATTGCAGATTTACTACATGAGTACCAGGACATCTTTCCTACCAAGTTTACAGAAATGAAAGGCACCCTAGGAGACTTAGGAGTTATGTGCATACCTTTGAAAGCGGATGCTAAGCCAGTCAAACAACGCCTGTACAGGTTGAACCCGTGATATAAAGAAAAGGTCAGAGAAGAAATTGATAAGATGCTCGCAGCAAGTATCATTGAGCCAGTAGAGGAAAGTGATTGGATTAGTCCTATGGTGGTACAAGAGAAAAAGGCAAAAGGTGAAATAGGAATATGCGTGGACCTACGCAAGCTCAATGACGCATCAGCACATGATCCATTTCCTACGCCCTTTACAGATGAAGTACTTGATAATGTTGGAGGACAAGAGGCTTACTCCTTCACTGATGGCTTTTCAGGATACCATCAGATCAGAATCCATCCAGAGGACCGCCATAAGACCACTTTTGTGACTGAATGGGGCTCATTCCAGTATACGGTAATTCCCTTTGGTCTTAAAAATGCTCCTGCTATCTTCTCTAGAGTCGTTGTTGCTTTTTTTAAAGAATTCATTCATAAGTTTCTAGAAGTCTATTTTGATGACTAGACTGTGTTTGGTTTACTAAAGAACCACATAGGGAATCTAAGGAAGATGTTAGAAAAATGTAGACAGTATCAGATCTCCCTGAACTTGAAAAAATGTATCTTCTATGCTCCTTTTGGTATTTTGTTGGGTCACATTGTATGCAGACAAGGACTCATGATGGATCCTGCGAAGGTTTCCATCATTGCTAACTTGCCTGCGCCCAACTCAGTCAAACAATTGCGCACTACATTGGTACATACAAGATACTACAGGAAATTTATCAAGGGTTATGCGAAGATCACTGTGCCTATGGAAAGACTACTGAAAAAGGATTCAAAATTCCAATGGACAGAAGAATGCCAACAAAGGTTGCACACAATTAAAGAAAAGATGATCACAACGCCTATTCTAGTTTTCCCAGACTGGAGAAAACCCTTTCATGTTCATGTAGATGCTTCTTTCATAGCATTGGGAGTTGCACTTACACAACCAGGAGAAGGAGGTATCGACCACCCCATTGCTAACTCTAGCAGAAAGCTGTCCACAACCGAGAAGAACTACACCACTACAGAAAGAGAAGGACTAGCTATGGTGTATGCCTTACAGAAGTTCAAACACTATCTATTGGGCGCTCATTTTAAAATGTATACTGACCATTCTGCTTTAAAGTACTTGGTCAATAAGCTAGTGTTAGGGGGAAGAATTTGCAGATGGCTACTCCTCTTCCAGGAGTATGATTTTGAGATTATTGTGAAGCCAGGTAGATTGAATGTAGGACCTGACCACTTATCTAGGATAGAGTCAGGGGAGGAACCTACAAATTTGGAGGACAATCTGCCTGATGCATAGCTGTTCTCTGTTCAAGCAGCAGATGAATATTATTCCGATATTATTGAGTTTCTCACTACAGGACAAGCACCAGTTGAGTTCACAATACAACAAAAGAAACAACTTGTTGTCAAAGCCGCAGACTTCACTCTGATAGCAGGACAACTCTATAAGTTGGGCCCTGATGAAGTTTTGCGTAGATGCATTTTACCGCATGAGAAGAACTCCATAATCGCAGAAGCTCACTCAGGAACTGCAGGAGGCCATTTCGCAGGAAAGCCAACTGCACAGAAGATCTTAGCCACAGGTCTTTGGTGGCCAACATTGCACAAGGATACTATGGAATTTTGCAAGTGTTGCAATGTGTGCCAGCGGACAGGAAAACCTTCAAGAAGAGATGAAATGCCACTAAGACCCCAGATAACAGTGCGTGCTTTTGATAAGTGGGCTATTGATTTCGTGGGACCTATTAAACCACCAGGAAAGAGAACCGGTGCAAGATACATCATCATAGCTACTGAATACCTCACCAGATGGGCTGAGGCGAAGCCAGTTAAGAATTGCGACGCTGCTACTGCCACGCAGTTCCTTTTTGAGAATATTGTCACTAGATTTGGATGTCCACTAATTCTAATGAGTGATCAGGGCACACATTTTCTGAATGAGACTATAGAGGCCCTTACTGAAGAATTCCACATTAGTCACCGCAAGAGTACACCCTACCACCCTCAAGCTAATGGTATGGTGGAGGCATTCAATAAGATTATGGAGAATGCCCTGACTAAGATCTGTAACCAACAAAGAGATGATTGGTACCTTAGAGTCACAGCTGTGCTATGGGCTTACAGAACCACATGCAAGAAACTAACAGGTTACACACCTTTCAGTTTGGTGTATGGACAAGAAGCAGTTATGCCCATGGAATACATTGTTCCCAGTCTCAAAATTGCTCAAATTACAGAAATGGCAGATACTGATACTATGAGTGAAAGGCTGTCACAATTGGTTGCCTTAGAAGAAGACAGACTTTTAGCTGGATTGCATCAACAAGTGCAGAAGGCAAGACATAAGGCTTGGCATGACAGGCATATTAAGAACAAAGTCTTTCAAGAAGGAGACTTGGTACTCCTCTACGATAGTAAATTCATCAAGTTTCTAGGCAACTTTCGTATACATTGGTTAGGCCCTTTTCAAGTAATGAAGATAACTGAAGGAAGAGCAGTTCAGATTGCGAAGCTTAATGGAGAATTGTTTCCCACAATGATCAACGGGAGTCGGCTCAAGCTTTACCACGATGGCCACTCCACCCTGTCAACCTAATAAGCTGCTAAAGTAGTGCAGATGTCCAGTGTAGTTGAAAGAGGCATCGCACTCAGTCTACACGGAAGTCGCAAGACATTTTCAGTCTCTAGCTTCCCACACAGTTCCTCGAACCATCCGCACAAGTAATAGTGCATGTCTAAGTAAGTCTATTGTCGCTCTTGCGGAGTTCCCCCAGGTTGTTAAAATTTTCACTCTTGCGGAGTTCCATGTTGTCTAATTTTGTTTGCTCTTACGGAGTCCTCGCTGTGGACCCCTCCATATGCACAGTTACCCATGCTAAAGTAACCCACTGAAAATTTGAAATTTGAATTATGAAAGCTCTGTAGCCACGTCTGAGTCTTAATGAAGGACGAGACCGCCAATTAATTGTATTTTCTCTGACAGATTCGACTGGATTTCCCAAAGATCCGCATTTAATTAAGGAGCGGAAGGCCTTAGCTTATCTCCCGAAGGCTGTCAGAACCCGTCCATCACATTTAATGCACCGCAGAGGCGTGGGGGTAGGGGGGTTGTCAACTCATATGCATAGGCGCCTATGGTTATTAGCCCACTCGTCCACATCCACTACCGCCTTTACCTATAAATACCCCTCATTCGTATATGTTTGGGTTACTTTCCTCGAGTTGTGTATTTGTCTTGTTTGAGTCTAAGTCATTGTTTTCAGAGCCATGTCATGCAGACTGCCTCCTGTGTTTTCAGAGTTGTATCCTACACTGTTCCGCCCCTCTGATCAGTGTTAAGTCATGTTTGTAATTTCATGATGGAGAACCTGTCAACTGAAGAATTCGTCCGATAGTTTAGATGCATAGGTTTAGATTTTGGGATGGGTACCCCAATCAAGATTGTCGAGCTTCCTGAACCCAGATAGTCCCCGGGCACAAGGGCGTCTCAACCGCATCAGCCAGAGGAACCCGTTCCAGAGCCCTTGGCCACTATGGTTAACTACATTCCTCCGTGGCCAGATGATGCACCTGAGGTGCATATCCCCAAGAATGCCAAGTATCCGGTTCCGTTACCACCAATGGCAGAAATCGTCCACGAAGAAGGATCCCTGCTCGGAAATCTTCCGCTTGTTAAGTTTTTCGACTATAATCTGGGAGATTATATAATGTATCCACAATTCGCGCTGGATCATTATTTGACAGTGGTCCATAACCCTTCTAGGAAGGTTGATGAATTCATCTCGAAGGAATTTGCAGTAAATCTGGAGAGGCCTGGCCTATTGAACCTGTTAAAGCTACCGCACTTCGGGTGTAGCAATGAAGTGAATGCTGTTGTTAAGGTCCTATTATCCTATGTTCATGGTGGTTATCTTTGGCTAGGGAGGCCAATTGATTTGAATGTGGACCTGATTCACCAAATTACCGGCCTATCTAAGGTTGGTAAGGACCCCAATGTCCATTTTGTTGGAAAAGACAGAGACCGAAAGCTTGCTGCACAAGTGGTGCAGAAATATAAATTGTCGCAAGGAGGTCGGGCCGATGACCTCACTATAGTTGAAGATGAGGCACTGAGATTCACGGGTAGTTTGCTCACAGGAAGACTTTTAACGAAGTGCCGACCCAAAGAAGTCCCTGGAGCTGTTGTAGAGCTCGCAGTCGCAGCTGCGGAAGGAGAGCAATATAACTGGTCTCTCTTCCTTCTGAATACATTCTTGGACGACTGGCGCAACGTACAGGACACCGCCAATCAGCTGTTCCATTTTTCTTGGCTCCTGATCTTGTGTGCTTTTGTCGGGTGGAAGGATCCGCCCAACACTCAGTTTCTTCTGCGCCGTTCAGGAGAGGTTACAGGGATGAACTATGTCAACCTCTGGGATTCTAATAATCCCGTGAAGCGCAAGATGAACCGCGTTGTATTCTTTGAGTACTACAATCTCCTCAGGGATACCATCCTGCAGATGCCGAGGCTTACTAAGGAGACGACAGAAATTTATGGAGCAAAGTTGGTCTTTTCTGCCAACTTGCATGAAATCTATTTCCGCCCTCTCGGAATTCAGTCGAAAGAATGGGCCGTAGGGCTCTACCGAATGACCACTCAAGATGTCGAGGACACTATGAAGTCCTGGCCAGATGAATGGAAGCAGGCCATTGACATCGCTGCCGTGATGCCACCCCCTGAGGCGCCAGAAAAAGATAAAGGAAAGGAAAAGGCCACACAGAAGGATGCTGAAGGTCAGTCGAGACAGCCTCCCAAGAAGCATAAGTTGTCGCACCCCGAAAAAGTGACAGGAGATTCCTCTGAGCCCCTTGCCGCAAGGCTCGACCAGTATTTAAAGGAGCAATTTCGCGAGCTACGGACCTCTCAGGCCAAGATCAGAAGTGCTTTGGACCTGCAGCTCGCGGAGTTGAAAGGTCTCGCAGGACGAGTTACGCAGACCCATGCGCCAGCATCTGGCTCGTAGGTGCCACAAGCGTTAACAAGCACTGAATGGGTTGAAGTACTCGCTGATAGGAACACTATTGTACATATCCCTCCTGCAAGCATGACACTCCCGGATCCTTTAGCTGCACTACAGGTATGCGCGGTTGGCGCTGTTGAAATAAATTTGTCACTTATTCCATCGGAAACCCTCCATTTACTTCAGGAGCAGGTTTCTGCTGAGCTGAGAGCTAGAGAGATCTCCACATTCCATGCAAACCAAAGACTGCAATCGCAGGAAATAGAGATGAAGGCAGGCTATAAGAACATCTCTGAGCAGCTTGCACTTTACAAGGCACAAGACACTAGGATAAGAAATGTAGTCGATGAAATCACCCAGGAGATGCCGACCTGCCAGATTCAACCAGACCTTCCTCTAGTTGACAAAGTGCAAATTATCGGCAGAAGGGCGCAAGCCCTAGAACAACAATTAGTTGCTATGGCTAAGGACCATAGAGCACAGATCGTCGAGTTGGAAGCTCGTGTCGCAGCACCTCCCGTGGATGAGACGCAAGAATGACTGGAAGCACTGCGCATTCAAACTATATTCAAACTATAGCTCTAGAGAAAGAGAATAACACCTTTTTTCATTCCTTTTTCCATTTCAAACATGCAATCTGCATTGTTGGCAATTGATTCAGGATTCATGGGTCCAAACTACTCAATTTCAACAGCATCTGCAACAACAAATTACTCTTTATATGCACCTGCAAAGCATATTCGTAGAGGTGAAGCAGAAATCATGCTTACAGGTGGCACAGACACTGGGATTGTGCACATAGGGATCAGTGGATTTAGTGTGCTTAGCGCCCTTTCGCAGAGGAATAATCACCCACAGACACCTCTGCCAACCATCCATTCGGCTTTTTCATATTCTTTAGGAGTCAGCTTTTTATTACCACCTATATAATAACACACCACTTATTATCAGCTTTCGTTTTCTAACTACTCTACACCACCAGTTATTTGAACGACCCAATCGATCAAGGAGAAATAATCAGATTCAGAGGCTACAGAACTATTGTCAATTTGACAGGTTGGACCGCAGCTACCAACTGGTGTGCGATACTCAGAACTTAAGGGTCTTTTTCACTCTTGAATTCATTTCTAACGAACGTAGAAAACATACAGCAAACACGAGGAGCAGCACGTACTTGTACACAGTTTGAACACCTCAATGCAACCTGCCATCACATACAAGAGATAAGTTGAACCACGAAATTTTTTATGAATCAATAGATAAGTAAGTCAAGAACAGTTTAAGTGTATGATTCACTGTAACCAAACCTACCAGAAACATAAATTAAAGTCTCAATTTGATGTCGGTATGAAGCCCCGCCTGTGTAACCTCGATGCAACCTGCCATCACATAACACTAGGACAATTTGGCACCTTTTTGTGTTAAACTACAAATATATTGGTCTCATGGTTATGAAGATACTGATAATATTCATATTAATTTCTGCATTTACCTGTCCTTTGGACATCCACAACTGATACACATAATCTACATTGGCTTATTCAGAAGGTTAGATCTCATCATTCTCAAAATCTACATCTGTCTTTCAATTTTCCATATCATTCCAATCTCCAACCATTCCCAACTAATGGTTTAACAACTCAATCATTTTATTTGTCATGCCCTCCTTTAAAACTTGTAATATGCTGTACAAGAGTTCTTTTTTCCATGTAACCATGCATAGGAAACCCCTGGAGACACCACTGTTGTCAATGCGTACTAACCAATGTAAATAGTCGACATAAACTATAATATGCCTAACCTGGCACCGACATTGAGTATTGGGGTGACCTTTTTTCAAAGTTTCCAATAATGCTTATGTCTAGGACTATTCATTAATACCATATTTTTATGTTTTCCTCCTTAGAAATTACATCGTTATAATCCAATGGACTCTGTTTTCATCTTCTTGATTGAATTGTCAATTAGTTTTTTTTGCATTTTTATACATCTGAATGTATTTTATTTATAGCTCATCCATTACTTGTATATTTGGAGGCACATTCATGGAAATAAGCATTTAAATTTTACAATTCTACTTGTCTCATTAAATTTAATGAATTCTTATCTGGTGCATCTCTTACAATTTTGTTTAACTCTTGTGTTTAATATTCAGGATATAAAAGATTATTTGCTTATGCTACTTCAGCTTGCATCCCTTTCAACTAGTTGACACATTATTTCGGCTGTAATTTTAGAATTTGTTCAGCAACCAACACAAGAATTGATTCTATTTTTCTCTCTGATTTAACAAATATAGCACTGCAATTGGACTAACAACTTTCCCCTGTTTTTGTATATGGCAGGGCTCAATGATCAGATTTCATGATGATCAAATCTGTGCTGGTTTACTTGCTACTGTTTTTTGTATAACTAATTATAGACACTGATCGCTGGTCACTTATTACCATGTTGAAGCTACTATGAAACGTTGTGTATCTCAAGTTTCTTGTTGACTGCTAGCTTTCTTCTTTTGTTTTTCCATTTAAACAAATAAATCATGATACTGGCCAATTTTAATAGTATTGATGCTTATGTTCCCAATTCGTTTTCAACCTTGATAAGTCTGCAGTTTTAATACTCTTGATCGTTAAGTTCCCAATTTCTTTTCAATCTCGATATGATGATTTACTACTTGCATGATAAAGGAATTCCATAAATAAGTTTGAATTTTTTTTTGGCATCAGCAAAATTTACTTAGAAAATTAATTTCATTTCTAGATGGTTGTTACGTTCCAGGGATATATAATAATAACTCATTTGTACCCATCAACCTGTTTATACATTTTTCAAATATTTAAAATTAGATCTCTAACTCTGATATAGCCTCAATTTTAATAGACTAGAGTTTATAGAAATAATTTATAGTGATTATCATTAACACAGACTATACCTTAGTAACGTTGTCCTTGAGTTTTACAGTGACTAAGCAAAAAATGGCCTTCACTCAGGATTTTAGACTTGTATCCTATATATTGAATGTAGTGCACTTTTGCATTCATAGCTTTCAGATAATTATTGGTATGATTCTTTTCACTTTTGATTCGGGACGAAAATTGGTCTCCACGGATTTTAGATTTTGAGAAAATGAGACAAGTGTATTGAATGGAGCTTAATCGCGATTGAGTCTAAATTGCATGAGGATGAGACAAGTTTACAGTCTAAATTGATTTTATGGTCATGGTTAATCTCCATCTCTTCTATTCAAATTAATTAGTCAAGCTACTAAATATTTTGTGTTTGGATCATTATTTCCCGTTGCTTTTGCCAAATGACTCATCGTAACTGTTTCTACAAGTACAAAATACTTCACAAGACATCTTGTTTCATTGCTTCTACTTCTGTATATAGTTTTTAGCGAACGAACATTTTAGTGGACTGAACCTTGTAACGAGCATTCTTAGTGAAGAAAATTTCTACTAGGTGGACCTTCTAGTAAATCTTTTTACAAATATAGCTTTCACACTATAGAGACTTTCCAATAGCTACAACCTACTACTAAGCATTTTTACAAATATTGCTTTCAGACTAAATCTACCTTATTGACATGATTTAACATAGATGATCTCAATACATAACAACCTATCTATTAAGAAGGTTAGGCCAGAGCACTAGCATTAATTGCATTTTTCCCTTTTTTAATTGGAGCTATCTAACACTCTTCTTCATTTGGATATGATCAAAAATTTAAAAGCGATGCTACTACAAGGAACTTACTTGTATCATTGAAGTTGACTCTATGACATGAACACATAATGATTTTGAATGTTGATAAGACAATGTTGAATAGATTTTTTTTATATGCACTCATTTTCTAGGGTTTCATTCTGGCTTCATTGACACTATACACAAATCATTTTTTCTTGTTATGCATTGCATAACAATCTCTCGACTTTTTAACTAGTTGATCGTCATATTCCTTGATATTTGAAGATTTTATTAAGTCTTCAACTTTGTTTACAACACTTTCGACCTTTTATTTAATAGAGATTCATAGATTTTATCAAGTTGCTAATAATTGCATTAGTGAGCATATCCCCTGAGTATCAATGATGGATACTATAAGATCCATGGAAATAATCATGTCATAAAAAAGGATGGTGCAAGTTGCCAACATCATTGCTTTATTTGCATAGAATATTAATAATATTTTTATCAGCAATCTATCTCCTCAATTTTAAAAATGCAAGGTTATCATTTATAATAGATCCCATGATTTGCAAGTGCTCCAAAGTTGGATACTTGACATGGACACTTGATTCAACTATAGTCTGTTCCCTGATCTTGAAAAGGTTATGTCCATTAAAATGAAACTCACAAGGCCCTCCAAGCATGCTCTCAATCAAAACTCAATCACCATTCCGACCACGCTTATGCAATCCCTTTATCTCTCTTTCAGTTCTTCTTTCTCCAAATACGATATGAATATTAAATGACTTCACCTAAGTCGAGCATTCAACATTTCTGCATACCAATACTTCCATCAATTCAATTAGCTATGCATTCTTCTCAATATCACTAATGCCTTTGATAATCTCATTCTCAAACTTAGAAGTGGATTGCAAAAATGTTTATAGCGAGAGCTGACGTACATGAAAATCACCATTCTTTACATTGTGTACAATCAAATACAATTGATTGAAAATAAGTTTTAAGATCATTGTAGAATTCAACACCAGTCATCCTCCTCAATTGTTTTCATATCTACACCTTCAAAACCTACACCTCCTACTACTACAAAGTCATCTTGTTTCTCACGATCTTCTTCTTCTTTTCTTCCTCTTCTACTAACTTTTGTAAATATTGTAATAAACAAGAACATGATTAGCCCAAATGTTTCAAATTCAACAAGAAAAAAAATGATTCTACAGTTTCCTAGCCAGGCAGACCATAACACTCCGATTAACATATATATCTAACACATGGGAATGCAGTGTAGACAAGGCCATGTCTCTTGATTACTTTTGGGTCAAATGCCAATTTGTTCATTGTCAATCCTTCTGCTCCATGGATTGTCCTTGCACATGCTAACTGAATTGCAAATTGTGCTTGCATAACATTCATTTTATTCTCTAGCGTTCTTTGTATCACAATTCTTTTGATTGATGTCCACTTGGACTTTACACCAGGTGTATAAAGATATTGCATATTTGCACATGCTTTGTCTCCAACTTTTGCACATGCAAACTCAATCGAAACAATATCATGGTTACTTTGTGTATAGTGTTTAAACACATCTTCTGGCTCATTAACCAACCCATCCTCAATTAAGTAGTTGCCTCGAACTAGTTCAATAAGCATATCCTTTTTAACAACTATCATAGACATAAGTCGCAATGTCTTGTGTCTATGGTCACTTTTTTCAATTGAATCAATTTTGCTATCATGTCCTACAAGTGTAAATGTTTCTGTTTGCATAGCTGATAACATTTTTGAGTTATGTTCTTGAACATCCTTATTACTATGGAAAAGAGAAGGAAACATTGCATCTATTGGTGGTTGTTCCTAGCAATGTTGACTTAACTAATTTATGTCATTCGGTATTTGAAAGCATGTTCTAATTCTACTTAAGATTGAAATCAATGTTTGATTTCTTTGACATACAACTATACTAAGTTCATAGCATGTTATAGCATCAAACCAAAATGTGTAAGCAAATGTTTGTTGTTGGAATCTTGGTTGTTCAAAAATCCAACAATCACTATCCACTTTAAATCCAACACGTATTTGAGCATTATGGCTCTCTCGCCTAAAACCACAAATTAGCACATGTTGAAGTTTAATTAGAAGTAAAAATTGAAATTTTATCTTAATCTTACTTAATGTGTCTTGCTAAAGCTATTGCTCTTTCTTTCTTTCACAGCAGCAGATGGCAATGTCGGTGACATCGCCACATCGTGGCTCTTGTTTATCATGTATTTTTAGCAATAGGTTGTTTATCATGTATTGTTAGAAATAATTCAGCGACATTGCCAATAGTCCAAGGACACTACCACTTTAACCTTGTAGCTCTTGTTATATAAAATGAACTCTAGTTTTGGTACTATGGTAAGAAAAAATATCTTTAACACTAATACCATTGCGACAAATAGAAAAAAACAGAAAATACTGCGCGATAGTTTCACCTATATTAAGAAAAAACGAAAAGAGTAGTACTGCTGCTTTATTGATACATGGATATATGTATATATGGACGTGGGTATTGTGTAGCAGTACAGAGATATACATTATATATACGGCAAGTACTTAGCAAAACTACTAAAAGTTGTGCTGCTCGTACTGGAGGTAACAGTCAGCGAGCTGAACTCGAGCACCCACGGCGTTGTTGCAAATGCTGTATATGCGATTGGAAACGTTAGAAACGCAGGAGTTACAATCAGATTGAGAAATTGACTGCTTACAAACAGCATGGCCGTATGCAGTGGGCGCGCCTCCACTTCCAACACGCGAAGTCTTATAGGCGGTGTTTTGCTTCAAATCTTGGAGCATATCTCTCAGATTATCGTAGAATGGGCTGTCCTGCGGGATCTTCTTCGTGTTACACGCAGCAGAAACGAACTTGGTATCTGTGGCTTCTGCAGCACCGCCCATGACCACGATCACCAGTGACACCAACAATGCAACGGAGCTAGACGACATGGCTGCGCTCTCTCTCTCTCTGTATATGGAAAAAGAAATAGAATTGTGGGATGAAACTCTTCCCTTTCTTTCCTAAAACTGCAAACAGCACACGATATTGTGCGGGGCGGCTCCTACTTATAGCGCTCCGGAGCGTGCGTGGCTGGGTGCAACTTGAAGTTATGAGAAGGTGGAGGGTGAATTAGATTCAAGAAAGAAATGATGAAGGGTAGTTGTCTGTGTCATGCAGTGTCCAACACAATGAGGCGGTTCCAATTCCACTGAACAGAGAGGCTGTCCAACACAAAGAAGCGGTTCCAATTCCACTGAACAGAGAGGCAGACGATGTATAATAAACAAATAAATTGTCAAGGTCGAATCATTTTTCCATTAGTGAAAAGAATCACTGGTGTTACAAATATTGCTTGAAGATTACGTCTCTTTTGAATTCGGCTTGACATTTATAAAGTAAATGATCACATTTATTATATATATGAAAGCCATATTATTACAATATGCATTTCGCAATACGAGGAAGCCGGTGACGTGCAGGCTGGTCAGAGGCTGTCTGTCTTTATTCTGGATGGTTTCAATAATGTTTGTTTCACACACCTACACCTTCAACGATCTGACAACATTATACCATCCAATTCACAATAGTTTTACTTTGTTTTGCCGCCTCGATGACATAAGTAAGTTAGTAACTATGGTATTACACCATCGAACTGCAATCTATGGCTTTATTCCCTCTGGATTTTCAGACATTTAACACCATTTTCTCGGATCTCCAATCCATAATGCAAATTGCATATCCAGTCAATAATGGATAGTACTAGTTCGCTTCCTACTATTATATTTGTTTTCACATTCTTTTTAATGGTGAGAGCTCGTATGCTTGGCAAAGGACAAGTGGAGTTAATAAGTAACTCATAAAGATGAACACCATGGTGGTAGGTATAGCAAGAATTCGCTTAGGAACTCAAAGGACAAGTGTAGTTAATAAGTAACTCATAAAGATTTGATGAACACCATGGTGGTAGGTCTAGCACGAATTGGCTTAGGAACTTAATGTAAATATATCGTAGGCATATGCCTTCCTTGTTTGCATGTTATTGTAGTCACCTTTGCAAGCAAGAAGTGAATGCTTCCTTCGGGGTGAATGTTGAAAACTTGATTGGATGGTCTAAAAATAAAGAAGCACAGAGTTGAAGAAACAAAGCAAACTCAATTTTTATTTATAAGTTTTTATTCTTATAAAGAATAAGAATTTTAAGCAATTTCTTTGTAAAAGAAAGGAAGATATTTGGCAATTTCCTACACATTCCATTTGGAGTTTGTAACTTATTACTTGAAAACTTATTATCACTCTTTTCCAACATTTTACTACTTGGCATTTTACAAAGGAAGATATTTGGCAATTGTCTATACATTCCACTTGGAGTTTGTAACTTATTATGACTCTTTTCCAACATTCTCCTACTTGGAAATCAGGTTGAAGAGGTGGAAATGCCAATGGAACAATACAAATTTGTGTCCATTGATTGTCTTTGTTTATGCATCTCACTCATTATTTTCTATTGTGTACTTTCACCATATTTACTTCCTTAATTAAGTCTTATTTCACATCAATATGCTTACTCTTGGAATTGTAAGTGAGCTTCATGGCCATTGCAATGACACGTATTGCACTGAGGTAAGCGAGGTGCTCTCAACCCATCAACCCATTATGGGGGAGATTAATTCATACAAAATAAAAAAGTAATTAAAAAATTTCACGTCGACTCATAAAATAAAATAAAAAATTAAAATGAGCATAGTTCTATCTTAAAATAAAATCTATTAAGTAATTCATGTGGACTCATAAAATAAAATAAAAAATTAAAATCAGCATAGTTCTATCTAAAACTCAAATCTATTAAGGACAAATAGGGATGTGTAGTTTTGTTTTTAATCTTATTTTTTTTACACATTAAGAAAAAAATTACACCTCAAGGAATTGGATCCCTCTCGGTGCTTAATACATCCAGGTTTAAGATGGATCTATGTTGGTGTAATCACATTCTATTTCAAAACTACCTTTCTGGATACCAATAATATTTTACCCTATCTTATCCAAGGCTACCCTAGATTAACCTAGCCTACCTTAGCTTAACCCTAGCCCAATCTTTCTGTAACCCACCTAGAACTTAACATTTTATGTCGTGGAAAAACATTATCTTAAAAGTTATTGTAAAGTTTTATGTTGTTGACCAAGGATGGTCAAAGATGACTGTAATTAAATATTTAATTACTTTAATTATAAAAAGGAGAGACACATATCCAAAGGGGCTGTTGAAGAGTGCTCACTGACCCACTAGGAGGAATGACAAGTGTGGAATGAAAAAGCTACAACTGTCAGAACAACATTTACTTTCCAGCTAATGCATGAGGCATCCTCCCTCAAAAAGTGGCCATGTTCCCAAAAGATAGGGAAAACTGAGCATGTAGCTCATTAATTACAAAACTGGTCGAAAGACCTAGGCAAGCAATATAACCATCGAATGAGAAGGAGGCTCACACACTAGATTTTGTGGATTTGATGTATACTGAAAATTTAAGCACACAAAAGAATTCGATGAGGGGAGAGCTGAAGTAGAACTGTAGTCAAGTGACTGACAAGAACAGAATTTGTAGCATAGATTTTCTACACATTGTCTTCCTCTTGGTGGTTTAGTCAATAGGCTCGGGGGTTCTAGGGAAAGTAATTTGGTTGTGCTGGAAGTAGGTTGGGAGGAATAGTGACCTTTGGAGTGTGTTGTCTCCTATTTCTCCAGGTTCCTTACTGTTTTATTTCTTACAATTAAATGTTTATTAGTTGTTGATAGTTAACTCACAGCCATGGTTTATATACTACTGTTAGTACTTAGATTATGAATATTAAATGGTATTTATCACAGGAGTAATGCTTACTATAATCTAGTATTCGATTTATTTAAGTAGACTTTTAATAGTTAAAATTTATACCATGAAGTCTATAAATGATCAGAATAAATCTTATTTGTATAATATAGATGTTTAGAACAGATAGCTACATAGAGTATAAATATATTTATATATATAAATAAACAATTATCATCAAAACTCACTTACTATATTCTGATTACAGAGTATCTCTGTCAATCATAGATTAAACCAATATATCTATCAATCTATCTATAATTCACACTATATTTGTATATTATAATCTACATGCCACATTTATTATAAAAATTTAATAAACCTTCTCGAATTACAAAACACATCTCAAACAAATATAATAAATTAAACCGAGAATACATTTCAATGGTGAGGGCATTGCCCAGAATTCATAAACAATCTCTATATAATGACAAACTCAGTTGTTGGTAAATTACCTTACAAAACATAGTCATTGTAAATCAATATTAAGGCTAAAATATTTTACAGTCGAGCTAAAACGAATCCATTATTTCTTAAACATCAATTTAAAAATGTAGTAGTTATGGCAGTTTCCAGCCAAATCATATAAAAAATTTCATTATAAAAACAGAGTATATATCTATATCTTATAATCGGGGCCCCGCCGAGGACAAGTAAAACAAATTCAATTTTCTCAATACAATGAATAGAGCACATAATTACATTTAGGGCTCTACCTAGTTTTAACAAACAAACAAAAAACACCTATATTTAATACTAGAACAAGAACCCATCCTCACAGTTAGGGTTTTCCCACATAAGCTAGAAAATCTTTTTGTAACCTCATATATAAACAAAAATGACAGCGACAGGTTAAATAGAGCTATCACATCATTGGTAAAATTCCTCTATCCATTGGTATAACGGAGCACATTTTCCACTTAGGGCTTTGCCCAATTTTTAATTCAAAGCAAACCTATTAATTCATTATAACAAACAGAATCATACATACAAATACCAGAAGTGTGAATAGGGTCAAAACGCTAACACGGTCATATTGAAAACTTGAAGACTTATCAATGGAAATACATATAATAGAAAACAAAATTTCCCATATAAATGTCGAAAGGTCAAACTGGAACTCGGTATTTATATACACCAAAATATATTCACCGAAATCCCAAGCTGGAGGAATTTAGCCTATAAGTTTTTACATTACAGTAATACTATAAGTTTTCATTACAGGGTCGCCAATATGGCTTCCAAAAACAAACAAGCTAACCCTAAGCTGAACAACAATGGCAACGAACAAAATTATAATTGGTTACAAATCGAAAGATGGGCAACTCGCCATCATTACTTTTTGGTAAACTAAAAACGTAACCAGACCCACAATAACATAGGAAACTTGAACAGGGTGTTCTAGGGAGGCTCGTGGCTTACCAAGGCTGCTCCAAAACCCTGGAACCTTCTACCATGTATTGTTGAACTTTCAAACATGACCATAGAACACCTGGGAAGTATGAAATTTCCTGTCAACACTACACATAATGCTACATTAGAATTTCTTCATAATATAATGGAATGCCTCAAACAAAAACGAAGAACAAACGATGAGTGTTACCTCTGTGAGCATCTTCCATGGCCATGAGTAACCAAAAAAGCTACCTCTGCATGGAAGCTCCTCCATAAACCACGATTGACCCAACAACTAAACTCTGTGTGGAGTTTCTCCACATCCATGGCAACCGAGACCTCAGCTCTCCAAAACAAAGCAAATGAACAATAGGGTTTCGATACAACCCTTGCCAAGGCGTTAGGGGTTTTCCAAACAAGTGGATCCAAGCTGTCTTTCGCTATATTTTAATAGTACTTGCCCTTCTCTAAAGTTGAATTCACTTTGATTACTTTTTCCATCAAACCCTTAGTTAGGATGCTCTTTACCCTATAAATTGTAGTCATGGTTAACACTTAGTTTTTCTACTTATAGCTAGGATGCCTTTTTACATTAGCATCATTTCATTAAATCTCAAAACCTCATTATGGTAGTATAAACCCTTACCTGGAAACATCTACAAGTTTATCAATATGTATTAGCTTTCACAAAAGTTGAGTAAGCCCAGGGTCGTCACAAGAACACCCCTTCAAACAAAAATAATGAAATAAACATTACAATATCAACATTTAGAACTGTTATACAATGGTATTAAGGCATATGAACTTAATATATAACAAATAAGCATCGTTTGTAACATGGTGAGAAATCAATCATCATGCACTACATAAGCAAATAGAAATAACAAGTACAAGTATACACTTCAGTAGCTAATGTAAATAAGAAGTAAAACCTAAAGCTGTAGAGCTTGTTTGTAATTACACCATATACCAAAAAAAATTATTTATTGGATTTTTAGAGTTGTTACACTTTCCTAGGATTCCCCATCATAGACATAACCTATCTTCACCTAACCTAGTTTATCCTTCCCTATCTAACATAACCCACACTAGCCTACCCTACCATGCCCTAGCCTAATGTACCCCACCCTACCATACCCTACCTTAACATATCCTAACCTAACCTAGCTTATCTTACCCCAATCAACCCTACCTTATCCTACACTATTATAACCTAGCCTTTTCTTGCTTACCCTACCCTATCCTACTTAAAACTAACCTAGCCTAACTTAGCCTACCCTCCCCTAGTATAACCTAATCTAACATAACCTAGTATAACCTAACCCAACATAACATATCCTAAACTAGCTTAACCTAGCATATCTTCACCTATCCTAACCCAACCTAGCCCAACCCATAAATTACATTAGCATAATTGAGCCTACCTTAGCTTAACCATACCCTACCTTAACCTAAACTTCCCTAGCCTACCTTAACCTAACATAACCTAGTCTAACCTAACCCGACATAACATAGCCTAAACTAAACTAACCTAGTTTAGTCTAGCCTAGTTTAACCTACCATATCCTAACCTAACCTAGCTTAGCCCATCCTACATTAGCCTAATTAAGCCTGCACTAGATTAACCATAGCCTATCCTAACCTAAAATTCTCTAGTCTAGCCTATCCTAGCCTACCCTAACCTAGGCCTTGCCTAGCCTACCTTAGGCAAGTATACCTTGGCCTACCTTACCCTCACCCAGTGTAGCCTACCCTACCTTCCATCCTTTCTACCCTAGGCTAAGCCTACCCTCATATTTCTACCCTAGAATACCCTACCTTATCCTATCCTATCTTAAACTAGCATAATAGCCTAACTTATCATATTGTATCCCAAGTTACCATAGCTTAACCTAGCCTAGGCTAATTTATCCTATTGTATCCTATACTATTCTAGGCTAACCTATCCCAACCTATTCTAGCCTAGCCTACATTAGCTCATCCTAGCCTGGCTTAGGCTACCCTAGTCTACATTATCCTAGCCTAGCTTAAATTATCCCATCATATCTTATACTATACTTTACCATCCTAGTCTAATCTACCCCAACTTTTACTATGACCTAACCTAACCTACCCTATCCTAGCTTACCATGGCTTACCCTACCCTACCCTAACCTAACCTAACATAGAATACCCTAACATACATTATCCTATAGTTCCTACCCTACCTACTTATCCATATCTAGTCCTACCCTATCCTACCCTACCTACCTATGCATACCTATCCATATCAAACACAAGCAAAACAAACAAATATATATTATAGACGTACACCCCACATTCAAAACAAGAGCCACATGGTGGCAATGTACCCGCGGCATTGCCAATAAGGTATTTTGAAATTTAGAACTATTGATATAACTTAAAATAGTATCTGGGTTAGTGCAAGGTAATGATACCCACTTATGACGCGTTAGTTGCAATGGCATGCTAGAAAAACAAAACTCTGATCATTTAAATAAAGTATTAGAGGTACCTACAATTTTTTTAGAATTAGGTGTAAAAATATGAAATGTAGACAATCAGATCACCTTCCGGAATATATAACTTTTATTTATGGAAAAGTGGTATAACCACCCCAAAATTTCGTTATTCTAAGATTGGTATGTTATTTTTTCACAAAAACATAATGCATATGTTCGTGTTGGTCCATCAGTTTGTTATGTAAATTGTCAAATTATGTGGAAAAAAATATGTAGAGGGATAGGAACCAGATAAATCTTGTGTAAGCCTATTTTTCAAAAATTTTAAAAGTTAATTTTATTATTTTTTTAAATTAAAAAATTCAATGATGCCCTAAAATGAAATGGTCGAGCATTAGTCCACCCTGTTGTTGATGTATTTGTAACTTCAAAAGATATTCTTCTATGTATTACACTTGTACTTTATTATATTCATGATGGAGATGTATTATTCCTCCAATCAGAAGTGTCATCATTTGTATTTGTAAGTGTTGCAAGTGTTGCAACTTATATTTGATGGATTATTAGACCACTAGTGTGGGGTCGGCCCTGTATGAGTCATGTGGTTAGGTTATTAGGATTCCTTACGAAGTCAGCCCTGTTAGAGTTAAGGGCAGGTTAAGCTGTGTATAAATAGAGATTGAGTGTCTCTCATTCTATTCATTCACTCAGTCATTGAACTCGCATAGTCGAGAGAGAGGAGTGCACACAAGGGGAGGAGGAGTAGCTGCTGGAGTCATCTATCTTTTGGGGATTGATCATTATTATATTTGTATTGGGGCTTATTCTATCACTGAGGAAGTTGCGAGGTTTTTCACCTCCTTGGTTTTCCCTGAGGAAACTCTGTGTCTCTTGTGTTTATGATTGCTATGCTATGCTTGTTATTCTCTTAGTAGGATACTAGATAATGTTTGAATGCAATTATCGAAAAATTAACATGGTATCAGAGTCGTGCTAAGAAGAAGACAATGTGCAGCTGCGGAAGCTAGGGATTCTTAATCAACATTGGGATGCAATATTATGGTAGTCATTGATCTATGAAAATATTATCATATAGTCATGAGAATCCCTCTCATGCACCTCAGATCCGAGGTCTAGTCAATGAACTATTCTAAACTAGGCCAACTCCCTTATCTTGAGATAATATTGAAGTAAGAGTATCATCAAATTAAACCCCCTATGCCTGAGAGAATCTACAATCCATGGCTCTATACTTTGTAATAGTCACATTATCTACAACTCTTGAATCACCCTCAACAACGTCCTCCATTAAGGCATCGCACCTCTCCAATGAATAACTATAATGTGCATGGATGAAGTCAATGTCATCATCACACCTTTCCTCTGCTATATAATTGGAAGTCTCATGGATCGAAGAAACAAATGATATAAATATCTTGGGTGGTAAAATCACCCCTACATGCTCCTAAGCCACTAGATCAATATCTCACAATCACATTATAAGGATTGGAAGCTATATCTACATGTTCCTTGTAAGAAATAGAAGGCCATACCAACCTATCATTTAAAAGTGTGAGTGTTGATGAATCAATAAGTAACTTGTAAATTCCACCCCCATTGTTCTTAAATAGACCCTAATATAACCTTAGAGACCGAATCTAGACATATAGAACCTAATCTAGCTTATAGACCTTGATCTAGCCCTAGAAACCAAACAAAAACAAATCTAGCCCTGGAAATCCTAATGTAGACTTATAACCCTAAAGACCTGATCTAGAATCCTTATCTAGCCCTAGATACCTAGGGATAGCTACATTGTGAAAGGAGTGATATCTCGACGTTTTTAGCCTCTAATTCAGCTCATCATTAAGAGAATATGTGTCTCCTAATGACGAGCATGACTTAGAGGCTCGACATGTCGAGAGACCACCCCTTTCCCAATGCAACTATCCCTAGTTCTGAATATTTATTTGTGTATAAAACCATGGATAACAAAACCTAGAGACCTAATCTAGCCCTGGAGACCTAATCTAGCCATATAGAACATAATCTAGCTTGTAGACCCTGATCTAGCCCTAGAAATGAGACAAAAACAAATCTATCCCTGGAAACCCTAATGTAGACCTAGAACCCTAGAGACTTGATCTCGAATCCTTATCTATCCCTAGAGACCTAATCTAGCCCTAGAGACCTAATCTAGACATACAGAACCTAATCTAGCTTATATACCCTAATCTAGCCCTAGAAACTAGACAAAAACAAATCTAGCACTCGAAAGCCTAATGTGGACCTAAAACCCTAGAGACTTAATCTAGAATCCTTATCTAGCCCTATATACTTAATCTATCCCTAGAGACCTAATCTAGACATAGAGAACCTAATACAGCTTATAGAACCTAATATATCCCTAGAAACTAGACAAAAACAAATCTAGCCCTAGAAATCCTAATGTGGACCTAGAACCCTAGAGACCTGATCTAGAATCCTTATCTAGCCTTGGAGACCTAATCTAGCCATATAGAAATTAGACTAGCTTATATACCCCGATCTAGCCCTATAAACTAGACAAAAACAAATCTAGCCCTGGAAATCCTAATGTGGACCTAGAACCCTAGAGACCTGATCTAGAATCCTTAACTATCCCTAGAGACCTAATCTAGCCCTGGAGACCTAATCTAGACATATAGAACCTAATCTAGCTTATAGATCCCGATGAAGCCCTCAAAACTAGACAAAAACAAATCTATCCCTGGAAATCCTCATGTGGACCTAGAACCCTAGAGACCTAATCTAGAATACTTATCTAGCCCTAGAGACCTAATCTAGCCCTGGAGAGCTAATCTATCCATATAGAACCTAATCTAGCTTATATACTTTGATCTAGCCCTAGAAACTAGAAAAAAACAAATCTAGCCCTGGAAAGCCTAATGTGGACCTAGAACCCTAGAGACTTGATCTAGAATCCTTATCTATCCCTTGAGACCTAATCTAGCCCCGGAGACCTAATCTAGACATATATAACCTAATCTAGCTTATAGACCCGGATCTAGCCGTAGAAACCAGACAAAAACAAATCTAGCCCTAGAAAGCCTAATGTGGACTTAGAACCCTAGAGACACTTGGCACCCCGTGGTCATTTAGGGACACTTTGAGAATTTTCTCCAGGGGCATGGAACCCAAACTAGCTAGCGGAATGGGGTTCTATCATCTCCCACACATGCATACAGCCATTGTGGATGTCTTCACGATGGCCATGGTCGCCCAGGAGCCTTCGGTTCAAAATTGACCCCCTTGTACAAAACATGCATGGCCTTCATTAAGCAAAACCCTAGCTCTGGAGAGGGAACAATAGCAATGTTTCCAGTACATTGAATTGCAATGGGGTTAAGCTGAAACTTGGCATTCTGAATCCATTGTAATTGATAGCTTCGCGATCAGAGTCACGGTTTTCGTTCTATGGCCATTTTTGCCTGGCACCCCATGGTCATTGAAGGACAATTTCAAAATTTTCTCTAGGGGCATGGAACCTGAATTGATGAGCAGAAAGGGGATCCGTCAAATCCCACACATGTATATGGTCATTGTGGATGTGTTCACGATGGCCAGCGTCCCCCGAGAGCCTTCGGTTCAAAATTTACCCCCTTCTGCAAAATCAGCATGGCCTTCACTGAGCAAAACCCTAGTTTTGGAGATGGCACAATAGCACTATTTCTGGGTGATTGAATTGTTATGGGGGGGGGGCAGCTGGAACTCACTGTCCTGAATCCATCAGAATCAACGGCTTCGCAATCAAAGTCATGGTTTTGGTTCATGGCCATTTTTGCTTGGCACCTCGTGGCCATTCAAGGAAACTTTGAGAATTTGCTTTTGGGGCATGGAACATGAACGAGTCAGTGCAACCGGATTTCATCAACTCCCACACATGCATATGGAGATTGTGGATGTGTTCACGATGGCCATGGTCTCCTAGGAGAGTTTGGTTCAAAAGTGCCCGCCTTGTGCAAAATTGGCATGGCCTTCACTAAGCAAAAACCCTAGTTCCGTAGATGGCACAATAGCACCATTTTTGCATAATTGAGTCGTGATGGAGGGGTGCCCAAGCTAAAACCTGGTGACTCGAATCCATCGGAATCATCGACTTCGTGGTCAGAGTCATGATTTTGGTTCTATGGCCAATTTTTCCAGGCACTCTGTGGTCGTTTAGGGACACTTTGAGAATTTGCTCCCGTGGCCCGAAAACCGAACCGACAAGCGGAACAGGGTTTCGTCAGCTCCCACATGTGCATATGGCCATTGTGGATATGTTCACGGTGGCCACGGTCACTTGGGAGCCTTCGGTTCAAAATTGTCCCCCTTGTGCAAAATGGGCATGGCCTTCATTTAGCAAAACCCTAGTTCCTGAGATGGCACAATAGCACCATTTCTTGGCGATTGAGTCACGATGGGGAGGGTTCCCCTAGATAGAACTTGGTGTCCTGAATGCACCGGAATTGATGGCTTCATAACCGGATTCACGGTTTTGGTTCTATGGCATTTTCTTCTTGGAACCCTGTGGTCATTTAGGGACACTTTGATAATTTGCTCCAGGGTCAGGGAACCCAAACCAGTGAGTGGAATGGGGTTCCGTTAGCTCCCACACCTGCATATGGCCATTTTGGATGTGTTCACAATGGCCACAGTTACTTGGGATCCTTAAGTTCAAAATTGACTCCCTTCTGCAAAATTCTGAAGGCTTTCACTAAGCAAAACCCTAGTTCCAGAGATGGCACAATAGCACCGTTTTCGATTGATTGAGCCATGATGTGGGTGTCACCCAGCTTAAACCTGGTATCCCAAATCCATGTACTGATTTTTAAATCAACAGTTCAGAATTTCAAAAACTTCCCTCATGGAAATACCGCATGCAGTGGTGTAGCCTTCTTTCGTCATGACTTTGGAATCTCTAGAGTATCTCATCATCCAACATAGATAATGCATGGCTGCTTCAATCAGACTTTAAAAATCATTTCTAGCGAGCATTTACCCTCCTTTCAGATTTGGTAACCAGCATTCCTGAATCTTCCACCCCTATATAAATTATGATGCCTGTATTGGAGAGATAGCAATGCATAGATTGTGTTTGGTGAAGAAGGATAGGCTAATCACATAGTAGTGAAATGGTGCAATTAATAGCCGCATCTCCATGCACAGAGAATACCCGATAGAAAGCTACCATGGAGATCAAGAATATCAAGCTCTTAAGAACTATAAGAATTTTTTCCATATATTTGGGATTGTTGTGGATAACAAATTACAAGTATGATTTAATGTGTCAAAACTTGACACATAAAAAAAAACATCCAAAAAACCACTCACCATTACACATGAGCCCATGTGTACCTTAGATCCCCTTATTTGATTTCGAGTAAATCTAGGACACAATTAACAAATATATATATATATATATATATATTCTTAGCAGTTGATAGAAATTTCATAAAGTTAGAGAATGTTCTTCTACTAACACATAAACAGATTGATTCTCAATATAAGGCATGACTAAAAGTTTACAAAAATAAAATTCTCTATAAAACAACAATATATCATGAATTATCTCTATAAAACAACGGATCGTGGAAGATTGTTGGATGCCATGTTTATCATCAATCAATTGAATATATTAATCAAATCGTGACCAACAATTTGACTTCATTGTGATTGTTGGAGCATAGGCCGTAGCTAGGGAAAAGCCGCCAATTTTGGGGAAAAAGCACTAAGTTTTGAAGGAAGAGTGTTAATTTTCAGGAAAAGCACCATTTTTGGCGGAAGTGAACAGTGCGTGGTATGGTGCCAGATGGACGAGATCACCACAGAGTGCAGACCGGAAATCATGGAGCTCACGCGCACAAGTCAAACAAAGGAGTAAATAAGGTGGCCGAGTAGAAATCTCAACCACCACAGTAAATGAAGGAAGCGACGGAATAGAGGGCTCAGCTACCCTCATTTAAGGAAAAGTACAGAAGTTATGGTTGATCAGACCAAGGAAGAGAAATGGGATGAAGCATTGAAGACAAAGGACACGGAGCAAAGAATGATGAAGCGACACCCACACTCGCGATCTGCATTGGAAATCGCGGAGCCTGAAGGAAGCTGCGATGCGACTGCAAGAGGCATCTAAAGTACACCTAGCCATCAGTGGTTAGGGTTTTTGGGGATCACTGTTGGGAAAGGCCCACAGTTTTGTAAAGGTGCGACCCTCAAGGCCACCTATATATATGTGTAATTGTAAAAGGAAAAGGGTTAGATATTGGATGAGTTAGATGTTAGATGGGTCAGAGATAGATTGGCTAGAAGGTCATTGTAAGTTGATATCTGAGTTTGCAGATAGACTAAGTTGATGTCTAAGTTATTGTAATATTTGTAGAAGAAGAGAGTAGATCTAAAAGAAGGGCTCCCAGCTGTGTGCGTGGAGTTTCCCAGACAGATCTAAGGCTGCAGCTGTGTGCGCAGCGTACTGTGTAATGCCCCTTTCAGTTAATATAGAATACAGTTCCCGTGAATGTGATTTCCCCGTGGAGGTGAACCGCATAATTCTCTTTGTTATGATGATGTGTTGTGTGAATGCATGTTTATGTTTTACTATCTGTGTTTACATGAATGTTTCGTTATCTTTATGAATGAGTATATAAAGCAAGTCCTTGAAGTCCCTTTAGAAGTTATATTCACGCACTACCGAAGGATTCAGTAAGAGCACTATCGCCGCAGCGTGTGAGGAGTGAGTTTCGGCGCTGTGGCGTAAGGATGGGGATGATACATAGTGTATCGGATGTAGTGGGTGAACGCCTGGTGCACAGGTGCAAAGATATCGCGCAGCTAGGCCAAGAAGGGTGAGTCCCAGCGCAGTGGCACTGTGAGGACTTTAGGCGAGTAAGACGCTCTGTTCAGAAGGTGCTGTGTAAGAAGGTAAGAGAAGACTGGATTCCGCACCACCCCGGTTAAGGAAACCTGATTCCTTAGCCCCCCCCCTAGCCACTTCGGGTGAGACCTCAGGCTGCTGCGTAGCCCGTTGCCGAAAGGGGCATTGCGCCAAGGGGTGTTTTGTTGTTGCGCCTCCTGAAAACTCGGGTCTGTCCAAAAGCAGCCAACAAATGGTTCTGTTTCCGCGCTAAGGATGTGTGATGCTTTAAAGTCAGGATGTGTGAGGTTGAAGAAGTTCAGCTGAGCATCGACTTCTAGTAGCCATTTGGAAGCCAACAAATGGTTCTATTTCCTTGAGACGTGTTAAGCTAACAAATGGTTCGGCCGCCGACTTTAACCCTATTATCCTGAAGGCAATGTGGTGCTGGAATCCTACAGCTAAAGAAATTCAAGAGTGGTTTGATTCAAAGGCGAGAGAGTTCGCTGAACGTGAAAATAGAAGCCCTAGGCTTCAGGCAGAAGATTGGTTGCAAAAGTATATTTATACTGACCTTTATGAAATCTTCTTTGTAACATTTGCACTTGAGTTGCATGAGTGGGTATCCAAGCTAGAAGACACTCAACCCACTATGCATGTTGATCAACCTATCACTTGGACGCCTGAGCTAGTTAGCACTGTGAAGCGGGTAGACAATCCTGTGTCCCGCGTAGTAGAATTTTGGTTGAATAGTCTTCTAGAAGGCTTCATCACTGAGTTTGCAGTAGATACAAGAAAGAGCTTCAACGAGTCCAAGAGGAGCTTCTTCAAAGCATACAGGAGTAAGTTCTTAAATTCTCTGAACTTGTCAATTAAAATGCTCTTATATGAAAAAGGAAAACTATGTGTAGCTTCCGATGAATAGCATAGACAAGTAATGTATGCAGATTCTGATAGTGATTTTGAAGCTATTGGTTGCACTCATAGTGGGAAACAGTATAAAGTAGGCATCGACTAGCATTCTTTTGAGTCTAGCCCAGAAGATAGTCGAGCTCGTAGAGCGAGCCATATAGAGAGACAAGGGAGTGTTCATATCCCTTATCACCCTTTTACACTGCAAAAGCCAGACGGGGCTCAGCATAACCCCACAGTAACACCCTTTAGTAGCCCGCACGGTACTTCTAGTACCTTAGCTCCACCTTTATTTAACCATCCCGGGGGTAGTGCCGCAACAACCCCATGTCAACCTAGCACAAGAAGGATTGATGACATGAAGCTACCAACCTTTAGAGGAACAGGGCTAGAAGACCCTGAGCAGCACTGGTTTCTATGTGAAGCTATTTGGACGATTAAGCAAATTAATGATGATGCTGTTAAGCCGGTTCAGTTAGCAACCAGACTAAGAGAAAGAGCCTTAACCTGGTTTATGAAATACTCAGAAGCACAGAATAGGATGCTTGCTGATGTAAGAAATGCTATGATTAAAGAATTCAAGAAACCTAAATCAGAATCACAGTGTATAACAGAACTCAAAGACATAAAATAGTTACCTACAGAGTTAGTATGGGACTTTGACCAGAAGTTCAAAGCCTTGATAGATCAAGTACGCTTTGAGTTTGCACTGCAGCAGCACAAGGAATGGTTCATTGCTGTGATGCTTCCTCACATTAGACTTCGTCTTATGCAAAAAAATCTCACTACACACGAACAAGCTCTAGAGATGGCTATGAAACCAGAAGCTTCACCAATTGCGGGAACGAGCAACAATGTTGCGCAGTTATAGAACCAAATAGCAAACCTAATCTTGCAAGTGCATGACATTAAGAAAGGAAAGGATGTCAAAGAAGAAATTTGGTGTACAAAGTGTAGAGCACAAGGACATTCAAAGGACCATTGTCCTGTCTTCATAGATTATATTGCAACTGGAGCACCTAACCCTTTACCACAGGCACAGGGGCCTTGGTGTGAAATTTGTAGAACTAGAGGCCACAGACCACAAGAGTGTCACTTGTTATAGAAATATGTACAAACTACAAAGAATCTATATTGCGATTTCTGTAAATCAATAGGCCATGATGAAAACAATTGTAGAGCATATGACCTTATTATAGAAAGAAAACATGATGTTTATAGAGTACAGTCAGAACCATAAGGACCCACAATAGAGCCGCAGTATGACCAAGCTCGCGAAGGTAGAGGAGGAAATTATAGGGGCGGTGGACCCGTAGCAGGTTTTGGTCGAGGAAGAGGACAGATTACTTGTTATAACTGTGGAGCTCAAGGCCATTATGAAAGGGATTGCCAAAATCCTACAAACCTCTGCAGATACTGTAAATCGTATGATCATGTCATTAAAGAATGCCCTCAGTTGATGGCCAAGATGCAATAAAAGAAGCCATAGGTTAACCAAAATATCCAGTTGATTGGAGCAGAAAAAAGAGAACCAGGTCCTATAGTTAATATAGTGACGCACAGTGGAGTAACCACTGGTGCACCCGAGTGGAGAACTGGAAAGTCAATGACGCAATGGGTGCACCGTGCTAACACTAAACCATCCTTGCTTGACCTACAGAAGCAAAAAGAAGCATTCAAGCAAGCTCAGGAGTATTTCTCAGATCCATGAGCTTCATGCTCTGTCGCAATTCCGCATAATGATATCAGACTGCATGTGCCACATCAAGAGAACCTGGTCCGAGAGCAGGCCACTACATCTTGAAGGCCTGATGAGGAGGATGCACTAGGCAGTGTTCATGCTTTCCTGAGAAACTGCTTAAAGTTGTTGCGCAATGAAAAAGCAACTATGGAACTCCAACACCTGTTGGATCAGTGTCAACAATCTGCTTCGATGCATACACCGCAGCGTGTTGTTCATCAGATTGGGAGTCATATTAGAACTGGAAGAGAGATGAGACTCACAGCGCAGATTGGAACATTTGAAATGGATGAAGTCATTTTGGATTTAGGCTCAGAAGTTAATGTTCTCACTATGCAGACATGGGAACAGATGAGTAGCCCTCAGCTTACCAGATCTCCTATCCAGTTAAGACTTGCAAATCAATAACGAGTCTCTCCATTGGGAAGATTACCCAATGTACCCATTGATATTGAGGGAGTCAGAAGTTCTGCAGACTTTGAAGTAATCAAAATTCTGGATGATAGTAGACCTTACCCAGCACTTTTAGGCATAGACTGGGCATTTGATAATTTGGCTGTCATTAATTTGAAGAAAAGACATATGACCTTTGAGGATGACCAGATTAGGGTCATTGCACCGCTTGATCCCCTTCAAGGACCACGGTATATTGAACCCATTTGAGCAGAAGAAGAAGTGTGCCACATGGAAAGTTTGTACCAGATGACTGCTAGTCATAATGATTATGTCAATCCCACAGTGGATGGCCATATCAGCTGGCGATGCGATAGCTAGTGCACATCAGATTCAGAAGCAGGACTAGAAAACTGGGAAAATCGCTTACATGAGGTTTCTGCAAGGCGTTGTGCCATGATGACTAAATCCATTCGATGGATTGGCACAGAATTGAGTAACACCCCAATCTTTGATGGTTTAATTGAAGTAAGTGAATTCATACATGAATATGAACAAGAAATCCCAGATGAGCAGCGCATACAAGCATTGGATGTAGCACTGCGCGCTACACCCGCGAGATGGTGGTGTGCGCATAAAGAAAATATCGACACATGGTAAGACTGTCGTAGGTTGATACTGTGCAGATTTCAAGGGACTACAGCAGGAGTCTTGCGCAAGTATGATGGACAGAGTGACCCTAGGACACACGTGGAAGCATGTATTCAGTAATGGTCAGATATTCCAAAGGATGAGTGGGTTCACCTATTCATCCACACATTGGATATAGTTCCAAGGAACTAATACACTGAAACAGAATTGCGCAGAGGCACTATCACTTGGCCTCTCATGATTGAAAGTTTTCAACTCACTTTCAGCTTTGAGTCAGAACATCCAAGCATCGATCAGGCTTTAAAGTGTATTAAAAAGAAGGTATTTGAACAATGTCCGTTACCAGAGTATTCTTAGCAAGACTGGGCTGTCCAGATGGAACATGCCCTGGAATGCTATAATTTCGTCGCTGCAGAAGAGGAGGATGATCCTCGCAACATCAATATTCCAGAGTCAGAAGGGATGCGGAAAGTCGAAGGCCCTCAACTTGATATCCCTGCCATTACATAACACATCAAACTCAAGAAAATTAACATTGGTACAGAAGCCGAACCCAAGGTTGCCTCTATAGGAGATTATTGGGATGATGAAACCGTTGACCACATTGCAAATTTACTACATGAGTACTAGGACATCTTTTCTACCAAGTTTACAGAAATTAAAGGCATCCTAGGAGACTTAGGAGTTATGTGCATACCTTTGAAAGTGGATGCTAAGCCAGTCAAACAACGCCCGTACAGGTTGAACCCACGATATAAAGAAAAGGTCAGAGAAGAAATTGATAAGATGCTCGCAGTAGGTATCATTGAGCCAGTAGAGGAAAGTGATTGGATTAGTCCTACGGTGGTACAAGAGAAAAAGGCAAAAGGTGAAATAAAAATATGCATGGACCTTCACAAGCTCAATGACGCATCAGCACATGATCCATTTCCTACGCCCTTTACAGATGAAGTACTTGATAATGTTGGAGGACAAGAGGCTTACTCCTTCACTGATGGCTTTTCCGGATACCATCAGATCAGAATCCATCCAGAGGACTACCATAAGACCACTTTTGCGACTGAATGGGGCTCATTCCAGTATACGGTAATGCCCTTTGGTCTTAAAAACGCTCCTGCTATCTTCTCTAGAGTCGTTGTTGCTGTTTTTAAAGAATTCATTCATAAGTTTTTAGAAGTCTATTTTGATGACTGGACTGTGTTTGGTTTACTAAAGAACCATATAGGGAATCTAAGGATGATGTTAGAAAAATGTAGACAGTATCAGATCTCCCTGAACTTGAAAAAATGTATCTTCTGTGCTCCTTTTGGTATTTTGTTGGGTCACATTGTATGCAGACAAGGACTCATGATGGATCCTGCGAAGGTTGCCATCATTGCTAACTTGCCTGCGCCCAACTCAGTCAAACAATTGTGCACTACATTGGGACATACAAGATACTACAGGAAATTTATCAAGGGTTATGCGAAGATTACTGCGCCTATGGAAAGACTGCTGAAAAAGGATTCAAAATTCCAATGGAAAGAAGAATGCCAACAGAGCTTGCACACAATTAAAGAAAAGATGATCACAACGCCTATTCTAGTTTTCCCAGACTGGAGAAAACCCTTTCATGTTCATGTAGATGCTTCTTCCATAGCATTGGGAGTTATACTTACACAACCAAGAGAAGGAGGTATCGACCACCACATTGCTAACTCTAGCAGAAAGCTGTCCACAGCCGAGAAGAACTACACCACTACAGAAAGAGAAGGACTAGCTATGGTGTATGCCTTACAGAAGTTCAAACACTATCTATTGGGCACTCATTTTAAAATGTATAATGACCATTCTGCTTTGAAGTACTTGGTCAATAAGCTAGTGTTAGGGGGAAGAATTTGCAGATGGCTACTCCTCTTCCAGGAGTATGATTTTGAGATTATTGTGAAGCTAGGTAGATTGAATGCAGGACCTGACCACTTATCTAGGATAGAGTCAGGGGAGGAACCTATGAATTTGGAGGACAATCTGCCTGATGCGCAGCTGTTCTCTGTTCAAGCAGCAAATTAATATTATTCCGATATTCTTGAGTTTCTCACTACAGGACAAGCACCAGTTGAGTTCACAATACAGCAGAAGAAACAACTTGTTGTCAAAGCCGCAGACTTCACTCTGATAGCAGGCCAAATCTATAAGTTGGGCCCTGATGAAGTTTTGCGCAGATGCATTTTACCGCATGAGAAGAACTCCATAATCGCAGAAGCTCACATAGGAACCGCAGGAGGCCATTTCGCAGGAAAGCCAACTGCGCAGAAGATCTTAGCCACAGGTCTTTGGTGGCCAACACTACACAAGGATACTATGGAATTTTGCAAGTGTTGCAATGTGTGCCAGCGGACAGGAAAACCTTCAAGAAGAGATGAAATGCCGCTAACACCCCAGATAACAGTGCGTGCTTTTGATAAGTGGGCTATTGATTTCGTGGGACCTATTAAACCACCAGGAAAGAGAACCGGTGCAAGATACATCATCACAGCTACTGAATACCTCACCAGATGGGCTGAGGTGAAGCCAGTTAAGAATTGCGACGCTGCTACTGCCACGCAGTTCCTTTTTAAGAATATTGTCACTAGATTTGGATGTCCACTAATTCTAATGAGTGATCAGGGCACACATTTTCTGAACGAGACTATAGAGGCCCTTACTAAAGAATTCCACATTAGTCACCACAAGAGTACACCCTACCACCGTCAAGCTAATGGTACAGTGGAGGCATTCAATAAGATTCTAGAGAATGCCCTGACTAAGATCTGTAACCAACAAAGGGATGATTGGTAACTTAGAGTCACAGCTGTGCTATGGGCTTACAGAACCACATGCAAGAAACTAACAGGTCACACACCTTTCAGTTTGGTGTATGGACAAGAAGCAGTTATGCCCATGGAATACATTGTTCCCAGTCTCAGAATTGCTCAAATTACAGAAATGGCAGATACTGATACTATGAGTGAAAGGCTGTCACAATTGGTTGCCTTAGAAGAAGACAGACTTTTAGCTGGATTCCATCAACAAGTGCAGAAGGCAAGACATAAGGCTTGGCATGACAGGCATATTAAGAACAAAGTCTTTCAAGAAGGAGACTTGGTACTCCTCTACGATAGTAAATTCATCAAGTTTCTAGGCAAGTTTCGTATACATTGGTTAGGCCCTTTTCAAGTAATGAAGATAACTGAAGGAAGAGCAGTTCAGCTTGCGAAGCTTAATGGAGAATTGTTGCCCACAATGATCAACGAGAGTCGGCTCAAGCTTTACCACGATGGCCACTCCACCTTGTCAACCTAATAAGCTGCTAAAGTAGTGCAGATGTCTAGTGTAGTTGAAAGAGGCATCGCACTCAGTCTACACGGAAGTCGCAAGACATTTTCAGTCTCTGGCTTCCCACGTAGTTCCTCGAACCATCCGCGCAAGTAATAGTTCCTGTCTAAGTAAGTCTATTGTCACTCTTCTGGAGTTCCTCCAGGTTGTTAAAATTTTCACTCTTGCGGAGTTCCATGTTATCTAATTTTGTTTGCTCTTACGGAGTCCTTGCTGTGGACCCCTCCATATGCACAGTTACCCATGCTGAAGTAACCCGCCAAAAATTTGAAATTTGAATTATGAAAGCTCTGTAGCCATGTCTGAGTATTAATGAAGGACGAGACATCCAATTAATTGTATTTTCTCTGACAGATTCGACTGGATTTCCCAAAGATCCGCATTTAATTAAGGAGCGGAAGGCCTTAGCTTATCTCCCGAAGGCTGTCAAAACCCGTCCATCACATTTAATGCATTGCAGAGGCGTGGGGTTAGGGGGGTTGTCAACTCATATGCATAGGCGCCTATGATTATTAGCCCACTCGTCCACATCCACTACCGCCTTTAGCTATAAATACCCCTCATTCGTATATGTTTGGGTTACTTTCCTCGAGTTGTGTATTTGTCTTGTTTGAGTCTAAGTCATTATTTTCAGAGCCATGTCGTGCAGACTGCCCCCTGTGTTTTCAGAGTTGTATCCTACACTGTTCTGCCCCTCTGATCAGTGTTAAGTCGTGTCTGTAAGTTCATGATGGAGAACCTGTCAACTAAAGAATTCGTCCGACAGTTTAGACACAGAGGTTTAGATTTTGGGATGGGTACCCCAATCAAGATTGTCGAGCTTCCTGAACCCAGATAGTCCCCGGGCACAAGGGTGTCTCAACAGCACCAGCCAGAGGAACCTGTTCCAGAGCCCTTGGCCACTATGGTTAACTACATTCCTCCGCGGCCAGATGATGCACCTGAGGTGCATATCCCCAAGAATGCCAAGTATCCGATTCCGTTACCACCAATGGCAGAAATCGTCCACGAAGAAGGATCCCTGCTCGGAAATCTTCCGCTTGTTAAGTTTTCCAACTATAATCTGGGATATTATAGAATGTATCCACAATTCGCGCCGGATCATTATCTGACAGTGGTCCATAACCCTGCTAGGAAGGTTGATGAATTCGTCCCGAAGGAATTTGCAGTAAATCTGGAGAGGCCTGGCCTATTGAACCTGTTAAAGCTACCGCACTTCGGGTGTAGCAATGAAGTGTAGCAATGAAGTGAATGCTGTTGTTAAGGTCCTATTATCCTATGTTCATGGTGGTTATCTTTGGCTAGGGAGGCCAATTGATTTGAATGTGGACCTGATTTACCGAATTACCGGCCTATCTAAGGTTGGTAAGGACCCCAATGTCCATTTTGTTGGAAAAGACAGAGACCAAAAGCTTGTTGCACAAGTGGTGTAGAAATATAAATTGTCGCGAGGAGGTCGGGCCTATGACCTCACTATAGTTTTAGATGAGGCACTGAGATTCATAGGCAGTTTGCTTGCTGGCAGACTTTTAACGAAGTGCTGACCCAAAGAAGTCCCTGGAGTTGTTGTAGAGCTCGCAGTCGTAGCTGCGAAAGGAGAGCAGTATAACTGGTCTCTCTTCCTTCTGAATACATTCTTGGATGACTGCCGCAACGTTCAAGACACCGCCAATCAGCTGTTCCATTTTTCTTGGCTCCTGATCTTGTGTGCTTTTGTCGGGTGGAAGGATCCGCCAAACACTCAGTTTCTTCCGTGCCGTTCAGGAGAGGTTACAGGGATGAACTATGTCAACCTATGGGATTCTAATAATCCTATGAAGCGCAAGATGAAACGCGTTGTATTCTTTGAGTACTACAATCTCCTCAGGGATACCATCCTGCAGATGCCGAGGCTTACTAAGGAGACGACAGAAATTTATGGAGCAAAGTTGGTCTTTTCTGCCAACTTGCTTGAAATCTATTTCCGCCCTCACGGAATTCAGTCGAAAGAATGGGCCGTAGGGCTCTACCGAATGACCACTCAAGATGTCGATGACACTATGAAGTCCTGGCTGGAAGAATGGAAGCAGGCCATTGACATCGCTGCCGTGATGCCACCCCCTGCAGCGCCAGAAAAAGATAAAGGAAAGGAAAAGGCCACGCAGAAGGATGCTGAAGGTCCGTCGGGACCGCCTCCCAAGAAGCAGAAGCTGTCGCACCCCGCAAAAGTGATAGGATATCCCTCTGAGCCCCTTGCCGCAAGGCTCGACCAGTATTTAAAGGAGCAATTTCGTGAGTTATGGACCTCTCAGGCCAAGATCAGAAGTGCTTTGTACCTGCAGCTCATGGAGTTGAAAGGTCTCGCAGGACGAGTTACGCAGACCCATGCGCCAGCATCTGGCTCATAGGTGCCATAAGCATCAATAAGCACTGAACGGGTTGAAGTACTTGCTGATAGGCACACTATTGTACATATCCCTCCTGCAAGCATGACACTCCCGGATCCTTTAGATGCACTACAAGTATGCGCGGTTGGCGCTGTTGAAATAAATTTGTCACTTATTCCATTGGAAACCCTCCATTTAGTTCAGGAGCAGGTTTCTGCTGAGCTGAGAGCTAGAGAGATCTCCACATTCCATGCAAACCAAAGACTGCAATCGCAGGAAATAGAGTTGAAGGCAGGCTATAAGAACATCTCTGAGCAGCTTGAACTTTACAAGGCACAAGACACTAGGATAAGAAACGTAGTCGATGAAATCACCCAGGAGATGCCGACCTGCTAGATTCAACCAGACCTTCCTCTGGTTGACAAAGTGCAAATTATCGATAGAAGGGCGCAATCCCTAGAACAGCAAGTAGTTGCTATGGCTAAAGACCATAGAGCACAGATCGTCGAGTTGGAAGCTCGTGTCGCAGCACCTCCCGTGGATGAGATGCAAGAACGACTGGAAGCACTGCGCATCGCTTCCATCCAAATGCAACACAAAATAGATGAAGCCCAACAGTTAATGACGCAAGCTATGGAAGCTTGGGCGAAGCTTGAGAAGCTCTCTTCTAAAGTTGCTCTTGTAGAACAGGTCGAAGCAGCAGAACAGTCCCTCACTGTTCTGAATGAGGAAGCTAAGTCCTTGGAAGGCTTAGCCAAAATGAGAAAGATGAGCGAAGTCCAAAAAGTACAGCAAGAACTACACCGGCTCAGAAACAAAGATGCTACTCTTGCCAACACCACTCAGCCGTTTATGGATGAGTATGCTGAACTTGCTGCCCAAGCAGAGGCCAAGGTCAAAGCATTTGCTTAGTCTCAAGAGTTGGTCGACGGCATAGGAGGAGAAGAAGCTACTGCAGACATGGTGCAGACAGCTGCGAGGTGTGTCAAAGACATGGACACCGCTATTGCGCAGTGGAAGCAATACTTCGCTGCGACTCAAGCCAGATCAGATGCACAACTCAAGTGACCACCAGCTAGTGCAGGTGGCTCGGGGACGAGCCACAAATAAGTGTTAGGGGCCTATTGGATCATAGGCTGCAGCTAGGGAAAAGCTGCCAATTTTGGGGGAAAAGCACTAAGATTTGAAGGAAGAGTGTTAATTTTGAGGAAAAGCACCATTTTTGGCAGAAGTGAACAGTGCGCGGTACGGTGCCAGATGGACGAGCTCACCGCAGAGTGCGGACCGAAAATCATAGAGCTCGTGTGCATAAGTCAAATAAAGGAGTAAATAAGGTGGCCGAGTAGAAAGATCAACCACCACAGTAAATGAAGGAAGCGACGGAATAGAGGGCTCAGCTACCCTCATTTAAGGCAAAGTACAGAAGTTATGGTTGCTCGGACCAAGGAAGAGCAATGGGACGAAGCATTGAAGACAAAGGACACGGAGCAAAGAACGATGAAGCGGTGCCCATACCCACGATCTGCGCTGGAAATCGCGGAGCGTGCAGGAAGCTATGATGCGACTGCAAGAGGCGTCTAAAGTACACCTAGCCATCAGTGGTTAGGGTTTTTGTGGATCACTGTTGGGAAAGGCCCACAGTTTTGTAAAGGTGCGACCCTCAGGGCCACCTATATATATGTGTAATTGTAAAAGGAAAAGGGTTAGATATTGGATGAGTTAGATGTTAGATGGGTCAGAGATAGATTGGCTAGAAGGTCATTGTAAGTTGATATCTGAGTTTGCAGATAGACTAAGTTGATGTCTGAGTTATTGTAATCTCTGTAGAAGAAGAGAGTAGATCTAAGAGAAGGGCTCCCAGCTGTGTGCGTGTATTTTCCTAGACAGATCTAAGGCTGCAGCTATGTGTGCAGCGTACTGTGTAATGCCCCTTTGAGTTAATATAGAATACAGTTCCCGTGAATGTGATTTCCCCGTGGAGGGGAACCGCATAATTCTCGTTGTTATGATGATGTGTTGTGTGAATGCATGTTTATGTTTTACTATCTGTGTTTACATTAATGTTTCATTATCTTTATGAATGAGTATATAAAGCAAGTCCTTGAAGTCCCTTTAGAAGTTATATTTGCACACTACTGAAGGAGTCGGTAAGAGCACTATCACCGCAGCGCGTGAGGAGCGAGTTTTGGCACTGTGGTGTAAGGACGGGGATGATACATAGTGTATCGGATGTAACGGGTGAACGCCTGGTGCACAGGTGCGGAGATACTATGCAGTTAGGCCAGGAAGGATGAGTCCCAGCGTAGTGGCGCTGTGAGGACTGTAGGCGAGTAAGACACTCTGTTCAGAAGGTGCTGCGTAAGAAGGTAAGAGAAGACTGGATTCCGCACCCCCCTGGTTAAGGAAACCTTATTCCTTAGACCCCCCATAGCCACTTCGGGTGAGACCTCGAGCTGCTACGCAGCCCGTTGCCGAAAGGGCCAGTGCGGCAAGGGGTGTTTTGTTGCTGCGCCTCCTAAAAACCCAGGTCTGTCCAAAAGCAGCCAATAGTGATTCAATAGATCTATGTAATTAGCATTGGTTTTCAATCAATATGTCCACTCTCCATCGCAAATCTATTTATTTGGAAGTGATTTTCAAGAAGTTTCAACAGTTTATGTGCTCTAAAAAGTGTCGATGAATCCACGCTTGTGTGAAAGGGCTGAGAGCTTTAATATTATTACCATATCCAAAATTTAGATTGATACCAAGTCTTATTACTGGATTGCAAATGACTGTAAAACATACCTCTCATTACTCAATTGCCCAGATTCACCACTTAGATCTATTACAAATCGATCATCGTGATCTACTAAAAACCAAATAATGACAAATAAAATGATATCCAATTCTCAATGAGTTTTACATGCACTCCAAGAAAGGAATGAGAGGATTCACATCGAATATTTTATGAGGTCTTCAAGCCATTAAGAACAAATAATATTCAACAAGTGATTAAAGAGTGGATCATAAACAAATCCAATGATATGATTTTACAATCGATAATATTAGATCTCAAAAAATAGATGTAAAACCATAAAGATGTTTACTTGACTTTGCTGGTCTCGATGATGTAGTTAATGTGCACCCATTACTCTAGTTTTGTTCAACCCCTTAACATAAACTACACCTGTCATAGATCACTTGATCACTGCTATGGGGAATTTACCAAGCCTCTTAAGCCTCGAGGGAGCTTCTATATCATGTTAATTTATATAACAAGAAAACAAGAGATAGAAAATGATAGAAATTTTTTAAGCCATTCTCAATATTGATCTTCATAGAAATAATGGAATTATATACTACATAGTAACCTTTAGATATAGATTTTATTGACAACTAGCATATCATAGAGTGATGAGAGGGATCAAATCTCTTGTGCAAACCCCTTTTAAGATTCTAAATTTGAGGAAAGGTTTGTCTCCATTATAATTTCCATTTTAATTGTCCATGCACCAACTATTCCAATTTGGAATCATGTTGTAAATGCTAACACATAAATCTTACAAATATGCAAAAATTGCATTAATTAATTAATTGTGAAGTAAAATAGTTATTTACTGAAATATAATTGTCTAGATTTTTTGATGTTGTAAACTATAACACATAAATCCTACATTACCATATTTAACTAATATCTAACTTATTGTTATATTATTAACTTAATTTAATACATAATCAATATATTCTCTACCAGAATCATCCATTTGTCAACTATAAATAGTACAATTAGGCCAAAAAAATGCATTCATTCATTCATTATCAAGTAAAATAGTTATTATATTGTGAATATATGTCTCTCTTGTAGATCAAATTAAAGCAAGACTAACTAATACAAGAATATTTAGTTGTCTTGTAACTATTTATGAAAAGATTTATTTAAAATATGAATATAGGTGAATGGAAATTGTAATTGAAATTCGATGTATATTTTTTATGTAAAAAAACCATGTATCTTGATATTCAAGAATTTATTTATATCTTTCTTGTAAATCAAATCAATGCAATACTAACTAATACACAAAGAGTTAGTTGTCTCATAACTATTTATGAAAATATTTATTTAAAGTGTGAGGTTGCCTGAATGGAAATTGTAAATGAAATTGGATGTATATTCTTCATGTAAAAAAAAGACGTATCTTGATATTAATGAATTCAATGTATATTTGTATAAATGTATTTTACAATCTAGTTGATTTAAATTTGAGCAGACATGCTTGAGGGGCACATCTCATCCCCCAGCTTAAGTGGCACATCTCATCCATTTTGGATCATAGAAAGAGGCAGACGATGTATAATAAACAAATAAATTGTCAAGGTCGAATCATTTTTCCATTAGTGAAAACAATCACTGGTGTTACAAATATTGCTTGAAGATTATGTCTCTTTTGAATTCGGCTTGGCATTTATAAAGTAAATGACCGCAATTATTATATATATGAAAGCCATATTATTACAATATGCATTTCGCAATACGAGGAAGCTGGTGACGTGCAGGCTGGTCAGAGGCTGTCTTTATTCTGGATGGTTTCAATAATGTTTGTTTCACACACCTACACCTTCAACGATCTGACAACATTATACCATCCAATTCACAATAGTTTTACTTTGTTTTGCTGCTTCGATGACATAAGTAAGTTAGTAACTATGGTATTACACCATCAAACCGCAATCTATGGCTTTATTCTCTGGATTTTCAGACATTTAACACCATTTTCTGGATCTCCAATCCATAATGCAAATTGCATATCAAGTCAATAATGGATAGTACTAGTTCGCTTCCTACTATTATATTTGTTTTCACATTCTTTTTAATGGTGAGAGCTCGTATGCTTGGCAAAGGACAAGTGGAGTTAATAAGTAACTCATAAAGATGAATAGCATGGTGGTTGGTATAGCAAGAATTTGCTTAGGAACTCAAAGGACAAGTGTAGTTAATAAGTAACTCATAAAGATTTGATGAACACCATGGTGGTAGGTCTAGCACGAATTGACTTAGGAACTTAACTAATATCTAACTTATTGTTATATTATTAAGTTAATTTAATACATAATCAATATATTCTCTGCCAGAATCATCCATTTGTCAACTATAAATAGTACAATTAGGCCAAAAAAATGCATTCATTCATTCATTATCAAGTAAAATAGTTATTATATTGTGAATATATGTCTCTCTTGTAGATCAAATTAAAGCAAGACTAACTAATACAAGAATATTTAGTTGTCTTGTAACTATTTATGAAAAGATTTATTTAAAATCTGAATATAGGTGAATGGAAATTGTAATTGAAATTCGATGTATATTTTTTATGTAAAAAAAACATGTATCTTGATATTCAAGAATTTATTTATATCTTTCTTGTAAATCAAATCAATGCAATACTAACTAATACACAAAGAGTTAGTTGTCTCATAACTATTTATGAAAAGATTTATTTAAAGTGTGAGGTTGCTTGAATGGAAATTGTAAATGAAATTGGATGTATATTCTTCATGTAAGAAAAAGACGTATCTTGATATTCATGAATTCAATGTATATTTGTATAAATGTATTTTACAATCTAGTTGATTTAAATTTGAGCAAACATGCTTGAGGGGCATATCTCATCGCCCAGCTTGAGTGGCACATCTCATCCATTTTGGATCATAGAAAGAGCCTCTCGACCCAATAAGGTGATAAGAATAACAACTCACTTAAGAAGTGATTGATATGACAACACACAAGGTTGATAAGAATAACAACTCACATGAGAGATGATCTAAGACTTTATGATTGTAAGAAGACTTAAAATGTAACATATATTTATTTTTTCATTGAGTTATAAAAAACATGACACAAACAAATTATCATCTCTCCAAACCAAGTTGTTACATGTAAATACATGTTGAAGATTTTCAAATCTGGTTTTGCAACCAAGTTGTTACATGAATTATTACATGTTGAAGATTTTCAAATCTGGTTTTGCAACATTTAAGAGAAGTTCATAGTTACTTCAACTTTTGATGTCACCCTTTCCGTAATTGATGGCTTCAAAGGTCTTTCGTGACTGATTTAAAACTTTTCATATGGTTAGGGACTTATATGTCCGTAATTGATGGCTTGAAATGTCTTTCGTGACTGATTTAAAACATTTCATATGGTTAGGGACTTATACGTCATACATTCTTTTACAAAAATAATTTTAAAAAATTAGAAATCCAAGTTAAAAAAATTCCCAAAAGTCATTATGCCAATGTTAATTGGTTAAACTAAACAATACCAATATTGTTGTTATGTCCCCGAAGGGGAACATAAATATATCGTCGGATGCCTATTATTGTAGGCTATTGAACCTAGAAATTTACCCTAGAGCTATAGTTTGGATATAGTTTGAATATGCTATATTAAATCCAGTTTTTTAAAATTGCATTTTTTTAAAATATGATTGGTTGTAGAACAATTACGCCAGCCTAGTTTTTTCCACCCCAAGAGGGGGCGGCGGGTTGGCGTCATGGTGGTTTCTGGCTTCCGTGCAAGGAGTTATTGTTTGATAGCGAATACATTTATTGTTGATAGCAGAGAGCGTATGGGTGGCGAGTCGACGACCTTATGCTAGCGCTCGCGCCTTGGGTTTGGAACTTAGTTAAAGCCATCTCGATTGCATACATAGTAACTTGGCATGTTATTCACAATAATAATTGAATTGTTGTTGTCGATTCCATATATCGATGCGGGGTTCATGTTGATGAAGTAATGAACCGTTGAGCGACTACAAACCACAAGGTAAAAATGGATTGATGGCTAGGACATCACTCCATATCAGATATTAAAATGCAAAAAAGTGGGTTGATGTGCTTCTCGAAATGAGATCTTAGATCTTATGGCTAAGATCTGACGTCTAAACATGGTCTAGGGCAAGGGTGACACATAGCCCTTGTTTTTAATCCCAATGTTTTGGCTCTGAACCTCGCTGTCGATTCCATGTATCGATGCCTTGCATTAATACCCTGATGTGAGTCACCACCCTGTTGCTGGAGTTTTTAATAAATGTTAATAAATAGTGTTATGATGATAGCGTCTAATCTTTGTATTGCCGTGACCTTTGGCTCTACGAAGAGGCTTTACCCTGTTGCATTATTTGGGAGGCGTTCCTCTTGCATTATTTGGGAGGCGTTAGCAGGTGGATGGTAGAAATTCTAGCCGATAGTTCTGGAGGAAGCAAAGGGCATGAAAGGTCTCAGCTTGGAGGTCTATGAATTTTTGTGATACAGTGGAGTTATAGTCTTGCCAGATAGAGCTTCTGACAAAAGCTAGATCCGCGTTGAAGAAGCCGATGTCATAGCTTCGGGGCTTGGCTGATTTCAAAGGCGCAGCTTCATACCGACATCGAATTGAGACTTTAATTCGTGTTTTTCCTTGTAGGTTTGGTCACAGTAGATCCTACATTTAAACTGTTCTTTGGTTACTTATCTATTGATTCATAAAAAAATTTCTGGTTTAACTTATGCCTTGTATGTGATGGCAGGTTGCATCGAGGTTACAAAGGTGTAGTTTCATATCGACATCAAATTGAGACTTCAATTCTTCTTTCTGGTAGGTTTGGTTACAGTGAATCGTAGACTTAAACTGATCTTTGCTTACTTACCTATTGATTCATAAAAATTCCCCTGGTTTAACCTGTGTCTTGTGCGCGATGGAAGGTTGCCTCGAGGTTACAAAGGCGCGGCTTCATACCGACATCGAATTGAGACTTCAATTTTTGTTTCTGGTAGGTTTGGTTACAGTGAATCATACACTTAAACTGCTCTTTACTTGCTTGCCTATATTTCGTCGTTTAACTTATGTCTTGTACGTAATGGCAGGTTCCATCGAGGTGTTCAAACTGCGTAGAGGCACATGCTGTTCCTCGGGTAAGAAACAAACTGTCTGCTGTATGTTTTTTACGTTTGTTAGAAATGAACTCAAGAGTGAAAAAGACCCTTAAGTTCTGAGGATGCCACAGCAGTTGGTAGCTATGGTCCAACTTGTGCAATTGGCAATAGTTCTGTAGGCTTTGAACCTGATTATTTGTGCTTCCTCATTTGGGTCGTGCAAATAAGTCGTCGTGTAGAGTAGTTAGAAAATGAAAGCTCGTAATAAGTGGTGTCTTTTTATATATGTAATAATCAGAAGGTGATTCTTAAAGAATATAAATGCCGAGCGGATGGTTGGGAGAGGTGTCTGTGGGTCATCATTTCTCTGCGAAAGGGCCCTCAGGGCAATAAATCCATCCATACCTATGGGCACAATCTCAGCGTCCGTGGCATCTGCAAGCATGATGTCTGCCTCACGTTTACGAATATTGGACTTAAACTGTTCTTTATTTGTTTACCTATTGATTCATAAAAATTTCCCTCGTTTTAAAATTCTTTTGTTTAACTTATGTCTTGTATGCGATGGCAGGTTTCATCAAGGTTACAAAGGCGCGGCTTCATAGCGACATCGACTTGAGACTTCAATTCTTGTTTCTGGTAGGTTTGGTTGCACTGAATCATACATTTAAACTATTGTTTACTCAGTTACCTATTGATTCATAAAAATTAGTGCTTTAGCTTATGTCTTGTACATGACGGCAGGCTGGATCAAGGTGTTGAAACTGGGTACAAGCACCTGCTGCTCCTCGGGTAAGAAACATACTCTTTACTGTTTGTTTTGTACGTTCGTTAGAAACGAACTCAAGAGTGAAAAAGACCCTTAAGTTCTTAATAAGCACCTTAATTGTTAAATAGGTGACGTGAGTCGTTTTGGGCTTTCATAGTTTGATTTTATTCTACTCATTGCATCTGATAATAACTAAGGCCTCGATAATAATACAAAATTTTAACTCATAAAATCTGGACAAAGATGTGAGTCATCATCGTGCTGCTGGAGTTTTTATTAAATATTAATAAATAGTGTTATGATGGCACCGTCAAATCTTTGTACTGCCATGACATTGGCCTGTGCGAAGGGCCTCTACCCTGTTGTGCTATATGCGAGGCATTAACAAGTGGATGGTAGAAATTCTAAGCGATAGTTTTGTAGGAGACAAAGGGCGTGAAAGCGTTTATTCTACAATTTTGTTCTGGTGGGTCTGAGTTTGAGGGTCTATGAATTTTTCCTGATACAATCGAGTCTCAGTCTTACCAGATAGAGCTTTTAACACCAGCTAGTCCTGGGTTGAAGAAGCCCATGTCATAGCTTTGGGGCTTGGGTGATTGCAAAGGCGGAGCTTCATACCGACATCGAATTGAGACTTCAATTCTTGTTTCTGGTAGGTTTGGTTACAATGAATCATACGCTTAAACTGTTCTTTACTTAGTTACCTATTGATTTATAAAAATTTTGCTGGTTTAATCTATTGAAACATGGAAGTCTCATCTTTCCTATAGACATTTTTTACATGGCAGGTGGGGTATGGTATTAACGGAAGTCTTAAATACATGGTTGTTTTTCAACTATTACGGGACCAATTCGTATTGCAGATTCCCCATAGCGTGCTAGAGGGTTAAACTCTTAAATAATTAAATGGACAGCTTCTCAAAACTAAAAACTTCCATCTGTAGGGTTGACAACTTAACTACACAATAAGAGATCAAATAATGCGAGATCAGGTCTCAAAATTATTAACCATAGCTTATATGGGATAAAAAAAATCCCAAATTACTTGCAATGGAGATGGAATGGAGCTCAAATCATGAAGGGAGGTGCCAAATAATTCCATCTAGTTAAGAAATTAATCGAAATCCAAAACTAGTAATATTAATCATTTCATCGGGATATATCTCTAGATATATATTTCAGGATGTAGTGTTAATAGTTGCTTTCATATATATGTTTTTTTTTCCATGCGCCATTAAGAGCTGCATATATATATATATATAGCGCTTTTCAACTGTACATGGCAATCGCAGCTTTAAAAAGACCAACTGTCAAGCGATCTAAAAGCACCCAAGTTGTGATGGTACTCAGCATTGCAGCTGTGTTTTGATAGGCAAATAAGGGTAAACAGGGGGATTTTGAACATAAAGTGTCTTCATGGATAAGCAGAGAAACCCCTGGTTGAATTTTCATAAGGATGCTAAGGGCTGGCAGACTCAATATCTTGATAAAATTTCATACTTTATTCTTTTTATTTTCGACCGAATAAAATTTCAAAGGGCTACTAGACTCAAAACCCTGAGAAATAGTCTATAAAACATTTAGGGAAGACCTTATACATTTTAACTTTAGGCTATAAAAAAGTCTCTAAGTAATAAACCAGAATTACCTGGTAGCAAGCACAGTTACTCTAGCTTGAATAATATTGAGTGTAATACGAAGATGTTGTTGCAAGCCTTGTAAAGAAAAATATGGTTGAACAGAGAAGAATAACGAAGTTTGTCTAAAACTAAATTCTAGGTTTAGGAGGATGTAGTTGTAAACATTTACCTGTGCAGAGGTAAGAACCCATGTATCTGGAAGAAACTCTCATCTCGTATCGAAGCCACAATCCTCCACATATTTCTACAGTGGCCGCAGTGGAGTGTAGTGCTCCGCTGGAGCTCTGAATATAAACATTTTTTCAGCCTCTGCGTTTCTCGAGCTTTCTGTATAAACACAATATGTTGAAATAGGGACGTGAGCTAGATGAAGGACCGTCGGTGCCAATATTATGTTGTGTCACAATGCTTAAAAAGAAACAAGTGTCAATAAGATACACCGCCCATACTATCTGCTTACAGCTGCTATATAAGCTGGAAAATTAGCGTCTGCATGCAAGGCAAGGCTAATTGTTTATAATTTCTCCCTTGTGGGTAGTGTAAATGCATTGGTAGAATGGGCTCAAGATTTTAAATGCTAAATAACAAAGGTGGCTGCAACAGCCAAATGTAGCGTGTCACATACCCCAATTTTGCAAAAATAATGTAACTATTTTATTAATATTCCTGAGACATTATGTTAAATTTAATGCTAAGTAGGAATTGATGACTCAGCAGAGTCACCAGAAATGGAATGTAAATTCTGAATATTTTATTATTAATAAATAAATTATGGAGACAACAGCATGGGAGAGCTGTTAAAAGAGGTTACTGGTCTAACTAGTGGATGGAACTAGGTGGAAAGACAAAAGACAAGTGGCAGCATCCTCAAACACTTCCTAAGTTGCAGGTGGCAACTTCCCTATATTTTGGGGTCATGATTCCCCAAGAAAGTGGAATCTGAGCAGGTGGCTCATTAATGACAGTTAACCCAACTAAGACCTAGGCAATCTTTTAAATAGTACTCAATGAACTGAGCTGGGGGTTCAGGAAAGTTCTGGAGGGAGAATACATTCAGGTGAATGCTATTCAGGAGTCCCATTGAGGAAGTGGGAAAAACAGTAAGGAAGTGTTTTGAGTCAGGAAGCTGCAGTAACTTGGTTCCAGTGTAGCTACTTGGGCTGAGGGAATTGTTGGCTGTACCTAGTTCTAGCCAGTTAGGCTAGAGCAAGCTCGGGGGTCCTTAGAAGTGCTGTTTGGGCACTCTCCAGGAGTTGGTAGGGAGGAACAGCCTCCCATTGCTGTTGTTGTCTACTATTGACACAGGTTCTGCCACTTATTCCTGCTATTATTTGAGTAAATTTCAATATAGGATATGGCTATCTCATCTATATTGCATAGAATTTCATTCAGTAGAGTTAGCATATCTGTATTGTCAATAGATAGAATCTGCAGAGTTAATATGTTTTTAGAAATTTCCTATCGTCATTATCAACTACAGTCTAGTAAAAATTGTATGTATAATAGGTTTTGTTATTATTATAGATAATAGAATATTATTGCAATTTGTTTTCTTTATTTATGTCATTAGTTAAATAGACAGTATAGATTAATGATACCGTAGATATTATGGAAATATACTCGTTTAAAACAATTATAGGAACAGAATCATATACAATTCTATAATTACAGTGAATTATTTTCATAGAGAATTTAACAGGTATAAATCCTAGCTGAAAAAACATACTAGTGTATATATGTCTCATGTTTTAGTTGAACCAGAATACAGGTTATTCTCTGTATCAAGATATAGGTGAACAAAATTTATATCAGTAAGTTTATCTATATTCAGAACATAACTGACTGTTATCGATTCTCCATAAATTTCGAATTGCAGTAAGATCACATTTTTAAACTTTTCCATACAATCTTATTCGACAAAATCTTAGTCAATACAAACAATTAAACTGTAAACAAAGAATCGTGACGAAGATGTTTTATTCAAAACCTCTCTCTATCGTTATTACAACCAAGAAGTTCACAACAGAGTTTGACAGAGTTAATAACCGTAGGGCAGAAGGAATTTAAAGACAAACATAGTAACTAGCTCGAAGCCGAATCTTTACAATATAGAAATTTTATTTTCTTTTGTCAAAATCTTTCCATCATCACAAGTATAGTTTCTGCTCATTATCGAGCTCAGTCTTCATGTAATACATAGCATCGTCAGGGTTCTACCATGACAATAGTTCAAACATTATAGTACACACAGAGTTATCATTTGAACCCAGCTATCATTGGCATTTCAAACTCAAACCCTACTTTAGTTATTAACAATGAGACATTTACCACAGTACGTAAACATAAAACAAAAATTTACACAACTCGTTCCCAGCCACAAAAGAGATCAACAGAGCTGGAATACTATTCATATGTTTTTTTTTTATATATATTTTAACCTGGGTGAGAACCCCAATTCTTCAGAGTTATCCACACATTAAAATGGCCTATCACGGTAAGGACTACTGAATCCTACTATCAACTTTTAACATATAAAACAAATCGCCAAGCAATGAAACCATACCAACACCTACAGTCGATTTATCCTCTTCTCAGAATGGGTTTGAAACTTAGAAACATTTTAGTACTGTACATTGCATCAATTTGTAGGAAAAGCAGACAATATACAAGTTAATTTACAAATTTCCTTTTCTTTATACTTTTTAAACTTCCCAAAACCGGGTGGATACCCTAATTCATCACGAAATACAGTAGATAATAAAACCCCACGACTGTAATGTTAGAACGAGCCACGGCTTGTTTCTTTTACACAATAAGTTCTTTCAAAAACCCTAATCTTACAAGAAAAACGAAATACAAAAGTAACCATCCTATACTACACACATCACAGGGTCATCAATGACCATGAAAGTGATATTTTTCCAAGCCGTAAGACCAACAGCACGGAGTTAGCCACAAAGGTGGTCTTAGCACATACAAACCCTATCTACTGTAAGCAAACCAGAAGATTACATATGACCACAATCATGTTCATAAACACGATAACAACCAGTCACAAAGGTGGTCTTCCCAGACTTAACCCTAACCAACCAAACTATCAAAGAGAGAAACAGCCATGGTATAACCAGGCTTACCCGGTAGGAGCCCAGCGCTAGAGGTTGAGCCTCGTACACCTTCAGAAGCAATCAAAGCCTGCACATTGCAAGTTGTCGAGTTAAGGGTCAACTTTTATTTTAAATAAACAATCTCTTTCAAATTGAAAACAACGAAACAATTAATAACTCTTACCAGCAATTGTTGGAGGAAGCAAACCCAGTGAATGCCATTGCAACCACGAGTTGAGCATAATAGAAGAACAAAATCATGATCACCAGAATAATGAGCGAGGAAAACTCCAGGTCTTCCTTTCACATGAAAGACGTGACGAGGAATCATACAAACAATACCCTCATTCCAGGAATAAACCAGTATGGGAGATACGAACCCGAGGACATCACCACTTAACAGAAATCTACATTTGAAAACCCTGACTCTAAATCACACAAGCAATAAGTGGAAGGCTGTGAGCAGCATACAACTGATAACTTCAGTAACAGTAAAACGATAACCAATATGCCCAATGAATGTAAGGGACGCCTGTAGCAGACTCTATAGACTTACAAACCATACAAGGAATAAACTCCATGACTATAGCCATAGGAGAAGTTACAACTTACAGTGCCATAAGGAAGAAACTCAGACAAGCAGGGTTTCGCTCATACAACTCGAGCCCGAAGGCAGAGAGAATGACCAGGTAGGGTTTCAGACAGTCTTATATATCATCAATGCAAGGACGAGAACCATCAACGTAGCCCTTAAGATTTTTATTTTTGCCATGGGTCGGCTTTCCAAAGTCCAACTACAGTTCGAATTATTTGCTCATCAGATTTAAATCATTGCATGGATGAAAGTTTTATTCATAGAAAAGATATTTCACTATGATTGAGACACTATCATCGTATAGTGCATATCTTGACTTCGGGCCATCGAAAGTTTCCTAGGGTACATAATATCTTCCCCTACAATCATTTAAAAGGTGGTATAGTCAATTTCAACAAGAGTTCCTCATCATTGTAACACTTAAGTATTACCTTGGCTAATATAAATAGACGCATAGTTTATCTATAAGGTCTTATTATCATAATTCGTCTATCACCCTTTTTAACAATCAAAGATAAGAATAGTAACCTATAGTCTTGTGATATAATGATATAAACTCATCTATATGTTTTCATACATTGGACGTGGTTCAAAAACAAAGGAACAAAGATTCTTAGGCATGAAATAGGCTTAGTGTAATTATAAAAAATATTAAGATGACGATGTCTCATAAACTATAAATTGGATAGAACAGTATATCGCTATATCTAACACAACTCCAATTTCATGCAATTGATAAGGGTTACAGCCATAGTCGAAAACTAATAGTTGACGGAACATTACATGATGCTAGCAATATGTCTTGTATATGATGAAAAGGCTACAAATAACATGAACTAGTGACTTTATCCAGCATTAACTAAGAGCCATTTTCACAACGCAATGATAATGTCAAAGAGACTGTAATTCGTCGAAATGCCTATCTTATATTATCCAGAATAATAGTAATCATTTCTTGCAGACTATCAACTATCTATCAAGCCTAAATTTCATGAAGATTATAGAAAAGGAACTCTAACGTCTTACACATGACAACCGGTAAGAATAGTTAAATCTTCTCCGAACTTTATAGTACAGTGAAAGGAACTTTTATACTTATAAAAATTCATTTACAACGATCCATACTCTACCTGTAAACCTGCAGAAAAAGGACGGATTATGCATTAGCTTGAAAGCTAAGTAAGCCAGTCAGCTATGGCTAGTTCTCCCTTTGAAGTTTAAGAACAAAGACAATCAATAACTACAATCAAAACTCACATTAGTATTATGACAGAATATTTAGACAAGATCATGATCAGTTAATTAAAACAAACAGATCAAGGAATGCAAATTAATAACATTTATTGCTATCATAAAAATTTTAAATTTTTCGGAAATTTCGGGTTTTCGACATAGCGTATGCATGAAATCATTGCTGCTTGATTAGTACTATGACATGGATACATGACCGACATGTGTTTTTATTAATTGGATCTGATTATATTCAGCCTCTGCGGTCCTGTAGCTATCTGTATAAATACAGTATGTTGAAGTAGGGACATGAGCTAGACGAACAGCAAAATTATGTTGTGTCACAACGATTAAAAAGAAACAAGTGTCAACAACATATACCGCTCATACCATCTGCTTATAGCTGCTATATAAGCTGGCAAATTAGCGTCTGCATGCAAGTCAAGGCTAGTTGTTTATAATTTTTCTCTTGTCGGTAGTGTAGATGCATTGGTGGAATGCGCTCAGGATTTTTGACCCTAAATAACAAAGGTGGCCACAACAGCTAGATATAGCATATGCATGGAAGCATTGCTACCTGATTAGTACTATGGCATGGATACATGACATGTGTTTATATTGGTTGAATCTGATTGTATTGAATAGATATATTCATAACTGTTCAGCTTGTTATGTCCCCGAACGGGAAATATATGTATCGTCAGATGCCTATTATTGTAGGCTAGTGAACCTAGAAATTTACCCTAGAGCTATAGTTTGGATATGGTTTGAATATGCTATATTAAATCCAGTTTTTTAAAATGGCATTTTTGTTAAAATATGATTGGTTGTAAAACAATGACGCCAGCCTAGTTTTTCCTACCCCAAGAGGGGGCGGTGGGCTGGCACCATGGTGGTTTCTCGCTTCCGTGCAAGGAATTATTGTTTGATAGTGAATACATTTATTGTTGATAGTGGAGAGCATATGGGTGGCGAGTCGACGACCTTATGCTAGCGCTCGCACCATGGGTTTGGAACTTAGTTAAAGCCATCTCGATTGCATACATAGTAACTTGGCATGTTATTCAGAATAATAATTGAATTGTTGTTGTCGATTCCATATATCAATGCGGGGTTCATGTTGATGAAGTAATGAACAGTTGAGCGACTACAAACCCCAAGGTAAAAATGGATTGATAGGTAGGACACCACTCCATATCAGATATTAAAATCCAAAAAAGTGGGTTGATGTGCTTCTCGAAATGAGATCTTAGATCTTATGGCTAAGATCTGACGTCTAAACATGGCCTAGGGAAAGGGTGACACATAGCCCTTGTTTTATTTTAATCCCAATGTTTTGGCTCTGAACCTCGCTGTCGATTCCATGTATCGATGCCTTACATTAATACCCCGATGTGAGTCAGCACCCTGCTGCTGGAGTTTTTAATAAATGTTAATAAATAGTGTTATGATGACAGCCTCTAATCTTTGTACTGCCGTGACCTTTGGCTCTGCGGAGAGGCTTTACGCTGTTGCATTATTTGGGAGGCGTTAGCAGCTGGATGGCAGAAATTCTTGCCGATAGTTCTGGAGGAAGCAAAGGGCGTGAAAGGTCTCGGCTTGTTGAAATATGTATCCTCCTTTTTCTACGTTGTCTATACCGGTGGGTTCGATTCAATTCTTAAAAACTTTCATATATATGTTTTTTTCCATGCGCCATTAAGAGCTGCGTTTTTTTATATATATATAGCGATTTTCAACTGTACATGGCAACCGCAGCTTTAAAATGACCAACTGTGGTTGCCAAGCCATCTGAAAGCACCCAAGTGGTGATGGTACTCAGCATTGCAGCTGTGTTTTGATAGGCAAATAAGGGTAAACAGGGGGATTTTCAACATAATTTGTCTTCACGGATAAGCAGAGAAACGGCTGGCAGACTCAATATCTTGATAAAATTTCATACTTTATTCTTTTTATTTTTGGCTGAATAAAATTCCGAAGGGCTACCTGACTCAAAACCCTGATAAATAGTCTATAAAACATTGAGGGAAGACCTTATACATTTTAACTTTAGGCTATAAAAAAGTCTCTAAGTAATAAACTTGAATTACCTGGTAGCAAGCACAGTTACTCTAGCTTGAATAATATTGAGTGTAATACAAAGATGTTGTTGCAAGCCCTGTAAAGAAAAATATGGTTGAACATAGAATAATAACGAAGTTTGTCTAAAACTAAATTCTAGGTTTAGGAGGATGTAGTTGTAAACATTTTCCTGTGCAGAGGTAAGAACTCATGTATCTGGAGGAAACTCTCGTCACATATCGAAGCCACAATCCTCCACAAATTTCTACAGTCGCCGCAGTGGAGTGCAGTGCTCCGCTCGAGCTCTGAATATAAAACATTTTTCAGCCTCTGCGGTCCTCGAGCTTTCTGTACAAACACAATATGTTGAAATAGGGATGTGAGCTAGATGAAGGACCACCGGTGCCAGGATTATGTTCTCTCACAACGCTTAAAAAGAAATAGGTGTCAACAAGATACACCGCCCATACTATCTGCTTACAGCTGCTATATAAGCTGGCAAATTAGGGTCTGCATGCAAGGCAAGGCTAATTGTTTATAATTTCTCCCTTGTGGGTAGTGTAAATGCATTGGTAGAATGCGCTCAAGAGTTTAGATGCTAAATAACAAAGGTGGCTGCAACATCCAAATGTAGCGTGTGCATGAAATCATTGCTACTTGATTAGTACTATGACATGGATACACGACGGACATGTGTTTATATTAATTGAATCTAATTATATTCAGCCTTTGCGGTCCTGCAGCTATGTGTATAAATCCAATATCTTGAAGTAGGGACGCGAGCTAGACGGACGAACGCTGATAGAAAAATTATGTTGTGTCACAACGATTAAAAAGAAACAAGTGTCAACAACATATACCGCTCATACTATCTGCTTACAGCTGCTATATAAGCTGGCAAATTAGCGTCTGCATGCAAGACAGGGCTAGTTGTTTATAATTTTTCTCTTGTCGGTAGTGTAGATGCATTGGTGGAATGCGCTCAGGATTTTAGACCCTAAATAACAAAGTTGGCCGCAGCAGCTAGATGTAGCATATGCATGGAAGCATTGCTACCTGATTAGTACTATGGCATGGATACATGACAAATGTTTATATTGGCTGAATCTGATTGTATTGAATAGATATATTCATAACTGTTCAACTTGTTGAAATATGTATCCTCCTTTTTCTACGTTGTCTATACCGGTGGGTTCAACTCAATTCTTAAAAATATATTTAGCAAAAAAAAAATACTTTAGTCTGGTACGAACGTTGATTCACTAATTTTATTTAAATATGACAGCGCTGTGCTAATTTTCTCTATGAGAAGTTTCATGGTAATCCCCGGACTTTGAAATGGTCACTGACAAATGATCATAGGATCAATGCCTAAACATTTTCTATGTTGCTAGGATGAATGCTTACGTTTTTTGTGGCTTCGATGCTACAAACTTTAACAGCTGTCTTTGTTAAAACTGGCGTTTAAAGTTATGAGGATGTCATTAGTTTTAAGCTGTATTAAACTACTAGAGTTCCGTTTTTGGCTCCGCATTGCGACGAGCTTGAGCCATCGCAAAAAGTTTTTACAAATCAAAACAAAAACTATAAATTTATCACTTAGTCTATTTTCTTTTAACTAAACTTCAACCAATTTAAAATCGACAAAATTATATTCTTTGAACAAGAGATTTAAATAGGGCAAAGATCCTTAGTTAAAAAATAGAAATTATATTGTTTGAACAAGAGATTTGAATACGGCATATATCCTTAGTTAAAAAGTCAACAAAATGATATTCTGTTGTGCAAAACTTTGAATACAACAAAAGTATCAAGTCCAATGTGGCTTCCTTTTAAATAGCTATAGTTTTTTCACGTTATACATAAAACGGGCATACTTATTGGCATTAAGTATTCTGGTCTAAGTTTAAAAATTCACATTTTAATATAAAATTTTAGATGGATAGGGACAATAAAATTTTAGATGGATAGAAACAAAGATTGTCTAGATTTGATAGATGGATAAAAATAAAATAAAAAAAATATGTTTTGACAATAAAAAAATTCCTTTGTTATAGAAGTTTAGTGTTGGGAAATCTTGCCTTCGAGCTGGCTTATAACATGTATATGGGTGTTGTCAATTTCTACTAGTCTGTGGAGACCATGGTTTCTTGTCTATAATTTCTGAGTCCTATTCGGCTACGGTTTTTTATGCTATTGAGCAATTTTTTTAAATGTGCGATGTTTGATGGTTTCCACTACTGGTTTTGCCCTTGTGTTTTCTTCTATTGCAATTTAATAGTCTCTTTGTTCAATATTTTTTACTAGTTTGAAATAGGTTATATTATTGAATTGAAAGGGTTTATATAGGCATAGTTTTAAAGCTCTGTATTTTGATTTTCAAGCTATTTGATCGTTAGTTTTCTTGCAATGCCATATGCTTAAATATGTTTTAATAACATTTTAGACAGCTATAAATAAATTTTAATACAAAATTTAGAAAAAGATAATGTTGAATACTCTAATCTTGGTTATACTGTCATCAATTCAACATATGTTTGCTGAGAAAATACCTTGCCTATGAGGTTGCTGAATTTCGCTTTTGCATTGTTTGCCTTTTTTCATTAAATTTAATTAAACAATTCATTGCTAACTGTGAACAACTTATTAGCAAATTAATTATAATTTATCGCCCAGCTTAGAAGAATTTATAGCGATAGTCAATTGAGTGTAGATCAAGTGGTTCGGAGAAATGTTCTTGTCCTTCCCACTCAGATTCAGAACTTGCTTTGTGACACTTGCTCCATGGAACCTGATTTTGACTATGTAATGCAGCTAGTCACAAGTGGACTTGAAGAAAATTATAGAAACTCCAATACCCTGATCCTAATCAAGAGTTGAGGCATATATAAACACTTTAAGTAGCCATAGATAGTTACTAGGCTATGTTAAATAGTGGTTCATTATGACAACAAGTGATTTCATTATGGTGATTTTATTCTATTATTTCATAGCTTACCAACAATAAGAGAGTGTATATTAGTTTATTCATCATTTTGTGAAATTACGCTGAGATGATGAATTAAGTTGTGAGATATCTTGCGACAAACTATTCCAATGGAGTATCCATGGCAATTTATAGATCACTTGTTGAAGAACGCTCAAGTGATCTTACTAAACTAAAGACAAACCCTTGTTCAATATTACTTTAAAATCGAGGTCAATCCTTCCCAATATTCGATCAAAATACTAGATTTTGAAATTTTGAGGGTAGATGATACAAATCAAGAGGAGGAATAGAAGTAATGTATCTAGAAATGATAATATGAGCTGCCTATGAAGGTACCGAAGTGGATAATGCATGAGGACCATGATGAGTGCAGCACGGCATAGAAGTTGGAATGGAGACCAAGGACACAATGATGAAATACCATAACAGGTTTTCATCTAATACCAAAGTTGAGCATGGGTGAATAGAGAAAAATATTTAGGGGCCATGAGCCAACAATCCTTCAAAATGTATTCTTGTCGAGCTCAAACACTAGAAACTTGATATTGGCTTCTTCCATTTCCAATGCACCCATGAAAATTGCTTTCCACTCAGAAACTAAATCCATTGTGGCTTAGGTTATTGAAGATTGGCACATGCAACAATAATGCATTATGAATAAATTTGAATTTTTTTATCAAAAGTATGACACTTTAGTCAAAATTCTTTGGGACATGGAAGTAATAGCCAAGGAGAAGAATCAATATAAGCAGATGCTAACCACCCATGTGGACTCTACATTTGAAGTGGAGGACTAGCTTGATAGGTATTCTAAATGATTCACATATAACTGATTTTTAGTGCTGAGTATCATATCATTTGTGTTGTGTGTACACATAGGAGATTATTGTTAATGCCTTCTTGGTTTCCTAATATTGAGTAGCACTTGAGATCTTATCTACAACCATCTCTATTATTGTACTTATTTGCTAGTTTTAAGAATCTTGTTCAAATTTTTCTCTTTTTGTTTTCATAGTTAGTTCTCTTCATGTAAAGCTATGTAGGGCTATGTTTACTTAGTAAAAATCAATTAAAAAATTCATTTTCGGACTTTGATTTCGAACTCCGCTCATGAGTGAGAATCCCCACATCATTGGTATTAGAGCAAGTTTCCAATCTAGTTTGAGTTTGGGTAATATTTTATTCAAATTCAATTTCAAGTTTAGGTTTTTTAGGAAGGTATCCTATCATTAATTTCCATAAATGATTGGTGTTAGATTGATTTAAGTGTGCAATTCTATTTTCATCAAAATCTCGAATAGATTTTTAATCATCCACCTACAGAGCGATCATGTTCACGCCTCATAGCCACATAGATACATATTGCATTAGCTCAAAATCTAGTTGTCACTAGATATCAAGCCTTGCTCGCATAAGGTGTGCATCGTTCCTATTTCCAAATTTTGCAACTTCATAGCATGATGTACATTGCTTATTCTTAAACATGTAGAATTGCTTTAGGCATTAAAGCACCATCTCTATTATTTTACTTAGTTGCGAGTTTCAAGAATCTTGTTCAAATTTTCTCTTTTTGTTCTCATGGTTAGTTCTCTTCATGTAAAGCTATGCAGGATTATGTTTACTTAATACAAATCAATAAAGAAATTTATTTTCCAGACTTTGATTTCAAACTCTGCTCATGAGTGAGAATCCCAACATCATTGGTATTAGAGCAAGTTTCCAGTCTAGTTTGAATTTGGGTAATATTTTATTCAAATTCAATGTCAAGTTTAGGTTTTTTAGGAACGAATCCTATGATTAATTTGCATAGGTTATTGGTTTTGGATTGATTTAAGTGTGCAATTCTATTGTCATCAAAATCTTGAATAGATTTTGATTCATCCACCTACACAGCGATCATGTTCATTGCTCATAGCCACATACATACATATTGCATTAGCTAAAAATCTATTTTTAATTATATATCAAACCTTTCTCCCATGAGCTGTGTATCATTTCTATTTCCAAATTTTGTAGCTTTATAATGTGATCTATGTTACTTATTCTGAAACATGTACAATTGCTTCAGACATTAAAGCACCATAAAAAATTATTGTGGGGTCAACAGGTCCCTAGCTACTTCTTGTTGTGGCTATAGCAAACAATAGGAATATGACCATCCACACAAGAAAACATCAAATTTTCGTCTCTATTATATTTGAGCAATGTCAAAGGCCTCTTATGGCCCTTCACCAAAATCAACCTCATCTTGCTTGCAATATAATGGCTCAATTGATGAAATTTCTTCTTTATTTAGATCTGTAGTGCCCCTCTATCCGGAAGGGCACTGGAGTTCTAGTATTTGAAATCAAGTTTGTAACCAGCTCCTGCGGAGTTGTTTTTCTTTCTTATTTATTTCAATAATAAATAAGTATCATTATGCTTTCGTTATGCTAATTTTCTGCATAATTTTAGTGATTAGAAAATGTCTAGCAGCATACAGTGCACCTACATATAGTAATTTTAACAACATACATAAATTGTAATTTCTTGCATAATACCCAGTATATTGAAATATAAATCATTTTTCTAACTACCAGTAGAATACCTGGACCGATGTAGTTTGTATATTGTTCCCTTGCTCCTGTAGCCTTTCCCGTCCAAGCTTTTTGCTCCCGCAGACTTTCTGTTCCAAGCCTTTATACCAAAATGGATGAACCACCCTGCCAACCAGCTCTTATCGTGCTGGCCCTAGGAAACCGACGGGTTTCCTAGCCCCCGAGCCCACAAACCAATAATCCCGACAGCATCGTTCCTTAGTACCTTTCCATAGTTCAAGAGTTAACCCCACCTCATTCTTTTGAGTTTCCCACCTCCTCAAAGCTTTGAGTTATCCCCCTCCTCGGCATTCCTCCTTTTCATCAAAATACTAAGTGTACTTCTCCCAAAAACCAACCCCACCCCCCTTCATCTCCGTGAAACCATTGCTTTATAGATCCATTTTCCTCCTCCACTTGTCTTCCTGTTTACTCCACCGCCTTCCAAAAAAACCCTCGAGCCCCCAAAACATTAAATTGATGGCTTGCTTTACAATCCAATTCATAATAAATATTATTTTATAGTACTTATTTTCTCGAGCAGTTCAATGGTATTAAGACTAGTTAGGTTGGATTTGATGGGTTGAATGTACCTTATTTAATGATTCTCGAAATTTTCCATTTAGGACATTCATGAGGCGGTGGATTCAATATTAGTCTTGTCCTCCATTTAATATGTTGATTAAAATAATACTTAAATACTATCATGTTGACCCTTGCAAATTTGAAGTGGTAGTTTGTTTTTAATTATAAATATATATAAAATCAAATCTCAAATCGGTTGTCTGACATGACAGTAATTTATGAATATAAATTTAATTGAGTTTTTATCTTAACCTTCCTCGTTTTAATAATACTCCTTTCTCGTTTCATAACAATAAATTAATTAATTTAATAATGCAAACATGTTCACTTACCCACTTATGATTTCTTTTATTCCAATAAGGACACACTATCATTATTAACATTAGTTTAAATAATAACAATAATAACAATATTAATTAATAATAATATTAATATTAAATAATCATAATAATAAATATTAATGGTGATTTAAGTACCTTAGCACTAATCTAACATACCTAATTAATAAATGAAGTACTCTTAAGGGTTTAATTAATCAATATTAACAATTAGATAGTACACGCTTCCAGCATTAATGTTTATCTGCTATACTTCCTATTTCCAATACCTTCACTTGATGAGAATTACAATTGGAGGCAATTATTTTAATTGTTCATTACAATGTTTACATATATGACTAATTAACTTATTTTATACATAAGCAAATCGATCATCTATTACTAATGTCGTTTACCCAAACCTTAACTGAGTTATCTATGACAACTTATAACATTGTTAAATATTGATAAGTATGTCGTAAACTGATACTATCGCACATGTACAAAATGTGCATGCGTGGCCAGCGTATGCACAGGTCTGACAGGTACTATAAACATACATCATATTTCCTATGCTTAACAGCTAACTAATACTAATAATACTTCATGCAAATAGAACAAGTATGTTACATTTATCATAACATTACTTAAAACATCATTGGTTTTTTTTTTTATTATTTCATTTCGTTATTTTTATGATTACATCAGTTCAATCAATCAAGTACAAGGAAATGTACCCACTACCACTAACTCAAGATCAAGGAATACCCAACCCTCAATAGTACTCACTAAAATATCCTCCCATCCTAACCTACGTCCGCATCCTCCCTATCCTTCCTCTGCTAGTACAAAAGTGGATGTCAGCTATACTGACCTAGCCACATAGAACGTGAGAGCGGTAGCGTCGGCTAACTAGCGGACCTAACCTCTCCTAGCAGGCATCCGACCATCGTCATCGCAACAACTTGGGGAGCGTGTCTCAGCACGGCCCTCCCACGACCTCGGGTATCATAGAAACATAGGGTGGGCAATACATCCATCCCTCTCAACATACTGGGTCTACTCCCTTATCAACTCATACTTTGTTGCTCTCGAGATTATTGGTTTGTGTCATCGTATCATCAACTTTGGTAAACAAGGCTCTCTGCAAAATAGGTACTATACCATACTTCATATCAAGTATCCCGCTATTACATAGCCCCGATGTCCTGCAGATTAGTACTTTGCATCCATACATTTATAACAATATTTCCATTCTATCATTGTCTGATCCATATTGCCAACATCATTTATTTCCTCACATAAAATCATTAAATCGATCACAGCATAAATACCACATCATATATATCACATTTCATCCAGGACGATTATTAAACATATACTATCATTATGAAATAAAAGAATCTCGTGATAACTACAACATAGTAACCACATAAACCAAATAACATCATGAGCATGGTAACATCATAACATCATAACCGTAGTATCAGAATGGGCACAGTAACATCCTAAACATAGTAGCAACATATCATCATGTCTAACATGCCGAAAATATAGTTCACTCTGTCTAGCTGAGTCGAACAGATAGTAAGCAAATAAAGTGAAAGGTGTCTAACTCATAAACACGCCTAGTCAAAATATGGGGCGTTACATACACCCACCCTTCAGGAAACTTCGTCCCGAAGTTATGGTCATAATAATGCAGGAAAAATCTTGATGCATAATCTCTTCATTCTTCCAAGTAGCAGATGTTGACCATACTAGTCCTAGTTAGCTTTGACTTGACCGAATATGTCGATATTATCTTATGGTTTTACTTCTTTTATCCCCTGATATGTATTCTAATAATTAAAGAAACATTTAGATTAATCCTTCTATCGAATCTCAATATTAAATCTAGAATGCCTAAGGTTATAATCAAGTGCTATCCCCCTTAGTATCCTACTTCTTTCATTTAGCAATATCCTTTAAGTTATAACATCCAGAGGGGTTTACTCTTTACAAAAGCTTATATTGATCCAACTTAGCATGATATAATCGACGATTTAAAATGGAGGTCTTTAGAACTCATAATTTGTATTCACTCAACACGCAACTACCAAGGAACCTTAAGGTTGGAATACCTCTCTTAGGGGAGAAGGTTCATGTACTTTAAATCCTAAGGTCCTACAATATTATTCCCTTATCGATAATAAGCAATAACAAAAGTATTGTAACATTCACTAAACTAGGACAACTATTTTTGTTACAAGGATTTTGGAACTATACCATATTAGAATGCAAATGTTATCAACATTAACCATTGACCTCTCCTTTTCCATGTGATATAATTAGAAGGGGAACCATTACTTCTAATAAATTTATAGCTAATTTGTTCTTGTTCGCACAACATAAAGGCTTTTACTAGCATCTACCATACTATAAACTTGTATTTGTTGTCGTATATCTAAGTTTCCTATACATACGCTCATTAATATCCATGGATCTTATGGATACCTACATACATTATGCACTTACGTGGCATCAAGCTTTGTCCTTATTTTGTGAGATGTTGATGTCAACGGAGACATATAATCCTTTCTTCATAACATTATACTTCTCATTTTGTTTGTTTTTCTCAGTTAACAACAATTTTTACCTCTCACATGATGATCGATTTCTTCCATCATATATTAGGGGTTTGAACATCATAACTTATTCATCTCAATGCACATTGGTTCCCTATTTGTATTCATTTATTATTCTATTTATTATCACTACTTCTCTTAATCTCGTATATGCTTACTCAAGCTAACTTATTAGTTCCCCACCAATTTTCGTACTTTTTATATTTTATTGCTTGTTCACTTTGTAATTATTAAATCGTAGTTGTCTCCCAATAGTATTTTCCCTCAAATCATGATAATTTAACATAAGCAAGACCAACGACATATAACTGCTACCCTTTTCTCGCACATACTTAGTTCCTTCAATCTCTTTCCACTTACTATATTGAAACACGACTAATTGCACACAATGTGGAAGAATGCATCATACTAATTAATTAGCACTATCAAGCATTAATCCCCAACACTTGTGCACATATATTTATTTACCAATTTGATGCCTAGATTCAACTATGTTAGCTCATACTATGGTGTTTTGCCAATACAACTAGACTATTTAACGTCTCCTCATACATGAAGGTATTTTAAGGCGTAATGTAACTCATTCATTATACATAAGTTATGGGTTATAGCATATCCATTCCCTACCGCATTGTATCGTTGCAACACTCGAACATAAACAAGCATGAAATTTAGCTATGCATTTGTTTATACTTATGTGTAAGGAATAGTTTGTTAGGATTGTCGTGTTAACTCTATGGTCGTTTTTATTAAATTGTTTCATCATGTAAACTTTTCAGTGTCCTAGTGTTCATCTCGTTGTGTTGGTCTCACCGGTGTCTTGCTTGCGAGATTCTGAGTTCGTCTTGCCCCTTCGACTATAGTTCAAAGTCTCGACAGAAGGCATTTTGGGGTCTTAATACTTAAAGTTATGGTTAAGCATGAATACTTACATTTTAGTTAACTTTTAATGCCAACCCTTAATCTAATTAATCTAATCTATATTGTCCTTATGAACATTAAGTGTCAACCCTTAATGTTAACTTTTATGTTCGAGCAACACCCATTCTTTAGTGTTAATTCATAAAACTTTTATAGTTAATTGTATTAAAATTTTAATTTTAATTTTAATAAAGCAACAAAATAGAATTGATATCATTTTATTTTATTTTTATACAAGTTTTATATGATTTATAAAATGATATATATATAACCAACCTATGTAGTTTATATGGATTATCAAAATAGATATATAATTTAAAATCTAATTTAAATAAAATCAAAGTTAATGAAATCAAAGTAATTTAAAAAAAAAATAATAATAATAATGATATTATGAAAATCTATGTCACAATCCACGCATTTATCACAACTTGTAAATTATTGTTATATTATATTTTATTCTATGGCCTCTCCACCTATCTCTCCCCTTCTCCCCACACGTATCCCCCTACCACCGCCAGCCATCCCCCGCTTCCCCTCCACGTGACAACCCTGCTACTCACCTCGCCTTCCCTCCATTCGCCTAAGGGAGCCCACAAAGAGGCGACCTGCATGTCTGCCATGCGTCGACTCGCATGCCACCAGGTGTTTGTCCTCTGGAGCGGTGGAGGGCAGTCTACCTCTTTTAATCAGCCCTCTTCATCCCCGCGCGCAAAGGAGAGTTTTTTTTTTTTTGTTCCATGAGGTCTGTAGTTCTCTGCCTTTTGACAACAGTCATGGCAAGCTCGGCTCCGTGTCTTTGTTGGGTTCAAGTAGCTAAATTTAAATCAGAAAGATGACTGCAAGCCTCACTATTTATTAAGCTCAAAGGCCAGACTCTTCTGGTTCACGACACTCCACCAACTTCTCATTTTCGGAGATGCCCGACAATGACCTAACATTGCCCATCCACCTCTTGATGTACTCGAGCTGAGAGCTGAGTTGCGTTTCTGAGTGTTTTTGTTTTGTTTTGTGTCCAGTTTACTAATGTAATTTGTCTGGCATTACGCTACGTACGAGTAGTTTGCTGGTTATTTAAAAAAAAAAACATTTTTAGGGTTTCCATGATGCTTGCGGGCATTTAGACTTCGACTAAAATCAAGTGATACTTGGAAATGGGTGTGAAGTTCGGTTGATATTGAAATTCGGGTGTGACTTCCTTATTTGAAATTGGATTTGTCCCCCTGTTTATAGCTTAGTGGTAATCATTTTTCTGATTTTTGCATTAGACTTTACAGCCATGGTTTCTACAGCCATGGTTTCTAATACTGAACGGCATCATACTAAGGCTTTTGCCAAAAAAATAAATTTGTGCAATTGAGAGAGAGCAACCCCATTTTTTTTTTCTTGAGAGGGGCGCAGCCTAGGCGCCGAGCTCAGAGATCGCAGCCCAAATTGCGTTCTAAATGTAATTTTAAATATTTACTTAATCTCATAAATGTTAAAACAAAATAATAATAATAAATGCGGTGAACATAAAGCCAAAACAAATTTCCATTTTTGCAGTAGTGGAGTAGCGAAAATCCTTCTGAATAGTTATCGATTGAATATTAATTATTGACCAGCCTTTTGGGAGAACGGCGTGACAGCCTAAAAGAACGCTATTACTGACTAGGGTTTATGTGAAAAAGGAACCAAGTGCAGCGCCCCCCCCCCCCCTCTGTAGTCGAATTTCCGAGGATTTATGAGAGCCTTTACAGCCTTCAGGCCTCTGAGCAAGCGGTATTCAGCTTATGGCATTTTCCGAGACATCTTCTAGGTATGGCATTTTCACAGTAACTTATCTGGAAATTTATTAATTGCAGGTGGTTTGTGAATTGCAGATATGTCATTCAGTTGGTAGTTCACACACACGTGCCTTGCATCTGGGGCACATATAGCCTCCACCTATCTTCACTTCTTTGTGACGAGCACAAATAGAAATAACTCCTTCTGCACCTCTCTGAGGAAAACCCATCTTGACCAAGCTGGCAACTGCAAACTCTGCTATGGCTGGTGGTGGAGGGCCATGCTCAAGCAGAAGGTCCTTGAAATGTGACTCATCTAATGCCACAGCATAGATTCCCCCTGTCTCCTCACAGAGATGTTTGCAAATATAAATTTCTGCGGACAATCCAACCACTGAACATCGAATTTTTGCATCCTTGCATTTCTTTATACTTTCCATGATATCCCCTGGATCACAAGTGCTTAGTGCTGAATACAAGACTAGAACTTCCCGATGTCCATATGATGGAATCTGGCTCAGATAACCATGAGCAAGGTCCAGATCATTTTGTAGAGAGGAATCTCCTGAGCATTCAAGATTACTACCCGAAGCCTTAATGTGTGGTTTCTGCGATGGGAGTACCGTGGGGCGGGAGTCTGCCACTGAACAAGATGAGCACTTATTTTGAAGGGAGATTGGAAACCTATGTACGTTGCAGTTATTTTGAAGGGAGATTGGAAACCTGTGTAGAGGTTTTGATCTCGACGCGTTTCGGACTCAATAGCTGAGTCCATCTTCAGGAGAAAAAAGTATCTCCTTCAGGAAGTGACATCACTGAATCTTCAATGGCACATATAATATTTTCAACAGGGATTCTTCTGGGTGCAATCGAGAAACTCAAACCTTTCTTTAAAACGTTCAACGCATCATTATTCAGTTGTTGGTTAGACAAATTTATTACGCTGATCTTCTTCTTGTCATTTGATTCGCCAGGAAATATGTCAGCCATTTTATTATCAAGCTTTAAATCCAGATTTTTATCAACATTCGTTTGAATAACTTGTTCCCCAGCGTTTATTACCCCCACCTGTTCACACATACGTTCTGGTGTGTTGTTACCTGGTATGTTATATATGTTTATCGGTTCAGTTCTCGCGCTAAAATCTACCTTTTCACGTGGTCGCAACAGTATGCTATCACCATTTTCTGTTATCTTCGTGTTATTATCATTTATTATTGCTATGCTATCTGTCAATTCAATATCTTCGTTATCAGCTAATGAAACGAAAGACAAGCCTATACTGTCTTTATGTGGCAACCGTAAGCTATCCTCACCTCTTATCAATTCTATGTTATTGTTACCAGCTAACCCTTTATTATCTACCAATTTGTCTCCTATGCAATCCACCAACTTCACGTGCAGTCGAGAATGTATATTATTATCATTATTTACTAGTTCTTTGTTATTACACACCGAAACCCTATTAACTTCGATATCCAATGTAGTCTTGTTATAGTCTCTAACATTATTATCCTCAGTTCGCTTCTATCTATCGAGCAGTTTTAGTTTCTTTAAGTGAGTTTTCTTCAATTTTTCAGTCATTCGTTCTGCTCTTGCAACCAGGCAAGAGTGAAACCGGGTCCAAATATTCACATTAACTTTCGCAGCCAATGTTAAGTGGAGTTGTAGGAAATCATCAGATAATTTGCTGAGGTGTTTTCTCACTTGTTTAATCTCTTCTCTCACAAAATCCATACTCGCGCATGAGAGCAAGCAATGAAAGATGAGCACTACTGCGCGTGTGACTCTGTGCCTCTACACTAGTGTGAGTTCCAATATTAATGGCAATGGCAATGTCAATTGCAATAGTAAAAGGAGAGTGAGAAGACTCAGAATGGTGGGCGTGAGAGCAAGCAAAAACAATAAGTGGAGGGCTAGATCTGAATCTCCATACGAAGGGTTGGGAGTATCAGTGGCTGGATCTCCCCAAGAAATCAAATCAGCTTACAGAAAGTTGGCCCTTAAATACCATCCAGACGTCAACAAGGAGCCAAATGCCCAGGAAAATTTTATGCGCATTAAGCATGCATATAATACTTTGTTGGACTCGAATTCTCGTCTTAAGTATGACTTTAGAAACCGTCGAGCTGATTCAAGTCAAACATCTAAAAGGGGTTTCCAAAAGAAATTTGAAGATGAAGAGGAGTTCTATGGATTTGGCGAATTCTTGAGAGTTCTAAAGATATCTATAGACGACTTCTTCCAGGATTTGCAAACACAGTTGCGTAACTGGGAAGCTAATGTAGATTCACGAGGCAAACCAAAGAGCTTATGGGAAGAGCTTGCTGCAGCAGTGGAAAAGGATTTCAAACGAAATCGAATGGTGGTGGTTGCAAATTCCGTCGAGGCATTTGTGAGAGAATTCTTAACCTTATTTAAATAGTTTTCATTAAAACGCATCAATCACGTTTTTCCTTCCAAGCCCTAAATAAAGTATTTCCATCCTGAAATTTTGGTTGTAAGATCGATTGCTTTAAGCAATATATGTAAATGCTTTTCTTTTACTGTTACAGTTTCTCTAAACTAGAAATTGGTAGGTAGAAGAGCCGATTCAATCATTTTCATGTAATCAATGCATAATTGAGGTGCCATCTAATAAAATTTGTTGGAGACCTAGATGTCTTGGCTTCTATCATCCTAGTACCCACTAAGATATGTCTTCGGTGTAAACCTGTTGCTAACAGAGGCAACCTGTGGGATCTTCCAGCTATGCAAATAGGGTCTAAATTTAATATATTCCAACCAACATCTACTCCTTCAGGATTCCGAGTTATTAACGTGGGGCTGGCATTTATATGCTTCCTAGCATAAACCCTAAGAGCAGATGTAACATTACTAAATTGTAGTGTTAAATGGCGGACATTTTGCTAGTTGGCTATTATTGCAAACATGTTTTTCATTGACCCTGGAAAATGATTGTAAGGTGTAAATGTACAACTAAAATCCCTGGTCAAAATCTTATAGGTGGCGACTTAAAATCCAACATGCCAAAATTCATCTCAAAATATGTTGCGAGTAGCTACATATAATCCAACATTCTCCATAACTCTATGAAACCAACAATTTCATAATTGTATGCCTAAAGCAATAATTATATGGATAATTAAATTCAGAGCTTCTCTTGAAGATTAATTAGCAAACCTTAATTAGCAGACCTATATGTATGATATAAACCAGTAGCGAGAATGACTGAATGACTGAGATGCATAATTTGAGATTTAAACGATATTGATCACTTGTACCAGTCACATTGTACCAGCACCAACTCTTCTTAACAGAAGAAATCTTGCATTTTACATAATAATCAATTTTTTTTTTTTATATATATAGCGAGGAATTCTATTTTTTTTTGTTTTCAATAGCAAATGGAACGTTGATCAGAGTTGTCTATGTTGCTCCCTCCCGTGTTATTTAAGCATGCATAGATCAACCCCTTACTCTGTGTCAATCAGTTTCAGCCATCTTTGAAAGTTAATATATTTTGTGCATGTCGCCTTGTTATCTTGTACCAGTCAACATATAAAACTACAGAGCTTTTAGACATAGTTTTGGGATTGATTGCATCCTCCCCTATTAAACTAGTGTACAACTGTAATTATATATTGATCACTTTATGGCATCTGGAAATGTTGATATAATATGTGCATTTTGTTGTGGTGCCTTGAATATAGATATGCATTCCAATTGAATTACATTAACATAGCTCACGCTAGAAAATAACACTAAAACTTTATATATAAAATTTGTACTTGTTATCTTGCTTCAACCTGCAAATAATTGTACTATGTTTTTAATTTCTTAAATATATTTGCAATATGTATCTATTTTGAAATACAACACACATATATTTACATATATGCAGTTTTTCTAACATATCCAACTTTCTAATGGCGTTTGTGTTCGTGCAGGTATTTCTATCAAGGTTCATGTTCTAAGTGGTTCTAAGTTATTGTAGGCTTTAACATGGTGAAAAGTCAAGGTAGTTTAGGCATGTGCAGGCCCTAAAGGTCTAAGTGTTCGAGCCTTAAGCTCTGATACCATCTGTAGTGCCCCTCTATCCGGAAGGGCACCGGAGTTCTAGTATTTGAAATCAAGTTTGTAACCAGCTCCTGCGGAGTTGTTTTTCTTTCTTATTTATTTCAATAATAAATAAGTATCATTATGCTTTCGTTATGCTAATTTTCTGCATAATTTTAGTGATTAGAAAATGTCTAGCAGCATACAGTGCACCTACATATAGTAATTTTAACAACATACATAAATTGTAATTTCTTGCATAATACCCAGTATATTGAAATATAAATCATTTTTCTAACTACCAGTAGAATACCTGGACCGATGTAGTTTGTATATTGTTCCCTTGCTCCTGTAGCCTTTCCCGTCCAAGCTTTTTGCTCCCGCAGACTTTCTGTTCCAAGCCTTTATACCAAAATGGATGAACCACCCTGCCAACCAGCTCTTATCGTGCTGGCCCTAGGAAACCGACGGGTTTCCTAGCCCCCGAGCCCACAAACCAATAATCCCGACAGCATCGTTCCTTAGTACCTTTCCATAGTTCAAGAGTTAACCCCACCTCATTCTTTTGAGTTTCCCACCTCCTCAAAGCTTCGAGTTATCCCCCTCCTCGGCATTCCTCCTTTTCATCAAAATACTAAGTGTACTTCTCCCAAAAACCAACCCCACCCCCCTTCATCTCCGTGAAACCATTGCTTTATAGATCCATTTTCCTCCTCCACTTGTCTTCCTGTTTACTCCACCGCCTTCCAAAAAAACCCTCGAGCCCCCAAAACATTAAATTGATGGCTTGCTTTACAATCCAATTCATAATAAATATTATTTTATAGTACTTATTTTCTCGAGCAGTTCAATGGTATTAAGACTAGTTAGGTTGGATTTGATGGGTTGAATGTACCTTATTTAATGATTCTCGAAATTTTCCATTTAGGACATTCATGAGGCGGTGGATTCAATATTAGTCTTGTCCTCCATTTAATATGTTGATTAAAATAATACTTAAATACTATCATGTTGACCCTTGCAAATTTGAAGTGGTAGTTTGTTTTTAATTATAAATATATATAAAATCAAATCTCAAATCGGTTGTCTGACATGACAATAATTTATGAATATAAATTTAATTGAGTTTTTATCTTAACCTTCCTCGTTTTAATAATACTCCTTTCTCGTTTCATAACAATAAATTAATTAATTTAATAATGCAAACATGTTCACTTACCCACTTATGATTTCTTTTATTCCAATAAGGACACATTATCATTATTAACATTAGTTTAAATAATAACAATAATAACAATATTAATTAATAATAATATTAATATTAAATAATCATAATAATAAATATTAATGGTGATTTAAGTACCTTAGCACTAATCTAACATACCTAATTAATAAATGAAGTACTCTTAAGGGTTTAATTAATCAATATTAACAATTAGATAGTACACGCTTCCAGCATTAATGTTTATCTGCTATACTTCCTATTTCCGATACCTTCACTTGATGAGAATTACAATTGGCGGCAATTATTTTAATTGTTCATTACAATGTTTACATATATGACTAATTAACTTATTTTATACATAAGCAAATCGATCATCTATTACTCGTGTCGTTTACCCAAACCTTAACTGAGTTATCTATGACAACTTATAACATTGTTAAATATTGATAAGTATGTCGTAAACTGATACTATCGCACATGTACAAAATGTGCATGCGTGGCCAGCGTATGCACAGGTCTGACAGGTACTATAAACATACATCATATTTCCTATGCTTAACATCTAACTAATACTAATAATACTTCATGCAAATAGAACAAGTATGTTACATTTATCATAACATTACTTAAAACATCATTGGTTTTTTTTTTTTTTTTCATTTCGTTATTTTTATGATTACATCAGTTCAATCAATCAAGTACAAGGAAATGTACCTACTACCACTAACTCAAGATCAAGGAATACCCAACCCTCAACAGTACTCACTAAAATATCCTCCCATCCTAACCTGCGTCCGCATCCTCCCTATCCTTCCTCTGCTAGTACAAAAGTGGATGTCAGCTATACTGACCTAGCCACATAGAACATGAGAGTGGTAGCGTCGGCTAACTAGCGGACCTAACCTCTCCTAGCAGGCATCCGACCATCGTCATCGCAACAACTTGGGGAGCGTGTCTCAGCACGGCCCTCCCACGACCTCGGGTATCATAGAAACATAGGGTGGGCAATACATCCATCCCTCTCAACATACTGGGTCTACGCCCTTATCAACTCATACTTTGTTGCTCTCGAGATTATTGGTTTGTGTCATCGTATCATCAACTTTGGTAAACAAGGCTCTCTGCAAAATAGGTACTATACCATACTTCGTATCAAGTATCCTGCTATTACATAGCCCCGATGTCCTGCAGATTAGTACTTTGCATCCATACATTTATAACAATATTTCCATTCTATCATGGTCTGATCCATATTGCCAACATCATTTATTTCCTCACATAAAATCATTAAATCGATCACAGCATAAATACCACATCATATATATCACATTTCATCCAGGACGATTATTAAACATATACTATCATTATGAAATAAAAGAATCTCGTGATAACTACAACATAGTAACCACATAAACCAAATAACATCATGAGGATGGTAACATCATAACATCATAACCGTAGTATCAGCATGGGCACAGTAACATCCTAAACATAGTAGCAACATATCATCATGTCTAACATGCCGAAAATATAGTTCACTCTATCTAACTGAGTCGAACAGATAGTAAGAAAATAAAGTGAAAGGTGTCTAACTCATAAACACGCCTAGTCAAAATATGGGGCGTTACAAGATCGGACTTCATAATCAAATTCAAGCATCTAAGATTAAAGTAATGTTATTGATGCTTAAAATATAATTCAACGCATAACAATAAGTTATTTTATTGTCATTCTATCCATGATTAAAAAAATGAAACTTGGCAATTCATTTGATATTAAGGGCATGGTGTTCCCATTATTGCAATTGATTGTCACAAGCCACGCTACATATTCTTATTTTTTATGCATTCTGCATATTTGATTTTGTTTGCTATCCTCAGTGCTTTGTGTTTTGCACATTCAAAATTCATGGTTTAACAATTATTTTATGCTTAACAAGTCCCAAGTATGATTGTTTATTTGTTATGTTACCCAACAACATAATTGGAAATTCATAACATAGATAAAAAAAAAATAAAGCAAGATTTCAATATGAAAAAGACATAATGGCCACAACAATAGATAGTTCTAGATAACAAAATGTTATAATAGAAATATATTTATTAATTGAAGCAATATTCATTTGCCTTTTCAACGGGACAACCTCCAAATGAGGCCAATCTACAATTACAAAATACTTCACAAGACATCTTGTTTCATTGCTTCTACCTCTAGATATATAGTTCCTAGTGAAGAAACTTTTTACTAGGATGAACCTTCTAATAAGCGTCCTTAGTAAAGGAACTTTCTAGTAGGTGCATCTTCTAATAAATCTTTTTACGAATATTGCTTTCACAATAAAGAGACTTTCTAGTAGGTGGAAGCTTCTAGTAAACATTTTTACAAATATTCCTTCCACACTAAATCTAATTTATTGACATGATTTAATATAGATGGTCTCAATACATAACAACCTATCTATTAAGACGGTTAGGCCAAGCCGCTAGCATTAATTGTTTTTTTTTCCGTTCTAATTGGGGTTATGTAACATTTTCCTTTATTTGGACAAGATGGAAAATTTGGAAGAGATGCTGATAAGAGAGATTTACTTGTATCATTGAAATTGACTCTGTAAGATAGACACATAGTGATTTTGGATGTAGATGAGACAATGCTGAATAGCTTTCTTTATATCGGCTCATTTTCTAGGGGTTCATTGGAGCTTCATTGACACTATACACTAATCATTTTTTTGTTGTTATGCATTGATTAACAGTCTCCTAAGTTTTTAAGTAATTGATGGTGATATTCCTTGATATTTGAAGATGTTCTTGAGTCTTCAACTTTGTTTACAAGACTCTTGACCTTTTATTTAATAGATATTCATAGATATTTGAAAGCTGTTTTGCAATTTTTAATACACTTTCAAAGAAATCAAGTTTCTAATAATTGTATTGGTGGCCGTATCCCCTGAGTATCAATGATGACTACTATAAGATCCATGGAAATAATGATGTTATACAAAAGAATGGTGGAAGTTGCAAACACAATTGCTTTGATTGCATAAAATGTTAATAATATTTTTATCAGCAATATATCTCCTCGATGTTAAAAATCCAAAGTTATCACTTATGATGAATCCCACGATTTGAAAGTGCTCCAAAGTTAGATTCTTGACATAAACACTTGATTTATCTATAATCTGTTTCCTGATCTTCAGAAGGTTCTGTCCATTAACTTGAAACTCAAAGGCCTTTGTAGGCATGATGTGAATCAAAACACAATTACCATTTCGACCGGGTTTGTGGAATGCCTTTATGTCTCCTTCAGTTCTTCCTTCTGTGAATAGCATATGAATATTAAGTGGCTTTAGCTAAGTCAAGGATTCAACATTCCTGCATGGGAGTACTTTCATCAATACAATCAATTGTTCATTCTTCTCAATATCGCTAATGCATTTGATAATGCTATTCTCAAGTTTAAAAGTAGGTTGCAACAATGATTGTAGCAAGAGCTGGTGTACATGGAGATCACTATTCTTTATGTTGTGTACAATCAAGCACAATTGATTAAAGATAAGTTTCTAGATTATTATAGAATTCAACACCGGTCATCCTCCTCAATTGTTTGCATATCTACATTTTCAAAACTTGCATTTCCTACTGCTACAAGGTCATCTTGTTTCTCACAATCTGCTTCTTCTTTTCTCCGTCTTCTACTAAGTTTCGTAAACATTGTAATAAACAAGGACATGATTAGTCCAAATGTTTCAAATTCAAGAACAAGGAAAAATGGTTTGACAGTCTCCTAATCAGGGAAACCATAATGCTCCCATTGAGGTATTTGATGAAGGCACAAGTTATGAAGACTTAAGTGCACTCAATAAAGTCACCATCTAGTTAGACCCCAATTCTGCTAAATATTGATATAGTTTGTTTGTCACTCCCTTTGACACAAAATATGATATTTCACATTCCCTTGCTAGGCCTAGGGAAATGACTAGTGTCAAAAAGAAATTTTAAGGTGTGAGTGTTTAATACAAAAGCATAAATGAAACAATATGATATAAAAGAGAAATTATTAATCATGTGTTAAAATTATAGGTTCATGACTTTAATCTATATGTTATTAGCTAATCTCAAATAAAATTCCAGGTAGTAGCAACTGCTTATAAATTAAAGTTCAATACAAATATTAAGAGAAACAATAATCACAGCTTTGTTTTTGAAATAAATTTTTTATGTTCATTCTTTAATTTTCCATGCTTTTTTCTTGCTTTGTCTTGATATGCAAAATCATTGTCACTTATGCCATTTATATTTACATTTATTTATAAGAAATAGCATATGGATTGAACATTCGTGAATCACAATGGTCGTTCTCTTGCAATGATAAAGTTACGAATAGTATGAGCCATCAATATTAGCTATGACACTATTCTAATTCACTCTTACATTAACAATTAATTAGTAGTTGAATTGTTAACAATCAAGCTACAAACTATAGCATGGGCATACAGCATGGTGGTATACTGAGTTTAAATATTTAAACGTTTCTTAACACACATAGTTATATTTTATTGATATATAAAAGTTTAAAACTATAAATATGTTTAAACATTTACCAATTCACTATACCATATTTGTTTAATCTTCTAAATTCTGTCTTTGCAAAATTATTGCTTGCGGTACTTTGCTTACCAAAAAATAAAAATATAATTTCAGTTCACCTTTCAAGAATCATTTTAGACTAGGATTATGCAATAAGTATTTTATGTAAGACAATGCACATGCACTGTAGCTTATATTTTATCAACCATATGGAAAGATGACAAAAAAGCTTTTTCTATTTTGTGCTTGTTTGGAGACTTACTTTGCAGCATCTTGATCAATGATAAGTAGCAAAGGCAAGCGTCAACTTTGCCAGCAATAGGTATTTTCCTCGTTCCCTATCTTTCTTCAATTCCTTTTAGTGCAAAGCACACATGCTTCTGCCTATGAAATGCGTGTGAATGTAAACATGGATAGGATTGATGAATAGAGTTTTTAAACTTATATCGATTCTTTTAAGAGCAGTTGGATTTAGTGTTTGGTCTTGGTGACTTGACATCATTATATTATTATGATTAAAAGTTTCAAGGTCTATCTATAGTTATAGATGTTAATGAATATTAGAAGCAAATCCTTATACTAACACATGAGATTGGGCTTATGTTTATCATCATATCCGCTTTAGATATATGTAAAAGCTTATGTAGGATGATTCATCGACATTAAATAGACAATGCAATGCCTTGAGTTTGATTCGCTTTGTTATAGGTCACCAATAAATCTAATATTGCATTGAATCTAATGATTCCTCCCAATTAGAATAAGAAATCAAGTGTGTAGTGATGTGTCATGAGAAACATTATATCCATATTTCTTGATAAAGTGACTCTGACCTTTTAACCTTTTAAGCACCGAAAGCTTTCCCTTTGACCAGAACCGTGTCTACATAGTTTCCTACAAAAAACCATCTTGGTGGTTGTAAAATAACAAACTCAAACATAGCTTCAACAAAAAAGAAAACACAAAAAAGACACAAAATTTTCTTCTTTGATAGTTGCCATTTTTTTGTATTGATACCAAATTTTGCATATTTAATAATTTTAACTTAGCAACCAACATGCTATTTTTCCCTATTCTAGTAGCAAGACAAAATACATTTCATTTGAATTTTTTTTTGTTGCGAATATGTTGTTCCCTTTGCTTTGCTTATTTGCAATGACAAGAACAATCTACAATGTTTACAACATCATGGTTTGAAAAAAAAAACCATGGTCTTTGCTTATTCTGTTGACACCTGTTTCTTTTTAAGCGTTGTGACACAACATAATCTTGGCACCGGAGGTCCTTCATCTAGCTGACATCCCTATTTCAACATATTGTGTTTATACAGAAAGCTCGAGGACCGCAGAGGCTGAAAAAATGTTTTATATTGAGAGCTCGAGCGGAGCACTACACTCCACTGCGGCCACTGTAGAAATTTGTGGAGGATTGTGGCTTCGATACGAGATGAGAGTTTCCTCCAGATACATGAGTTCTTACCTCTGCACAGGTAAATGTTTACAACTACATCCTCCTAAACCTAGAATTTAGTTTTAGACAAACTTCGTTATTCTTCTCTGTTCAACCATATTTTTCTTTACAGGGCTTGCAACAACATCTTCGTATTACACTCAATATTATTCAAGCTAGAGTAACTGTGCTTGCTACCAGGTAATTCTGGTTTATTACTTAGAGACTTTTTTATAGCCTAAAGTTAAAATGTGTAAGGTCTTCCGTCAATGTTTTATAGACTATTTATCAGGGTTTTGAGCCTGGTAGCCCTTCGGAATTTTATTCGGTCGAAAATAAAAAGAATAAAGTATGATATTTTATAAAGATATTGAGTCTACCAGCCCTTGGCATCCTTATCAAAATTCTACTAGGGGTTTCTCTGCTAATCTGTGAAGACACTTTATGTTGAAAATCCCCCTCTTTACCCTTATTTGTCTATCAAAACACAGTTTCAATGCTAAGGACCATCACCACTTTGGTGCTGTCAGATGGCTTGGCAAGCATAGTTGGTCTTTTTAAAGCTGCGATTGCCATGTACAGTTGAAAATCGATATATATATATATAAATGCAGCTCTTAATGGCGCATGGCAAAAAAACATATATATGAAAGAAACTATTAACACTACATCCTGAAACATATATCTATAGATATATCCCGATGAAACGATTAATATTACTAATTTTGGATTTCGCTTAATTTCTTAACTAGATGCAATTATTCGACACCTCCCTTCATGATTTGAGCTCCATTCCATCTCCATTGCAAGTAATTTGGTATTTTTTTTTATCCCATATAAGTTATGGTTAATAATTTTGAGGCCTGATCTCGCATTATTTGATCTCTTATTGTGTAGTTAAGTTGTCAACCCTACAGATGCAAGTTTTTAGTTTTGAGAAGCTGTCCATTTAACTATTTAAGAGTTTAACCCTCTAGTACACTATGGGCAATCTGCAATACGAATTGGTCCCGTAATAGTTGAAAAATAACTATATATTTAAGACTTCCGTTAATATCATACCCCACCTACCATGTAAAAAATGTCTATAGGCAAGATGAGACTTCCATGTTTCAATAGATTAAACCAGCAAAATTTTTATAAATCAATAGGCAACTAAGTAAAGAACAGTTTAAGCATATGATTCATTGTAACCAAACCTACCAAAAACAAGAATTGAAGTCTCAATTCGATGTCGGTATGAAACTCCGCCTTTGTAATCAGCCAAGCCCCAAAGCTATGACATGGGCTTCTTCAACCCGGGTCTAGCTGGTGTTAAAAGCTCTATCTGGTAAGACTGAGACTCGATTGTATCAGGAAAAATTCATAGACCCTCAAACTCAGACCCACCAGAACAAAATCGTAGAATAAACGCTCTCACGCCCTTTGTCTGCTACAGAACTATCGCTTAGAATTTCTACCATCCACCTGTTAACGCCTCGCATATAGCTTAACAAGGTAGAGCCCCTTCGGATAGCCCAAGGTCATGGCAGTAGAAATATTTGATGGTGCCATCATAACACTATTTATTAATATTTAATAAAAACTCCAGCAGCACGCTGATGACTCACATCTTCGTCCACATTTTACGAATTAAAATTTTGTATTATTATCAAGGCCTTAGTTATTATCAGATGCAATGTGCAGAATAAAATCAAACTATGAAAGCCCAAAATGACTTATGTCACCTGTTTAACAATAATAATAAACAATAAACAACAATTAAAGCGCTTATTAATAAGGCTCTAGCCTGTACCAATAACTCTGTCTATTATTAAAGGCGTCGATATATGGAATCGAAAACAATCCAATTATTACTGGTGACCATACCATGCATAAACTATGAATAATCCATCTAATGCGTTGAGCCATGTAACCTTTTATGATAACCAATATGTATATAATTATAAATGTTTGAATATAGATAAATCAAATCATATGTAGTACATTCAATGGTTTGTAGTACCCAATAGTTTATAAATTGACATTGAAAATTATGGGCAGGCCCGATTCATGTCTAATCCTTTGATTATGTAATGCATTGATTATATACATGTGTGTGTTAGGTATTAATATGGATATGGTATAGTTATATGGTAATAATAATAATAACATGCCAAGTTACTATGTATGCAATCGAGATTGCTTTAACCAAGCTCCAAACTCATGGTGCGAGTGCTAGGCTAAGGTCGTCGACTCGCCACCCATACGCTCAATGCATTGGGCTATAATGTGGTTACAGAAGCAACAAATATTCGCTATCAACAATAAATGTATTCGCTATCAAACAATAACACAAAACGATTTCCTCCATTGCGAAGTCTGCAACTCCTTGCACGGTAGCCAGAAACCACCATGAGGCCAGCTCACTGCCCCCTGGGGTGGGAAAAACTAGCCTGGCGTCATTGTTTTACAACCAACCATATTTTTAAAAAATGCCATTTTAATAAACTGGATTTAATATAGCATATTCAAACTATATCCAAACTATGGCTCTAGGGTAAATTTCTAGGTTCAATAGTCTACAATAATAGGCAAATAATCACGTTCAGAGCCTATAGAACTATTGTCAATTGAACAAGTTGAACCGCAGCTACCAAATGGTGTGGCATCCTCAGAACTTAAGGGTCTTTTTCACTCTTGAGTTCATTTCTAACGAACGTACAAAACAAACAGTAAACAGTCTGTTTCTTACCCGAGAAGCAGCAGGCGCTTGTACCCAGTTTGAACACCTTGATCCAGCCTACTATCACGTACAAAACATAAGCTAAACCACTAATTTTTTATGAATCAACAGGTAATTGGGTAAACAACAGTTTAAATTAATGATTCACTGCAACCAAACCTACCAGAAACAAGAATTGAAGTCTCAATTCGATGTCGCTATGAATCCGTGCCTTCGTAACCTCGATGAAACTTGCCATCGCATACAAGACATAAGTTAAACAAAAGAATTTTAAAACCAGGGAAATTTTTATGAATCAATAGGTAAGCAAATAAAAAACAGTTTAAGTCCAATATTCGTAGACATGAAGCAGACATCATGCTTGCAGATGCCACGGATGCTGGGATTGTGCCCATAGGTATGGGTGGATTTATTGCCCTCAGGGCCCTTTCGCAGAGAAATAATGACCCAGACACCTCTCCCAACCATCCGCTCGGCATTTACATTCTTTAAGGGACATAGAAAAAACAACAACAAAAAGCATGAAAAACATATGCCATCGCAAATGTCTTTGTAGACAATATGGGAAAAGACAAAAGTAAAGGCGACAATGTTTTAAGGGCAAATGGTCTTGGCATCAAATATTCTAATTGGCAAGAAATTGATAAGGCTTTGGCCACAAGCAATTTGTTTCGACTAGACAATTTACACTATGAGCCAGGAAATTGCTTGTTTGATGCACTTGCAGTATTATTGCATTTTCGATACACATCAATAGAGATAAGGGAAGAGATTGTGAATCATTTTCATGTTCGTCTAGATCAAAAAGATCCCTCTGCGTTGTTGTCAATGCGCACAGAATTGACAGTTGACTACTTGCTAGAATTGCATAACATACAAAATGTCAATGAATATCTCAATCGCATGTCGCAGTCTGCTTCACAACTAGATAATCAAAATGTATATGGACTATGGGGTGATATATTTTGCATTAAGTGGTTTTCAAAATGATTGAATGTTCCAGTCACTCTTTGGTCATTAGCAAAAGCAACAAAATACCTTCACTTCAATTCTGGAAGATCTGAATATTGTTACAATATATTGTTCCATGACCACACACCAACTTCTGGCCACTTTGAACCATTATTGTCATATAAAACAATGCAAGCTGAAAGACAAGCTACTGATATGCTTTGTCAAAATGCAAATGTAAATCGATGTTTATACAAGCAAGTTGAAATGTCATTTCAACTTCAAGGCAATTGTCATGACTCCTTGTTCGAATCAATCTCCGAATTGACACTCTTTGCCGATGGACAAAGTGTTAGAAAAGCAATTGCACAAAGCTTTTACAACTCTATTGCTTCAAATGATATTAGAGCAATACAATGCTTGGACATATATCTTGATAAAAACACATTAGCAACTGCATCTTTTGTTTGTGGATGCGAAACCTATATTGTGCATTTGGCAGAGCCATATATCATTGGTCACATAGAAGGAAATCAATTTGCTCTTCAATAGTTATGTGAGCTGCTAGACACAAACATAGATTTATGGAGCAATAATTTGCAAGAAAATATTGCCACATACCATGCAACAAATAAATCGTCAAAAGTTCTATGCCTAGTGCAACATGTAATAGATAAAATGCAGTCGCATTTCCAATCGTTGTTGCAACAACATTGTGGAAATAAAATGCTCTTTTCGCCCAATTGCAACAAAAATACTTCTATTGCAATTGCAACGGATAATTTTGAAAAGAACAAATAGACAATAGCGAAAGAAAACATTATAGAAAAGAACATCGACAACGGATCATTCAACAAACCAATATACATAGACACAATTAAAGCAAAGAAACAAAACCAAAAAATAAACATAGGGAAAAAAAAGTCTTGCATTGTTGACCAATTTTCAAAAAGCAAAACCAACACGCAAACGTGCATTCATGACAATATGAAAAAAAACTTGCACTTGTTGAAATGCAATATGCATAGACAAGGAATGGACATTGTTCAAAAGAAAAAGCAATATGCAAAAACAAAAAAAAAGCAGTTGTTACATACTTAAAAGTTATTCTAGACACACCTATGCATGCATGTTCCATGTGTAAACAACTGCATTTTAAAAAAGAGATTTCTAGTGTAAACAACACAGTTAAATTAGCCTTTCAAACTCTCGTAACTACAGAACATGTGACATGCTCCATGCTACTCATTCAAATTTGTAGGCCTTGCAAGAAAGCAATCGCTAATGGGAAATTGCCCATGTTTATGTCGCCTACACGAATCCGGTGCAATAACATGTTGCCATCTGTAGCTATACTGTCAATGTGACAAACAAAAGTATAGGAATACAACCTTGCATCTCAATTAAATGGCAATCGTCTTTGCACATACAATATTTGTTGCATGCTAGGAAAATACAATTTGTTCTCTTTCTAGGACTGCTTCAAAACATTGTCTGCATTGCAACAAATTTTATATTCAACCCCAGGACTTTGTTCACAACACTCTTATTCATCAATTTTCAAGAATTGCTTCTGCAATGTTTCTTTGCTTTTACCCAACCGCTACCAACAATTAGTCAATAGCTACATTGTGCATTCGCATTGTAACTAGTCATAGTGCTTAGAATCTAACTTTAATTATGATTCAAATAGAAACAAATATTGGCATAATTCTATATAAAAATATGCTGATATTATATGCATTTTCTATGCTCATTTGTTCTGAGACTTTGACAGATACATGTAATACTCAAAGCAAAAAACCCATTTGCACCTCCGTATCAATGCATTTGCGTTGAATGTCAACAACCACTGATTCAAAGCTCTGTGGTCTGTGCATTTTGCAAAAAGAAATGGAAATTATATATGAACATAATCTGGAATGCAATTTGGACACAAATGATGGGATGATAGATTGCACATTGTGGAACCCACAGCTAAAAGAGTATTGTCCAGAAGTAGCAAATATTTCATTTGAACAATACTCAAAAAACATATCATCAACAGTTTTCAATCTGCAAAGGTTTTCCCAGCAAGGGCTATTTACATTGGCCCTGGATAACAGAATCACCAACTTAAAAAGAAACTGATTTCCAGGTACATAAATCTATTTTCTGTTCTAAAGAGTTCAAGTTTCTTATTCAATATTACCGACATCTGGAACCTGTGTTTAGACAGCAAGGCCCGGAAGATGAATAGCATTTTAGGAAATATGTTTATGTATTTATCTATCTTAGGAATATAAAATTGACTATGAAGAATATCCTTAACCTCCTTTGTCGAAAACTTTAATAGCTGACTTATCTTAGGAATATAAAATTGACTATGAAGAATATCCTTAACCTCCTTTGTCGAAAACTTTAATAGCTGACTTTTATTTGCATATGCTATACTTTGAATATTGACCTTGTTTTCCTAAAACAATTTCTCATAACATTCTATTAGTTGAGGAATTATGAAAAAATCCTGTGCTCGGGCAAAAGAGTGGAATTACATATTTTCTATAATATTTACAACGTAGCAAATCAAATTGTTCATTCATATTTTACATGTATTTCTGCTTTTTAATATATTTCTTGCAAATAGATAGGATTTTGTCTAGTATCAGGCATTTCTTCTTGAATCAATAATAAAACGTCAGCATAATTTTCTTTGCAAACCTAAACTGATATTGTGTTCTTTCTAGTCTGACTTTCCAATCTAGATTTTCTTTGTCTAAAATCAACAACTTTAAACTCAACTCGTGCAATTGGAACTTTTTTCCCTTACAAATCTCTTCCAACATTTGCATTTGCCACACCCTCTTCAATGCATATTCAATCAAGCTTGTCATCAGACTCGGATATTACTTATAATATTTTATTTGGATTTCTCGCGATCTTCTTCTTCTTATGGGATTGATATGCAATCATTTTTTCTTCATCTATTATATTCCATGAGATATATGCTCCACGATTTGAGATCTGGTTTGTACTCCACTATAATATTTACCTGTGACATAACAACAGATTCTGAGATCCATTCCGAGCTCATCAAGCAAGACCTGTACAAGGATATTGCAATAGATTCTAGTACAGTTCACACAACATCAACAAAAAAGAGAGATCGTACACATCAGCTTACATGGCTATATCATTTGGGCAGCAAGATATATCTCAGGTCAAATTCCCCAACATGTCTATATCATCTAATTGGTCATCTCTCATGAGCTTCTTCACTTTCGCCTCAGATGTAAGGAGAGAGGGATTCAAGAGTGATTGGGTTGCTTATTTTAGACATAAGCTCCTCCTTGCTTTCCTCTTTGGAGGTTTTGTCATTGCGTTCTTAGTGGTATGCTTTAGCTTTTCTTTATGATTTATATATTTTATAAGAGTGACCTGTGCACTCCCATTTGTATCCTGCACTATTGCAATTAGCAATCCCTTTGGCCTATTTGTGATTAGTAGTTGGGCATTAACAAAATTATCTCATCTAATCCTCAAGGCAAAATTTTCATTATTACAGCGTACTCTCTGTGTCGAAAACCAAGAAAAAAATATGGCTATTTATCATGCATATCCCTACATTCATGTTATTTGTATGTGTTCAGAAGTTTGTTATCCTTGCTAGCAAACTACTAGAATTAAATGGATTCATTGTTAATTCTTTTGAGCTGCCTCATTCCTTTGAAGACATAATTGATTATCATACTCTAAGATGCCACATAATTCTCCATCGACTAGATTTTGTTGAGGATTACTGATTCTTATTTATAATATGATGATTTGGGTATAGAGTTATTTACATTACCTACCTGGCTACATCTTAAACTTTCTGCTTCAATTCCCTGTGATGCTTGTTAAGTCATCAAGCATTCAAGCAAACCTATCCATTACTCTTCTTTCTGACTCAATTGCAGCCTACAATTTTATGCTCATGTCTCACATATCTTGACAGTCTGAAGGAGAGAATAGACATGATTCTTCCATTTTGAAAAATGCCGCACACATCCATCTTTCTCCCTCTATCTCTATAATGCTGCATTGGCCACTACTGTACCAGATGCCTAATGGAATCTAATTTAGAGATCGTTATACTTGCATGTGGCACACTTGCTTCAATTGCTTCAAAATTGGCTCTCTGTCTTTCCATGCTACTCCTGATGCATACATTGTCTTCTTTCTCCTCTCTCGCATCCTCGTTGAGAACTTTGGTTTATTCTTCAACATGACACAAAACGATTTCTTCTACCACAAAGTCTGCAACTCCTTGCACACAACCCAGAAACCACCATGACACCCCCTCTTGCGATGGGAAAAACTTGGCTAGCGCCATTGTTTTACAACCAGTTATATTTTTAAAAAATAGCAATTTAAAAAATTGGATTTGATGTGGCATATTCAAACTATATTCAAACTATAGCTCTAGAGAAAGAGAATAACACCTTTTTTCATTCCATTTGCCATTTCAAACATGCAATCTGCATTGTTGGCAATTGATTCAGGATTCATGGGTCCAAACTACTCAATTTCAACAGCATCTGCAACAGCAAATTACTGTTTATATGCACCTGCAAAGCATATTCGTAGAGGTGAAGCAGACATCATGCTTACAGGTGGCACAGACACTGGGATTGTGCACATAGGGATCAATGGATTTAGTGTGCTTAGCACCCTTTCGCAGAGGAATGATCACCCACAGACACCTCTGCCAACCATCCATTCGGCTTTTTCATATTCTTTAGGAGTCAGCTTTTTATTACCACCTATATAATAACACACCACTTATTATCAGCTTTCGTTTTCTAACTACTCTACACCACCACTTATTTGCACGACCCAATCGAGCAAGGAGAAATAATCAGATTCATAGGCTACAAAACTATTGTCAATTTGACAGGTTGGACCGCAGCTACCAACTGGTGTGCGATACTCAGAACTTAAGGGTCTTTTTCACTCTTTGAATTCATTTCTAACGAACGTAGAAAACATACAGCAAACACGAGGAGCAGCACGTGCTTGTACACAGTTTGAACACCTCAATGCAACTTGCCATCACATACAAGACATAAGTTGAACCACGAAAATGTTTATGAATCAATAGATAAGTAAGTCAAGAACAGTTTAAGTGTATGACTCACTGTAACCAAACCTACCAGAAACATAAATTGAAGTCTCAATTTGATGTCGGTATGAAGCCCCGCCTTTGTAACCTCGATGCAACCTGCCATCACATAACACTAGGACAATTTGGCACCTTTTTGTTTTAAACTACAAATATATTGGTCTCATGGTTATGAAGATACTGATAATATTCATATTAATTTCTGCATTTACTTGTCCTTTGGACATCCACAACTGATACACATAATCTACATTGGCTTATTCAGAAGGTTAGATCTCATCATTCTCAAAATCTACATCTGTCTTTCAATTTTCCATATCATTCCAATCTCCAACCATTCCCAACTAATGGTTTAACAACTCAATCATTTTATTTGTCATGTCCTCCTTTAAAACTTGTAATATGCTGTACAAGAGTTCTTTTTTCCATGTAACCATGCATAGGAAACCCCTGGAGACACCACTGTTGTCAATGCGTACTAACCAATGTAAATAGTCGACATAAACTATAATATGCCTAACTTGGCACCGACATTGAGTATTGGGGTGACCTTTTTTCAAAGTTTCCAGTAATGCTTATGTCTAGGACTATTCATTAATACCATATTTTTATGTTTTCCTCCTTAGAAATTACATCGTTATAATCCAATGGACTCTGTTTTCATCTTCTTGATTCAATTGTCAATTAGTTTTTTTTGCATTTTTATACATCTGAATTTATTTTATTTATAGCTCATCCATTACTTGTATATTTGGAGGCACATTCATGGAAATAAGCATTTAAATTTTACAATTCTACTTGTCTCATTAAATTTAATGAATTCTTATCTGGTGCATCTCTTACAATTTTGTTTAACTCTTGTGTTTAATATTCAGGATATAAAATATTATTTGCTTATGCTACTTCAGCTTGCATCCCTTTCAACTAGTCGACACATCATTTCGGCTGTAATTTTAGAATTTGTTCAGCAACCAACACAAGAATTGATTCTATTTTGCTCTCTGATTTAACAAATATAGCACTGCAATTGGACTAACAACTTTCCCCTATTTTTGTATATGGCAGGGCTCAATGATCAGATTTCATGATGATCAAATCTGTGCTGGTTTGCTTGCTACTGTTTTTTGTATAACTAGTTATAGACACTGATCGCTGGTCACTTATTACCATGTTGAAGCTACTATGAAATGTTGTGTATCTCAAGTTTCTTGTTGACTACTAGATTTCTTCTTTTGTTTTTCCATTTAAACAAATAAATCATGGTACTGGCCAATTTTAATAGTATTGATGCTTATGTTCCCAATTCGTTTTCAACCTTGATAAGTCTGCAGTTTTAATACTCTTGATCGTTAAGTTCCCAATTCCTTTTCAATCTCGATATGATGATTTACTACTTGCATGATAAAGGAATTCCATAAATAAGTTTGAAGTTTTTTTTTGCCATCAGCAAAATTTACTTAGAAAATTAATTTCATTTCTAGATGGTTGTTACGTTCCAGGGATATATAATAATAACTCATTTGTACCCATCAACCTGTTTATACATTTTTCAAATATTTAAAATTAGATCTCTAACTCTGATATAGCCTCAATTTTACTAGACTAGAGTTTATAGAAATAATTTATAGTGATTATCATTAACACAGACTATACCTTAGTAACGTTGTCCTTGAGTTTTACAGTGACTAAGCAAAAAATGGCCTTCACTCAGGATTTTAGACTTGTATCCTATATATTGAATGTAGTGCACTTTTGCATTCATAGCTTTCAGATAATTATTGGTATGATTCTTTTCACTTTTGATTCGGGATGGAAATTGGTCTCCACGGATTTTAGATTTTGAGAAAATGAGACAAGTGTATTGAATGGAGCTTAATCGCGATTGAGTCTAAATTGCATGAGGATGAGACAAGTTTACAGTCTAAATTGATTTTATGGTCATGGTTAATCTCCATCTCTTCTGTTCAAATTAATTAGTCAAGCTACTAAATATTTTGTGTTTGGATCATTATTTCCCGTTGCTTTTGCCAAATGACTCATCGTAACTGTTTCTACAAGTACAAAATACTTCACAAGACATCTTGTTTTATTGCTTCTACTTCTGTATATAGTTTTTAGCGAACGAACATTTTAGTGGACTGAACCTTGTAACGAGCATTCTTAGTGAAAAAAATTTCTACTAGGTGGACCTTCTAGTAAATCTTTTTACAAATATAGCTTTCACACTATAGAGACTTTCCAATAGCTACAACCTACTACTAAGCATTTTTACAAATATTGCTTTGAGACTAAATCTACCTTATTGACATGATTTAACATAGATGATCTCAATACATAACAACCTATCTATTAAGAAGGTTAGGCCAGAGCACTAGCATTAATTGCTTTTTTCCCTTTTTTAATTGGAGCTATCTAACACTCTTCTTCATTTGGATATGACCAAAAATTTAAAAGCGATGCTACTACAAGGAACTTACTTGTATCATTGAAGTTGACTCTATGACATGAACACATAATGATTTTCAATGTTGATGAGACAATGTTGAATAGATTTTTTTTATATGCACTCATTTTCTAGGGTTTCATTCTGGCTTCATTAACACTATACACAAATCATTTTTTCTTGTTATGCATTGCATAACAATCTCTCAACTTTTTAATTAGTTGATCGTCATATTCCTTGATATTTGAAGATTTTATTAAGTCTTCAACTTTGTTTACAACACTTTCGACCTTTTATTTAATAGAGATTCATAGATTTTATCAAGTTGCTAATAATTGCATTAGTGAGCATATCCCCTGAGTATCAATGATGCATACTATAAGATCCATGGAAATAATCATGTCATAAAAAAGGATGGTGCAAGTTGCCAGCATCATTGCTTTATTTGCATAGAATATTAATAATATTTTTATCAGCAATCTATCTCCTCAATTTTAAAAATGCAAGGTTGTCATTTATAATAGATCCCATGATTCGCAAGTGCTCCAAATTTGGATACTTGACATGGACACTTGATTCAACTATAGTATGTTCCCTGATCTTGAAAAGGTTATGTCCATTACAATGAAACTCACAAGGGCCTCCAAGCATGCTCTCAATCAAAACTCAATCACCATTCCGACCACACTTATGCAATCCCTTTATCTCTCTTTCAGTTCTTCTTTCTCCAAATACGATATGAATATTAAATGACTTCACCTAAGTCGAGCATTCAAAATTTCTACATACCAATACTTCCATCAATTCAATTAGCTATGCATTCTTCTCAATATCACTAATGCCTTTGATAATCTCATTCTCAAACTTAGAAGTGGATTGCAAAAATGTTTATAGCGAGAGCTGACGTACATGAAAATCACCATTCTTTACATTGTGTACAATCAAATACAATTGATTGAAAATAAGTTTTAAGATCATTGTAGAATTCAACACCAGTCATCCTCCTCAATTGCTTTCATATCTACACCTTCAAAACCTACATCTCCTACTACTACAAAGTCATCTTGTTTCTCACGATCATCTTCTTCTTTTCTTCCTCTTCTACTAACTTTCGTAAATATTGTAATAAACAAGAACATGATTAGCCCAAATGTTCCAAATTCAACAAGAAAAAAATTGATTCTACAATTTCCTAGCCAGGCAGACCATAACACTCCAATTAACATATATCTCTAACACGTGGGAACGCAGTGTAGACAAGGCCATGTCTCTTGATTACTTTTGGGTCAAATGCCAATTTGTTCATTGTCAATCCTTCTGCTCCATGGATTGTCCTTGCACATGCTAACTGAATTGCGAATTGTGTTCGCATAACATTCATTTTATTCTCTAGTGTTCTTTGTATCACAATTCTTTTGATTGATGTCCAATTGGACTTTACACCAGGTGTATAAAGATATTGCATATTTGCACGGGCTTTGTCTCCAACTTTTGCACATGCAAACTCAATTGAAACAATATCATGGTTACTTTGTGTATAGTGTTTAAACACATCTTCTGGCTCATTAACCAACCCATCCTCAATTAAGTAGTTGCCTCGAACTATTTCAATAAGCATATCCTTTTTTACAACTATCATAGACATAAGTCGCAATGTCTTGTGTCTATGGTCACTTTTTTCAATTGAATCAATTTTGCTATCATGTCCTACAAGTGTAAATGTTTCTGTTTGCATAGCTGATAACATTTTTGAGTTATGTTCTTGAACATCCTTATTACTATGGAAAAGAGAAGGAAACATTGCATCTATTGGTGGTTGTTCCTAGCAATGTTGACTTAACTAATTTATGTCATTCGGTATTTGAAAGCATGTTCTAATTCTACTTAAGATTGAAATAAATGTTTGATTTCTTTGACATACAACTATACTAAGTTCATAGCATGTTATAGCATCAAACCAAAATGTGTAAGCAAATGTTTGTTGTTGGAATCTTGGTTGTTCAAAAATCCAACAATCACTATCCACTTTAAATCCAACACGTATTTGAGCATTATGGCTCTCTCGCCTAAAACCACAAATTAGCACATGTTGAAGTTTAATTAGAAGTAAAAATTGAAATTTTATCTTAATCTTACTTAATGTGTCTTGCTAAAGCAATTGCTCTTTCTTTCTTTCACACCAGCAGATGGCAATGTCGGGAACATTGCCACATCATGGCTCTTGTTTATCATGTATTGTTAGCAATAGATTGTTTATCATGTATTGTTAGAAATAATTCAGCGACATTGCCAATAGTCCAAGGACACTACCACTTTAACCTTGTAGCTCTTGTTATATAAAATGAACTCTAGTTTTGTTACTATGGTAAGAAAAAATATCTTTAACACTAATACCATTGCGACAAATAGAAAAAAACAGAAAATACTGCGCGATAGTTTCACTTATATTAAGAAAAAACGAAAAGAGTAGTACAGAGATATACATTATGTATATATGGACGTGGGTATTGTGTAGCAGTACAGAGATATACATTATATATACGGCAAGTACTTAGCAAAACTACTAAAAGTTGTGCTGCTCGTACTGGAGGTAACAGTCAGCGAGCTGAACTCGAGCACCCACGGCGTTGTTGCAAATGCTGTATATGCGATTGGAAACGTTAGAAACGCAGGAGTTACAATCAGATTGAGAAATTGACTGCTTACAAACAGCACGGCCGTATGCAGTGGGCGCGCCTCCACTTCCAACCCGCGAAGTCTTATAGTCGTAACCACTGTAGGCGGTGTTTTGCTTCAAATCTTGGAGCATATCTCTCAGATTATCGTAGAATGGGCTGTCCTGCGGGATCTTCTTCGTGTTACACGCAGCAGAAACGAGCTTGGTATCTGTGGCTTCTGCAGCACCGCCCATGACCACGATCACCAGTGACACCAACAATGCAAGGGAGCTAGACGACATGGCTGCGCTCTGTCTCTGTATATGGAAAAAGAAATAGAATTGTGGGATGAAACTCTTCCCTTTCTTTCCTAAAACTGCAAACAGCACACGATATTGTTGCTTATCAGTGTGCGGGGCGGCTCCTACTTATAGCGCTCCGGAGCGTGCGTGGCTGGGTGCAACTTGAAGTTATGAGAAGGTGGAGGGTGAATTAGATTCAAGAAAGAAATGATGAAGGGTAGTTGTCTGTGTCATGCAGTGTCCAACACAATGAGGCGGTTCCAATTCCACTGAACAGAGAGGCTGTCCAACACAAAGAAGCGGTTCCAATTCCACTGAACAGAGAGGCAGACGATGTATAATAAACAAATAAATTGTCAAGGTCGAATCATTTTTCCATTAGTGAAAAGAATCACTGGTGTTACAAATATTGCTTGAAGATTACGTCTCTTTTGAATTCGGCTTGACATTTATAAAGTAAATGATCACATTTATTATATATATGAAAGCCATATTATTACAATATGCATTTCGCAATACGAGGAAGCCGGTGACGTGCAGGCTGGTCAGAGGCTGTCTGTCTTTATTCTGGATGGTTTCAATAATGTTTGTTTCACCCACCTACACCTTCAACGATCTGACAACATTATACCATCCAATTCACAATAGTTTTACTTAGTTTTGCTGCCTCGATGACATAAGTAAGTTAGTAACTATGGTATTACACCATCAAACCGCAATCTATGGCTTTATTGCCTCTAGATTTTCAGACATTTAACACCATTTTCTCGGATCTCCAATCCATAATGCAAATTGCATATCAAGTCAATAATGGATAGTACTAGTTCGCTTCCTACTATTATATTTGTTTTCACATTCTTTTTAATGGTGAGAGCTCGTATGCTTGGCAAAGGACAAGTGGAGTTAATAAGTAACTCATAAAGATGAACACCATGGTGGTAGGTATAGCAAGAATTCGCTTAGGAACTCAAAGGACAAGTGTAGTTAATAAGTAACTCATAAAGATTTGATGAACACCATGGTGGTAGGTCTAGCACGAATTGGCTTAGGAACTTAATGTAAATAAATCGTAGGCATATGCCTTCCTTCTTTGCATGTTATTGTAGTCACCTTTGCAAGCAAGAAGTGAATGCTTCCGGGTGAATGTTGAAAACTTGATTGGATGGTCTAAAAATAAAGAAGCACAGAGTTGAAGAAACAAAGCAAACTCAATTTTTATTTATAAGTTTTTATTCTTATAAAGAATAAGAATTTTAAGCAATTTCTTTGTAAAAGAAAGGAAGATATTCGGCAATTTCCTACACATTCCATTTGGAGTTTGTAACTTATTACTTGAAAACTTATTATCACTCGTTTCCAACATTTTACTACTTGGCATTTTACAAAGGAAGATATTTGGCAATTGTCTATACATTCCATTTGGAGTTTGTAACTTATTATCACTCTTTTCCAACATTCTCCTACTTGGCAATCACGTTGAAGAGGTGGAAATGCCAATGGAACAATACAAATTTGTGTCCATTGATTGTCTTTGTTTATGCATCTCACTCATTATTTTCTATTGTGTACTTTCACCACATTTACTTCCTTAATTAAGTCTTATTTCACATTAATATGCTTACTCTTGGAATTGTAAGTGAGCTTCATGGCCATTGCAATGACACGTATTGCACTGAGGTAAGCGAGGTGCTCTCAACCCATCAACCCATTATGGGGGAGATTAATTCATACAAAATAAAAAAGTAATTAAAAAATTTCACGTCGACTCATAAAATAAAATAAAAAATCAAAATGAGCATAGTTCTATCTTAAAATAAAATCTATTAAGTAATTCATGTGGACTCATAAAATAAAATAAAAAATTAAAATCAGCATAGTTCTATCTAAAACTCAAATCTATTAAGGACAAATAGGGATGTGTAGTTTTGTTTTTAATCTTAATTTTTTTACACATTAAGAAAAAAATTACACCTCAAGGAATTGGATCCCTCTCGGTGCTTAATACATCTAGGTTTAAGATGGATCTATGTTGGTGTAATCACATTCTATTTCGAAACTACCTTTCTGGATACCAATAATATTTTACCCTATCTTATCCAAGGCTACCCTAGATTAACCTAGCCTACCTTAGCTTAACCCTAGCCCAATCTTTGTGTAACCCACCTAGAACTTAACATTTTATGTCGTGGAAAAACATTATCTTAAAAGTTATTGTAAAGTTTTATGTTGTTGACCAAGGATGGTCAAAGATGACTGTAATTAAATATTTTATTACTTTAATTATAAAAAGGAGAGACACATATCCAAAGGGACTGTTGAAGAGTGCTCACTGACCCACTAGGAGGAATGACAAGTGTGGAATGAAAAAGCTACAGCTCTCAGAACAACATTTACTTTCCAGCTGATGCATGAGGCATCCTCCCTCAAAAAGTGGCCATGTTCCCAAAAGATAGGGAAAACTGAGCATGTAGCTCATTAATTACAAAACTGGTCGAAAGACCTAGGCAAGCAATATAACCATTGAATGAGAAGGAGGCTCACACACTAGATTTTGTGGATTTGATGTATACTGAAAATTTAAGCACACAAAAGAATTCGATGAGGGGAGAGCTGAAGTAGAACTGTAGTCAAGTGACTGACAAGAACAGAATTTGTAGTATAGCTTTTCTACACATTGTCTTCCTCTTGGTGGTTTAGTCAATAGGCTCGGGGGTTCCAGGGAAAGTAATTTGGTTGTGCTGGAAGTAGGTTGGGAGGAATAGTGACCTTTGGAGTGTGTTGTCTCCTATTTCTCCAGGTTCCTTACTGTTTTATTTCTTACAATTAAATGTTTATTAGTTGTTGATAGTTAACTCACAACCATGGTTTATATAGTACTGTTAGTACTTAGATTATGCATATTAAATGGTATTTATCACAGGAGTAATGCTTACTGTAATCTAGTATTCGATTTATTTAAGTAGACTTTTAAGAGTTAAAATTTATACCATGAAGTCTATAAATGATCAGAATAAATCTTATTTGTATAATATAGATGTTTAGAATAGATAGCTACATAGAGTATAAATATATTTATATATATAAATAAACAATTATCATCAAAACTCACTTACTATATTCTGATTACAGAGTATCTCTGTCAATCATAGATTGAACCAATCTATCTATCTATCTATCTATCTATAATTCACACTATATTTGTATATTATAATCTACATGCCACATTTATTATAAAACTTTAATAAACCTTATCGAATTACAGAACACATCTCAAACAAATATAATAAATTAAACCGAGAATACATTTCAGTGGTGAGGGTATTGCCCAGAATTCGTTAACAATCTCTATATAATGACAAACTCAGTTGCTGGTAAATTACCTTACAAAACATAGTCATTGTAAATCAATATTAAGGCTAAAATATTTTACATTCGAGCTAAAACGAATCCATTATTTCTTAAACATCAATTTAAAAACGTAGTAGTTATGGCAGTTTCCAGCCAAATCATATAACAAATTTCATTATAAAAACAGAGTATATATCTATATCTTATAATCGTGGCTCCGCCGAGGATAAGTAAAACAAATTCCATTTTCTTAATACAAGGAATAGAGCACATAATTACATTTAGGGCTCTGCCTAGTTTTAACAAACAAACAAAAAAACCTATATTTAATACTAGAATGAGAACCCATCCTCACAGTTAGGGTTTTCCCACAAAATCTAGAAAATCTTTTTGTAACCTCATATATAAACAAAAACGACAGCGACAGGTTAAATAGAGCTATCACATCATTGGTAAAATTCCTCTATCCATCAGTATAACGAAGCACATTTTCCACTTAGGGATTTGCCCAATTTTTAATTCAAAGCAAACCTATTAATTCATTATAACAAACAGAACCATACATACAAATACCAGAAGCGTGAATAGGGTCAAAACGCTAACACGGTCATATTGAAAACTTGAAGACTTATCAATGGAAATACATATAATAGAAAACACAATTTCCCATATAAATGTTGAAAGGTCAAACTGGAACTCGGTATTAATATACACCAAAATATATTGGGCGAAATCCCAAGCTGGAGGCATTTAGCTTATAAGTTTTTACATTACAGTAATACTATAAGTTTTCATTACAGGGTCGCCAATATGGCTTCCAAAAACAAACAAGCTAACCCTAAGCTGAACAACAATGGCAACGAACAAAATTATAATTGGTTACAAATCGAAAAATGGGCAACTCGCCATCATTACTGTTTGGTAAACTAAAAACGTAACCAGACTCACAATAACATAGGAAACTTGAACAGGGTGTTCCAGGGAGGCTCATGGCTTACCAAGGCTGCTCCAAAACCCTGGAACCTTCTACCATTCATTGTTGAACTTTCAAACATGACCATAGAACACCTGGGAAGTACAAAATTTCCTGTCAACACTACACATAATGCTACATTATAATTTCTTCATAATATAATGGAATGCCTCAAACAAAAACGAAGAACAAACGACAAGTGTTACCTCTGTGAGCATCTTCCATGGCCACGAGTAACCAAAAAAGCTACCTCTGCATGGAAGCTCCTCCATAAACCATGATTGAAACAACAACTAAACTCTGTATGGAGTTTCTCCACATCCATGGCAACCGAGACCTCAGCTCTCCAAAACAAAGCAAATGAACAATAGGGTCTCGATACAACCCTTGCCAAGGAGTTAGGGGTTTTCCAAACAAGTGGATCCAAGCTGTCTTTTGCTATATTTTAATAGTACTTGCCCTTCTCTAAAGTTGAATTCACTTTGATTACTTTTTCCATCAAACCCTTAGTTAGGATGCTCTTTACCCTATAAATTGTAGTCATGGTTAACACTTAGTTTTTTCTTCTTATAGCTAGGATGCCTTTTTACATTAACATCATTTTATTAAATCTCAAAACCTCATTATGGTAGTATAAACCCTTACCTGGAAACATGTACAAGTTTATCAATATGTATTAGCTTTCACAAAAGCTGAGTAAGCCCAGGGTTGTCACAAGAACACCCCTTCAAAGAAAAATAATGAAATAAACATTACAATGTCAACATTTAGAACTGTTATACAATGGTATTAAGGCTTATGAACTTAATATAACAAATAAGCATCGTTTGTAACATGGTGAGAAATCAATCATCATGCACTACATAAGCAAATAGAAATAACAAGTACAAGTATACACTTCAGTAGCTAATGTAAATAAGAAGTAAAACCTAAAGTTGTAGAGCTTGTTTGTAATTACACCATATACCAAAAAAAATTATTTATTGGATTTTTAGAGTTGTTACACTTTCCTAGGATTCCCCATCATAGTCATAACCTATCTTCATCTAACCTAGTTTATCCTTCTGTATCTAACATAGCCCACACTAGCCTACCCTACCATGCCCTAGCCTAATGTACCCCACCCTACCATACCCTACCTTAACATATCCTAACCTAACCTAGCTTATCTTACCTCAATCAACCCTACCTTATCCTACACTATTATAACCTAGCCTTTTCTTGCTTACCCTACCCTATCCTACTTAAAACTAACCTAGCCTAACTTATCCTACCCTCCCCCAGTATAACCTAATCTAGCATAACCTAGTATAACCTAACCCAACATAACATATCCTAAACTAGCTTAACCTAGCATATCTTGGCCTATCCTAACCAAACCTAGCCCAACCCATAAATTACATTAGCATAATTGATCCTACCTTAGCTTAACCATACCCTGCCTTAACCTAAACTTCCCTAGCCTACCTTAACCTAACATAACCTAGTCTAACCTAACCCGACATAAAATAGCCTAAACTAAACTTACCTAGTTTAGTCTAGCCTAGTTTAACCTACCATATCCTAACCTAACCTAGCTTAGCCCATCCTACATTAGCCTAATTAAGCCTGCACTAGATTAACCATAGCCTATCCTAACCTAAAATTCTCTAGTCTAGCCTATTCTATCCTACCCTACCCTAACCTAGGCCTTTCCTAGCTTACCTTAGCCAAGTCTACCTTGGCCTACCTTACCCTCACCCAGTGTAGCCTACCCTACCTTCCATCCTTTCTACCCTAAGCTAAGCCTACCCTCATATTTCTACCCTAGAATACCCTACCTTATCCTATCCTATCTTAAACTAGCATAATAGCCTTACTTATCATATTGTATCCCAAGTTACCATAGCTTAACCTAGCCTAGCCTAATTTATCCTATTGTATCCTATACTATTCTAGGCTAACCTATCCCAACCTATTCTAGCCTAGCCTACATTAGCTCATCCTAGCCTAGCTTAGGCTACCCTAGTCTACATTATCCTAGCATAGCTTAAATTATCCTATCATATCTTATACTATACTTTACCATCCTAGTCTAATCTACCCCAACTTTTACTATGACCTAACCTACCCTACCCTATCCTAGCTTACCATGGCTTACCCTACCCTACCCTAACCTAACCTAACATAGAATACCCTAACATACATTATCCTACAGTTCCTACCCTACCTACCTAGCCATATCTAGTCCTACCTTATCCTACCCTACCTACCTATGCATACCTATCCATATCAAACACAAGCAAAACAAACAAATATATATTATAGACGTACACCCCACATTCAAAACAAGAGCCACATGGTGGCAATGTACCCACGGCATTGCCAATAGGGTATTTTGAAATTTAGAACTATTGATATAACTTAAAGTAGTATCTGGGTTGGTGCAAGGTAATGATACCCACTTATGACGCGTTAGTTGCAATGGCATGCTAGAAAAACAAAACTTTGATCATTAAAATAAAGTATTAGAGGTACCTACAAAGATTTTTAGAATTAGGTGTAAAAATATGAAATGTAGACAATCAGATCACCTTCCGGAATATATAACTTTTATTTATGGAAAAGTGGTATAACCACCCCAAAATTTTGTTATTCTAAGACTGGTATGTTATTTTTTCACAAAAACATAATGCATATGTTTGTGTTGGTCCATCAGTTTGTTATGTAAATTGTCAAATTATGTGGAAAAAAATATGTAGAGGGATAGGAACCAGACAAATCTTGTGTAAGGATATTTTTCAAAAATTTTAAAAGTTAATTTTATTATTTTTTTAAATTAAAAAATTCAATGATGCCCTAAAATGAAATGGTCGAGCATTAGTCCACCCTGTTGTTGATGTATTTGTAGCTTCAAAAGATATTCTTCTAATATTCATGATGGAGATGTATTATTCCTCCAATCAGAAGTGTCTTCATTTGTATTTGTAAGTGTTGCAAGTGTTGCAACTTATATTTGATGGGTTATTAGACCACTAGTGTGCGGTTGGCCCTGTATGAGTCATGTGGTTGGGTTATTAGGATTCCTTACGAAGTCGGCCCTGTTAGAGTTAAGGGCAGGTTAAGGTGTGTATAAATAGAGACTGAGTGTCTCTCATTCTATTCATTCACTCACTCATCGAACTCGCATAGTTGAGAGAGAGGAGTGCACACAAGGGGAGGAGGAGTAGTTGCTAGAGTCATCTATCTTTTGGGGATTGATCATTATGATATTTGTATTGGGGATTATTCTATCCCTGAGGAAGTTGTGAGGTTTTTCACCTTCTTGGTTTTCCCTGAGGAAACTCTGTGTTTCTTGTGTTTATGATTGCTATGCTATGCTTGTTATTCTCTTAGTAGCATCCTGGATAATGTTTGAATGCAATTATCGAAAAATTAACATGGTATCAGAGTCGTGCTAAGAAGAAGACACTGTGCAGTTGCGGAAGCTAGGGCTTCTTAATCTTTGGGTTTCTCTCCTCAGATAATCAAAGGAAGGAGGCTAGGATGACTCTCCTTGCAAGGGCGCATATTTCTATCGAGACATAATTCAATTCTGAGCACTTTCAATTTTTGGCCCATCACTCTTGCGGGAAATTAGGGTTTTAGAGAAAGTTGGAGTATTTGGAATCCGAGACCATGACTAGATGACCCTCAAGAAAATCAAAGTTTAGAGACCAAGATCGAACTTTTTGGTTGGGAAAAACCCCCGGCATCATTAAACCCTAGTTCGGGATTTTGATCGGAAAGGTGGAAAATTAAGGTTTCTGCAATAGTTGAAATTTTTGGAATTTTTCACCACAACTGGATGCTCCTCAGAAAAATTGAAGTTTAGAGCACAAGATCGAAATTTTTGGTTGGGAAAACCTCAGGCATTATCAAACCCTAGTTTGGGATTTTAACGAGATGATCTGAAAGTTTCAAAGGCAATTTTGAGGGGTCAAATTTTGCAGATTTCAAAATTGAAGCATACCAGCTTGATCATCTCAGCAAGGCGCATATTTCCATCCATTCAGAAGTTTAGAACTCAAATTTTGAATTTGTAGGGTTTCTCTGACAAACCCTAATCCAGCTCTAGATCCAGTTTTCAGCAAATCAAGTGTTAAGACCTAAATCTTTTATTTCCATTTGACTTTCTCATTAAGATGTCTCACCACACCAAGCTTGAGGATAAGCTTGAAAGATATGACAACTTTCGAGCATGGAAGTATAGGATTGGGTTAATCCTAGAAGAGAATGATTTGGACACCTACATAAAATAAGAGGTTCCAATTCCAGAGGGAGATGAGGCTAAGGCCTTACACAAGAAGAACTTGGTCAAGGCCAAGAGAATCATTGTTGATTCTATAAAAGAACATCTCATACCCCATGTGTCTTTTCTAAAAACACCTAAGGAGATGTTTGACTCCTTGACCAAGTTGTTTGAAGGAAAGAATATAAATCAGAAGATGACTCTGCGGAATCAATTGAGTGGGGTTAAGTTCCAGAATGGAGAGCCCATCCAATCCTACTTTACTAAGGTCTCTCAAATCAAAGGACAACTTGAAGTTGTGGATGAAGTAGTGGAGAATCGAGAAATTGTCATGACCACATTAAATGGCCTACCTAGGTCATGGGACTCCTTCATCCAAGGTATTTGTGCAAGAAAGAAATTGATCTCCTCCAGTGAACTATGGGAGGAATGCTCACAAGAAGAATCTATGCTTGTGGCCCGAGAAGAGAAGATGGCAAGTGAAGACCAAGATCTCACAACACACACCAAGAAAGGTAAGTTCAAGAGGGATAAATCTCATCAAAAGAAATCTCCTCACTTATATCAACAGAAGAGGGATCTCTCTCAAGTTAGATGCTTATCTTGTAATGAAAAGGGACACCTTGCCTTAGACTATCCCAGTAATAATCAAGACCTTAACAACAAAAAAAAAGAGATATTGTGAGTATTTTGATCACAGAAGATCGAGGAGCTATGGAGAACCTCACAAAATCGAATTAGTTTGCAAAAACTGTGGAAAAACTTGAAAAAAAGAGATAAATTTACACACAATGTATGTTCGAATCTTTGATTAACTGACTGTCTAACATGTGAAAATGTTAGTAACAGGTTTTTATTACATCCATGAGAAAATCGAGAGCATTAGGTGGCTCAAGCTGAGTGTACAAGTCATCAATGCCAAATTGGCCTCAATCCCCCCTAGGTGGGTCCAACTCAATCCCAATCACCCCAAACAGCTACGAATTCTGGTGTGGAGGTGGCTGAAGCATGATGAGTCATTAATTAGCTCAAGGAAGGCGTGGGTGAGCAAATAGAGGAGGTTTGGGGGCCCAAGGGAGCATTAAATGCTCCAAATCTAGCCAAAAGTGGGCAAAAATCCACCCTAGCGCCCTTGGTCAAATAAATTCCCCAAAACAAGGAGAGAGGGCGCACCAGCAATAAATGAGGGCGCACTTGTGGACAAAACTGGAGGCTGGGTGAACTGGTTTGCTCAGAAGTGGGTGTGAACACTCTCAAAGTGGGTTTTTGACCAACTATAGTCACTTAATCCAAAACATGGTTTAATTAAGCACATGGATAATTAAAATTTATGGATTATGGTACTAAGTGTGGTTACTGTTCTAACAGATATCATGCTCATGCTGCTGAGGATGATGAACCTCCCAAGAAGAAGACTAAGGTAGAAAGTGAAGACTCTTCAAGTGACGATGAATATGTTCTAATCTCTTCTCTCACAGGTATTGTTACACATGGGTGTAATGATTGGCTTATTGATAGTGGGGCTTGTGAACATATGACGGGATTCAAAGAAACTCTTATGGATCTATATGAACATGAGTCACCTCATAAGGTGAAACTTGGGGATGACTATCAATACCGTATAAAAGAAACTGGTGAATCCTCCTACAAGTTAGACTCTGGGAAGTCTTTAAAGATGCAAGATGTTCTATATGTACCTGGACTCAAGAAGAATCTTCTCTCCATATCATCTTTGGATGCAAAGGGGATGAGAGTTGCATTTGTGGATGGCCAAGTAATCATCTAGCCAAAAGGTAAGACCATAGAGGATGCAATAGTGATTGGAGAGCAAGAGGGAGGATTGTACAAATTGAAGGGACAACCTGAACATGCTATGGTACATGAATCCATGGAACCAAGTGAACTTTGGCATAGAAGGCTTACTCATGTTCAATATAGAACACTACAAATTTCCAGCAAAGCAGTAGAAGGTCTTCCTTAAATCCAGTGAAAGTATGAAGGTGTTTGCAAAGGATGTGCAAAAGAAAAGAACACAAAGAAGGCATTTCCAAGTAATGAAAGAAAATCGAAAGGAATCTTAGATATTTTCCACTCCGATGTATGCGGACCAATGTCATCCAGTTATCTGAGTGGAAAACCAAACTGATAAGAAGATCAAGACCTTTATATCCGACAATGGCGAAGAATTCACTTCAGGGGACTTCAAGAAGTTATGCAGTGATTCAGGGATTAAGAGGGAGTTGACCACTCCATACAATCCACATCAAAATAGAGTTGTAGAAAGGAAGAATAGAACTATCATGGAAGTAGCATGGGAAATGCTTCATGACCAAGATCTTCCTATGCATCTTTGCGAAGAAGCAGCAAGGATAGTTGTATATGTACAAGACAGATAATCCAGGAAGCAAAGATCATGAGGGAGTCCACCCAAAAAACAAACAAAGATAAGTATTTGAATTGTCAATTATTATATATTTGATTACTTAAATAATGTTGTTCAATAACGTATATACTTATGTTCATAGACTTAGGTTGTGTATTATGCATATTATAATAATTGCATTAATGAATAGTATACTACTAATATGCAAGTGATGGGTAAGTGGCCTATGGAACTGTACAACATTCCATTGCTACTTATCTAGAATGAAACATCTTTGCTGACATGTTGGGAGTAGTGCACACTCTTAACAATGTTCTGGTAGAGATGGAAGGCATCTAGAAAGTTACTGTATGAATATGGGATATGGATAAATGTTGTATTGAAGCATTGGCTAAGATAATTGCATGACTGTATGACATATATTCTTCTATGTAATATTTTGTTTTGAAAACCATGAGAAGTTTCTAATCATGCAATTGAATTTGACTTGTAGGAAATATCTTGTAAAATCACCTACAAAAGAAGGACAACAACATTTGTTCCAGCAACGAAGTTCAAGAAAACTATCTATTGAAGATATTGAAGAATCTGAAGTTCCTAGGATCTGGGATGCAGTAATAGAAGGATGCCATGATCGAGGAGTACCAGTCGATCATGAAGAATGATGTATGTGGCCCAAAGACCAGACGAAAAGTCTGTTGTGACTTCCAAGTGGATCTATAAGATCAAGCATGCTACAGATGGCAGCATAGAGAAATACAAGGCAAGGTTTTTGGCTCGTGGCTTCTCTTAGAAAAAGGGGATAGATTATGAAGAAAATTTTGCACTTGTATCCAGATACACTTCAATCAGAACAGTACTTTCTTTGGCTGCAGTGATGAATTGGAAGATACACCAGATGGATGTCAAGACAACTTTCTTGAATGGTGTCGTCGAAGAGGAAGTGTATGTGGAGTAGCCACACGGTTTTGAGACACATGAGAGGGAGTCATATGTGTGTAGATTGAAGAAATCCTTTTATGGATTAAAGCAAGCACCTAGGACATGGTACGGCAGGATAGATAGCTTCCTGTCGAGTTTGGGCTTTACCAAGAGTAAAGCAGATTCCAACCTTTACTACAAGGTTGAGAAGGGAAATCCAGTGATACTTCTATTCTATGTGGATGACCTGTTTGTGACAGGTGAGGATAGATTGATTGCCGACACGAAGAGAAAGCTTGTTGCCGAGTTTGAGATGAAGGACTTGGGCATGATGCATTACTTTCTAGGTATGGAGGTGTAGCAGAGTGTAGATGGAATCTTCCTTAAACAAGGGAAGTATGAAGTAGAGATCTTGAAGCGGTTCGGGATGATGGACTACAAGGCCATGGCCACACCTATGGCCACACCTATGCTTCATCAGAGTCAGTTGATCTCACGGTGTATCATCAGATGATTGGGTCCTTGATGCAGCTGACTAACACTAGACTAGATATTTGCTTTGCGGTGAACACCTTGAGCCAGTTCTGATAGATCCTAGACATGTTCACCTGATTGCTGTAAAGCATATTCTGAGGTACCTGAAGGGTACAATTGATTATGGGCTCAAGTATCATGCGAATCAAAAGTTTAACCTGGAGGGTTATGTTGATTCAAATTGGGTAGGCAGTGCTGCAGATAAGAAGAGCACTTTGGGGTGTTGCTTGAGTATGGGATTAGGTGAGATCTCTTGCTTTAGCATGAAGCAATCCTGCGTATAACTGAGTATAGCCAAAGAAAAGTATGTCGCAACTTGTCTGGCCAATTATGAGGCAGTATGAAGCTACTCTCTGATTCATTTGATCTCCAGTTGGATGCTACCTGCATCTTCTGTGACAACCAGAGTTGTGTGAAGTTGTTTGAGAACCCAGTGTTCCATGACAAGTCGAAGCACATCGAGATCAAATATCACTATATCAAGGATATGGTGCAGAGAGGAGAAGTGAATCTCCAATATGTTGTGACAGATGAGTAGATTGTAGATGTGTTGACCAAACCACTAGCCAGAGTGAAGTTCGAGTACTTTAGAGAGAGGCTTGGTTTTCTTCAGATAGAATATACTTTGAGGAAGAAGTGTTGGGACACATTTGCAAGAGCCATTCCAAGCATGTTGGTAGGAGGATCCTTCCCATGGATGTGGATGTAAGCATTGTCTGATGAGCATCGAGACGATGCTCTAGTTACTTCTATGTATGATTATCAGGATGATCATGTGTGATGAGCATCAGGACGATGCTATGATGATGATTAGGATTATCATGTGTGATGAGCATCAAGACGATGCTCCAGATGATATGCATTAGGATGATGTTGTGTACATGATCAGGGTTATCATCTGATGATGATGTGCATCAGTATGATGTACTATATGATGATGATCAGTATGATCATGAGTATTAAGATGATACTCTGTGGCCGTGGACAGATTGTGCAGGTAGCATAGATAAGATCCTGGGATATCCGATAGTTTGAGCTCGGATATTCTTTTGAGGTTTTTCTATAGGTTGGTCGTGGATAGATTGTGTAGGTAGCATAGAAACTATCCTGGGAGATCTGATAGTTTGAGCTCGGATACTCTTTCAAGGTTTTGCTACAGGTAGCATAGAAAAGATCCTGGGAAATCTTATAGTTTGAGCTCGAACACTCTTTCGAGGTTTTTCTACAGGTAGCATAGAAAAGATCCTAGGAGATCCTATAGTTTGATCTCGGATACTCTTTTGAGGTTTTGTTACAGGAGGCATGTAATCAGTCCTAGAGATCCGATAGGTTGAGCTGTGTGCTCGTAAAAGTCTTGGGATTCTCTTTAGAGATCTTGCAGGTTGCAAGACACTCTTTTAAGGTTTTTCTTGACCACATAGAAAATATCCTGGGACATCCAATTGTTTGAGCTCTAATGCTCTTTTGAGGTTTTATGGTGGTCACATGTAAAAGATCGTGGGAGATCCGATGGGTTGAGCTATGTGCTTGTAAAAGTCCTGGGATGTTCTTTCAAGGTTTTGTTGATGCACATTCCGCAGGATGGCCAGAGATGTTGAAGACCTACAGGAGGCTAGGCCTACAGCCACCATGAAAAAGGGTTGGCTTTGTAGAACTTCCTATGACTAGAAGAACTAAGAGATAGCACCAGTGATCGCGATGACGAGTACAACAGAAGTGACAATGATGCTCCATGATCCAGTAACGATGATCCATCTCTAGAATTGAACACTTTTGGTGATATGTATTGATGACCTGTGTCTAGATAATACCTTCCTAGTTAAGAGGGAGTGTTGATGTATTTGTAACTTCAGAAGATATTATTCTATGTATTACACTTGTAATTTATTATATTCATGATGGAGATGTATTATTCCTCTAATCAGAAGTGTCGTCATTTGTATTTTTAAGTGTTACAAGTGTCACAACTTATATTTGATGGGTCATTAGATCACCAGTGTAGGGTCATCCCTAAATGAGTCATGTGGTTGGGTTATTAGGCTTCCTTAGGAATTCGGCCCTTTTAGAGTTAAAGGCAGGTTAAGTTGTGTATAAATAGAGAGTGAGTGTCTCTCATTCTATCATTCACTCACTCATCCAACTCGCATAGTTGAGAGAGAGGAGTGCACACAAGTGGAGGAGGAGTAGCTGCTGGAGTCATCTATCTTTTGGGGATTGATCATTGTGATCTTTGTATTGGGGCTTATTCTATCTCTGAGGAAGTTGCAGGGTTTTTCACCTTCTTGGTTTTCCCCGAGGAAACACTGTGTCTCTTGTGTTTATGATTGCTATGTTGTGCTTGTTATTTTCTTAGTAGGATCCTATATAATGTTTGAATGCAATTATCAAAATATTAACACCTATCATGGTCTTAACATAATCAGTCAACGTTTTTTTAGCTTGTAGGTATTCTTGTACTCTTGTGCCGGTTCTTTTCCATTTTCGAAATAGGTAAACCACTCAAAAGTTATAGCCGAAATAAACGATCTATGTCTTATACAAATTTGACATGAGTGCAATTAAAAATGAATTAAAAATAGAAAAAAATGACATATTTATTCAAAAAATATATAGTTAGAATCTGCACACGTGTGTGCAGTTTCATTAGTAGTGCACAAGTGGAGCATATGCGGAACAAAGGGTGAAAAGCATGAAGTTAAAAAAATTGATGTTCTACTATAACTCAGTCCAAGCCTCAAGTTTTGGCAATCTGAACCTAGTACCAAACCTGCAAGGGCGCCAAAAAAAATTGAATTTAAACATACATGGCGAGCAAATGTGCACACGCATACTAGCATGCACGCATACTAGCGTGCACGTGTGCTTGCGCACATGTGTACTAGCGTGCACGCATTCTTTGACACCCTCATTTTTTTTATTCTTATCCCTAAACCCCCCCTCCCTATCCACCCAATACCCCCTCTCTCTTCCTATCCACCCAATCCTCCCTCTCTCTTCCACTATTCCCAATCTCTCCTCCCTCCCTCACCCCCTCTCTCCTTAACCACAAGGGTTAGGATATTTAGTCATCTGTTTCCATGAATAAAACCTAAATCCATGACATAGGATTTCCTAAGGCTGGCCTTGATTCCAAGTATGAATATGGGTGTGGCCATTCTAATGTCTTGGATTCTAGGTAAGGGTGTTTGGGCGCTATACATGGTTGAGGGATGGAACCTTGGATTTAATCCCTAAAATAAGAATGTAATTATCTATTGGCATCCATTTTTGTGACCATTTTGATCAGTAAACATGCTTTGATTGGCGTTATTTTCACTATTTTGATATGATAAGTCATTCTCTTTGCCAATCAGACCATCAAAAAGACCCAGGTATGCATTTATTTGAATATCATACGAATCGCGAATAATTATCATCATTTTTATGGTTTATTGACAATCATCTCATATTTCTAGACGTGCTTGGCATTTAGTTTTTGTTCTATTGGTTGTGGTCATCATTCGGACCTTCATTCAGCCACACGTTCATGCCAAAGATGCCCTGCAGCATCCGAACCATCGTTCAACCCTCCATTCGTACTAGTGCAATTGTTGGTTGAGATATTTCAGGGCAATAAAGATGAAAACGATGATGTGGGTTCTGTTAAGGATGTGTCGCTCACGGTTGGTGATCCTTTATTCCATAAGATCCATCCTCTCATTCGCTCAGCTTGCTAACACATTCTCTGCCCACGTCGGCGTTCTAGAAGTTCCTCATCCTCCCACTCCCAGCTTGCCAACACATCCTCTTCCCACGATTAAAGGGAACTGACACCTAGCTGTTCGCGTCAAGGAGAATCAATGCCATGGACTCAGGCAGACAGCCTATGCACTGTCATGAACCACCCCATAGCCGTTTCTTTAGTCATTAAACCTCCTATTTTTAGAGAGTTCGACTGTGTCGACCTTCTCTCTTATTGTAAACTTATATAAATACGTTTCCTATGAAGAAACACTGCATACATATACAGAGCAACTGTAATACATAGACAAGAGCAGTAATTTTTATATAGATGCTATGTGATTTTTATCAGTCAATGGAAGTTCCAGTTTCTTTGCTGTTGATGTCTTGTTGTTGGTGAACAATTTGAGTTAAGATTTAAATTATGATTACTGAGAAGGGCCCCTCAACAACTAGAGTTTTTACTGTATATATTCTGCATTTCTTTTATACAAGTTAATAGTTTTCATTTCCAGTATTTAACTTGTTTCCTATAGATGATGTTGTTTTATTTCCTGTACATGTCAGTTCTTTATTTCATGTAGTTATATATTGCTGCTAGTTTAATTTGTTAGTTTAATTTATATTCCTAGAAGTTAATGACCAGTCATGGATAAGTCATCTTAGTTTGCTTTCAATCTTGTCATTTGCAATTAGATAAAGTCAAATAGTTAATGTTTTAGTAGTTCAAGTCTAGTAATTCATAGTTAGAATTAGTTCTGGTAGTTTTTCCTATAGTTGTAGGTTAGTTTTATTTACATCTCAACCTTGCTTATTATGCCATAGATATAGTTTGTTTTCTCTAGATAATGATTAGTATAGGTTGCATCTTTCCATTCCAACTTTAAATAGTCCATTTACTGTTTTTCTTGTACTGTAGGTTCATATGCACCAACCAGCTGGCGTTAAGATCATTCAGCTTACTTCTTTCCTTAGTTTAAATCATTTTCTTCCATCTGGGCAGTCATTCGGACCATCTTTCAGACCGCCATCCAAATTGTCATACGGACTTTAATATTTTCTGCATTGGTTTTATGCTTGTTTAGAATCTAGTTTCTTAGGTTTTCTGTAATATTTCTTGCTTTTAACTAGCATTCTTAGATGTAATTAAGGTATTGTTCCACACCATGTAGAATTTTAATTAAGTTTCATCATCATTCTTAATTTCCATTTCATTTTCCTTAACTTTGTTTTAGTTTATTTACAGATTATGTTTCTTTCATACCTGATTCATTAATAATTTACTATTCTAGAATTCATCAGTTCCATTCTTACTTTAGTTATTTCATGTTTCGTAAAACTAATTGCAGATTAGACTTAATAATTTCATTCTCCAAAATACATTAATTTTGATAGTTTCTTAGTTCAAGTATAGGATTAGTTTTCCCATTTATATAGCTAATGAATATGTTCATAGAATAGGATTTGGTTCAGAGATAAAATATCTTTATCAAGTTTTCTACTTGCTTCTACATAAAATATATTTATCAAGTTTTCTACTTGCTTCTCAATCAAATTCAGTTTCAAGTAAATATCTTTATTAAGTTTTCTACTTTCTTCTAGATTTCATTATTCCCATGTCATTTTCTTATGGATAGAAAATAGATTACAATGTTTAAAGTTAGTTGTAATTCGACACTCTTTAGTTTGCATTTATTTGTAGAAGTTAAACTAGATTTGTTTCCATTCTATTTCCTTGTTACATTTGAAAGTCACTTTGATACCTTCTCTCCTGTTCCTATTACATTTGATACATTTCCTCAGAATCCTCAAGGAGAATGGAATTAGGTAGTTTAGTTTGATATTGAGTTGAATGTATGAATAGCCTTTGAATTCATTAAGTAGTTTGTAGTTTTCCTTTAAGATTAGATAGTTTATTGTTTCCATAGTTAATTGTTAATTGAAGCGCTTCATACATAGGTTTCTAAACTCATTTACAGTTGTTTCTAATTCCTAGATTAGAGTTTGAATGATTAATCAGTAGTTTTCAGTTTCATCAAAGTAGTTTTGTTTTTTATTAAAGTCTTGCTTCTTAGAATAATATTTGTTGTGTTTGTCTTTTCAGTTATTGTCCATAGAGTAGATTAGTATAAATGGATGCTATTTTGATCTATTTGTTTAGTTAGGTTTAATTAGTTCAATAGTTGTATTCTAGAAGTTTGACTCAGTTTTTTCATTGTGAAAGATCTTTCAAACTTTTCTTTATTAAACATTTCCAAGGTCTGTCGAGCCAAAACCTTATGTACCATTCTACCTCAGCATATACTGTGCCACAACTCTAAGATTACCAACCCTGGTTGATAATTAAATATTTTGGTGATTCCTTAAGATAGTAAATACACCTCAACATTTTGGCGTTGTTGCCGGGGAGTTGTAGATAGGTAGAAATCAGTTATAGATAGTTAAGATTTTCTTTTAAAACTTAGTGATAGATTTGAATTCTCCAATTTGAAATTTCAAAATAGGATGGTGGCAGGTGAGCGGTAAGATGAGAGGTAAGAACCTACACATCTTTTATAATGGTCATCCCCAAAACCCAGCAATAGTAGTGATGCAGTTAGAATTTATTTCAGTTATGCTTTTGTTTTCATGAATAGGTCTAGAGACTCAAAAGGTAGATTTATTAAAACTAGCCTTCCTACTAAAATCCCTACTAAAATTCCTACTAACCTATACGGGGGGCCGTGCTACGTCGACTACTAACTCAGCATAAAGGTATCAGAAAAAACCTAAAGGATATAGTCCTACTTGGAAAGCAAAGGAAATCCTTTCTGGAAATCAATTATGGGAAACCATAGGGACATCAGAAAAGTCTGTTCATAAAGAAATTCCACTAGAAGAACCTCAAGCTCATATTGAGACTGAATTTAGACAAGAGGAAGTTCAAAATGATAAAACATCAGAACCTCTCAACCCTCCATTAGTTCATAAACCCAAAGACAATACCTTTCCAATAGTAGGTTGTCTAAACTTAGTAGACTTTATTGATCCTACACAATTTGATACTCTTTTTGAAAATTCCGTGAACATATTTAGTTCACATATTGAAACAACCATGGTAGGACCTTCAAAACTGGACTCCCACATAGCTAGTAATTCTCATCCTAAAAAGAAAAATACTCTTCCAGAAATAGAACGTTGGGATATGCCATATTCTCCAAGAAAGGAACGACCTAAGTATTCTCTCTTTGGCAATCAAGTCTTCATGGAGGATGAACATGAAGATCATGTCCAACAAGATGAAGAAGAGGGAGAGGTTCGAACTGAAGGTACTTTTGGATTCCCTATCATAGACATTGCACAATATGTAATTATGAAAAACATCCCTCCTTCCTCACTACCGACCTTTTATGGGAAGAGTAGTGAGGATCCGGATACATTCTTATTCGAATTTGGAATTTTGTGTAGGAGTTATAACTACCTACAAGATGGCCAAAAGCTAAAACTATTTCCTGCCACATTAAAAGATTCTTCTCTTTAATGGTTCATGGGGTTAGGAGAATCTAGTATTACAAATTGGTAAGACACGAAGAATGCATTTCTATGGAAGTATCAGGATTACTGTAAACCTAAGGACCCTCGCAATGATATTTTTAAAATACAACAACTTGAAGATGAGAGCCTAGAAGACTATCTTGAAAGATTTAACTATGTGTTACATAAATCTAAATATAGTGATCTTCGGGAAGATGCAGTAAGAACACTCTTCCTCAAGGGAATCTTAGAAGAATTCTTAGAAAACCTTAATCTCATGGCAGTAGGAGACATCTCTCATAAGTATTTTCCACAGATTTGTGAGCTATGTAGGAATTACTCTAGGAGCAGAGGGAAAAGTGGAAGACACTTTCGAGAATCTTATGCTAGGAACCTAAAAGGAAACTCATCTGTTCCTACTGGAGTTACAAAGGTAGAGTTGGGAAACCTATTGGAAAATTTCAAAACAGATATCTTAGGAGCCATGGGTTCTCAATTAGATGAATTACAAGACATAAAGAGATAGAACGAAGAGCGTGCAGCAATGAGTGTATTATGTCCTAGGTGTAGAACTAAACATTCCCAACAGGAATGTCCATTCAATAATGTTTTAGTTTGTCACCTTTGTACAGAAGAACATCCAACTGATAATTGTCCATCATTTTTTGGGTTGTAAGCTATATATAAGAGTGGAAACTTTGGTGAGACATCTAGGAGGCCTTGGCAACTTAGAGATCAATCATCGTATCAGGATCCATCATCACAATTTCCACCCTTATCAACCTCCTCAACAATGGAACACTTCAGGTTGGCAAACTTGGCCACCGTAGTACCCTCCTCAAAATGCTCAACAACAGCAATGGCCACACGGATGGAGAGGGAAATATTATTCTCAACCACCTCCCCCTATGCCTAACTATCCTTACCCACCTAATATCCGGCAACTCTTGCCCGGATTTGTACTTCCTTCACTACTCCCTATCAGAAATCAACCTCACCACTTCTAGAATATGAATCCTCCAAGACCCACAATATTAACTACACAACCGATGCCAAAACCTAACAACAAACCAACTCAAGCCCTTAATAGTATTGGGTTGCTACCTCTTCCTCATATGCCATTTTGACCACACCAGTACATGAGATTCAACTGCGGTCTGGAAGAGTTTCGCAAGATCATCCCAAGTCATCAGTTTTTATGCGAGAAGAGAATGAAGAAGAAAACATACCTAGTGAAGTTTTGAATGATGCCATTCTTTAAGATGCAGTTATTCCTAAATATTTAACACAAAATCATCCTGATGAAGAAGTAATTATAGGAGAAAAAGCTCCACCATATCCAGAGCATCTAGTAATAGAAAAAACTGTAACTTATCCAGAGTATGATATCATTAACGAGTTGAAAAATATTTGTATTAAGATTCCTTTATTATAAGCCATTAAAGATATACCAATCTATAGTAAAGTGATCAAGTAACTCTGTATTAAAAGACCGAGTAAAAAACAAAAAGATCCTCCGACGATTCATGCTATAGGTGAAATGTCAGATTACATAAAAAACCAACCTAGAATTCCAAAGTATACAAATCCAGGAAATACTGTGGTGATCGTTATCATTAATGACACTGCCATAGGAAACAAACTTATTGATCTAGGAGATGCTATTAACCTAATGACTACCACAGTTTTAGAAACTCTCTATTTAGGACAGTTCCCCTACCCCAACAATGCTAGAATTAGTAGATCGCACTATGGTACAACCTGCTGGGATCTTAGATGACATCATTGTATCAGTAGCTTCATGGGAATATCCTTTGGAATTTATGATCACAGAATCAAAAGACCCTTCTAAAGGACACCCCATTATTTTGGGAAGACCTTGGTTGGCCACTGCTAGTGCATTTATAGGATGCAAGGATGGAGAGATGATTATCTCTGATGGGTTATCTTCAAGAAAACTTGCTTTATACCCACCAGCACAGCCAATAACTGAAATCCTATTTTGGTTAGATTTTCCTTTTGGGGATGAGAACTTGGAAGAACTTTCCCTTGTTAGTGATTTCTACTGGTCACTTCAAGAACAGAATACTGAGAATGTGTTGAACCAATTTATCTCTTCCACAACATGTATAGACTTTCCTCAGTCTTTTTCCCAAGTTGACCAGATCTTTCGAGATGAATTCCAAGAAAACATGAGCCTCTCAACATTTACAAGTACACCCTGTGTCTTCGCAATCGAAGAACATCTAGGATCCTATACCATCCCTAAAGGATATAGTCAAAGATGAATTACAAAAACTCCTTAATGTTGGTTTCACCTACCCAATTTCTAACAGTAAATGGGTGTCTCCTCTGGTATTAGTTCCAAAGAAAGTTACAAGGAAATGGCGTATCTGTGTTGACTTTCGAGAATTGAACAAGGCCATGCTTAAGGACTACTTCCCTTTACCTTTCATTGACCAGGTTTTAGATACCTTGTCAGGGAAAAAATACTTTTCTTTCCTTGATGGGTATAGTGGATACAATCAAATATTAATAGCACCTGACGATCAAGACAAGACAACCTTTACTTGTTCTTGGGGGACATATGCTTGTCGAGTGTTTCCATTTGTCCTATGTAATGCACCTGCCACTTTCTAGAGTGTCATTCTAGGAATCTTTGTTGACTTTATACATGACTGTGTAGAAGGTTATATGGATGATTTTACAGTTTATGGCAATACCTTCCAAAAATCCCTTGATAACCTTGAAATAGTTCTTATTCAGTGCGAAGAAACGAACTTAGCCCTTAGTCATGAAAAATGTAAGATGCTACTAACCGAGGGCATAGTTCTTGGACATTATGTCTCTCTTCAAGGTATCAAGGTGGATCCTGCCAAGATAGAAATAATTGTTAATCTTCCTCCAAAAAATCTGAAGGAAGTAAGAAGCTTTCGTGGCCATGCAAGCTATTATAGACATTTTATTGAAAATTTCACTAAGATAGCCGCACCTATGTTCAAGCTACTCATGAAAGACACAGAATTCCAATGGACTGAACATTGTCAACATGCCTTTGAAACTTTGAAGGAAAAGCTATCAGTGGAACTGATACTCAAGGGCCCCAATTGGTCCCTTCCCTTCCATATATCCACTTATGCTTCCAACATAGATATAGGAGCAGTCTTAGGTCAAAGAGAGGGACAAACATCACATGCCATCTACTTTGCTAGTAAAAATTTGACTTCTGCAGAGTCAAAATACACTGCTACTAAAGAAGAGTTTCTCGCAGTAGTCTATGCCAGCAACCAGTTTCATCATTATATCACAGGATATGAAATTTTTATACACACTGACCACTCCACCATCATATTTTTAATGAGAAAACCTATCACCAATGGCATAGTGACTCGGTGGCTTCTTTTGTTGCAAGAATTTAACATCACCATTGTTGATCATCCTGGTCGAGAGAATGTGGTAACAAATTTTCTTTCTCAAATTCAAATTGATGATAGTGCTAGTCCTATCGATGATAGCTTCCTAGATGAACATTTGTTCGTCGTGTCTGTTCGAACCCCTTGGTTTGCATACATAGCCAATTATTTAGCAACTGGAAAGATACCAAACCATCTCTCCCCACTTGAGAAATGTAGGATCATAGTTCAAAGTTCTAATTACTATTGGGTGGACAATGACCTCTTTCATATTGGTACTGATCTCATTATTAGACGATGTGTACGAGAGGATGAGATGGTGGAGATCCTTCATGCATGTCATGGTGGACCTTGTGGTGGGCACTTTTATGATAAGAGAACAACATACAAAGTATTGCACTCTGGGTATTATTGATCGAGCGTTTTTAAAGATGATTCCAAGTATGTCAAGGGGTGTGACAGTTGCCAAAGAATGGGTAGACCTATGCCATCCAATGAGATTCCCTTACAACCCCAGGTTATGATTGATCCTTTTGAAAAATGGGCTCTAGATCTCATTGGGCCAATTTCCCCTATGTCTCGCAAGAATAAGTACATCCTAGTCTGCACAGACTATGCCACCAAGTGGGTTGAATCTAAAGCCTTATTCCGAGCCATAGATAAATCTGTGGTATAGTTTATATATGAAGAAATATTTACCCGATTCGGTGTACCTAGGGAAATTATAACTGATCAAGGATCTCAATTCACCTCCAAGTTGATGAAAGAACTTACTAACAAATATGGTATTATACATTGTAAATCTTCACCATATCACCTGCAAGCCAATGGTCAGGTAATGTCTACCAACAAAGTATTAGAAAGCATCCTAACTAAGACTATCTAGTTACACAACAAAGACTGGGCAGATAGGCTTCCAGAAGCCTTGTGGGCTTATAGAATAACTTGGAGGAATACCACTGGCCACACACTTTATGAACTTGTTTATGGTAAACAAGTTCTTCTACCCATTGAATTTCAAGTCAAAAGCTTTCATATGGCTTCACAATTAGTGATTAATCTGGAAGAAGCACAGAGACAACGAATCTTGCAGATAAATGAATTAGACGGGATTAGACAAGATGTTGTCCAACGCACAATTTTAATTCAAAACCAACGAAAAAAGTGGCATGATAGATACATTGAACAAAAACAGTTCAAAACTAGAGACTGGGCATTACTTTTTGATTCAAGGTACAAAAACTTTAAAGTTAAATTAACTTCTCGATGGATACCGGTCCATATGGAATTGTTACAGCTTTTGATAATGGATTTGTTAAGATTAAGACAATTGATGATTCACAAATTTTCTTTGTTGTGAATGTACATAGACTTAGACTTTATCATCAACCAATATCTAAACAAGATTTTGTGCAGAATGCCTTACAACAGGGGAAGATGGAGCTGTTAGAAGAGGAAGTCATTCCTCCTTCTCCTACTTCTTGAATTATTTTGGGTTATCTTCATTTGTATATATGTAAATATATTTTTGGTTTTTTTAATAAATAAGAGTCATTCCTAACAATTGATTGCATCTATACAGGAAATTCACTCTTATGATCATCTTATGGAATTTTGTCAAGTAAAGCAAGAAGACTCTTTTCACTTTCCCTAATTTTAATAAAATTCCATATGATTTTTCTTTATAGATCTATTCTTATTTAGAATAAAATTGAATCATCTAACAAGTGGTTTTTCAGTTTGATTACAAGAACGTTATCTCTATAATCAGCTCATGCAATATTATTTGAAAAGGGAAGTGCTCTAAAAAAAAAACACTCATAATGCATCCTAACTCCTTCTCTTACGATTATTGTTGAAAATTGAAAATTTATAGTGAAAAGTTAAAGTGTCCTTTATATAATTTTTAACCACTTTCTTCTATGATTCTATATATGGTATTTGATTCAGACATGTACATTTCTGATTTATCATTATAACAGTTGCGTAAGACCTACTTTAATCATCATGATTCTCAAAAAGTTCTATCTTACACCTATGGACTACTAGTTCATCCTAGACTCATTATCAAAACTTGTCTCTTAAGCATTCTTTAAAAAGGTAGCCCAAAAATGAGTGATACTTCGATTTTGTGGGGGAAATTACTAATCTTTTATGAAGAAGATAGACTGAGAGGTCAAAGAATAGCTTTAGGTTATTATCTTTTGACATGATCTATAATTCACGCTATTATAAATAAAGTTACTCATAAGGTTCGCTCTAAAAATTTGAATTATGTGTTTAGTAGGCTTAGCACACTCTAGTGCCAATTGGCTTCCTTACTAAAAATCATTATACGAAGCAAACCCCTCAGGGTACTAAACAGGATCGTTGGCAGTGGGTCCATGCTAAGTAAAATCTTAAACAAGGAAGCTCAATAAATGCAAGTAAACCTGTCGGGGTACTGAACAGGCTCACTTGGAGCATGGCTATGCTTGCATGGTACCAAGATAAACCCGCTGGGGTACTGGATAGGCCTGCTGGCAGTGGGGAAATATCAGGTAAAAGAGGTTTGGTTAATGTATCACTATGCACATGGCTCATCTAAAAAAACCTGAGTATACAAACACATGTTTAGGCCAATTATTTATAATGTCATTAGAGAATGGTTGTAAGCTGAACTTGGACCCTGTCATCTAATTCAAACAATACCTCGAGTATGACTATCCTAGAAATGGGACCCATAACTATAGAAATCTCACAAACTCTAGGGTGAACTTTATCTATATTCTTTGGATGACAAGAGATCTTTAAAATGAGTCATGGATGACTAGTTTTCCTATGGCATTTTTCGCATCCATTGCACTATCATTATTCATATGGTCTTCTTGAACACTGTTGTATTCTTTTTCATGAATGCACATATCTAAATCATATCCATCTATTAGTTAGTATTTCATTTTCTTACAAAAAATTATCACAGAATTTTAGAGCTATCAGCTAAACTATTAATTGAAAATATTGGAATATTAATCAATTTTTCCTTGATGGCTTGAGGACACGCCATATTTTTGGTTTGGGGGAGACTCAGAACTATTTTTACTTTCTGAATATTTATAAAAATTTCATTTATCTCTGACAAAATGATAGGTGTTTCAGGATAATGCAAGTAGCAGAAGATTGTTCTAATCCTTGATAAAGAAGAACGTGACTAAAGTTCCAGAAAAGCATATTACATCATCCTCTTGTGTGTTGACAGTCCCAAGAAAATTCTCTCCATAATTAGTAGCATGCAGATCCAACAAAGTACATTTTTGTATAGAAGTTCTGTATGAAGGGTTGAATGAAGGGTCGAATGACGATCCAAATGAAATGACGAATGAGGCAAATGAACAACGATCTAAGTGAAGTGTCGAATGAAGTACTGAATGAAATCATAGTTTATAACAACATGATTAAGTCTGTTAGGGATCTAATTTTTGAATTCTGCTGGTAAAATCCAATTGACTAACCATACTAGGAATCAATCAAATGTTATCCTTGCACTCAATCTCACTCCTTTGTTCATTTCGGCTTCATCAAATGAATCGGTTAATCATGCATTATTATGATTTCCAAGATCATTTTATGGATATCATATGGTTTTAATTTCTCATTAAATTATATGCATGTGATCTGTCATTGGATTAATTACAAGTCATCATGTTCTTTTATGCTACTTATGCTTAATATCTCATGATGAACATTACATTCAACCTGTAAAAATTTCATGTTGGACATGGTTGAATATATCATCACCATGCAAATTCATCAATGCACATATTTTCATGATGGCACACGATTCAAATATCTTGGCATGATGACATGATCGCTCGAGCAGGCTAAATCCCTGCTCACAATCGTTTAACCATTCGAACAAATCGCCATTTAAACCAACATTGCGTGAAATTTGCTTCATTCTTCTTTCCCTTATCCTTCTGGAGTCTATCAAGCCACATCTCCTACAATCTCTTGCATCCACTGTTCCATTTGCATTCCTCAACCTCTGCTTAAACGATGCCAATCTGTTACGAGCCTGGTAGCTACTAGGACCTCCTCAATATTCCTGAATTTAAGGCATGTCGTGAAGTGTTCCTATGAGCGAGTTGGGGTCCCTTCCTTCACCTTCTTGATGGCCACGATGACGAGGTTTCACTCCTTTTTGATAAGCGGTTCAATGGAAAAACAGCTAAGGCTGGCCATCTCACCTTTCTTGTAATAGAAGAGTCCATTGCGTTGGACACAAAACTGCCCAGGGAAGGTGTCCGTTGGAACAAACACCTTTTTCTTCCACGGATGGATCATGAATTCTCTCTCAAATCTGAATACCAACATGTTGCAGGCACAAAAGGATTCCACCGGGAATGGGTGAACCCTGAATATCTTGAGCCCTTGACTATCATCATCTGGTTGATCACTTGTGAGGGTAAGTACACCATTTTTAAATCTTGTCACTTCTGATGATTGGCACATTTCATTAATAATCAGGCCCTAAATTTTCCATTCTATCTTTTAAATAGCCTAGAAAAGATGTCTAGCCAGGTTAGGAAAAATGTAGTTAGCCCTGCCGGCAGCTTATACCATCACTGTCTCATAAAAATCTTGATCACCCATCAATTGAAGGAAGAAAGGAAAACATGGGATAGCCTTTTGTTTGAAACACTAAACCCCCATGTGGTCAAGAATCCCCTTGTCAAAGCCTCGACCTCTCATAAGTGTCATTTATTTCAAAACTGTGCAGATGAACCCGTTCAAAACCCTGCCCAAGATAAAAGGGATGCCAAGTATGTACGATTGAGTGAGGGTGCCTCAGGAGAAATACACCCTATTCATTCATACTCTCTTGAGCTTTTCCACGAAGACACAGCTACGGAACCCCCATTCTTCTCACCAATACCCACAAAGTCAAGAAATTCCTATCGTGACTAGCCTGTCGACTAGACTGTCGTCTAGTTTATCGATCAGTTCGTCATCCAACCAATGCATTAAGACAGTCCTAATGACCAGACGAACGATCCTGTCTTTGAATCACCTCTCCTCATGTTGGCCAATATATCTGCCAGTTTACTTGGAGACCCTGTCCTGGAACCTACCCCTACACACATTGAAGATAAGGTTCTTAAGGCACACATTACATCTGCTGATCCCAAACCATCTCTAAGGGGATCGAGCCCTCAAAAAGACCCTGAGTCTTTTGAAGAAGCATCTACTCCACTTCATCAGACTGTGGACAGACCAACCCAAGACATAGCTCAGTTAAAGAGCCAGAATGAGACGTATGTTGAGATCATCTCTGAGCTTTGTCAAGAGAACAAGGACTTAAGATTCCAGGTGAAATGTGCCAAAGATTTAAATGACACCAAAACAACATCCAACATTTATCTCTAGTTGAAGCATGATGTTTTGAAGGACCAGTTTCATAATCTTAGAGATAAATCCACTTCCTCTTCCAAGTCAAAGGCAACTGCTACTGTAGCATAGGCTTCTTCCCGAATTTCTCTTTATTTGCTTAGTGGAACCTGGAATTTCTCTTCTGGAATTTCACTTTATTGGCGTCCCTTTTTGTCACCATTTTGATCAGTAAACATGCTCTGATTGGCATTATTTTCACTATTTTGATATGGTAAGTCATTCTCTTTTCCAATCAGACTATTAAACAAACCCATGTATGCATTTATTTGAATATCATATGAATCGTAACAATTATCATCATTTTTATGGTTTATTGACAATCATCTCATATTTCTAGACGTGCTTGGCATTCAGTTTTTGTTCTACAGGTTGTGGTTGTCATTTAGACCTTCATTCAGCCATGTGTTCATGCCGAAGATGCCCTGCTACATCCGAACTGTCGTTCATTTCTCCATTCGTACCCGTAGAATCGTTTGTTGAGATATTTCAGGGCAATAAAGATGAAAATAATGATGTGGGTTCTGTTAAGGACGTGTCGCTCACAGTTGGTGAGCCTTTATTCCAGAAGATACATCCTCTTGCTCGCTCATCTTGCCAGCACATTCTCTGCCCACATTGTTCGACCTGGCCCAAGTGGGGCATTTTGAGCAAGCGGGATTTTTGGAAATGTGGAGCTGAGCGCAGTTCAGTTGGAACATTTTTGTATAATTTTTTGGGATGCTGCAAAGTTGCACACAACACAATGTCAGAAGAGCTATGAAGATTAGTACTGCGAGGACGCAGTGTTGCGATGTGTCCTGTCTATGTGGATCCGGAAAAGGAGAGTGTTGGACGGAAGGAGACACAAAATTTTGGTTAGACCATCGACGGTCTATTTTTGGTAAAGATGCTCCAGGAGTGCCAGGTGACGGGTACGGAGCAGAAGCGGAAGAAAGCGACTGGTCCCACATGCGAAATAACCACTACCTGAACTAGTCACACAGGACCATTAGAGGAAGAACGACTTAGTGAAAGTGACTTGTTGGCATGCATGTGATAGGAAGGCCGATAGCGACGAGAGGCATGCGCTGAAGGCAGCCATGATGGAATATTCGCTACCAGAAGCCAACAATACGGTTAAGGGAAAACCGTGATAGTTTTGTAAACCTAAGGGTTTTAGCCTTCAAATTGTAAAGACATGACCTACGGGCATGATCTATAAATAAGGAAATTTTTTATGGGAAAGGGTTACTCTTGATTTTGTGTTCTTCTTGTATTGAGTTGATAAATATCTGTTAAGGAACATTTTGTAAAGGATTTGCAAGCTCTGTGTGCAGAAGCCTATTGAGAGAGAAGAGATTTTGCACCTGAGTATGCAGACAATGAACTATTGTACCCTTCCCAAAGACTAATATAACAACAGTTCTTGTGGATGTAGCCTCCATCCTAGGGGTGAACCATGTTAAATATGGTGTAGTGTGATCGTTTGTGTGTTTATATTTACCTATTTGCTTACATTGAACGCTTGGATTCTCATTTGTCAGTTGGTGTGTTAATTCTTTTATATGTATTCACCATAGGAGAAAGATGGGAATAATATGTTAAGTATTGATGGAATGAATGAATGTTGAATGATCAGTACTCCAAGTTTGTGAAAGTATCAGTTTGTTGAATAATCACATGTGTATGTAGAGTTTGGATTCTATAACTCTTCAACGCGCAACACCGGGTGCGCCCAGTACTGTATGTTTCGTTTACTTGCATTTGTTATAAGACTAATTAATCTAAGGCAGTAGATGAATGATTAAGTGTTAAGTAAGGTATGCAGTGGTTAAGTTTGGAAGAGGAGGCATATAACTCTGTTGCGTTGTCCTATTAATTGTATCTTGCCCGAACCGTGCAACCCTTGGGTGTACTGGTTGGGAAAGTGGCTAGTTTCTGGAAGTACAGACCACAACGTAGTCTATCGTCGCACAGTCCTCATCTCACAGTGCAGGTCTAATAGTGCACTATGTAGTATTCCTCTCCGAACAACTCATCACACCACTGTGGAAACTTGATTCCGCAGTGCCCCCATAGCTACACCTCGGGTGAGACCTTAGCCTGTTCGCAGGTTGTTGCCGAAAGGGCCGGTGAGAAGGGGTTTTGTTGGTTCCTTGAAACCACGAAGAACCTGGGTCTACATTGGAAACCTCTAGATCAGTACTTAAGCCAACAAATGGTTCCATTTTCATGCTAAGAATCCGTGATGAGTTGAATTCGTGATGTGCAAAGTAGAAGAAGTTGAGATGGGTGTCTACTTTTGGTATCCATACAAGAAAGAAATATGGGCATGGTGTGAGAAGACAGATAGAGACTTCACAAAGAAAGAAAACAGACACCAACATCTCTCTGACATCGATTGGTTGAATAAATACCTGTGGAAAGACGTTCATGAAGTTTTCTAGGCATCTTTTGGGAACAAGCTACATGAGTGGTTGTCAAGGCTCATAGAACACGGAATCTGTATCCCGCAAAGCGCATTGTCTGAGTGGACACTAGAGCTTATTGAAAGGCTCAAAGCACTAGATAGACCATTCTTATGAGAAGTCGACTTCTGGGTTGACAGTACATTACAAAGTTTTGTGACGCAGTTTGCTGTGGACATGCTAAAGTCCTACAACGCAGCCGAAAGAGAATTTTTCAAGGGAATCAGAGGTAAGCATCTGAACAACCTCAGTCTATATATTAAAATGCTTTTAACTAAGAAAGGTGTTTTTAGAATGTAGTAAAATTTTTGGCATCTGTAATGGTCAATAGGATTTTTAGTGAGTCAGACAAAGAGACACATTATCTAAGAAGTGGGAAAAGGTATAAATATACACCTAAAAATACTTCTAGTGGACCTGGACTCCACATAGACATTGATTCAGAAGACGAACCTGATAACCAAGCCACACCTCTATCTTCTACCTATCATCCTATTACTCAGCAGAATCCACCAGGTGGGAACATCGCGCCTTCTATTGCACAGAATCAGCCAGTCTAGAACCCCCCTATTGCAAATATCCCTAGTACTCAGACCATTTCATTTATATTTTCTGCTCAACAACCTACGTAGAATCCTCCACCACCTAGAAGAAGCATGACTAACGATATTAAGCTGTCGATATTCAAAGGAATGGGTTTAGAAGACCCTAATTAGCACTAGTTTCTATGTGAAGCCGTTTGGAGTGTTAAACAAGTACAAGACGATGTTGTTAAGCAAGCACAGCTTGTCACCACCTTTAGAGACAGAGCCTTGCATTGGTTTATTAAATACTCGCAGGGATAACCGAGAACCCTGGTAGACATCAAGGCTGCACTCTTAGCATAATTTAAGAAGCCGAAATCAAAGTCACAGTGAATCACTGAGTTGAAAGAGATCAAACAGAGACCTAATGAGACGCTCTGGGAGTTTGATCAGAAATTTAAGACATTGCTTGACCAAGTAAGCTTTGTTATAGTCCTACAGCAGCACAAGTAGTGGTTTATAGCTGCACCGTTGCCCCATATTAGACAACCGTTGATGTAGCAGAAAGTGGCTTCACAGGAAGAAGCCTTGGAAATCGCGATGAAGCTGGAAGCTTCACCCATGGGAGAAACTAGCACTGGCATGTCGCAGATTCAAAACTAGCTAGCTACCTTGACACTACAGTTACATGATATTAAGAAAGGAAAGAAAGAAAGATAGGAAGTTTGGTGTACAGGCTGTAAAGGGGAAGGACACAGTAAGGATCATTGTCCTTTATTCCAAGAGTTCCTTAACATGGGTGGCCCAAACCCATTAAATCCGCACCTAGGGCCATGGTGTGAAATTTGCAGAACCAGAGGACATCAGCCAGAAGACTGCCACATGATACAGAAATGCATAAGAACACCTAAAAACGTATACTGTAATTTTGGTAAGTCAGTAGAACATGATGAGTCCAATTGCCACGCATATGCAATCATACTAGAAAGTAAGAAAGATATTGAGCATATGTATGGAGGAATGTACAAAGTCCAAGTAGAGACTCCGCAGAAACAAGAAAATGCACCACAAGATCAGGGAGCATACCGAGGCTGCGGAGGATACCACGGGGGAGGAAGGAATAATGGCCCAGCACAAGGATGAGGCCAAGGTCAAGTAATCTATTAAAACTGTGGCAAAGCAGGTCATGTATCTAGAGATTGTACCAACCCATGCACTACATGCAGTTATTGTCAAGCATTTGATCATGTTATTGAAGACTACCCGATATTAGAGGTAGAAATGTAGAAGAGAAAATGGACATAGGCACCAAACCCAAACATCCAGTTGATTGCAACAGAGAGGAAACCTACAGATCCAAGTATCAATGTAGTGACGCAAAGTGGTGCTATGACAGGGAGAGATAGAGGAGCAGAGGCTTCGACTTCTAGAGGGTTTAATACTAAGAATACTCCTCTTGAAACGATCTAGATAAGGAAAGTTGTTGGGAAAGCACCTACTTTTGACTTGAAGAAAAACAGAGAGGCCTTTAAGGAAGCGCAGGATATCTTCAAAGAATCAACACCTATATCGCCAAGAATCCCGTTGCGCAACGAAATACCGCATATGGAAGATATGTCGGTCGTGTATGACAAAACAAGCAACGCAGCATAGACATGCACCTCTATTACGTAGTTCCTCAGGAGTTGCATGAAGTTGATGAAGAGTCCAAATGCTATAGCAGAATTGCAAAAGCTGGTAGACAAGTATGAACCGCACAACGAAATTGAAACTACTGATAGCGCAGTTCATCACATTAAGAAACACAAGAGAACGGGAAGAGAAATGAGACTCAGTGCATAGATAGGAGATTACGAAATGTATGAGATCATTCTTGATCTGGGATCCGAAGTAAATGTCTTAACCAAGCAGACATGGCAGTAGATGGGGAGACCAAAGTTGTCATGGTCACCTATCTAGTTGAGAATGGCCAATCAGGAGAAAGTCACACCTTTTGGACAGTTAGCCAATGTGATTGTTGACATTGATGGAGTATAGAGTCATGCAGATTTTGAGGTTATCGAGATTTTCGATGATAGTCATCCTTTTCGTGCGCTGTTGGGAATTGACTGGGCTATCGATAACCTTGCCATCATAAACCTGAAGACAACAAAGATGATCTTTGAAGGAAAGCAATCTCAAGGTCACCGCACCATTGGACCCTACGGATGGAGATAGATAGAGCAAGCCGATTCAGGAAGAATCCATAGCTCAAGATTTGGAATGACTATATAAGATGACCGCAAACCAGGAAGATTACATTAATCCTACTGTGGATGGAACCTTCAGCTGTAGATGCGATAGCTCTTTCATTTTAGACTCTGATGTAGGACTGGAGAATTGGCAAAGTCGCATGCACGAAGTATCTGCGAGGAGATGCACGCAGGTTACAAAGTCACTACGCTGTATTGGAAAGGAGGTAAGCCCAATCCCTACTTATGACGGTTTAGCTAATGTTTATTCCTTTATCAAAGATTATACTGCAGCAATTGCAGATGAACATCGCTTACCTGCATTAGATATGGCACTATGCAAGACACCCGCCAGATGGTGGGCTGCACATAAGCAGACATTGACCACATGGGATCAATGCATAGTTAAGATGCAAATCAGGTTTGTTTACAAGGTTACCCTACCCTTCAAGAAGTATAATGGACAAACAGATCCAAGACATCATGTTGAGGTCTGTTCACAAGCATAGGAGGAGAGACCAAAGATAGAATGGGTGCATATGTTTTTGCACACGCTGGAGGACGATATTCCAAAGAAGTGGTACTTAGATATGGAGTTGTGCGGAGAAACTACAGATTGGCCTACTCTTATTGTGAACTTCCAGAAGAGTTTCAGTTTTGAGGACGAGAATCCTACCATAAATAAGGCGCTGCAGATTATTAAGGAAAGGATATTCAGACCAAAAGCTCCACATAAGAACATGACATTAGAATAATTCTTTGGAGCTAACCGTGTACCTGCAAGCCTACAGACAAAATGGAAGGAACAGGTAGAGCATGCCATGGAGTGTTATAACCTAGCTGAAGAAACTAAAGAACAAGAAGGAAATGATGAGGAGGACCCACCCAATATAAATATACCTGAGTTGGAGGGTGCATGCAAGGTAGAAGGACCTCCACTAGAAATCCCAAATATGAGTGGACCTGTAAAAACAAGGAAAGTGAACATTGGCACCAACGAAGATCCAAAGTTCATGTCTATTGGAGACTATTGGGATGAAAAGACTATTGCAGAGATCGCCAATATATTACATGAATACCAAGAGCTATTCCCGACAAAGTTTACATAAATGAAGGGCATTTTGGGAGACTTAGGGGTTAGGAAAATACCTCTTAAACCAAGAGAAAATCCTATTAAATAGAGACCCTGTAGACTGAACCCGCAATATAAAGAACGAGTCAGGGAAGAACTTGATAGAATACTTGACGCAGGAATCATCGAGCCAGTCGAAGAGTCTGAGTGGATAAGCCCTATGGTTGTGCAGCAAAAGAAGACAAAAGGTGAGATCCAGATTTGTGTGGATCTCAGAAAGTTGAACGATGCTACAATGCATGACCCATTTCCTACTCCTTTCACTGATGAGGTTCTTGATAATGTTGGAGGAAATGAGGCCTATTCCTTTACTCATGGGTTTTCAGGATACCATCAGATAAGAATTGATCCCGTGGATAGACACAAGACCACTTTTTCCACCGAATGGGGGTCATTCCAGTACACAGTCATACTATTTGGCTTGAAGAACACGTCTATTTGGCATTCAAATATTTCATGCATAATTTTTTAGAATCTTATTTCGATGATTGGATAGTATTCGGGTTGCTAATGGACCATGGCGCAAATCTAAGAGTAATGCTAGAAAAATGCAGACAGCATCAAATGTCGCTCAAACTGAAGAAGTGTATTTTTTGTGTACCTTGCGGAATTTTGTTAGGACATATTGTGTGCAAACAGGGCTTGATGGTTGATCCTTCTAAGATCGCAGTCATTGTCAACTTACCAACGCTAAATTTAGTCAAGCATTTGCGCACTACTTTGGGGCATACCGGTTATTACAAGAAGTTCATAAAGGGGTGTGTGTAGATAACCGCTGCAATGGAGAAGCTTTTGAAGAAAGATACACCGTTCATTTGGAATGCATAGTGTGAACATGGTTTTGACACCTTGAAGGAGAAAATGGTCACTGCGTCGATCCTAGTTTTTCCAGACTGGGAGAAGCCATTCCATGTTCTTGTTGATGCGTCATGTATAGAATTGGGGGTTGTCTTAGAACAACTAGGAGAGGGAGGTATTTACCATCCCATCGCATTTTCGAGCAGGAAGCTCTCATCTACAAAGAAGAATTACACCACCACTGAGAGAGAAAGCCTACCAATGGTCTATGCACTGCATGATTTTAGGCACTACTTGCTAGGTCCACACTTCTTTATGTTCACCAACCATTCTACTTTGAAATACCTGGTCAACAAGCCATTGTTGGGGGGGCAAATCTGCAGATGGTTGTTACTCTTCCAGGAGTACAATGTTGAAATAGTAGTTAAACCTGGAAGATTAAACTTGGGACCTGATCATCTGTCAAGGATCAAGTTAGGAGAAGAGCCTACCAATCTTGAAGACAGTCTTCCTGATGTGAAGTTGTTTGCTATCCAGATAGTTGATGATTATTATAAAGACATCATAGACTTCTTGACTATTGGATTAGCACCCATGTGTTGATGTATATGTAACTTCGGAATGTATTTCACATACATGTATATTGTATTCCAATAGAGATGTTATTATTGCTCTATACGACAGTGTCGTCATTTATATTATAAGTGTTGTAACTTATACTTGATGGGTTATTAGACCACCTTGTTGAGGTCGTCCCTGTATAAGTCATGTGGGTCAAAGGGTTATTCGACCACCCTATTGGGGGTCAGCCCAGTTAGCTTTATGTTATGTGGTTAAGTTAAGGCCGACCTAGTAAAGGTTATTAGGCAAGTCAAGTCAAGTATAAATAGAGTGCGGGAGGCACTCTATTTGATCATTCTATTCTCTCTCACACTCTCGGGAGAGTGGCTCACTTGTGGAGGAGGAGAAGCTACTGCTAGGAGATGTCTATCTCTTATGGTTTGGTTGTATCATTTCTCTATCTATCTCTGAGAAAGTTATTGGGGTTTTTCACATTGATGGTTTTCCCCAAGTAAACTCTGTGTCTCTTGTGTGCTTGCATTATTGTGTTCATGATTGATATGTTGTAGATATGATGTACATGTTGTTCTCTTAGTTAAGATCCTAGAATAGATTGAAGTAAATTCTGAAAAATTAACATGGTATCAGAGCTAGCCTGAAAGAAGGCATGGTATGGCATGTATGACACTTGTTGCAATTGCGAAGCTAGGGCTTGATATAGCAAAAACCAGTCATCGTAGCACTTTCGCTAAAAATACATTTCGACGAGGTTTCAGGGTCCGAAAATCGTACAAGGAAAAGACAAGATCCCCATGTACCTTGTTTCCAAAGGAAAATCTATAATTCGTTGTACATTGTGATTTATGATCTATACAATATAGGGTTTCTGCCTCTTCCAGATCTCAGTCATAACCAGGTGACCTTGGAAAAAAGGTCATAACTTGGGCTAGGAAGCTCCAAATGCAATTTCGTAAAAAGTGACAGGTAGTACATGGAACGTACTTTATTACGTAACATTTTCAAAGGCTGAGATAGAACCAATGACACGTGAAACGTCATACACATTAGCTCTCCTGTTTTATCCCATAAATAGGTCACGTTGTGACACTCAGCATAACTCTCTCTCAGAGAATCCATTTGAGGTCAGACCTATGGGGTTGGAAATATGACAGGTTGGGCTATCACAAGAAAAGGTTTCAGAACATGTGGATCAAAAAGTTAGGATTTAAACTAGAAACAATCAGGTACATATTTATGTCAAAACATAATTATTTTTGAACACCTTCATTCATGGCTTCCAGAATTTAGGGTTTCGAAGAAAGTTGGAATTTCTGTAATCGGAGACTGCATCTGAATGCTACTCATTAAAATCAAAATTTAGAGACCAATATTAGAATTTTTGGTTGGGCAGAAGGCCGGGCTTGATCAGACCCTAGTTTGGGACTTTGATCGGAAAAGTGGAAATCTAGGGCTTCTACAAAAATGGGAATTTTTGAAATCTGTGACCACGGCTGGAAGCTCCTCAGAAAACTAGAAGCTTAGAGCTTTGGATCAAATCTTTTGATTGGGAAGAAGGGTGGGCTTTATCAAACCCTAGTTCGGGGTCATGTTCAGTGAATCTGGAAGTTTCAAAGGCAAATTTGGGGGGTGAAACTTTGCAGTTTTCAAATTCTGAGTATACCAGCTTGATCAGCTCATCAAGGCGCATATTGCTATCCTTTTGGAAGTTTGAAATTCAAAGTTTGAATTTTTAGGGTTTCTCTGACAAACCCTAATCCAGCTCTAGATCCAGTTCCTGCAAATCAAGTGGATTAGGTTAATCCTAGAAGAGAATGGATTGGTCACCTGCATAAGTGAAGAAGTTCTTGTTTCAGAGGGAGATGAGGCTAAGGCCTTAGATAAGAAGATTACAAGCAATCTCTACTTGTATGACTTATCCAAGTATGTTTCGATATTTTTTCATGATTAAGTTTATGGTATGTTTGTCTTCATGTTATTACAGTTAGTACAATCTTGATTAAATTTAGACTTGTTGTATCACCTTAATAAAATAATGAATGCATGATAGAAGATATTCATTGATTAGGGTGTTGACACTTATGATTGTACTAATGCATTATGGTGTTGTATAAGGTTTATGTTGTCCACTAACATGAAAGCTACATCAAGAAAGACAAATCATGTTCTAGTTCAAGAACATACGATCATGATGACATGAAGACAAAGATTCATCCATTGTCATGGATCACTTAGAAGATCTATTTATGAGGTATGTATAACTTGGTTCTATAATGGTTAACGTATGAGATATGCAGGTTAGTAGCACAAGTCATTGAAGAGAACAAGAAGACATCATGTGGGTATGTTAGACATAACTAGCTAACATACCAATCCAAGTATGTTTTTCCTATATCAAGTTAGAATCCTACCTTGTGTTAAGATCCCTTATATAATTATACTTGGTATGATTGGTTATGTTTATTCATAAAGTTAGAAATGTAAGTAATCAAGGGTTTATGCATATTATGTCTCTTATCTTGATTGATGATTAAACTAACTAGAAGAGTCCTGTGATCAAATAAGAATATGCATGAGTAAAAGAAGACTTCCCTAAAACCTTGAATACTAATGTTTATTATCTGTGTTTGAAATGATCGTGACTATACATGTTTAAGATTATTGTGTATTAAGATTATACTAATAAATGTGTGATTATGTATGAGACCTCGAGGATAACACAATGATGATACTAATAAGCATGCATAGTGGTTAAGGATGGATATAAGTTCAAGGACAGGTAATCTAGGAAGCAAAGATCAAGAGGGAGCACACTCCAGTTGTTCTTGCAAGGAAGCAAAGATCAAGAGGGAGCACACTCCAGTTGTTCTTGCAAGGAAGCAAAGATCAAGAGGGAGCACACTCTAATTGTTCCTACGAGGAAGCAAAGATCAAGAAGGAGCACACTTTAGTAGTTTCTACAAGGGTGCAGATATTCAGAGGGAGTTGACCACTTCTCACATCAGAATGGAGTTGCAGAAAAGAAGCAAAGACTGAGAGGGATTCAACCCAACAAACAAACAAAGATAAGTATTTGAATTATCATTCCTTGCATATTTTATTGTTTAAATAATACTATTCAATAATGTATATACTCATGTTCCTAGAATTAGGTTGTGTATTATGCATATTAGAATAGTTGCATTGATGAACAGTATACTACTAATATACATGGTTAAGTGAACTATGGAACTGTACAACATTCCATTGCTACTTATCTAGAATGAGACCTCTTTGCTGACATGTTGGGAGTTGTGCACACTCTTAACAATGTTCTGGTAGAGATTGGAAGGCATCTAGAAAGTTGCGGGATATGGATAAATGTTGTATTGAAGCATTGGCTAAGATAATTGCATGACTGTATGACATATTTCTTTATGTGTAAGAATTTGTTCCGAAAAATATGAGATGTTTTATAATCATTCAATTTAACTTGTTGTGTAGGAAAGATTGTCTACCATCACCTACAAAAGAAGGACTACAACATTTGTTCAGCAGCAAAGTTATCTATTGAAAATATTGAAGATATTGAAGTTCCTAGGATCTGGGAAGAATGCCATGATCAAGGAGTACCAGTCGATCATGAAGATGTTTGGGATGCAGTCCCAAGACCTGAAGGGGAGTTTGTAGTGACTTCCAAGAGGATCTACAAGATCAAGCATGTTGTAGGTGGTAGCATAGAGACTTTTGCTCCTGTATCCAGATACACTTCCATTAGATCTTTACTTGCTCTGGCTGTAGTGATGAAATGGAAGATACACCAGATGGATTTCAGGACAGCTTTCTTGAATGGTGTAGTTGAAGAACAAGTGTATGTGGAGCAGCCACTTGGTTCTGAGACACATGATAGGGAGTCATATATGTGTAGAACTTGGTATGGTAGGATAGACAACTTTCTATCCAGTTTGGGCTTTACAAAGAGTAAAGCGGATTCCAACCTTTACTACAAGATTGAGAAAGGCAATCTAGTGATACTACTTTTGTATATGGATGACCTATTTATTATAGGTGAAGATAGATTGATTGCCGACAGGCATTGGAAGCTTGCTGCCGAGTTCAAGATGAAGAACTTGTGGATGATGCACTATTTCTAGGTATGGAGGTGTGGCGGAGTGCATATGGAATCTTCCTCGGACAAGGGAAGTATGCAGTAGAGATCCTGAAGAGGTTCGGGATGATGGACTGCAAGGCCATGGCCACACCTATGGCATCAAACCTGAAGCTTCTGTGTGATGCTTCATCTGAGTTGGTTGATATCACTATGTATCGTGAGATGATTGGGTCCTTGATGTACTTGATGAACACGAGACCATATATTTTCTTTGCGGTGAACACATTGAGCTAGTTCCTGATGGATCCAAGGAGTGTTCACCTAGTTGTTGTAAAGCATATTCTTAGGTACCTAAAGGGTACAATTGATTATGGGCTCAAGTATGATGTGAATCAAAAGTTTAGCCTACAGGGTTATGTTGATTCAGATTGGGTAGGCAGTGCTGCAGATAGGAAGAGCACATCTGGGTGCTGCTTCAGTATGGGATCAGGTGTGATCTCTTGGTTTAGTAGGAAGCAGTCCTGCGTAGCACTGAGTACAACCGAGGCAGAGTATGTTACAGCTTGTTTGGCTAGTCGTGAGCCAATATGGCTTTGGAAACTACTATTTGAGTTATTTGATCTACCACTAGAGGCTACTAGTATCTTTTGTGACAACGAGAGTTGTGTGAAGCTGTCTGAGAACCCGATGTTCCATGATAGGTCGAAACACATAGAGATCAAATATCACTATATCAGGGAGGTGGTGTAGAGGGGAGCAGTGAATCTCTTGTATGTTGCGACGGACGAGTAGATTGCAGATGTGTTGACGAAGCCACTAGCCAGAGTGAAGTTTGAGTACTTCAGAGAGAGGCTTCGTGTTATTCATATTGAGGACACTTCGAGGAAGAAGTGATGGACACATTTGCAAGAGCCATTCCGAGCATGATGACAGGAGGATCCTTCCATGGTTGTGGATGTAAGTGCTGGATGATGAGCATCAGGATGATGTTCAAGTTTCTGCTCTGTATGATCAGTTGGATCATTTATATGTATATGTATGTATGCATCATGTTGGATGCTGGATATGATCAGTTGGATCATTTATATGTATATGTATGTATGCATCATGTTGAATGCTGGATATGATCAGTTGGATCATTTATGTATGTATGCATCATGTTGGATGCTTGGACCATGTATCTGTATATGTATCAGGTAGATTCGGTTGTATGATCAAGTAGATCATGTATGTTGATATATATCAAGTGGATACATTGTATGATCAGGTGGATCATGTATCTGTGTATGTATCAGGTGGATACATTATATGATCAGGTGGATCATGTATGATGATATGTATTAGGTGGATACTTGGTATGCATCAAATAGATGCATTGTATGATCAGGATGATCATGGATGACGAGCTTTAGGATGTTGCTCCAGATATGCATCAGGACGATGCAGTGATGAGTATCAGGACGATACTCTAGATGATATGCATCAGGATGATGCTATGATGATGATCAAGATGATCATATGTATCAGGTGGATACATTACATAATCAGTTGGATTATGTGTGATGAGTTCCGAAGACACAGATGCACAGTGCCTTTCCTACATGGTGGTAGATGTGTTCTCCCATGTGCATTGACGTAAGTGCAGAGCCTTTTCGACATGGTGGTATATGTGTTCTCCCATGTGCGTTGATGTAAGTGCAGTACCTTTCTGACATGGTGGTAGATGTGTTCTCCCATGTGCGTTGATGTAAGTGCAGTGCCTTTCTGACATGGTGGTAGATGTGTTCTCCCATGTGCATTGATGTAAGTGTAGAGCCTTTCTGACATGGTGGTAGATGTGTTCTCCCATGTGCATTGATGTAAGTGCAGTGCCTTTCCGACATGGTGGTAGATGTGTTCTCCCATGTGCATTGATGTAAGTGCAGAGCCTTTCCAACATGGTGGTAGATGTGTTCTCCCATGTGTGTTGATATAAGTGCAGAGCCTTTCCGACATGGTGGAAGATGTGTTCTCTCATGGTCGTTGATGTAAGTGCTGTGAGCCTTTCACAGATGGTGGTAGGTTGGTCCTCCCATGCCAGTTGTTGATGTATATGTAACTTCGGAATGTATTTCATATATGTATGTTGTATGTACTCCTATAGAGATGGTATTATTCCTCTATACGGAAGTGTCGTCATTTATATTGTAAATGTCGTAACTTATACTTGATGGGTTATTAGACCACCTTGTTGGGGTCGGCCCTGTATAAGTCATGTGGTTCAAAGGGTTATTAGACCACCCTATTGGGGGTCGGCCCAGTCAGCATTATGTTATGTGGTTAAGTTCGAGCCTACATGATTTATGTAAAAGGCAAGTCAAGTCAAGTATAAATAGAGTGCGGGAGGCACTCTATTTGATCACTCACTTCTCACTCATGCACTCAAGAAGGAGTGGCACACTTATGGAGGAGGAGGATCTGCTGCTAGGATATTTCTATCTCTTATGGTTGGGTTGTATCATTGCTCTATCTATCTCTGAGGAAGTTATTGGGGTTTTTCACCTTTATGGTTTTCCCCAAGTAAATCTTTGTGTCTCTTGTGTGCTTGCATTATTGTCTCCATGATTGATATGCTGTAGATATGCCGTACAGGTTGTTCTCCCAGTTAAGATCCTAGATCAGATTGAAGTAAATTCTGAAAATTTAACATGGTATTAGAGCTTGCCTGAAAGAAGGTAGAATATGGCATGTATGACACTTGCTGCACTTACGATGCTAGGGCTTGATATAGAAAAAACCATTCATCGTAGCACTTTCACTATAAATCCGTTTTGGCGAAGTTTTCGGATCTGAAATATTTACAGGTCAAATATTAAATCCCCATGTACCTTTTGTCCAAAGGACAACCTCTAATTCGTTGTACTTTGTGATTTATGATCTGTACAATATAGGGTTTCTGCCTCTTCTAGATCTGAGTCAAAATCAGGTGACCTTGGGAAAAAGGTCATAACTTGGGCTAGGAAGCTCCAAATGAAATTTCATAAATAGTGACAGGTAGTACACTGACTGTGCTATCTCATAAAAAGTTTTCAGATGCCGAAGTTGAATCAGTGACACGCGCCATGCCATACAAGTTCGCTCTCCTGTATTATCCCATAAATAGGTCACGTTGCGACACTTGGCATAACTCTCTCTCAGAGATTCCAATTGAGGTTAGACCTATCAGGATGGAAATATAATAGGTCAAGATATCTCAAGAAAAATTTTCAAAGGCCGAAGTTGAAACAGTGACACGTGGCAGGCCGTACAAGTTCACTCTCTTGTATTATCCCATAAATACATCATGTTGCGACACTTGGCAGAACTCTCTCTCAGAGAATCCAATTGAGGTCAGACCTGTCAGCATGGAAAGATAATAGGTCGGGCTATCTCAAGAAACTTTTTCAGACCTTGTGGATTGAAAATTTCGGAGTTACACCAGAAACAATCAGGTACATATTTCTATCAAAACAGAATTATTTTTTAGTACCTTCATTCATGGCTTCCAGAATTTAGGGCTTCGGAGAAAGTTGGAATTTTTGTAATCGGAGACCATGGATGGATGCTACTCATCAAAATAGAAATTTAGAGACCAAGATCAGAATTTTTGTTGGGCAGAAGGCCGGGCTTGATCAGACCCTAGTTCGGGACTTTGATCAGAAAAGTGGAAAAATAGGGCTTCTGTAAAATGGGAATTTTTGAAATCTGTGACCACGGCTGGAAGCTCCTCAGAAAAGTAGAAGCTTAGAGCTTTGGATCAAACCTTTTGATTGGGCAGAAGAGTGGGATTCATCAAACCCCAGTTCAGGGTCACGTCTAGTGAATCCGAAAGTTTCAAAGGCAAAATTGAGGAGTGAAACTTTGCAGTTTTCAAATTCTAAATATACCAGCTTGATTAGCTTATCAAGGCGCATATTTCTATCCTTTCAGAAGTTTGAAATTCAAAGTTTGAATTTTTGGGGTTTCTCTGACAAACCCATATCCAACTCCAGGTCCAGTTCTTGCAAATCAAGTGGATTTGGTTAATCCTAGAAGAAGATGGATTGGGCACCTGCATAAGTGAAGAAGTTCCTGTTTCAGAGGGAGATGAGGCTAAGGCCTTACATAAGAAGATTACAAGCGATCTCGACAGGTATGACTAATCGAGGTATGTTTTGAGATTTGTTCATGATTAAGTTTATGGTATGTTTGTCTTCATGTTATTACGGTTAGTACAATCTTGATTTTAGACTTGTCATATCACCTTAATAAAATTATGAATGCATGATAGAAAATATTCATTGATTAAGGTGTTGACACTTATGATTGTACTAATGCATTATGGTGTTGTATGAGGTTTATGTTGTCTACTAACTTGAAAGGTACACCAAGAAAGACAAATCATGTTCTGGTTCAAGAACATATGATCATGATGACATGAGGACAAAGATTCATCCATTGTCATGGATCTCATAGAAGATCCATTTACGAGGTATGTATAACTTGGTTTTATAATGGTTAACCTATGATATATACAGGTTACTAGCACAAGTCATTGAAGAAGAACAAGAAGACATCATGTGAGTAAGTTAGACATAACTAGCTAGCATGATAATCCATGTATGTTTTTCCTATATCAAGATAGAATCCTACCTTGTGTTAGGATCTTATACTGTTGTGTTGTTGATAATAATTATTCATGAAGTCACAGGTTTGAATAGTCATGGTTGTATGCATATTGTGTTTCTTACCATAATTGATGATATGATTAACCAGAAGAATCTTGAAGGTATAGGTTTGAGTAATCACGGGTTTTATGCATATTATATCTCTTATCTTGATTGATGATTTAACTAACCAAAAGAGTCCTATGATCAAATAAGAATATGCATGAGTAAAAGAAGACTTCCCTGAAACCTTGAATACTAATGTTTATTATCTGTGTTTGAAATGATCCTGGCTATACATGCTTGAGATTATTGTGTTTTGATAATATTAAGATTATACTAATGAATTATGTATGAGACCTAGAGGATAACAAGCATGCATAGGGATTGAGAATGGATGTAAGTTCAAGGACAAGTAATCTAGGAAGCAAAGATCAAGAGGGAGTACACTCCAGTGGTTTCTGCAAGGATGCAGATATTGAGAGGGAGTTGACCATCTCTCTACATTCCACATCAAAAAGGTGTAGAAGAAGCTACTTCAGATTAGGACTCCAGTAGGTCCTACAAGGAAGCGAAGACTCAGAGGGAGTCCACCCAATGAACAAACAAAGATAAGTATTTGAATTGTCATTTCTTAAATAATACTGTTCAATAATGTATATACTGATGTTCCTTGAATTAGGTTGTGTATTATGCATATTAGAATAATTGCATTGATGAACAGTATACTACTAATATCCATGGGTAAGTTGCCTATGGAACTATACAACATTCCATTGCTACTTATCTAGAATGAAACCTCTTTGCTAACATGTTGGGAGTTGTGCACACTCTTAACAATGTTCTGGTAGAGATTGGAAGGCATCTAGAAAGTTATGGGATATGGATAAATGTTGTATTGAAGCATTGGAAAAGACAATTGCATGACTGTATGACATATTTCTTTATACGTAAGAATTTGTTCTGAAAACTATGAGATGTTTTCTGATCATGCAATTTAACTTGTTGTGTAGGAAAGATCGTACGCCATCACCTACAAAAGAAGAACTACAACATTTGTTCAGTAACAAAATTATCTATTGAAGATATTGAAGTTCCCAGGATACGGGAAGAATGCCATGATCCGTCGATCATGAAGAACGATGTTTGGGAGGCAGTCCCAAGAACTGAAGGGAAGTCTGTTGTGACTTCCATATGGATCTATCAAGATCAAGCATGCTGCAGACGGTAGCACAGAGAAATATAAAAGTGATGAATAAGATACACCAGATGGATTTCAAGACAGCTTTCTTGAATGGTGTAGTTGAAGAAAAAGTGTATGTGGAGCAACCACTTGGTTCTGAGACACATGACAGGAAATCATATATGTGCAGAACTTGGTATGGTAGGGTAGGCAGCTTTCTATCCAGTTTGGTCTTTACCAAGAGTAAAGCGGGTTCCAACCTTTACTACAAGGTTGAGGAAGGAAATCCAGTGATACTACTATGTGGATGACCTATTTGTAATAGGTGAAGATAGATTGATTGCCGACACGCAGCGGAAGCTTGCTGCCAAGTTCGAGATGAAGAACTTGGGGATGATGCACTATTTGTTTTTGGCATGGAGGTGTGGCAAAGTGCAGATGGAATCTTCCTTGGACAAGGGAAGTATGCAGTAGAGATCCTGAAGAGGTTCGGGATGATGGAATGCAAGGCTATGGCCACACCTATGGCATTGAACCTGAAGCATCTGCATGATGCTTCATCTGAGCCGGTTGATATCACTATGTATCGTCAGATGATTGGGTCCTTGATGTACTTGATGAACACGAGACCATATATTTGCTTTGCAGTGAACACATTGAGCTAGTTCCTGACGGATTCGAGGAGTGTTCACTTGGTTGCTGTAAAGCATGTTCTGAGGTACCTGAAGGGTACAATGGATTATGGGCTTAAGTATGAAGCGAATCAAAAGTTTAACCTACAGGGTTATGTTAATTCAGATTGGGCTAGAAGTGCTATAGATAGGAAGAGCACATCTGGGTGCTATTTCAGTATGGGATCAGGTGTGATCTCTTGGTTTAGCAAGAAGCAATCCTGTGTAGCACTGAGTACAGCTGAAGCAGAGTATGTTGTAGCCTGTTCAGCTAGTTGTGAGGCAGTATGGCTACGAAAGCTACTGTCTGAGTTATTCGATCTCTCGTTGGATGCTACTAGTATCTTCTGTGCTAACCAGAGTTGTGTGAAGCTGTCTGAGAACCCAATGTTTCATGATAGGTCGAAACACATAGAGATCAAATATCACTATATCAGGGATATGGTGCAGAGAGGAGCTGTGAAGCTCCTGTATGTTGCGACGGATGACCAGATTGCAGATGTGCTGACGAAGCCACTAACCAAGGTGAAGTTAGAGTACTTCAGAGAGAGGCTTGGCGTTCTTCAGATCGAGGACACTTCGAGGAAGAAGTGATGGACACATCTTTTGAAGACATTCCAAGTATGTTGGAAGGATGATCCTTCACATGGCTGTGGATGTAAGCGCTGGATGATGAGCATCAGGATGATGTTCTGGGTTCTGCTGGATATGATCAGTTGGATCATTTTTATGTATGTATGTACGCATCACGTTGGATGCTGGATATTATTAGTTGGATCATTTATATGTATGTACGCATCATGTTGGATGCTGGATATGATTGGTTGGATCATGTGTATGTATTTTGTATATGCATCATGTTGGATGCTTGGACCATGTATCTATATATGTATCAGGTGGATACATTGTATGATCAGGTAGATCATGTATATTGATATGTATCAGATATGATCAGGTAGATTATGTATGTTCATAGATACATTGTGTAGATCATGTATCTATGTATCAGGTGGATACACTATGTATGATGATATGTATCAGGTAGATACGTAGTGTGCATCAGATGGATGCATTGTATGATCAGGATGATCGTGGATGACGAGCTTCTCCAGATGACATGCAGCAGGATGTTGCAGTGATGATGATCAGGATGATCATGTGTACATCAGGATTATGTATGATGAGTATTAGATGATAATTTATGGCCGTGGACCAGGTTGTGTAGGTAAGCATGTAATTTGTGCCCTGGGATATTTGCAGATGGTCTTTTGAGGTTTTTCCTATGGCATGTAATTCGGTGCCGTGGGACATCTGGCAAATGCTCTTTCGAGGTTTTGCTTTGGGAGGACATATAATTTGTGCCCTGGGAGATCTGCAGGTAGTCTTTCGAGGTTTTTCCTATGGCATGTAATTCGGTGCCCTGGGATATTTGACAGATGCTCTTTCAAGGTTTTTTCCTATGGCATGTAATTTGCTCCTGGGAGATCTGGACAGGATGAAAAAGGCCTTAGATGCTTCAGCCAGGTTTTGCCATGACCACATGTAATTTGCTCCTGGGAGATCTGGATAGGATGAAAAAGGCCTCAGATGCTTCAGCCAGGTTTTGTGGTGGATCACATGTAATGTGTTCCTGGGAGATCCGACAGGTAGAGCTGTGTGCTCGTAACAGCCTGGGATGCTTCAGCTAGGTTTTGTCGTGAGATCACATGTAATGTGCTCCTGGGAGATCCGACAGGTAGAGCCATGTGCTCGTAACAGCCTGGGATGCTTCAGCCAGGTTTTGTGATGGGTCACATGTAATGTGCTCTTGGGAGATCCTACAGGTAGAGTTGTGTGCTTGTAATAGCCTGGGATGCTGCAGCCAGGTTTTGTGATGCACGTAATAAGTCCTAAGGATTCCACAGTATGGCCAGTGATGACGAAGACCTGCAGGTGGTGGGCCTACATCCAGTATGAAAAAGGACTGGCTCTATAGAACTTCCTATGACAAGTAGATTCAGAGATTGATTGAGATAGCAGCAGCAGTGACGATGATCTAGAGAAGATGACTTGTGCTAGAAGACCTGTGCTGAGAAATACCTTCCTAGTTAAGAGGGAGTGTTGATGTATATGTAACTTCGGAATGTATTTCATATATGTATGTTGTATGTACTCCTATAGAGATGGTATTATTCCTCTATACAGAAGTGTCGTCATTTATATTGTAAATGTCGTAACTTATACTTGATGGGTTATTAGACCACCTTGTTGGGGTCATCCCTGTATAAGTCATGTGGGTCAAAGGGTTATTAGACCACCCTATTGGGGGTCGTCCATGTGGGTCAAAGGGTTATTAGACCACCCTATTGGGGGTCGGCCCAGTCAGCATTATGTTATACGGTTAAGTTTGAGCCTACATGATTTATGTAAAAGGCAAGTCAAGTCAAGTATAAATAGAGTGCGGGAGACACTCTATTTGATCACTCACTTCTCACTCATGCACTCAAGGAGGAGTGGCGCACTTATGGAGGAGGAGGATCTGCTGCTAAGATATGTCTATCTCTTATGGTTGGGTTGTATCATTGCTCTATCTATCGCTGAGGAAGTTATTGGGGTTTTTCACCTTTATGGTTTTCCCCAAGTAAATCTTTGTGTCTCTTGTGTGCTTGCATTATTGTCTCCATGATTGATATGCTGTAGATATGCTGTACATGTTGTTCTCTCAGTTAAGATCCTAGATCAGATTGAAGTAAATTGTGAAAATTTAACATGGTATCAGAGCTAGCCTGAAAAAAGGCATGATATGGCATGTATGACACTTGTTGCACTGACGATGCTAGGGCTTGATATAGCAAAAACCAGTCATCATAGCACTTTCGCTATAAATCCGTTTTGGCGAAGGTTTCGGATCTAAAATATTTACAGGTCGAATATTAAATCCCCATGTACCTTGTGTCCAAAGGACAACCTCTAATTCGTTGTACTTTGTGATTTATGATCTGTACAATATAGGGTTTCTGCCTCTTCCATATATGAGTCAAAATCAGGTGACCTTGGGAAAAAGGTCATAACTTGGGCTAGGAAGCTCCAAATGAAATTTAGTAAAAAGTGACAGGTAGTACAGTCACTATACTATCTCAGGAAAAGTTTTTAGAGGCCAAAGTTGAACCAGTGACACATGGCACGCCGTACAAGTTCATTCTCCTGTACTATCCCATAAACAGGTCACATTGCGACACTTGGCCTACATCCAATATGAAAAAGGATTGGCTCTGTAGAACTTCCTATGATGAGTAGATCGGAGATTTATTGTGATAGCAGTAGCAGTGATGATGACGATGATTCGAGGACGATGATTCACTGATGATGATCCAGAGAAGAAGACTTGTGCTAGAAGACCTATGTCGAGAAATACCTTCCTAGTTAAGAAGGAGTGTTGATGTATATGTAAATTCGGAATGTATTTCACATATATGTATATTATATTCCTATAGAGATGTTATTATTCCTCTATATGGAAGTGTCGTCATTTATATTATAAGTGTCGTAACTTATGCTTGAAGGGTTATTAGACCACCTTGTCGGGGTCGGCCCTGTATAAGTCATGTGGGTCAAAGGGTTATTAGACCACCCTATAGGGGATTGGCCATGTGCGTCAAAGGGTTATTAGACCACCCTATTGGGGGTCGCCCTAGTCAGCTTTATGTTATGTGGTTAAGTTAAGGCCGACCTAGTAAAGGTTATTAAGCAAGTCAAGTCAAGTTTAGATATAGTGCGGGAGGCACTCTATTTGATCATTCTATTCTCTCTCACACTCTCGGGAGAGTGGCGCACTGGTGGAGGAGGAGAAGATGCTACTAGGAGATGTATATCGCTTAATCTTGGGTTGTATTATTGGTCTATCTATCTCGGAGGAAGTTATTGGGGTTTTTCACCTTGATGGTTTTCCCCAAGTAAACTCTGTGTCTCTTGTGTGCTTGCATTATTGTGTTCATGATTGATATGCTGTAGATATGTTGTACATGTTTTTCTCTCAGTTAAGATCCTAGATCAGATTGAAGTAAATTCTGAAAAATTAACACCATAGAGTTCACTACGTAGCAAAAGAAGCAGCTGGTAGTGCGAACAATAGACTTCACCATTATTGCAGGTCAGCTATATAAACTGGGACTGGATGAAGTACTATGCAGGTGTTTGTTAGAGCATGAGAAGCCATTTATATTAGCATATGCACACTCATGAGATGCAGGAGGTCACTATGCAGGAAGAGCCACCGTGCAGAAGATATTGCGGGCAGGGCTATGGTGGCCTAACATTCACAAGGACTCGAAAGAGCATTGCTTGAGCTGTGATGTTTGTCAAAGGACAGGAAGGCCATCACGAAGAGAAGAGATACCATTGAATCCATAGTTGACATTACAGGCATTTGAAAAATGAGAAATTTATTTTCTGGGACCTATAAACTCACCGGGAAAGAGAACTGGTGCAAGGTACATTATTACTGCAACTGATTACCTCACCAGATGTGTGGAAGCGAAGCCAGTAAAGGACTGTAGCACGGGTAATTCCACACAGTTCATATTCGAAGACATCCTTACAAGGTTTGGATGCCCAAATATTTTGATGATTGATCAAGGAACTCACTCTTTGAACCGAACCATTGAGGCATTGACAGAAGAATTCCGCATTCATCATCAGCAAAGTACACCTTATCATCCACAGGCGAATGGAACAGTTGAAGCATTCAATAAAGTACTGGAGAATGCGCTAACCAAAGTATGCAATGTGAATAGGGATGACTGGGACCTACGCATTCCTGCTGTGTTATGGGCATATAGAACCACATGCAATATATTAACTGGCCATACACCTTTTAGGCTGGCCTATGGATAGGAAGCAATAATGCCGATGGAATACATTGTTCCTAGCTTGAAAATAACTACATTTATAGGTATGGAAGATCGCGATGCACTGGAAGAAAGGATTCTACATTTGGTTGGTCTAGAAGAGGATCGCTTCATCGCAGGATTTCACCAACAAGTGCAGGGGAATGAGAAAAAGCATGGCATGATTGCCACATTAAGAACAAGTCTTTCCAGGTAGATGATCTAGTCCTCCTGTATGATAGAAAATTCAAGAAATTTTCTGGAAAGTTTGAAATGCTTTGGCTTGGTCCATATACTATGTTACATGTAACTAAAGGTGGCACAGTCTAGTTAGCCACATTAGCAGGAGATAACTTGCCAAGTCTAATTAATGGAAGTAGACTAAAACCCTATCGGGATAGTCCTGCTTCACAGAATCTGTGATGATCAGAAAGAAGGAAATTTCTAAGTGCCACGTACAGTTGAAATAGGGCACTAGAAAAAGGGAAGAATTTGTACACAATGTTGTTGATGTATATGCAACTTTGGAATGTATTTCATCTATGTATTTTATATATGTTTATTGTACCCTTATAAGAGATGTGTCATTCCTCTATAAGGAAGTGTCGTCATGTGGATTGACAAGTGTCGCAAGTGTGTGTACTTGCCGATGGGTTATTAGAACACCATGTGGGGTTGGCCCTAAATTATATATATTATAATGTGGATGTACCTAGCTAGACAAGCCGGCCCCATAAGGTCACTAGGCAAAAAGGTTAGTATAAATAGAGATCGGAGATCTCTATTTTACTCATTCGGAAAAGAAACTCACTCTCACTCAGAAAGTGGCGCACTAGTGAGGAGGAGGATCATCTGCTACTAGGAGACTATCTCAGTGTATTTTGGTTGTACTTTGGTTGAGCTATTGCTCTCTCTATCTCTGAGGAAGTTGTGGGGTTTTTCACCTTAGGGTTTTCCCCACAGAAACTCTATGTCTCTTGTCTCTCATGCTTTTGATTCTTGTGATGTTTGTCATGCTTATTGTGATTGTCATGCATTGATATATTGTATATGTTATTCTCTTAGTAAAGATCCTAGAGTATTGTGAATTAATGCTCAAAATTTAACATGGAATCAGAGCTAACCTGAGAAGAAGACATTTTGCAGTGACGAAAACTTGAGTTTCTTGTTTATTGGGTTTCTCTCCGTAGATTTTGGAAAAGAAGTATAGTATATTGACTCTACTCATCAAGGCACATCTATCTGTCTAGTTAGAATTCAATTCCAAGCATTTTCAGATTTCGCCCTAAAAATTACGGTTTCCATAAAAATAGGAATTTCTGACATATGAAGACATAGCTGGAAGCTCCTTACAAAAATTGAAGTTTAGAGCTTTGGATCGAGATTTTTGGCTGGGTAGATCACCGGGAAACTCAAACCCTAATTCAGGGCTCTCCCTAATGAACCCAGGAGGAAAAAAAGAAAATCTGAAGGGTAAAGCTTTGCTGATCTCAAATTTTGAATGCACTAGGCTGATCAGCTCATCCAGGTGCATCTTTCTATCCTTTCAAAAATTTGAAGTTCACATTTTAAATTTTTAGGGTTTTTTCGACAACCCTAATCCGGGACCAGATCCAGTTTTCAGCATTTCAAGTGGTAAGATCTAAATCTTTTCTATTTCCATTTGAAGTACTCTTTATGATGTCTCACCACACCAAGCTTGAGGATAAGCTTGAAGGAGCTGATAACTTCCGAGCTTGGAAGTATAGGATTGGGTTAATCCTAGAAGAAAATGAGTTGGACTCATATGTGAAAGAAGACATCCCTATCCCAGAGGATGAAGATGCCAAGGTATTGTATAAGAAGAACTTGGTCAAGGCAAAGAGAATCATTGCTGATTCTATTAGAGATCATCTCATACCCCATGTGTCCTCTCTAAAGACACCCAAGGAGATGTTTGACTCTTTCACCAATCTATTTGAAGGGAAGAACATAAATCGGAAGATGACCCTGCGGAACCAATTGAAAGGAGTAAAGTTTTAGAATGGAGAAACCATTCAATCTTATTTTTCAAGGGTCTCCTAGATCAAGGAACAACTAGAAGCAGTGGATGGAATGGTGGAGAATGGTGAAGTGGTGATGACCACTCTAAATGGCCTACCCAGGTCATGGGATTCCTTTATCCAAGGAATTTGTGCAAGGAAGAAGTTGATCTCCTTCAGTATACCACGGGAAGAATGCTCACAAGAAGAAGCAAGGCTTGTGGCATGAGAAGAAAAGATGGGGAATGAAGATCAAGCTCTCACAGCTCACACCAAGAAAGGGAATTCCAAAAGAGAGCCATCTCACTCCAAGAAATCTTCACATCACTTCAAAGAAAGAAAAATATGCTTCACCTGTAATGAGAAAGGACATATTGCCATAAATTGTCCCAAGAACAAGAAGAACAACAACTCCAACAAGAAGAAGAAGGGCAGCAAAGGAAGGTTTCATGCTCATGCTGCCGAGGATGATGAACCAGCCAAGAAGAAGGCTAGGGCAGAAAGTGATGATAACTCATCAAGTGAAGAAGAGTATGTTATAATCTCTACTCTCACAAGTACCATCTCCCATGGTTGTAATGATTGGTTGATTGATAGTGGGGATTCCAAACACATGACTAGATTTAAGGAATCTTTTGTGAATCTATCTGAACATGAATCACCCCATAAGGTGAAACTTGGGGGTGATTATCAATACCCAATCAAAGGAAGTGGTGAAGCCTCCTACAACCTAGATTCTGGAAAATCTTTGAAGATGAAATAAGTTCTTTATGTACGTGGGCTCAAGAAGAACTTTCAATCTCTGCATTGGATGTAAAAGGTATGAGGGTTGCATTTGTGGATGGCCAAGTCCTAATGTGGCCAAAGGGAAAGACCATAGATGATGCAGTAGTGATTGGAGAGCAAGAGGGAGGTTTGTATAAATTGAAGGGACAAACTGAACATGCCATGGTGCATGAATCCATGGAGCCAAGTGAGCTTTGGCATAGAAGACTTTCTCATATGCACTATAGGGCACTTCCAATTGCAAGCAAGGCTATAGAGGGTCTTCCTGAAATCAAGACCAAACATGAAGGTGTTTGCAAAGGATGTGCAAAAGGTAAGAACATTAAGAAAGCTTTTCCAAGCAGTGAAAGCAAGGCAAAAGACATCCTATAAATCATCCACTCAGATGTATGCGGTCCTATGTCATCCAGTTCTCTAAGTGGGTACATTTACTATGTCTCATTTATTGATGACTTCTCCAGGAAGACTTGGGTATACTTCTTGAAGAACAAAGATGAGGTGTTTGATAAGTTTAAGGAATTCAAAACCTTGATGTAGAATCAAACTGACAAGAAGATCAAAACATTCAGATCCGACAATAGTGGAGAATTCACCTCAGGTGACTTCAAGAAGCTTTGTAGTGAGTCAGGGATTAAGAGGGAGTTGACTACTCCTTACAAACCACAACAGAATGGAGTTGCAGAAAGGAAGAACAGAACAATCATGGAAGCAGCAAGAGCAATGCTCCATGACCAGGATCTACCTATGCATCTATGGGTAGAAGCAGCTAGAACAGCTGTATATGTGCAGAACAGAACACCCCACAAGATATTGGACAACAAGACACCAGAAGAAGTCTTTTCTGGTAAGAAACCTGAAGTCAGCCATCTCAGAATATTTGGTTGTCCAGTATACACTCATGTCCCAAAAGAAAAGAGGACTAAACTAGATCCTTCAAGAAATAAGGGTATCTTTGTGGGTTACAGTGAAAGCTCGAAGGCTTACAGAATATACTTTCTAGGGTTCAAGAAGATTGATGTCAGCAGGGATGTAACATTTGATGAAAACTCAGCATTCATCAAATCAAGGAAGGCACCTATCGAAGTTTATGAAGAGCCTAAGGAAACCATATTTCAAGACACTACCATGACTGAAGCAGTTCCAGAAGTTGTTTGTGAGTTTGAAGATCCACAAGAACCTGTAGATCCACCCCATGAGGATAACTCTCACAAGAGGAAACCTACATGGGCTAGAGAGCTCATTCAGGAGGCAGAAATATTTGTCATTCCAGAAGAAGAACACAGAGCAAAGAAGAGAACTAGATAACATCCAGCTATGTTGCTTTACTTTGTGACATTATGAACAAAGAGCCTTCTAGTTATGAAGAAGCAGCGGAAAAGAAAGAATGGAAGGATGCCATGGTTGAGGAATACCAATCAATAATGAAGAATAATGTTTGGGATGTTGTCCCAAGACCTAAAGAGAAGTCTGTTGTGAATTCCAAATGGATCTACAAAATCAAGCATGCTGGAGATGGCAGTGTAGAGAAATACAAGGCAAGATTTGTAGCTCGTGGCTTCTCTCAGAAAGAGGTAATAGATTATGAAAAAAAATTTGCACCTGTATCCAGGTATACTTTCATCAGAACAGTACTTGCCCTGGCTGCAGCAATGAGATGGAAAATACACCAAATGGATGTCAAGATTGCTTTCTTGAATGGTGTAGTTGAAGAGGAAGTATATGTGGAACAACCACTCAGTTTTGAAATACATGACAGGGAGTCATATGTGTGCAGATTGAAGAAAGCCTTGTATGGCTTGAAGCAAGCTCCCAGAACCTGGTATGGTAGGATGGACAGTTTCCTATCTAGTTTGGGATTTACCAAGAGTAAAGTGGATTCCAACCTTTACTACAACGTTGAGGAAGGGAATCCTGTGATTCTACTCCTATATGTGGATGACTTATTTGTAACAAGAGATGATAGAGTGATTGCAGATACTAAGAGGAAGCTTCCTGCTGAATTCGATATGAAATATTTGGGAATGATGCACTATTTCCTAGGTATGGAGGTGTGGCAGAGTGTAGCTGGGATCTTCCTTGGTCAAGGGAAGTACATAGTAGATATCCTGAAGAGGTTTGGGATGATGGATTGCAAGGCCATGGCCATACCTATGGAATCGAATCTAAAGCTTCTATGCGATGCTTCATCTAATCCGGTTGATGTCTCTACGTATCGTCAGATGATTGGGTCCTTGATGTACCTGACGAACACGAGACCAGATATTTGCTTTGCTGTGAATACATTGAGCCAGTTCCTGACGGATCCGAGGAGTGTTCACCTGGTTGCTGTAAAGCATGTTCTGAGGTACCTGAAGGGTACAGTGGATTTTGGGCTCAAGTATGAAGCGAATCAAAAGTTTAACCTACAGAGTTATGTTGATTCAGATTGGGCTGGCAGTGCTGCAGATAGGAAGAGCACATCTGGGTGTTGCTTCAGTATGGGATCAGGTGTGATCTCTTGGTTTAGCAGGAAGCAGTCCTGTATAGCACTGAGTACAGCTGAGGTAGAGTATGTTGCAGCCTGTTCAACTAGTTGTGAGGCTGTATGGCTACAGAAGCTACTGTATGAGTTATTTGATCTCCCATTGGATGCTATTGGTATCTTCTTTGATAACCAGAGTTGTGTGAAGCTATCCAAGAATATAGTGTTTCATGACAAGTCGAAACACATAGAGATCAAATATCACTATATCAGGGATATGGTGCAGAGAGGAGCTGTGAAGCTCCTGTATGTTGCGACAGATGAGGAGATTGTAGATGTGCTGACAAAGGCACTAGCCAGGGTAAATTTCAAGTACTTCAAGGAGAGGCTTGGTGTTCTTCAGATTGAGGACACTTTGAGGAAGAAGTGATGGACACATTTGCTGAAGCCATTCCAAGCATGTTGGAAGGAGGATCCTTCACATGGCTGTGGATGTAAGCGCTGGATGATGAGCATCAGGATGATGTTCTAGTTTTTGCTTTGTATGATCAGTTGGATCATTTATATGTATATGTATGTACGAATCATGTTGGATGCTGGACATGATCAGTTGGATCATTTATATGTATGTACACATCATGTTGGATGTTGGATATGATCAGTCGAATCATTTGTATGTATATGCATCATGTCGGATGCTTGGACCATGTATCTGTATATGTATCAGGTGGATACATTGTATGATCAAGTAGATCCTTTATATTGATATGTATCAGGTATGATCAGGTAGATCATGTATGCTGATGGATACATTGTGTGGATCATGTATCTATGTATCAGGTGGATATGTATGATGATATGTATTAGGTAGATACTTGGTGTGCATCAGATGGATGCATTGTATGATCAGGATGATCATGGATGACAAGCTTCTCTAGATGACATGCAGCAGGATGTTGCAGTGATGATGATCAAGGTGATCATGTGTACATCAGGATGATGTATGATGAGTATCAGATGATACTCTGTCGCCGTGGAATAGGTTGTGCAGGTAAGCATGTAATTTGTGCCCTGGGAGATTTGCAGATGGTCTTTCGAGGTTTTGCCTATGGCATGTAATTCGTACCCTGGGACATCTGGCAAATGCTCTTTCGAGGTTTTGCTTAGGAGGACATATAATTTGTGCCCTGGCAGATCTGCAGATAGTCTTTCGAGGTTATGCCTATGGCATGTAATTTGTGCCTTGGGATATCTGGTAGATGCTATTTCGAGGTTTTGTCCCATGGCATGTAATTTGCTCTTGGGAGATCTGGACAGGATGAAAAAGGCCTCAAATGCTTCAGCCAGGTTTTGCCATGACCACATGTAATTTTCTCCTGAGAGATATGGAAAGGATGAAAAAGGCCTCAGATGCTTCAGCCAGGTTTTGTGGTGGACCACATGTAATGTGCTCCTGGGACATCCGATAGGTAGAGCTGTGTGCTCGTAACAACCTGGGATGCTTTAGCCAGGTTTTGTGGTGAGATCACATGTAATGTGCTCCTGGGAGATCCGACAGGTAGAGCCGTGTGCACGTAACACCCTAGGATGCTTCAGCCAGGTTTTGTGATGGGTCACATGTAATGTGCTCCTGGGAGATCCTACAGGTAGAGCTGTGTGCTCGTAATAGCCTAGGATGCTGCAGACAAGTTTTGTGATGCACATAACAAGTCCTGAGAATTCCATGGTATGGCATGTGATGATGAAGACCTGCAGGTGGTGGGCCTACATCTAATATGAAAAAGAATTGGCTCTGTAGAACTTCCTATGACGAGTAGAGTCAGAGAGTGGTTGAGATAGTAGCAGCAGTAACGATGATGATGACGATGATTCCGAGAAGAAGACTTGTCTAGTAGAACTATGTCGAGAAATAGCTTCCTAGTTAAGAGGGAGTGTTGATGTATATGTAACTTTGGAATGTATTTCATCTGTGTATTTTATATATATTTATTGTACCCTTATAAGAGATGTGTCATTCCTCTATAAGGAAGTGTTGTCATGTGGATTGACAAGTGTCACAAGTGTGTGTATGTAATGTCCCCAGTTTCGCCCCATGGCATTTACATTATAAATGATGTAATCTTGTTATGAAATCATGGTGAGGAGCTCAACGCCAAGGCCTCGCCATCGATTTAGTGATGCATATGGTTTGTGTGCTAGCAATGCACATTGGAAATTCAAATATCATGTAATATGCATTTTAATAAAAAATACCCACAGCTAGCTATGCAACGCAACAAAGAGATGGGGGCATGATTTCATAAGGAATTGGGAGGGAAAAACATTCAAACCCTTGAGCCACTAGAGTCAAGCCAAGTGTCAATGAGAGAACCCATCAAACCTTCAACTACCCATGTTGACTTTTGTACCCAACCATTGATTTCTCCCAAGAGTTGGTTGGGGTAGTTAATGCCTTGGGAATGGAGAGGTATGGCTGTCCAAATTCGGGTATGGGCAAGCCACCCTTTATGGAAAAACATGTTTGTTTCCTTGGGAAAGAAAAGAGCCATGAATTTCTCCCCCAAGCGATGATCCATGATCATTCCTTCTCCCTCACGAGTTTAGAGCTACCTGGGCGTTTTCCAAGCATGTTTGCTGGTTTTCCTTCATTCACCTAGTAGAGAAGGGCGTTTTTGTGTTGTATAGCAGTTGGGAAGAAAGAGGAAATCGATTTGGGGGTGTATAGAGGCTCTTTGGCCCACAGAATGCTGAGATATCTGTGGAAGAAATTGTTTTATCCCCTATGGACGAATTTCCTTCTCCCAATCCGTTTTTGGGGTGCCCACGATTTGGGGAAAACCCATGGCCATATTATTTGTAAAATCCCATTGTTTGAATTGTGTATCCCTGCCCCATGTCTGTGCATGCTGTGTGAGAGAAGAGTATGTTGGGTATGGGTTACGGGTATCCATGGCTTTGGCTTGAGCTTCAGTGTAAGCCTACAGGGTTCAAGTGTAGCCTGATAAACCCAGTTGGACTTGCGTGGCTGATATGAAATGGTTAATGGGCTGGGTGTGAGATGGAATGTCCCTTTTCCTTGTGAAAATCATGCCCAGCTTGGGGGTGGCCTTCGGATGGACTCATTATAATCTGTCGAAGAGCCTATGGTTGGGTGGAACGTTGCAGCGACATAGCTAGTTGCTTGGGGCAGTTGCATAATGGAGATAAGTGTTTTTATACCCATGTATTTATTTCTGCAATGTTTAATTAATGATTATTTTGATATGCTGGATGAGCATTAATCGTGTGTGTGGATTAGTTTTAATTCCGCTATGCATATTGCCTAATTGTATCTGCACACCAATGTTTAAATTCTTATGATTTTAATTAATGGGCTGAGTTTTATCAAATGCCCAGATTTTAGTGCCATGTTCCCTTCCTTGCATTGGGTCGGCAGGTGGGTACATTACAGTTTGGTATCAGAGCTGTTGGTTGCAGCATTGGACCTTTATGGGGCTACCTATCATAGGTGTAGAGGTAAGTATGCTTCCTTCTCAGCACTAAGAGTTAAGAAAAATTTCAAAAAATTTCAATTTCAAAATTTTTCTAAGTTTCTATGAGTTCTGCCAGAAACTGTGGAAGAAATTCTCTTCCGAATTTGCGGAAGGAATTCTCTTCCGAAATTTGCGGAAGAAATTATCTTCCGAAATTGCGGAAGGAATTCTCTTCCAAAATGGCAAAAAGATTCCGCGAGTTGTTCCGCAACGCGGAAGAATTCGGCAAACTGCTCCGAAAAAAGCAGAAAAATTTTCTAAGTGTCGGTGTCGAAAGGAAATTTTTGTAAGGAATTCTCTTCTGAAATTTGCAGAAGGAATTCCGGAATGTCTTTCGAAATTGCGAAAGAGTTCGACGAACCTTCCCGCAATTGCGGAAGAGTTCCGTGAACCTTCCCGCAATTGCGGAAGAGTTCCGCGAATCTTTCCGCAATTGCGGAAGAGTTCCGCGAACCGTGACCAAAACTTGATTTTTGGATAGAAGGAACATCCGGGCTCAGAATGGAATGATTCCTGTGGGGCTCGGAGGCCATTGACGAAAGCCATGAAAGAACCAGTGAAGACCCCGAGCCCATGACACTCCGATTTGACTGAAAATGGATAATAGTGACTTTTGAAGGACGGAGTCCTGAGGCTTGACAGAAGGTCGGTTTGAGCTGAAATTGATCAAGCGCGGCCATGAAGCAGGCACGATGTTAAGTTCAGAATCTTGGAGCCAAACTTTAAGGGATGTGAAGTCGGGGTGAGCAAGAAGGCCAAAAAGCACTATTCCGGACCACTTTTTCGGGATTTTGAAAAGCTGGAGGACAGTAAAACTGACCCTAGATGTGGGAATCAAAAAAATTATTGAACTAGACATTTCATATTCTCATTAAGGTGGACAGTTTCCGTTAGACGAAGATTTTCCAAAAATGCACCGTTTGGGAGATAGCCATTTTTGGCCCAAAATTTGGAATTTTGGAAAAATGTGAAAAGTGAGAAGTAGTAAAACCCAGAAATTCATAGAAGAAGAATGGTGCATCGGAATTGAAATCCGTGAATTGCTGAGTGTTCCTTATTATATGGACTAACTTCACCCGATAGATAAGTTTTTGTGATTCCTCATAGATTTTCTTCCGCGGGTGGCTAAAGTTGGCATTCTAGACCAAAATGCAACTATGTAAAATGTGCAGAATTGGAGTGAAAGTTGTCATTTTTTAAGAGATGTGGTTTCTGCACTTGATATCGAAATGGAGCATGAAGACAGGCATTGGAAATCTTTTCCAGCAGGGAACAATGATGCATGACCAGAGTTTGAATGAGGTCTACATATATCATAGATATTTAGTGCAGAAGAGTGCCAGCGGCTATTTTGACAAACAAATTTTGTTGTCAATATGGGCAATTTTTATAATTGCATGATATGGAAGAGGAATTCCATGATACAATGAGGGATCGAAAAGGGAAGAATTCTTTAAACCCCTATTTGTTATCATACTTATAATTATGAAATTGTCATATGGCATAAAAATGTTAAAAATGTAAGGGATTACATAGATGTATATGCACTAGATGGCACCTTAACAAACATTGCATAGTGCATATGGAAATGCTTGTGCATAAATGGGATATTGCATATTGGTAGAATAATGAAGTCTGCATATGCAATGAACCACTAATGGAGAATATTGTGGTTGATAATGACTGTTGATGTTGGTATTCGTTGTAGGACCAAAGATAACAAACAGCATGGCTAAATGTGCTGAGGATGTTGTTGCATGAAGCCAGCAACCTTATGCAGAAAGGATGGTGCAACAAATCTATGATCATAAAGTTGGAAAAAGGACTGAGCAGCCTGGGTAAGAGGCCAACTAATTAGGTAACATCAGGCGATGTTAATGGTAACCATGCAGGTAATGATTATTGGTGCCAAATTGCATAAATGTTGAAAGAGAATTCGGTAAGATCTCTTCAACTATGTTTGAGCTATGTTGAGTTAGTTTGCATGTGATATTGAATACCGATTGGGACTGTTAACCTACCAAGCTTGGTGAGGTGTGGGTAAGTGAAGGAATGATTCTTACACCCTATGACTGTTTAGAAATCTCAATGCATTCATATGAATTTATATCATGCCATGTGTATGTTGGTTATGTGCCTAATAACCAAAGCAAGTGAGGACTGGTGGTCCTGATTATGGTAATGCAAGTTATATGAGAAATCCATGTTTCGATCATAATATGCTTGAATGCATAGCACTCATGAAACAATGCAAGGTAGCATTGAGTAGATGTGCATTAAGAGATTTTATAAATCTTGTGATGCATTGTATGAATGCATAGGGATGATTCATATGTTATTGCAAAATAAATAATGAATGAAATTATGAATTGATGATAATTCTAGGATCATTTCATGGGCTGCTATGAATGCAGGAGAATGATTGCATGTGGAAGGTAGACATGTTGATGGGTTACCAAAGTGCTCTGTTGGAATGACAGAGTTGGATAAAAAGAATATGGCTATGAAGTAATGAGTATTTACAGTTTATTTAAATTGCATGGATAGTGTATCTGTGTCTTGCAATTTTATTGTGATAATGATGCATGTATAGAAATATATATATATTTCATTGCATTTCAAATGTTAAATAGCTGAAGGTGTTTGAATTATTGAGTATTATAATTCTGAGATCACTTTAGTGACCGTTATGGCAATGAATGCTTATGTGCATAGATACTCACAACGTGTTTGGCTGATTAAAGTTTCAGTTTTCAGGTAGAAAATTCTTGCGTATGGCAATGAGGATAAGTCCATAGTAAAGACCGAGTTCTACCATGTGCAGAAGCCAAAGGTTATGAGAAGGTTCTCATGGTTGTAAATTTATGCATGAAACAAATCTGAAAATTGTCTGGTTTAAGTTTACGAGAATAGTCTCATAGTTGCAAATCTAATTTCTGTAGGAAAACAAATTTACAAATTTGCTTATAATTTCTAATGACTGTTTGGCTTATATAGAATTGTGTCAGGAGGACATCTTATAGGTGGGTGTTCATGTATGGTAGCAAGGGTGAAACTATAATGGGAAGAGTGATACCACTTACAAGAGCCAAACAATATGAGGAGAGACTCATTGCTAGTCAAATCCATTTCTGTAGGAGACATAATTATAAATTCATATTGAATTTAATTATTAATGCTATTGATTGGTTATGGAACAATCATATTTGAAGCTTATTGCTAAATGTTGCTGATTGTTTGGCTATTTGATAAAGTGTTCCAGGATGACACATTGCAGGAAGACCATGTGTGATAGCCTGCAGAAGCCAAACTAAATGGGAAGGATCCCATGCTTTGGAAATGGGTTTCGGGTGAAACGCCATTGTAAATGTTGATAATGTCTCAGTCGAACTGCATGTTGGTAAAGCATGTGAGTAAGATAGTAAATTATGCCAAGAAGGCATGTGTGGGGTATGGCATGTGAAAAGATTGGGGTGGCAAACTGAAGGACTGTTAACTCAGAGAAGGGAGCCCCCATTCTTCGCAAATGAAGAAAATATACACCTGTGAAATGAATGAGTATTCGGTAACCCTAACTAAGGATATACATGTCCGGTTATTAGATTTAATATGCAGAGCATGTTTTATTATTTCATTATTATTCCAGACTGCTTGAGTGTGACTAAGTCCTACATGGCTCACATCAGAAAGGGATGCATACCTTTCGGGTTATGGGTTATGTTAGGGTTTTCAATATTGACTACACCCTAAGGGAATGGATGCATTCCTGGTATTTCAATACTTGATAGTGAATGATATGAAATATGATTATGATTTTAGAGTAGCAATACTGATGAGTCTGCTTATCCTTCTTGTGCTATCAGCTTACACAGATGAAATTTGGTGTTGCACGTAAGAGGTAAAGTAAAGAAAGGGTGCTCAAGAGGACTGTATGGGTAGTGGTAACCTTTCTACGCTCACACTAAAGGACACTAGAAGGGATGATAGGCCTGAGGAGCTGTGTTGCAGAAAAGGGGTATGGGTATTGTGGGGCCATGCTACCCTGTAGTTAAGTGAGTCACCTATGGAGTTCCTGGAGGGAACCATTGGTCGCATAGGAAAAGAAGTCATGTAATCATATCATGTTGTTCATATTGCTTGATAAACCCAGTCGATGTATTGTCTTAGCAATGGTTGTTGTATGCCAGACAAACCCAGTCGATGTACTGGCTTGGCATTGGTCATTTGGGAGTTGTGGCAAAAGGTTGCTGAATGCCTGACAAATCCAGTCGGTGTATTGGCTTGGCATTGGTTATTTGCATGTTGTGGAGGTATTGGTTATTTGGGTGTTATTTCCTGACAAACCCAGTCGGAGAACTGGCTTGGAAATGATTGTCTTATGCTTGATAAACCCAGTCGGCGTACTGGCTTAGCATACTGATTTTTGAAATGCTTGATAAACCCAGTCAGTGTACTGGCTTAGCATACTGATTTTTGAAATGCTTGATAAACCCAGTCGGTGTACTGGCTTAGCATACTGATCTTTGGGATGCCTGATAAACCCAGTCGCCGCACTGGCTTGGCATTGCCCATTCGGATGATGTTGTGGAGCAACATGTGTGCTGGCCAAGCATCCACCCCACAGGTGATCCAAGGCTTGTAAAGTAGAGAAGGAAACCTGTGGAGTAGTGAGGAAAAATGCGCAATACAGATAAGTATTCATTTTCATTTAATTCTTGTTTGGAATAATGAAGACTTCAGGTATAAGTCTTATGACAACCAAGCTAATGCACTGTTGTTTCTTTATTGGAAACCTTGGCCATTATAGGAAGCAAGGACCCTGAAAGAGCTATAAATGCCTGGTAAATCTAGAGGGTAACTAGTTGGAGCTACAAACATTTGGTAAAACCAGAGAGTAACTGGTTGAGTGCCATAAATTTCTTGGTAGAACCAGAGAGTAACTAGTCGGGACCTATAAAATTCTTGGTAAATCCAAAGAGTAACTGATGATTGATAAATTCAGAGAATAGTTGTTGGGAACATTAACCACTTGATGTTGTGGAGCAGCCGATGTGCTGGCCAAACATTCCCTAAATTAATTGATAAAAACCAGTTGGTGTACTGGCCTGGCATTGCCTATTCGAATGGTTGTGGAGTAGCCTGCGTGCTAGCCCAACATTCATTGTTGTATCCACGGGAAGTCCAATGCTTAGAAAGCGAAGAAGGATCCTGTGGAGTGAAGTGAAGACATCCAATACAGATAAGTACTTGGTTATCTTGCAACTCTTTCTTATGAATATACATGTGTATATGATTTAATTATGATTTAATTATGATTTCATAAATTCTCGTTTGGAGATAAACCCTATGAAAATACACTAAACATGTGAATTGACTCAATGTTTGAGTGTAGGTATTGCTGGAAGAAAGGACTATGAAAGCATCTGGAGGATGCATGTGGACATGTGACCGTCCTAAAGAGAGCTCAGTATGAGCGGTAATGAAAGATGGTGCTAGTGGAACTGTGTGGGTCCTAGCAGCCAAAGGTTCTGTAAGCAACAATGGGGAAGGGTTCACTAGTTGAAAGGCATTAGACCGACCTTAGACACTAAAGTGTCAAAGCAAAGAAGGGCAAGTCAAGCATTCACATTGAAGTGAAAGAGGCTAAGGAGCATAGAACCACAAATGATGGTGTGGCTCCAGATTGGAACAAGACTAAGAGGGGGAAAACTCTTACTCTTCTCTTTCCTTTTGACTGATGCATCTTAGAAACAAAAGACTATTGAGTGCATGTCATAAATGAAAACAAATTGTGTTTAATTGCTTGAAATGAATTGTGAATGCTGAAATAGTTATTTCACTGTGAAAGGATGAACATGAAAGAGATCATGTGTATGTTGGAAAAGCATGAAAAAAATTGGAAGTCGCATGAGCGAAGTGTGGACGTTCCATGTCAATTGGGAAATAATTGACTAATTCTAATATTGTGTTATGCTTGTCCTAATAGGAATTGCCATGATAAGTCTCACAAGTGAGACATTGAAAGCCACTGTTGCAGCTATTACTAGCCAAGTGATTGCTAGTGAGAAAAGTGAGAGCCAGTTGTGCGCATTGATCATGGTAGTAGGCCAAAAGCTATTTGTTTTGGGATGGAAATATTCCTCAGATAGTTGTCGGGACAGCAATGAGGTGGCATCCATGAAATTCTAGACTTGTAAATCAGCTAGAAGGTGAATAAAGGAAAGGGATTGCTTTGGAGCAATGCCCACCTATAGAGCTGGAAGACCAAAGCTAGTAGGAGAAGCTTGAGGAAGCTAGAGGACTTAATCCTGAAAGTTCAAAGTAAAGGGATGAAACATAGAACAGACCTGTCACAGTTTGTGAATTTTGAATCATGTGTAAAGTGGGTATATAGTCCAACGTGTTGGAACACCGAGGACGGTGTTATTCCAAGGGGAGGGGAATGTAATGTCCCCAGTTTGGCCCCATGGCATTTACATTATAAATGATGTAATCTTGTTATGAAATCATGGTGAGGAGCTCAAGGCAAAGGCCCCGCCATCGATTTAGTGATGCATATGGTTTGCGTGCTAGCAATGCACATTGGAAATTCAAATATCATGTAATATGCATTTTAATAAAAGATACCCACAACTAGCTATGCAATGCAACAAAGAGATTGGGGCATGATTTCATAAGGAATTGGGAGGGAAAAACATTCAAACCCTTGAGCCACTAGAGTCAATCCAAGTGTCAATGAGAGAACCCATCAAACCTTCAACTACCCATGTTGACTTTTGTACCCAACCATTGATTTCTCCCAAGAGTTGGTTGGGGTAGTTAATGCCTTGGGAATGGAGAGGTATGGCTGTCCAAATTCAGGTATGGGCAAGCCACCTTTTATGGAAAAACGTGTTTGTCTCCTTGGGCAAGAAAAGAGCCATGAATTTCTCCCCCAAGCGATGATCCATGATCATTCCTTCTCCCTCACGAGTTTAGAGCTACTTGGGCGTTTTCCAGGCATGTTTGCTAGTTTTCCTTCATTCTCCGAGTAGAGAAGGACGTTTTTGTGTTGTATAGCAGTTGGGAAGAAAGACGAAATCGATTTGGGGGTGTATAGAGGCTCTTTGGCCCACGGAATGCTGGGATATCTATGGAAGAAATCATTTTCTCCCCTATGGACGAATTTCCTTCTCCCAATCCATTTTTGGGGTGCCCATGATTTGGGGAAAACCCATGGCCATATTATTTGTAAAATCCCGTTGTTTGAATTGTGTATCTCTGCCCCATGTCTGTGCATGCTGTGTGAGAGAAGAGTATGTTGGGTATGGGTTATGGGTATCCATGGCTTTGGCTTGAGCTTGAGTGTAAGCCTCCAAGGTTCAAGTGTAGCCTGATAAACCCAGTTGGACTGGCTTGGCTGATATGAAATGGTTAATGGGTTGGGTGTGAGCTGGAATGTCCCCTTTCCTTGTGAAAATCATGCCCAGCTCGGGGGTGGCCTTCGGATGGACTCAGTATAAGCTGTTGAAGAGCCTATGGTTGGGTGGAACGTTGCAGCGACATAGCTAGTTGCTTGGGGCAGTTGCATAATGAAGATAAGTGTTTTTATACCCATGTATTTACTTCTGCAATGTTTAATTAATGATTATTTTGATATGCTGGATGAGCATGAATCGTGTGTGTGGATTAGTTTTAATTCCGCTGTGCATATTGCCTAATTGTATCTGCACACCAATGTTTAAATTCTTACGATTTTAATTAATGGGCTGAGTTTTATGAAATGCCCAGATTTTAGTGCCATGTTCCCTTCCTTGCATTGGGTCAGCAGGTGGGTACATTACAGTGTACTTTCCGATGGGTTATTAGACCACCATCTGGGGTCGGCCCTGAATTATATATATTATAATGTGGATGTACCTAGCTAGACAAGTGGGCCCCATAAGGTCACTGGGCAAAAAGGTTAGTATAAATAGAGATTGGAGATCTCTATTTTATTCATTCGGAAAAGAAACTCACTCTCACTCAGAAAGTGGTGCATTAGTGAGGAGGAGGATCATCTGCTACTAGGAGACTATCTCAGTGTATTTTGGTTGTACTTTGGTTGAGCTATTGCTCTCTCTATCTCTAAGGATGTTGTGGGGTTTTTCACCTTAGGGTCTTCCCCACGGAAACTCTATGTCTCTTGTCTCTCATGCTTTTGATTCTTGTGATGCTTGTCATGCTTATTGTGATTGTCATGCATTGATATACTGTATATGTTATTCTCTCAATAAAGATCCTAAAGTATTGTGAATTAATGCTCAAAATTTAACAAATGTATGATGAGGAACCTGTATATACTATGCAACACAGTTAAGATGTGTTGTTGCACCACAAAAAAAAGAAAAGAAAAGAAAAGAGGAATCGCGCAGTCACGAAGTCCAAAAGGAAATTGCGAAGATCAAGTGAATGAGGAAATATGTTAAGTTGAAAAGCAATAAATCAGGTACCTCGAGGTAACTGCATAGGACCAACAATGACCTGTCGTGCAGTTCGTCGCAACACTTTAGAAAAATAGTCGTTACACTGTTGGTCGGAAAAATAGTCCTTATACAGTAATTTTCCAGCGATCGCTTGGGCATTTAATGCATAGATAGTTGTTATGAACGAGCTTATGAAGGAAAGGACCGAAGAATCCGTCAGATTTGGCCAACGGATACAACATTTAATGCTCATCTAGTCTTTAAGGGGCGCAGAGGGGGTCAGCTGCTCCTATAAGTAATGCTGCATTCAGACTCGTGGGCGTTACCAAACACTTATAATTTTCCTGCACATACTACTTTGCAAATTGTTTCAGTAAGCTATCTGAAACCCTGTGGAAGTTGTCCAGTGGATGTCTAAGTGGTCCACCATTGAAGAAGAATTCACAATCCAGGAGACTGCGAAGGAATTTCAATACAGAGGGATCAAAGGGTTAATGAGAACCCCATCTAAGAAGGGCATCTTAGAACCAGGTCAAGCATCAAGAATATCACCAAGACATGATCCAATAATGCAAGACAAAGGCAAAGATCCAGCAGGGCCGAGAATGAAGATGTCAAATATGCTTTCAACAGTGCAAAAGTTGTCGATAACTGATAAGGAGATACCCTTGACAATGACCTTGGACTATATCTCACCATGTGCACAGGATGCATCGGTTTTCAGGTTAGCAAAGAATGCAAAATACAACATCCTGTTACCACCCATATCAAAGCATGTCGATGTCGATAAGAATTTGCTAGGAAAAATTCTAGAATGTAAGTGGGAAGATTATGATCTACTTCAGATGCAGAAGGAGGAGCCCTATGGAACTAGGTTCCCACAATTCCAACCTGACGAGCACATGTGCTGGAAGAAAGATGCATAGGGTGAACTTAACTTGGTCGCAAAAAGCTGGTTATCAGCAGTAGTCAACTCGGGACTGCTCAATTTGCTTAGACTCCTGCATTTTGACAGATCACTGGAGCTAAATGTGGTGGTGCGAACATTGATGACACGCATTCACGAGGGATATTTGTGGCTTGACCGCAATGTCGACCTAACCTTTGACATTGTCCACCATGTCACTAGGTTGAGTAAAATGGGTAAAGACCCGAAGCAGTTTTTCCAAGGGAAAAGCAAGGAAAAGGAAGCCGTGGAAAAGATGAAGAAAACTCAAACTGTTGTCAAAGGAAAGAGGGGATTTCAAACATAAGAAATAGATGATAAAGAAACAAGGTTTATCACGTAGCTTTTAGCCAACAATATTTTGAGAAAATACATGCCACTAGAGGTACCTGCGGTCGCATTACTGCTTGGCACCCCGATCGCGGAGGGAGAGAAGTTCAACTGGTGTCAATACCTGTTAAATGAGTTCCTGGAGGAACTAAATGAGACAGATCAATGGCAGATATTTCCACTATACATGGCTAATTGTGTTGATCACCTTCATCGGGTGGAAGGAGCCAAAGGATTATGTGGGTGTAATTACGGATACGAATGATTGCAGAGGAGCCCGCTATGCAAATCTTTGGGCAAATTTGAACTCGTAGAGACAGCATGCGACAACTAAGGTTTTCTACCAGTATTATAGTCAGCTGCGCGAAGCGATCATAGTCACCTCCTGGATTAAAAAAAGAGGTAATGATTAGGTATATTCGCATTGTTGATTTTTATGCTGACATACGTAGTATTCACATTTCACCAAAGAATAGAAGAGGAATGTGGAAGGTTCGCAGGAAACTACCATATGTATGAAGGCGATATTGATAATATCATGAAGGAATGGCTGGCTGAGTTTTGAGTGGAAATTGTCGATGTCGCAAGCGACTCCAGCGAGGATGAGCCTATTCCATGCCCTATCATTAAAGAGAAGGAGACAGGAAAAAGGGAAGAAGCTGAGAGCCCAGGATAGAAAAAGGGAGAAAGGAAGAAGCAGAAAGCTGATAAGATCTAGTCAGATGCAGTACTCCATGATGAGGATTATGAAACGATCGCATAAAAGGTCACAAAGCAGATGGAATATCTGATGACCGAGAAGGAGAAGAAGGACAAAGAAGGATCGCTGCGAAGCTAGCTCCGCAGGCACGGGAACAACTTGGAGAAGTTCTAGGTGGTTCCGGGATGAGCCACATGTAAGTGTTAGGGGCCTGTTGGGCCTGGCCCAAGTGGGGCATTTTGAGCAAGCAAGATTTTTTGAACTACAGAGCTGAGCGCAGTTCAGTTGGAACATTTTTGTATAAGTTTTTGGGATGTTGAGAAGTTGCATGCAATGCAGCGTCGAAAGAGCTGCAAAGATCAATACTGCAAGGAGGCAGTGCTACAATGTGTCCAGTCTATGTGGATCCAGAAAAACAGAGTGCTCGATGAAAGGTGGCACAAGATTTCGGCTAGACCATCAGTGGTCTATTTTTGGTAAATATGCTCCAGGAGTGCCGGGCGACGGGTAAGGAGTAGAAGCTGAAGAAAGAGACTGGTCACACATGTGAAAGAACCACTACCTGAACCAGTCGCACGAGACCGTTAGAGGAAGAACGGATCGATGGAAGTGAACTATTAGCATGAGTGCAACAGGAAAGCCGATAGCGACGTGAGGCATGCACTGAAGGAAACCACGATGGAATATTCACTACCAGAAGCCAGCAGTCCGGTTAAGGGAAAACCATGATAGTTTTGTAAACCTAAGGGTTTTAGCCTTCAAATTGTGAAGACATGACCTACGGGAATGATATATAAATAGGGAAATTTTGTATGGGAAATGGTTAGTCTTCATTTTGTGTTGTTCTTGTATTGAGTTGATAAATCTCTGTTAAGGAACATTTTGTAAAGGCTTTGCAAGCTATGTGCACAGAGGCCTATTGAGAGAGAAGAGAGTCTGCAGCTTAGTGTGTAGACAAAGAACTATTGTACCCTTCCCAAATACTAATATAACAACAGTTCTTTTGGACGTAGCCTCCATCCTTGGGGTGAAGCACGTTAAATAATGTGTAGTGTGATCATTTGTGCATTTGCATTTACCTATTTTCTTACATTGGATGCTTGGATTCTCATTTGTCAGTTGGTGTGTTAATGATTTTATATGTATTTGCCATAGGAGAAAGATGGGAATGATATGTTAAGCATTGATGTAATGAATGGATGTTGAATGCTCATTACTCCAAGTCTATGAAAGTATCAGTTCGTTGAATAATCACATGTGTATGTACAGTTCGTATTGTATAACTCTTCAACGTGCAGCACTAGGTGCATGCAGCACTAAATGATTCATTTACTTGCATTCGTTATAAGGTTAATTAATCTAAGATAGTAGATGAATGATTAAGTGTTAAGTAAGGTCTGCAGTCGTTAAGTTTGGAAGAGGAGGTGTATAACTCTGTTGCAATGTATTATTAATTGTATCATGCCCGAACCACATAGCCCTTGGGTGCGCAAGTGGCTAGTTCTTGGAAGTGCAAACCCTAACGCAATCTATCGTCGCATAGTCCTCATCTTGTAGCACAGGTCTGACAGTGCGCTGCACAGTAGTCTTGCCCGAACAAATCATCACACCATTGTGGAAACCTGATTTCACAGTGCCCCTATAGCTACACCTCGGGTGAGACCTCAGCACAGGGGCTTTACTAAAAGGAAATATAATACCATGTTCATTCATATTGTGGTATTAAATATTCATGAAAACCTAAAAATTATATTGCTTATATATTAAGGGGCAAAGGGTTTTCTTATTTAATGTAACAATACAAAAATACTTTGGGGTCATTTTTCTATGGGCGGGTTGACAAATATCCACCAAATGGAGATGGCGAGATCATGACCGGATGAGAAATCGGGTTGAGGCAAGGCTCGGGCTTACCAGTACGTAGGGAAATCGCATCTTGAGGCATGCTTGAGGCCAGGGGGTTGCGTAGTGAAGTGGGTTTCCAGTCGATCATAGTTGAGAGATAGTGGTCATTGACAACCAATTGTTACCAATAGCACTCAGCTAGCTGTTACCAATAGCCTTAGGAAGCTCTAAGCCTCCAGGGCCTATTATAGGCCCTCGATAGGCCTTGGGGTCTTGAATACCCAACCACTCGTGCCTATTGCAGGCCTTGGGAGGTGTATTCAGCTTCCTAGAGCTTGTTACAAGCCTTGGGGGCTTGGATACCTAGCCCACAACAGGCTTAGTCAGCGATTGGAGAATTGTAACATGCAATCTAAATGTTGTACTATGTGCATTGGCTCTAGTGACATACAAGAAGTGATCTCCTATCTCTTCATTAGACCATTAGATGTTGCAAATCATAATGATATGTGGTTGAGTAACGGCAATGTGGGTGAAGTAATGTTCATCCACAATATACATCGAAAGAAGCAAGGTGCATTGTAGAATGCATGTGGGGTCATAAGAGGGGTATCATATCAATATACTAGGTAGAAATATTGAGGAGTATAAAAAATGTTAATGAAAAAATTGATACATACAATATCTAGTGAAAATAGGGGTTTTTTAAAATTGGGAAGGCATATTGGGAGGGGGTTAAAAAAAAATGATTTTGGAAGGTATTTTCCAATATTTAGTGAAATTAGGGGTATTGTTTCATATGCCACGAAGTTCTAGTTTCTTAGTTGTTGATGTCATGTTGTTGGTGAATAATTTGAGTTAAGCTTCAATATCTAATTATTGAGAAGGTCCCCTCAACAACCAGAGGTTTTACTGTATATATTCTGCATTTCTTTTTTCATTTCCAATATTTAACTTGTTTCCTGTAGATGATGTTGTTTTATTTCCTGTACATGTCAGTTCTTTATTTCCTATAGTTATATCTTGTTGCTAATTTAATTTGTTAGTTTAATTTATATTCCTAGAAGTTAATGACCGGTCATGCATAAGTCATCTTAGTTTTCTTTCAATCTTGTCATTTGCAATTAGATCAAGTCAACTAGTTAATGTTTTAGTATTTCAAGTATAATTCATAGTTAGAATTAGTTCTGCTAGTTTTTCCTGTAGATGTAGGTTAGTTTTATTTACATCACAGCCTTGCTTATTATGCCATAGAAATAGTTTTTTTTCCTTAGATAATGATTAGTATAGGTTTCCTCTTGCCATTCCAACTTTAAAGAGTCCATTTACTACTTTTCTTACACTGTCGGTTCATATGCACCAACCAGCTGGCGTTAAGATCATTCAGTTTGCTTCTTCCCTTAATCTAAATTGTTTTCTTCCATACGGACTCTCATTCGGACCATCTTTTAGATCGCCATCTAAATCGTCATATGAACTTTAATATTTTCTGCATTGTTTTTATGCTTATTTAGAATCTAGTTTCTTAGGTTTTCAAACTGTAATTTTTCTTGCATTTAACTAGCATTCTTCAATGTAATTAAGGTCTTGTTCCACACCACATAGAGTTTTAATTAAGTTTCATCATCATTCTTAATTTCCATTTCATTTTCCTTAAATTTTTTTTAGCTGCTTTACAGATTATGTTTCTTTCATACCCGATTCATTAATACTTTACTGTTCTAGAATTCATCAATTCCATTCTTATTTTAGTTCTTTCATGTTTTGTAAAACTAATTCCAGATTAGACTTAGTAATTTCATTCTTCAGAATACATTAGTTTTGATAGTTTCTTAGTTCAAGTATAGGATTAGTTTTCCCATTTATATATCTAATGAATATGTTCATAGAATAGGATTTGGTTCATAGATAAAATATCTTTATCAAGTTTTCTACTTGCTTCTACATAAAATATCTTTATCAAGTTTTTTACTTGCTTCTCAATCAAATTCAGTTTCAAGTAAATATCTTTATTAAGTTTTCTACTTGCTTCTAGATTTCATTAGTCCCATTTCATTTTCTTATGGATAGAAAATAGATTAAAATGTTTAAATTTAGTTGTAACTGGACACTCTTTAGTTTGCATTTATTTGTAGAAGTTAAACTGGATTTGCTTCCATTTTGTTTCCTTGTTACATTTGAAATTCACTTTGATACCTTCTCTCATGTTCCTATTACATTTGATACATTTCCTCAGAATCCTCAAGGAGAATGGAATTAGGTAGTTTAGTTTGATCTTTAGTTGAATGTATGAATAGCCTTTGAATTCATTAAGTAGTTTGTAGTTTTGCTTCAAGATTATATAGTTTCTTATTTCCATAGTTAATTGTTAATTGAAGCACTTCATACATAGGTTTCTAAAATCATTTACAGTTGTTTCTAATTCCTAGATTAGAGTTTGAGTTATTAATCAATAGTTTTCAATTTCATCAAAGTAGTTCTATTTTTTATTAAATTCTTGCTTCTTAGAATAATATTTGTTCCTTTTGTCTTTTCAGTTATTGTCCATAGTAGATGAGTATCAATGGATACTATTTTGATCTATTGGTTTAGTTAGGTTTAATTAGTTCAGTAGTTGTATTCTAGAAGTTTGACTCAGTTTTTTCATTTTGAAAGATCTTTCGATCTTTTCTTTATTAAACATTTATAAGGTCTGCTGAGTCGAAACCTTAGGTACCATTCTACCTTAGCATATATTGTGCCACAATTCTAAGATTACCGACCCTGGTCGATAATTAAATATTTTGGTGATTCCTTAAGATAGTAAATACACCTCAACATTATCCAAGTTAAAGACCAATGCCTTGATCCACTACACATGACCTCTCAAGCATATCCTTCACTATGAGTAGCGATTTTAATGATAATAGTAATGTATGATCACCAGGTATAGTCTTGAGGGTCTTAGACATGGTTGAGGGAGAAAATTCAGGCCTTATTCTCTAATGAATATGATATAAATCTAGGCTCAATATCGATTCATCAAACGTAAAATATGACCTCCCAAGGGGATATGGGCACCATTATGATTTTTTGAGCAGAAGGTATGAGTCATGGGGTCCTCAAGAAGGTGATGGGAGGAAACCTAGGCATTAGTCCCTTAAGGATAATTTTGCACATCTAGAGCCAAAAACAATGTCGTGAACCTACAGACACGACCCCCCAAGAGAAATCTTCACCTTTGAGTTAGCATATTAGCACCATTAGTTTTCTTGGTGAACTAGGCAATGATCTCAAGGTTTGGATCAAGTTTAACCAATGAAACTCAATCATTAGGCCCAAAGAGTATCTCCTAGGGTTCAAAATCCATCAACAAGGCCTCAAAACCACAACACATGAGTTATTTATGGAAACTTTGTCTTAAGGTAGAAATACTGACACCATTAGAAGGTGTTTTAGCACCAAGGATGGGTCATGGCACCATGGAAATTGTTAAGGGAGGAAACCCAACCCTTGTTACTTAAATTATGCTTTTAGGCATCCAACTTGAAGAATAATGCTTTAGACCACCACCAATGGTTTCTTGAGAGTATCATCTACCTCTAAGTTGGCATATGGGAACCATAAGGAGGTTGTGAGCACTTGGTATAGGTTATGGTGCCTTGACCATTACTAGTGGATGAAACTTGGGATTTATTCCCTAAAGGTGGCTTCTAGGGGTCAAGGGACATGGAAAATTCCTTAAAGCACCAAAAACTACCTTTCTATGGAATATATGGCCTCCGATAAGGGATATAGACTATATAAGAACGTTTTTAGTAAGTTAGGATTGTTTCATGGCAGCATAGACATAGTAGGGGGTAGGAACATAGGCCTTAGCAGGCCCTAAAAGAATCTTTTAGGCATCTAGGACTAAGAATGTCACCAAGAACCACCACACACCATCTCTTGAGTGTATCCTTGACCTTTGAGGGTGGATATGGGTACCATTATCAGTTGGTGAGCACCAGGGATGGGTGCTCAAGACTTAACCATGGTTGGTGAAGGAAGCTCAGGCATTAAGCTCTTATAAAGACCACTATAGGGCTCATGGTATTGGAATGATGCATTGAACCACCATATATGACTTCTTCATGGTATTTATGGCCTTCAAATGGGGATATGGGAAACATTCAAAAAACAAATTGCACTAGGTATGCATGGTAATAAGGTTTTAAACACGTTCAACTGAGTAAACTTAGGCCTTAGGTCTCAAAGGAAGTAAATATACATCTAAATCCATGAATGGCACATTGAGCCATCACAAAGGACCTTTCCAGGGTATCCATGACTTGAAGTGGGTATATTGGTGCCACTATGAGGTTTTCAATACCAAGTACCTTTGGTGGGATCTATTGACTCTAAGAGGGGGAATGGGCTTCATTACAAGGTTTTTAGTACTAGGATTGGGTCATGGATGCATAGATATGTTAGATGGTAGGAACATAGTCCTTAGTAGGCCCTAAAAGAAGCTTTCAAGACTCTAGGACTAAGAATATCACCATGAACCACCACACACCATCTCTTGAGTGTATCCTTGACCTTAGAGGGTGGATATGGGTACCATTATTAGTTTTTGAGCACCAGGGAGGGGTTCCCAAGTGTTAACCATGTTTGGTGAAGGAATCTTGGGAATTAGGCTCTTAAAAATACTACTATAGGGCTCATGGTCTTGGAATGATGCCTTGAACCACCATAGATGAATTCTTGAGGGTATTTATGACTTTAAAATTGGGATATGGGTAACATTCAAAAACAAATTGCACTAGATATGCATGGTACTGTGGTTTTTAACATGGTCAAGGGAGTAAACTTGGGCCCTAGGTCCGAAAGGAAGTAAAGCTACATCTAAATCCATGAAAGACACACTGATCCATCATAGAGGACCTTTCCAAGGTATCTATAGACCCGAAGTTGGTATATTGGTGCCACTAGGAGGGTTTTAATACCCAGTTTCAAGGTGTTTAAGCCTTTGGCAGAATCTATGGCCTCTGAGAGGGGGTATGGGATCCATTAGAAGGTTTTTAGTACTAGGATTGGGTCATGGAAGCATATACATGACAGGGGTTAGCAACATAGGCCTTAGTAGGCCCTAAAAGGAGCTTACAAGCATCTAGGACTAAGAATGTCACCAAGAACCACCACACACCATCTCTTTAGTGTATCCTTTACCTTTTAGGGTGGATATGGGTACCATTATCAGTTTGTGAGCACCTGGGATGGGTTCCCAAGTATTAATGATGGATGGTGTAGGAAGCTCGAGCATTAGAATCTTATAAATACCACTATAGGGATCATGCTATTGGAATGATGCCTTGAACCGCCATAGATGAATTCTTAAGGGTATTTATGACCTTCAAATGGGGATATGGGTAGAATTCCAAATTTTGTGCACTAGCTATGCATGGTACTAGGGCTTTAAACACGGTTAAGGGAGTAAAATTGAGTATTAGGTCTCAAAGAAAGTAAATATACATCTAAATCCATGAAGGACACATTGATCCATCATTGAGGAGCTTTCTAGGGTATCCATGGACTTGAAGGGACATGAAGTGGGTATATTGGTGCCACTAGGAGGTTCTCAATACCCAATATCCAGGTGTTCAAGCCTTTGGTGGGATCTATGGCCTTTGAGATGGGGTATGTGCTCCATTAGAGGGTTTTTAGTACAATAGGATTGGGTCATGGAAGCATATACATGGCAGGGGATAGGAACATAGGCCCTAGTAGGCCCTAAAAGAATCTTCCAGGGCTATAATTTTAAGAAATGCATGTGTATGGTGCATAAACATAAAATACACCAAAATTGACAACTTAAATAACACACTCTCTCAACCCAGTCTATTTTCTCTCATGCATGGCCAATTTTATCACCATGGAGCATTACATACATCTTCTTCAACCATCATATCCATGAAAGTCTCTACTACTATCCAACACAACATAAGGAAGGACTTCCCTTTCTTTGCTCAACAATACCTTATAGAACCCTTCCTTCCTAGACCTCTTTAGGGTGTGCGAAAATAGGAAAACCTATTCAATGCTTCCAAGAATTGCTTTTTAAAATAAAATCTTAGCTTCTCAATTATTCAAAGAGAATCAAATGTATAGTGGGTAAAGGTTCCAAATTCTCCCAACCTCTGCTCATGTACAACCATCATTCTTCACTCTAATATCTATATTGTTTTTCTTTGTAGTGATGGTTCTAGTTAATTTCTCAATTTGATAAGTGTTGGCAATGAGAGAACAACATGAACTATGTAGTGTATTAACTTTTTCCTAGAGAGTGAGTGATAGAGTCAAATGGAAAAAATGAGAGGATTCATGAAAACATAACTGACATTGCTTCACCACTACTTATGACAATAGAATGAAGGAATCTTACAATCTTCTTATGGAATATATTAAGCCTATGGATCCATAACTACATGAAAATACTTGCTCACCAACCTCTCACCTACATTCAATGATTGATTTAATAATTTGAATGAGTTAAATGGATTATTTAAGGAACATGGTAGAAACAATTTGAGTTATAAGGCTAACACATGGCACTAGAGGATTTAGTTTCCTATAGGCTCCATTTGATCTCTAGCAAAATGTTTTACATACCTTTTCCCCATGACAAGCCAATCACATTTCCCATACATTCTTATTTACATCATACATGCCTAGTCATACATTAGTTGATTCTTGGTCTTGAACATTTATTACATTCTTGGATATATAGAGGTCTAGTCATAACTCTTCAATATGTATCACATGACGCATATGCCAGTACAAAACCAAATCTTAATGAGACATTCATATGACACCATTATATGTGGGACACAACTCTAACACTAACCTGTAGGAATGGCAAATGTAGAGTTACGAGTCCACAATAAGATGATGATAGTTGTACTTGTTAACACTAAAATCTGACCACCTAGATCATCCCCTTAGTCGCATAACTCATTTTTCCCTTTTGCCTACATATTTGGCCTCCAAAATCCCTAAGTTGGTAAGCAAATGGGAAAAAATCAATTATTTCCCTCAAAAAATAATTAAATTCCTTCAAAAAAGTCAAAATCCCCAAAAAGAAAATAAAAGAAAAAATAAAAGGGGGAAATTATTCAAAATAAAGGGAAAATGAGGGGAAAATTAAAATACCATGGGCCAATAGTTGTGGCTTCCCAATACCACGAGACAATACACCACCATCCAAAATTACTATAAAATGGTGGTGGAGGCCGCCCATTTGAGATGCATTCACTCTTCCTACCGTTACTCTGTCGAAATTACTATTGAACCCTAGCTTCAATATTTGAGCTTACATTCCCATAATAGAATTTTGACCACCATATTGAGCATTCGAAGGAGATTTAGATACATTAGAGATCTAGAGGACCACCATTTCTATGGCTGCAAGGGCCCCCAACATCTACTCACCATTTCAAGGTAAAAACCCATTGTAAATTTGTTCCATATAATACAAAAAGAAAGAGCATTCTTTTATTCGTAACCCTTGTTTACTAAATATCTCATGAAATGGATGATTAATTCTTAGTTTATTATTTATTTTTTATTGTAGTAATTTCTCATATTTTTACTTTTTGTTATTTTTATTTGCATGCACACACCCACATTCACAAACTATTACTAAGTAGCTCACAGCTCTTAGTAAGTGCATTTCTGCACTAACTTGTGTGAAAACACTAGCTACAGTTTTGGCGACTCGGATTGGGTTGATTCCCATCGATCTATGGTTTTCTAAGATTAGTCTTTATTTTTAATTTTTGCATTGTTATTTTTTGTTTTGTAGTGAAGTTTATTCCAGTTTTTACAGTCGTCTCCCTCTTTAGGGTAGGTATGGCATAGCTCTACACCAAGTACCAGCAGGTTTGTCCCATGCCAATGTAGTACTTTTTTAAATTTCTGTTTTATGGCCTAGGCCGCAACTATAGGTGGCATTTCCACACTCCGGATTAAGAAATATTAAGAATAGTAATTCTTGAAAAAAAGGAACTCTTTTAGTTTTATCCACTGTGATTTTTAAAGCAACAAGAATCACATGTGATACATGTGGAAGAAGTATAAGAAATGTGGGAGAGTGAAGTTGAATTCAATCACTAACATGTATACACATTATGCTTTATTCATAATAACACCATGCTTGTGAAGATTGTCTCTTTTGTAGCCATGGGCTTTGCATAAACAATATTTTATTGTAAATAAAACATATATTTAAAGACTGAATTATAGAATTATCATTGAAAAAAATATTTCAAATTTCAAATTTTTAATTGGAGAGTATATAAACATATTAAATAATTTATATTATTAAGCCTATTATTATTAAAAAATAAGTATTTATTTATAGAAAATTAAAGAATATTTATAAACATCACATTAAATATCCATTCATTGTTTCCTATCCAAATCTCTTATAGTACAATCATTGTTATAACCTTTACTTGCATAGGCTTTATACGAATTTAGTAGTGTTAACCCCAAACACCTTAACCATTAAATCCTAGCTAACCCCAAACACCTAAACCCCCTAACCCACAAGCCCTAAATCCCAAAATCCCTAAGCACCTAAGCACATAATCACTTGGGGATTATGGTTTAGTTGAGGGCTGAAAGGCCTTTAGGGGAGAGGGGCTCTAGGAATCAATGGACAAATAGGGATTTATTGGGCAATAAATGCACTAAATGTTACCCATTGAACAAAGCAATGTTATACATCGGCATGCACCTGTTAGTAGCGCGTGCAGGCCTCTGGCATGTGTGTGCTCCTTCCTCTTGTGTGCCCTTGCTGAACATGACAATTTCCAAATGAACCACGCTCTTCTCCCACATTTTTTTTTTCTCAATTCACATTTTTTCACTCTTCTCACACACAGCTCAATAGTCTTTTGCATTTTGGATTGAATTCACACACCTATTGGAGTTTATTTGGCAATTTTTATTGAATACACACACTAGTTGGACTCTATTTGGCTCTTTGGATTGAATTCTCATGTTGCTTGGACAAACCTAACCTCTGCTTACATTTAGTGGATACATCAAAAGACCATTCTACATTGCAAGAAAAGAGCAATCCTTGAGGTATGGTGACATTTTTTTCCTTATGAATTATATTTTAGTCTTCATTCACTTTTTTTGAATTGTATGAATTGTAGTTTTTCCTCATGAATTATATGATAAATGTATTTTGTTAAGATTTAATATGCTAAGATAGAAAATAGCAGCATTACATTCCATTTTACAACAATAGCATATACAGGATCACTGAAGAAACAACAAGCACAACATAAACACAAGAGACACAGATTTATCCTGGGAAACCCTCATGGGGTAGAAAACCCAGTAAAGATTCCTCAATATAGATGACCAGCAATATACAAAGATGCAAACCCTGGGCATAAGCTCCTCCTTCTCCATAGCAGACCTCTCTTCCACAAGTGTGCCACTCTCAAGTGAGTGAGTGTTTCAAATGAGGAACACACCTCCTCTATTTATACACTACACTGACATATATTTTACACAGGTACATGTAGGCTCGTATTTAACCATTAGGTTAAATACCCTATTATAACTGACTGGGCCGACCCCCACATGGTGGGTCTAATAACCCTAGTTACCACAACTTCTCGGAGGAATAAACATCTCCGGATTCATAGTATAATCAATCGGAGGTATGGAACATCTCCGGAATAAATAATATACAAATATAATATTCTTAGAAGTTACAATATCTCAACACTCCCCCTTAACGAGAAGGATATTATAACAGCATCTGCACGAGCAAGGAGTCATCAACATCAACATCATACATGATACATCTATAAATCATTGGAAGCTTGCTCAACATCATCAATAACTCAACCAGTTACTGGAACATCTTCAATACTGGAACATTAACATCTTCAGTACTGAGTCTTTATCTTATGCAGCACTCAAACAACTACAGCAACATCAATATCTGAATCCTCACGATCATCAGCATCGTCATCACACGATCATCAGCATCGTCATCACACAATCATCAGCATCATCATCACACGATCATCAGCATCATCATCACACGATCATCAGCATCGTCACATCATCTTGATCTACAACATTTGGTTCATCACGATCTATAGCATCGTCATCATACGATCATCAACATCGTCATCATACAAACATCAGCATTGTCATCATATGATCAACAGCATCGTCATCAGCATCTTCATCATACGATCAACAGTATCATCATCATGCGATCATCAGCATCGTCATCAGCATCGTCATCATATGATCAACATTTTCTAGGGTGATCAATCCTGCTCTCTTTAGGACATACGTCCATGGATGATGCAATCCAGTCATGTACCTTTTGAACCAAAGTGCAGGGACGATCCAGTCCTATCATGTACCTTTTGAACCGAAGCTCAGGGACGATCCAGTCCTATCATGTACCTTTTGAACCGAATCTCAGGGATGATCCAGTCCTATCATGTACCTTTTGAACCGAAGCTCAGGGACGATCTAGTCCTATCATGTACCTTTTGAACCGAAGCTCACGGATGATCCAGTCCTATCATGTACCTTTTGAACCAAAGCTCAGGGACGATCCAGTCCAATCATGTACCTTTTGAACTGAAGCTCAGGGATGATCCAGTCCTATCATGTACCTTTTGAACCGAAGCTCAGGGATGATCCAGTCCTATCATGTACCTTTTGAACCGAAGCTCAGGGACGATCCAGTCCTATCATGTACCTTTTGAACCGAAGCTCAGGGACGATCCAGTCCTATCATGTACCTTTTGAACCGAAGCTCAGGGACGATCCAGTCCTATCATGTACCTTTTGAACCGAATCTCAGGGATGATCCAGTCCTATCATTCAAGATTTTGTTCTCGGAGACATCATGTCTACAGCTCTCTTTAGGACTGAAGTCCAGGGATGATCCAATCCCCTCAATTCCACCAAGGACTTCATTCTCGAAGACATACGTTTACGGCTCTCTTTAGGACTGAAGTCCAGGGATGATCCAATCCCCTCATGTCCACTAAGGACTTCATTCTCGAAGACATACATCTACGGCACTCTTTAGGACTGAAGTCTAGGGATGATCCAATCCCCTCATGTCCACTAAGAACTTCATTCTCGAAGACATACATCTACGGATCACTTTAGGACTGAAGTCTAGGGATGATCCAATCCCCACATGTCCACTAAGGACTTCATTCTCGAAGACATACGTCTACGGATCACTTTAGGATTGAAGTCCAGGGATGATCCAATCCCCACATGTCCACTAAGGACTTTATTCTCGAAGACATATGTCTACAAATCCTTTTAGAACATATGTTCAAGGATGATGAAATCCCTCTTCTTTCTCGGAGACATCTGTCTATGGATCATTTTAGAACATATGTTCAAGGATGATGCAATCCCTCTTCTCAACTTATACCCTATTTAAGGACCATCCACCAACCTCTCTATTGGCATTACTAATATAGGTATCCTCATCATCCCTGTAATGCTGGAATGTAATGCTGCTATTTTCTGTCTTAGCATATCCACTAGATACTGACTCAAGGTGTTCACAGCAAAGCATATATCTGACCTAGTATTCGTTAGACACATCAATGACTCAATATTTTGTATGTACAGAGTTCTATCCACTAACTCTGATGAGTCATTTGCTAACAACTTCAAGAGTGGCCATCCCAACACATCAAGTCCTTTTAATATTTCTCAGCATACTTTCCTTGGTTGAGAAAGATTCCTTCTGAGCTTTGCCATACTTCCAGACCTAGGAAGTAATGCATCAATTTGAGATCTTTCATTTTCATTATTGAATGATCTTCTGCATATCTATCTATGCCATCTCTCATTAGATGGGTCTACTGATATGAGCCTCAATATCATTCGAACTCTGTGGTGAGTTCCTTCTTGCTTCCATGTCATCTGTGTATAGAAACCATATTCAACCTTGTAGCAAAGGTTGAGATCCACATCACCCATGGTGATCATTAAGCTCATCAATTGATTGTCGATCCTGGGAATCCATACAAAACCTGATTCACATTTCTTCTTTAATTACACCATTAAGAGAATGGTCTTATCTATCCACTTGGAGCAAACATTTCATCATGATTCTCTTCCTCTTTCTAGGAGAATCTTTTAGCCACAATCCTTCTATTGTGTGTTTGATTTGTAAATCTTTTGTTGAACATCCATCGCTTGTTCAGTGTTCATCATTCATCATGATCTTTCCTACAAATCAAAATTAAGTAAATGATTAGTAATACTTCATAATCATCAAATCATATTGTCATGATAACCTATTATGCATACATATATTATTTACATAGTTATGCAACTATTTTGACCAATACTTTGGCACAACACTTTCCCATATCCTGTATGCATACAGTGGCTATCTAGATGCCTTCCATCTCTACCAGAACATACTATCGAGAGTGTTCACAGCTCTCAGCATGTCAGCAAAGAGGTTTCATTCTATACAAGCAACAATGGAATGTTTGTCCAATTTACCAATCATATGCATATTAGTAGTATACTGTTCAATGCTTTATGAATGTTTACACTCAGCATGATATATTCTAGGAATACAAATATGCATACAAGCAATATCATTTACTATTTCTAATAACAACTCAAATACTTATCTTTTATGTTTGTGTGGTTGCCTCCCGCTTGATCTTTTGTATGTCTTCTGAACTTCTATTCATTTTGTACCACTGTGCATGCTCAAGTGTGCACTAGTGTCATCCTCATGATCTCATACACAAACATACATTCATTAGTATATTTTCAATATTATCAAAACATTCTAATTCTAAATAATCTTGAATACATATAGTCATGATCATTAGTATTCAGAGTTTCAAGGAAGTCTTCTCTTACTCATGCATATTCTTGTTTGATCATAGTACTCTTCAGGTTAATTAAATCATCAAGATAAGAGACATAGTATGCATAAACCCTTGATTACTAACTTTATGAATAAGCATAACCAATCATACCAAGTATACTTATATAAGGGATCCTAACACAACGTAAGATTCTAACTTGACATAGGAAAACATACCTGGATTAGTATACCTGCTTAGTTATGTACAACATACCTAAACAATCTCTTCAATGATTTAGAGATCCTGAGCTAGAACCTACATGTCTCATAGGTTAAGCATAATATAACAAAGTCATACATACCTCGTAAGTAGAACAAAGATTATGGATGAGTCTTTGTCTTCATGTTGTCATGGTCGTGGAACTTGATTTGTATTTTGTGATGTACCTGTATCTTGTTAGCAGACAACATCAACCACACACAACACCATAAGGCATTATTACAATCACATAGCCCTAATCAATGAATGTCTTCGATCATTCACATGCATTCATACTGTTACTAGGGTGATAAGACAATTCTAACATTAATCAAGATTGTACTAATGAATAATATGAAGACAAACACATCATGAACTTAATCAAGAATCAAATTTCAAGACATACCTGAACCTCCTTAAGTCATACCCGTCGAGACTTCTTGTAGTCTTCTTATGTAGGGCCTTAGCCTCAACTCCCCCTGAAACTTGATCTGGAGCTTGATTAGCATTTGCTAGAGAAGCCCTAAAAATTCAATCTTTGACTTTCACACTTCTGAATGGATGGAAGGATGTGTCTTGCTAGCATACTTCAATTTTGAAATCTCCAAAAATTTGACCCCTCAAAATTGCCTTCGAAACTTTTGGATCTTCTAGACAGGAACCCGAACTAGGGTTTGATGAAGCCCACCCTTCTGTCCAATCAAAAAGGTTCTATCCAAGGCTCTAAACTCTTATTTTTCTGAGGAGCTTCCAGCCGTGGTTACAGACTTCAAAAATTCCAACTTTTGCTGAAGCCCTAATTTTCCATCTTTCTCATCAAAATCCCGAACTAGGGTTTGATCAAGCCCGGTCTTATACCCAACCAAAAAATTCGATCTTGGTCTCTAAATTTCAATTTTCCTGAGTAGTACTCAGCTGTGGACTCCGATTCCAAGAATTCCAACTTTCTCCGAAACCCTAAATTCCGGAAACCATGAATGAATGTGCTCAAAAAATAATTCTGTTTTGACAGAAATATGTACCTGATTGTTTCTACTATAACTCTAAAATTTTTGCTCCACAGGGTCTGAAAATTTTTTCTACAGTAGCCTGACCTATCATCTTTCCATCATGATAGGTCTGACCTCAATTGGATTTTCTGAGAGAGAGTTATGCCAAATGTCGCAACATGACCTGTTTTGGGATAATACAGGAGAGCGAACTTGTACGGCGTGCCATGTGTCACTGTTTGAACATCAGCCTCTGAACAATTTTCTTGAGATAGCTAGCCCTGTTATCTTTCCATTCTGACAGTTCTGGCCTCAATTGGGCTCTCTGAGAGAGAGTTATGCCAAGTGTCGCAACGTGACCGGTTTATGGGATAAAACAGGAGAGCAAACTTGTATGAAATGCCACGTGTCACTGGTTCAGCTTCAGCCTCTGAACAAGTTTCTTGAGATATTAAAGTCTATGTACTACCTGTAAAGTTTTACGAAATTTCATTTGGAGCTTCCTATCCCAAGTTATGACCTTTTTGCCTAGGTCACCTGATTTTGACTGAGAAATGGAAGAGGCAGAAAACCTAACTTGTGCTGATCATAACTTACAATGTACAACGAATCTGAGGGTGCCCTTTGGACACAAGATACCTAGATATGTTATCTACGACCTGTAAAGTTTTTAGATCCCGAACTTGCTCCAAAATTGATTTATGGTGAAAGTTCCACGATGACTGGTTTTTGCTATATAAAACCCTAACCTTCAAATTGTCGTAAGTAAAGCAAGTGTCGTAAGTGCCATACATTGCCTTCCTTTAGGTTAGCTCTGATACCATGTTAAGATTTAATATGCTAAGACAGAAAATAGCAGCATTACATTCCATTTTACAACAATAGCATATATAGGATCACTGAAGAAAAAACAAGCACAGCATAAACACAAGAGACACAGATTTATCCTGGGAAACCCTCATGGGGTAGAAAACCCAGTAAAGCTTCCTCAATATAGATGACCAGCAATATACAAAGATGCAAACCCTGAGCATAAGCACCTCCTTCTCCATAGCAGACCTCTCCTCCACAAGTGCGCCATTTTCAAGTGAGTGAGTGTTTCAAATGAGGAACACACCTCCTCTATTTATACACTACACTGACATATATTTTACACAGGTACATGTAGGCTCGTATTGAACCATTAGGTTAAATACGCTATTATAACTGACTGGGCCGACCCCCACATGGTGGGTCTAATAACCCTAGTTACCACAACTTCTCGGAGGAATAAACATCTCCGGATTCATAGTATAATCACATCGGAGGTATGGAACATCTCCGAAATAAATAATATACAAATATAATATTCTTAGAAGTTACAATATCTCAATATATTTTAGTCTTCTTAATCTTCATCATAGAAAATAAAAACATCTTACCGCATAAAAACTACAACATGCACCAAACAATGCTTTCAACCTTTCATTAAGATAACCTAAAAAAATTACTTGCATCACCACCAATAACCTTTCATAATCACATAACTCCATCCAATGCACAAATATTTGCTGAATTTCTCATGATTTCGCTATAGCAACTAACAAAAACACCAAAAGGATCAAATTCTTAATCTTTAGGGGCAATTTTCCCTCATCTGAAACATGAAAATGAAGTTAGTAGGAGATTCTCCTTTTATAGGAAATGTGCTCCTAATAACACCCCATACCACCATCCAATACCATCTACTAACCCAAACTACTATCAAAAAACCACATGCCAAGTGCCAAGCTACCAAAACAAGGCTTAGTGTTGATTGTTTCAAGATGATAAGAAAACATTTCAAACTGAGGTCCTAGAGGTGATGTTGTTGTTATTTCTAGGGAATTCTCAATAGCTTTTAAATATGCTAATATACCCCAAGTTATAAGTATATTCATATCTTCATATAGTGATATGAACCTAGTTTATCTCATTGTTTTATATTCTTTAGAAACTTGTTGTTTTCAATGAGTTTCAACAAGTTTTTCTAGGTATACAAGTAATGCAAACTCTATGTATGTACATATTAAGGGGATGTTTAGTACTCAATTTGGAAAGTTATTTTCTGTCCAATAACGAGATTAGAGACCAAAATCAAGTAAAGTTTATTGTCTACAAGAACAAGCAAATGACTTGATTGATTATGGAACTCTTAAATGAAGTAACCAACCCTTACAGTCATTGTTGGAAGGATGGTATTTCCAAAAGAGTCAAACAATATAAGTCTAACCCAACATATCACAATAATTTGGAGCAAACATGGGTTCTCTAGAAAAACAACCCTCTATACTATGTGAAGCATAGAACCACCAAAATCATACATGGTAGGGTTAAATCAACTTCAAATTACAATACCACAACAACACCACTCACATTGAAGGAAATTTTGACTATGTGGCTAAGAGTGCACGCCCTAATGAATTAGGTAAGTTTGGGGACCCAAGGGGGGATCCTCGACTAACTAATAGCCCAATAGCAGTTAAGGTCCAAGTGGCATCCTAATTGGCAAGAGAGGTACCCAAGTGGGTTGGCCTAAGCTGTAATTTTTAAACCTGTGTAGAGAAGCAAATCATAAAAATATTTTAAGAAAAATAGAGATTACACCACAACATTCATACATAAAACACACAGATTTACCCTAGAAACCCTTAACCGAGAAAACCAGCAAAACTTAGAGCCTCACCTCTCACTTTTCTCATTATGGTTATTAATCACTCACAATACAATATGTAGGTATTTTATAGCGGAGGGCGGCCACCAACCCCCCCCCCCTGGACCCCCCCTAAGCCAGTGTCCAACACATACGACAAAGCACAAGATGGTCGGGGATCAATAGATGTTGTCATCAGACGCAATGCCCACACACACATGTATAGAATATAGTACATAGCCAAGAAAAACATCTACTATAGCTAAACATGTGACCAATGAAGGACAAATGTGAAGTGAGGACCCTACCATGGTAACAGACATAAAACGAGAAACCACAACCACACATTTAGAAAAAACTGAGGTTGCATTCAAAATGAGGGAATTCACCACACTACATGCTTATGTCACTAAGATGTATAGGAGGACCTTGGTGCCAACCTAAGTTGGGTTATGCATTATTGAAACATTATTAAATACCACATCAATATTTGATTGAATAAGTGTATGATCGATACCATATTAATTTTCCATAAAATAATAATGTCAATATTAATATATAATGTGCGTGAAATCACAACATGTACAACTCATCAACAATACCATAAACAAACCAAACTTATTTTCCAATATGAAAGATAACACATAAGGGCAATGCATCTCAATACATCCCTCACTACATAAGGCTAATGGCATCCTTGGAATCACTATCTTAAAATAATTATGGACGTAGTTGTATCTTAAAATAAATAGGGACGATGGCCATGCAAGAGATAGCCATGTAATGAGTTTCAACAAGTTTTTCTAGCTATACCGGTAACACAAGCTCTATGCATGTACACACTAATGGGATTTTGAGAGAAAAAAAGATATTTGCTCCACCATTTCGATCATTTATTCTAATAGTTGCAATGGCCTCATGCCACCTTCATTCTTGATACCATATTAATTTTCTCTATATGTCCAATGTCAAGAAAACAAAACATACTTCCATGACCATAGTTTATATTGTACACTTAGGAATATAATATGGATAGGCTTGCACAATACCCAATCAATTCCTACAACGAGTATTAAAAATCTTGTACATTATACAAGTCACATTACCACTCAATGTCTAAATCTTGTCTAAATATTGTGTCCCTTCTATCTTATTTGTGGTAAAATTTTGTTTTCCTCACTTCATAATTGAAAAATAATATCTTATTTGTTATTTATTTTGCATGGGTGATATTCTTGTTTTGTTATAGATCATATTAAAGATGGGAAACATACATAATAATAAAATAAAGTCTAGAAGGAAGGAGTTGCACCCTGAAAAGGCCCATGAGATAAGAGAAAAGGCCAGATTGTCCATGGAAAAACATGGACATCAAAATGTCAGTTCCTTAGATCCTAGTGCAATGCATGCCACAATGACCTCGGGTTCATCAGGAGAAGTAAAACGGATGCGGGTAATGGAGCCCACTCAAAATCCAACATCAAGTGATCATCGGATGAATAATCCATCAACAAGCAATGATGAAGTGGCTCAAGTCAATCAAATATTGATTGATGTTGAGAATATAGGGATGGATGTTGAACGATTTTTTAATTGCAAACCTCCACAAGAAGATCACACACATGTCGAACACACTCCTTTTCAGGACCAAATTGTGAACAAAGTGACACAACAAATTGGTGATGAGACTCGTACTTCCTATCCAACTCTCTTGCCTCGACTATCAAGTCGACAACAAAGAACTCCTAGACGTATTCATGTGGATGAAATTTCTTTATCGGGACTTGAAGGTAAGTTTCCTCAACGCACTATTGATTTCCATTGTAACAAGATCATCAAAGAATATTTTGTATCGAAAAGCGATGCAACAAAATGTCACTTTTTACTGCCTTTGTTAAAATCAGATTGTCTAGCTCATGTTAGGAGAATTTTAGGCATAAAGGTAGTTAGAAGTTCAGAGGCCAATAGTCATGTTAGAAATCTACAATCTGCATTTAATTTGATTGGAAAAACTCCTAGTACAAAATATCTTAATGCGGCCCGTCGTGTACTATCAGAATCGATTGTAGACAAATCCACAAGGCAATGTCATATGTTATCACACAAATGTAAAATATTTTAGGTAGATAGAAAGAATCTTCAAAATTATTATGCTATTAGAGAAAAACTTGAGACCCCAGCCCAAAAATATTGTTGGGCCTTTGTTGGTATGTTACTCATTCAGACATAATGCTAATTGGTGTTGTTAAAGAACTAGTTAAAAATATTTTGCATGATAACACCAAACCATCATCAAATCAAAGAGATGTGATAAAGTTGAGAAAAATGTGTTAAGGGGTGTGAAACCCATGTCAAGCACTTCCTTGACATGACACAAACGAAACTCTATGAGAGGTTCAAGAATGAGCACACACAATTGAACTTGGGCCAAAGGTCCTTTGAAAAATGAAAACCCTGGTATGTTAGAATTTGCATTGACCGCAACATATGTTGCTAGATATATCATGTAGAATTTGAGTATTATTATGATACATATAGACATATACTTTGTGATTTGCATACTAACATTGTGCAAGACTTCCTATTGTTACAACTACCGAATGCATATATAGAATTTATCCATAGCATTATGTGTCCAAGACCCGAAGGACAAAAATATTATAAAAAATCATGTTTATATGGGACATGTTCTAGGTGCAGTGGATTTTCTTTATTGTGCCACTGCATCCATGAAAGCGAGGAGAATGAATTTGGGAGGATGACAGCAGAAATGCAGAACTTCAAGTACAGAACATATCAAGTAGACAGTCTGAACAAAAGCAAAAAAATTGCATTGGTGAAGTCACAGGTAATCTAAGTTTGCATACTTTCACACTGTACATGTTGCATTTATACAATTATTCATATTTAAAATGTCACAGTGTAATAATTCCCTTATTTTTGTGGCACATGTACAAATTTGTGATTTCATGAAGGAATTCTACAAAAATACCGAGTAGTATGTACAACATCTCCATGTAGCACGATGGAAGGATGAACAATACATACAATGAAAGGCCGCCTTTCCCAATGGCACAATATTGTCGGTTGTGGACTTTGTTGAAAAATACACCCTACAGCCACAGAATGAAATTCAAAGTCAATACTACTAGTTAGACCAGGTTAGCATAATGGTCCATATCATGTATAGGAATGCACCAGAGAGGAGAAATGACATGAGGATGATATTGAAAGAGACCAAATTCGACATCAGTGATCACAGGTGCCATGACCTCCATTATGTGCAACATTGCTTCAGAATTTTCTATGATCGGTTGAAGGAGAGAGATATACAAATGGATCGGCATTGGATATGGTCAAATGCTTGTGAAGGTCATTTAAAAAATGAATGTGTATTCCAGTGGTTGAGTATTTTGCACAATAATTATGATGTGTCATATATATGGAACTATTTTGAGACCATATATGGAAAGGGAGAGCACGATGGGGAGCATGTCTCAAAAATGGCCTAGGAGGGGAGGAGATGAGGTGCATGACAAAACCTCATATCCGGGATGCAGAATCCATAGTTCAATGGTGCTTTGCAAAATGGTCAGATCGAACCATAAAGAATAAAACGCCAATAGGTAGAGGACATGTTGTCAGAAATTTATGGCATGTGGTTGATATAGATAGATTGCATTCTTATACTTGTAGTACTATACAATGGAATCATGGATTTCATTCGGTTTGAAGTTCAAACAACCCTTTATTTTAAATATGAACGTGAAAACTTGATTTCTTTTGTGGGACTTGTAGTAGTGGCGAGTGGGATGAGTGTGAATCAATGGATTGGGTTGATGAATGGGATCATGTATCAATTGTAGTATACCCACATGCAGTTGTTGAAAAAATCCAATTAGAGGAAGGCTAGTCTTCTATTTTGAACAATTATGATCATATATCTGATCTTGTACAACCAAGTAAATTTTTCTACATTCATGTATCGGTTCCCTTCTTGTTTTTTTAATTAACCATGTTATCAAACCACTACTTGTTGGAATTTGACCGTAAAATGCATTTTTGCAGGACACATCTATGTAGTTATCTCCCTGACAGATAGTCAAATTGGCATGAATTATTGGTTGGCATGATGCATCTAGGGGAAGAAAACCCTCCTTGCATCATTAACTGATAGTGAAGACATTATCTTTCTGACTAGATTAATGGTTGTCCGGGAAGAATAAATTACAGTAGATGGAAAGGAACCAAAGATAAATGGCTACGTATACGTGGATTATAGACCAAATTCATGGGTGTATCACTTTACACACTTGATATTTGATACAAAAATCGAACTACAAGCAATTTCAATGAAGTCATCAAACAAGGTACGCTACTTACTACCTCATCCAAAGCATGAGAGGTTGTTTGAGACAGTAAAAAACAGAGAGGATCCAGAAGGCCTAGTTGATTGAGGTACATAGTATAGTCATGTAATTATTTATTCATGCATGTCTAATGTTATTCATGTTAGATAGTTTATTTCATGTTATGTTAGATAGTTTATTTCATGTTATATAGATCGTGTTATCTTATATTGTTTATTTGGTGTTTAAGTTAATATTACAATACATTGATGTTTTACACCATTATATGTTTTACACCAATCACTCCAATTCAAGTTTCCATCCCTTCAGGAAAACTTCACATGCATAAACAAGATTTGAAAACTCGTCTTATATAGCACATATATAACAGAAGAGAGAACTCCAAGGAAGATATACAAATGAATGTTTGTTTTGTTGTGATGTGATGTTTGGAAATAGTCTCTTCTTCATCTATCTATATGAGAGGTAAGGGAGGCCAAAAATATAACTCAAGTCAACTAATCCTTATAAATAAAGCTTACTAAACAGAAGTAATCCACACACTAGTGAAGTGCTCCAATTATAGAGTACAAATGTCAAGATCTAATTACGATGTCCTGCTGTATAGGGACCCAATGTGATGTATATATCTAAGGAAAGACCATCAATCCGTATCCAATCCTTCAAAAAGAAAACCATGGCACCACATGCTATCTAGGGATTGTGTCCCTCCTCTACAATACACAATGCTCCTTGTACCTTGTAGGGTGTTCTCTCACCAAGTGTATACTCCATGTGGCCATCATGCAAGGTGTCCTCCATCGAGGAAAGAGATCTTAAATTCTCAAGGGAAGAATGTTGATTTTTTTGATAATTTCATTCAAACATTATCTAGGATCCTACTAAGAGAATAACATGCACAACATAACAATCATAACCATAAGAGACACAGAGTTTCCTCGAGGAAAACCAAGAAGGTGAAAAACCCCACAACTTCCTTGGAGATAGAATAAGCCCCAATACAAAGATCACAAAGATAAATCCCATAAAAATATATGACTCCAGTAGCTACTCCTCCTCCACTTGTGTGCAATCCTGTCTCTCAACTATGCGAGTTAGAGTGAGTGAATGAGAAAATAGAGATAGACACACTCTCTATTTATACAACAACTTAACCTACCTTTATCCCTTACTAGGCTAACTTCCTAAGGAATCCTAATAACCCATCCACATGACTCATGCAGCGCTGACCCCACCAAGGTGGTCTAATAACCCATCAAATAATACTTGCAACACTTGCGACACTTACAAATACAAATGATGACACTTTTGAATGGAGGAATAATACATCTCCAACAAGAATACAATAAAGTACCACTAAAATACAAGTGTAATACATAGAAGAATATCTTCCGAAGTTACAAATACATCAACAAAGAATGCTAAGTCAATGACAATATAAGGTATGACATCCATTGAGAAAGTGATCACAAGTGTGCATATCAATCACACACCATCTCTTGTGATACAATCCATCTCAAACCATTCAAGGGATGAACATACACCATGTACACCAAATATCATGAAGCACCCAAAACATGGTCTAAACAATTTCTAAGTAATATGAAAGTGTAACACTCCCTCTTTATGAGGAAATTGTTTACACCAACACCTGTCAACTCCCTCTATAAATCCACCAAATCTATTATCTACAAATCAATCTTAGTTGTGGTCCCAGAATCAACCATTGTCATATGTAACAAAGTTGTCAGCCATGCCATCACATCATTTCCATCATCTAATGAATGATGACCACATGTTAATATAAAGGAATGTCTCCCTAGAGAAAAAAATCAACTACCAACCTCAATCATCATCAACATCATGGGTCAGCATCAATGAGTACCACATCATAAGCTAACCAGGATAACTTGCAAAGATAATCATGTCTCCATTTAAGGTAAAGTCAACCTTGGGATGCAATATTATGGTAGTCATTGATATATGAAAATATTATCTTATAGTCATGAGAATCCCTCTCATGCACCTCAAATCCTCTAGTAAATGAACTATTTTAAACTAGGCCAACTCCCTTATCTTGAGATAATCTTGAAGTAAGAGTATCATCAAAGAAAACCCCCTATGTCTAAGAGAATCCATAATCCATGGCTCTATACTTTGTAATACTCACATTATCTACAACTCTTGAATCACCCTCAACAACGTTCCCCATTAAGGCATCGCACCTCTCCAATGAATAACTAGAATGTGCATGGACGAAGTCAATCTCATCATCACACCTTTCCTTTGCTATACAATTGGAAGTCTCATGGATAGAAGAAACAAATGATATAAATATCTTGGATGGTAAAATCACCCCTACATGCTCCTAAGCCACTAGATCAATATCTCACAATCACACTATAAGGATTGGAAGCTGGATCTACATGTTCCTTGTAAGAAATAGAAGGTCCTACCAACTTATCATTGGAAAGTGTGAGTGTTAATAGATCAATAAGTCGCTTGTAAATTCCACCCCTGTTGTTCTTAAATAGACCCTAATATAACCTTAGAGACCGAATCTAGACATATAGAACCTAATCTAGCTTATAGACCCTGATCTAACCCTAGAAATCAAACAAAAACAAATATAGCCCTTGAAATCCTAATGTAGACTTTGAACCCTAGAGACCTGATCTAGAATCCTTATTTAGTCCTAGATACCTAGGGATAGCTGCATTGTGAAAGAAGTGGTCTCTTGACGTTTTGAGCCTCTAATTCAGGCTCATCATCAAGAGTATATGTGTCTCTTGATGATGAGCCAAACTTAGAGGATCGAAACGTCGAGAGACCACCCCTTTCACAATGCATCTATCCCTAGTTTTGAATATTTATCTGTGTATAAAACCATGAATAACAAAACCAAGAGACCTAATCTAGCCATATAGAACATAATCTAGCTTATAGACCCTGATCTAGCCCTAGAAACCAGACAAAAGCAAATCTATCCCTGGAAACCCTAATGTAGACCTAGAATCCTTATCTATCCTTAGATACCTACTCTAGCCCTACACTCCTAATCTAGACATATAGAACCTAATCTAGCTTATAGACCCTAATCTAGCCCTAGAAACCAGACAAAAATAAATCTAGCACTGGAAACCCTAATGTGGACCTATAACCCTAGAGACCTGATCTAGAATCCTTATCTAGCCCTAGATACCTAATCTATCCCTAGAGACCTAATCTAGACATATAGAACCTAATATAGCTTATAGACCCTGATCTAGCCCTAGAAACCAAACAAAAACAAATCTATCCCTAGAAATCCTAATGTGGACATAGAAGCCTAGAGACCTGATCTATAATCCTTATCTAACCTTGGAGACCTAATCTAGCCATATAGAACTTAGACTAGCTTTAATACCCTGATCTAGCCTTAGAAACTAGACAAAAACAAATCTAGCCGTGGAAATCCTAATGTGGACCCAGAACCCTAGAGACTTGATCTAGAATCCTTAGCTATCCCTAGAGACCTAATCTAGCCCTGGAGACCTAATCTATACATATAGAACCTAATCTAGCTTATAGACCCTGATCAAGCCCTCGAAACTAGACAAAAAAAATCTATTCATGGAAAGCCTTATGTGGACCTAGAACCGTAGAGACCTAATCTAGAATCCTTATCTATCCCTAGAGACATAATCTATCCCTAGAGACCTAATCTAGCCATATAGAACCCAATATAGCTTATAAACTCTGATCTAGCACTAGAAACCAGAAAAAAACAAATCTAGCCCTAGAAAGCCTAATGTGGACCTAGAACCCTAGAGACCTGATCTAGAATCTTTATCTATCCCTAGAGACCTAATATAGCCCCAGAGACCTAATCTAGACATATATAAACTAATCTAGCTTATAGACCTTGATATAGCCCTAGAAACCAGACAAAAACAAATCTAGCCCTTCAAAGCCTAATGTGGACCTAGAACCCTAGAGAAACCTGACACCCCATGGTCATTCAGGGACACTTTCAGAATTTGCTCCAAGGGCACGGAACCCAAACTAGATAGTGGAATGGGGTTCCATCATCTCCCACGCATGCATATGGCCATTGTGGATGTCTTCACGATGGCCATGGTTGCCCAAGAGCCTTCGGTTCAAAATTTACCCCCTTGTATAAAACTAGCATGGCCTTCATTGAGCAAAACCCCAGCTCCGGAGATGGAACAATAGCACTGTTTTGTTAGGAACCCATGTCAACCCTTCTATTTACTTTGTTAGTATATTGTTGTTGGACGCATATGCTTTGTAATTTGTCCCGTAGTATTTGTTGATCCATAGTTTGTATTATTGTTATTAGACGCATATGCTTTGTAAGTCGTCTCGTAGTAATTGTTGATCCATATTTTGTATTCGCCCATGGTTTGTATTGACACATTGTATTGACCCATGGTATTGGCACCTAGACTTAGTATGTAAGTTTGTGTTGAGACCAATGAAGGTATTGTGAAGTTATTTGTCTCGAGCTTGCTCAAAGGATATTTTTCCCTCGAAGTGGCCTGCGATCAATATAAAAGTGATTCTGAGTTCTGATATTTCTACTATCTAGTGTATTTTCATTAATTAATTGTTGTAGGTTCTTCACATCTAGTATCAGAGCACTTTCTTGGGCTCGCCGGGTGAAATTTCTGCCAATTTTTTTTTTCACGTCTGTCGCAGCTTCGGATCTAGGAATAATCCCTATCCGCTTAACTGTGGGAAGTACTTGGGCTTAAGCCCTAAAACTCATTGTGAGGAGTACCACAGGAACCCCGAAGTAGCTAGCCCATTGAGAGGACCTTCTAGCGAAAAGGGCAATGACCCCTACCTAATTGACTAGTTCCCATCCGTGAGGTAAACCAAGACCTGTCGTTTATGGAAAAGTGGTTATCAGTTTTACCTGAGTCGTGGAGTGAGGGGTACTGCCCCAATACGCAAGCCATCGGATAGCATTAGTGGCCAAGTGAATCCCTTGAACCGATAGGAAGCCGCACATACCTGGGGGCCATATCTATTTTCAGCTGAACTATTGCTAATCACTTCTGCACCATTTCAGATCCATTTCAAGCCAGTTTAGATCCATTTTGACAGTCATTCTAGATCTAGCATTTTCAGATCTATTCTGAAAGCCATTTTAGATCCAACCCTTTTTTATCCATTCAACATTGTTTCAGATCCATCTGTTGCCAATCCCTTGCACGCTGTTGCAGATCTATCTGTTTCCGAACCCTTCCGCAATGTTGCAGATCCATTACTGATAAAAAAACTATTTTTTTGCCATATCTCCCTTGTTTTAACTCTGTTTCCCTTGAAAATTCCCAAACACCCCCGCAATCTCATTCTGCATATTTCATTCCTAAGGACCCTATCCCAAATTCTACTTCCCAAAGCTAGAAATCTCGCATTTTTCTATTTTTAGGGTTTTCCATAACTTCTTCAATTTTCACCCATTCGCCTCCAAAGTTTTCCACCATGTTCATTCCCTATTTCTGCTTCTTTGTCCCTCTTTGAAAAAATTTCTCATTCTTTCACCCCGCTTCTGAAATCCCCATTTTTTGCTTCCTTGTCCATTAGAAAGTGTCCAAAACCTAGTCAAACCCCTATTACCGATCCAAGTTTTTCCCAAATCCAAATTTCCCTTTACTAAATAAGCTTTTGTTTGTGTTTTTCTATCCATTCCCCCCCCCCCAAAAAAAAAAAAAAAAAAAACTCCTGGTTATGGTCGTCACCCGTGCAGGAGCAAAAACCATGGAAAAAGCACTTGCAACCATCCAAACCAAACTCCAAGATCTGGATGAAAAATTTCTCAACCTCCATCTTTAGCATTCAGCCATGAACAATAACCGATAGCAAGAATCTTCTGCATCCAACGGGTTCTCTTCTTCCAGCACTTTCCGTGGTTCGAAGCTTGAATTTCCTCGCTTCAAAGGTACTGATCTGACTGGATGGATCTATTGTGTAGAACAATATGTCATTCTGCACAATACTTTTGATGTCCAAAAAGTTCCACTTGTATCCTTTCATTTGGAATAGGAAGCCCTTGAATGGTACCATTGCTACATCAAGGCTCATGACGAGCCAAAATGGACAGATTTTTGCCAACTCCTTTTGCAACGATTTGGTCCTAGTGCTTTTGATGACTTCATTGGAGCACTCACTAAACTTTGTCAAACTGGCACTATGAGAGAGTATTAGACAAAATTTGAGAAACTAGCCAACCACACAGAAGGATTGTCTGATGTCTTCTACAGGAGTTGTTTTATTAGTGATCTTAAGGATGAAATCCGCCCATAGGTCAAAATGTTCTATCCCAACATAATGATGGAAGCCCTGGGGTTGGCTAAGTTGGCAGAAGACAAGATTGCCACCAAACACCGATCCAAACCCACTTTTGTTCCCTTCTGAGATATGGGTTCTCAACGACCTCCCATCCCGCTAGCTCCTTGACCAACTCCTATCAAACATTTGCCCGAAACAGAGATGCAGGCACACAAAGAAAAAGGGCTTTGTTATAATTGTGATGAAAAATTCACTCGGGGACATAGATGTGCTCAACAAAAGCTCTATCTCTTGGATGTGGATTCTCCGCTCGCCTCTGAAGTTGGTGAAGAAGCTCCAGATACACTAGATGATCAGGTCAACATTCAGGAGCCGCCTATTGACTTCCCATCTCAGGAAGACCACCCAGAGATATCTCTCCATGCTTTATCCGACGTCACCACCCCCTAAACAATGCAGGTCAACGGCTACTTCAAGAAGCTTCCTCTTACAATACCCATTGATTCTGGTAGCACTCATAACTTCATTGACCCTCGGATCGCCAAACATGCTGATTGTTTTGTCCATCCTTACTCCAACTTTGAAGTCATGGTTGCCAATGGGAGCACCTTACCTTGTAAGGGAAAGTGTCACAATGTGCGTATCTCTCTAGAAGATTATAACCTGTGCTCTGACATTTTTTCCTTGTCCTTAGGTGGATGTGATGTGGTTTTGGGTTTTCAATGGTTACGCACATGTGGCCCCATCTTATGGGATTTTACTGAACTTTGGATGCAGTTTTCAGTCAATGGGACACAACATAGATTTATGGGATTACAACTAGGGTCTCTTTGCATCATTAGTTCACGTCGCTTGGAAAAGATCCTTAAGAAGAATTCACATGGTGTCATCGCTCAACTCCATTCCATTCAGATGCACCCACCAACCCTCTCCACTACTTCCTTGGATAGATATGTAGGTGTCTCTGTTGCACCAATGGGTAGGAGTCTCTGTTGCACCAATGGGATTGCCTCCTTCAAGAGATCTTTCCGGTAAGCATTAAGCCACATCTACATCTCAGCAGTAAATGATGTCTATTTTACATGCATTACAGAAGTGGCAACCATCCCTATTAGGAAATTATTTCTGCATCAATAGTGATCTCCAGAGTCTGGAACATTTTCTGGAACAATGGGTCTCCTCACCAGCACACCGGAAATGGGTTATCCAACTCATGGGTTATGACTATGCGATCACTTACAATAAGGGTAAGTATAATATGGTGGTAGATGTTCCTTCTCGCCAATTTGATGACCCAGTTTCTCTTACAGCTATTTCTCTACTTGTTCCAAATTGGTTGCAATCTATTCAATAGGGCTATCTCTTCTATGAACTCCATACTTCTTCATCGGCATGGCACTCTGGGTTCCTCAAAACCTATGACCGAGAACAATGTAACTTCTTTTGGTAGGGACTGAAAATGAAAATTCACCAGATGGTGGTTGAGTGTGATACTTTCCAGGTCAGCAAGAGTGAAACGACACTCCTTTCGGGACTGCTCGAACCCTTGCCCATCCCTACACAGATGTGGATAGCTATTTCTATGGATTTTCTAGAAGCGCTCCAGTGGTACAATACCAGATCTAAAAGGACACCATATGAAGCATTTTATGGACAAGAACCACCAGTTATTCTTCCATACACACTCCGCAGCTCCCCAGTTTAGGAAATTGACTCCGTTCTTCGAAACCGCGATCAGATTCTTCTCATTCTGCAGGAAAATCTTCACATGGCAAGAATTTGACTGAAACAACAGGCCGATCAACACCGTTCCGAGCGCACTTTTCACGTAGCTGATATGGTCCTTCTTTGTCTATATCCTTCAAAGCAATCCTCCCTGAAACTCAAAAGGTGTCAGTGGGTCGGAATGCAACCCAAGGCTGCTACAAGGGAACCACTCCTTCAGATTCTGCATCAATTTCCACATCTAAAGCTTTGAGGACAAACATTTTTCTAAGGGAGAGGGGATGTTAGGAACCCATGTCAACCCTTCTATTTACTTTGTTAGTATATTGTTGTCGGACGCATATGCTCTGTAAGTCGTCCCGTAGTATTTGTTGATCCATATTTTGTATTATTGTTGTTGGATGCATATGCTTTGTAAGTCGTCTTGTAGTAATTGTTGATCCATATTTTGTATTCGCCCATGGTTTGTATTGACACATGGTATTGACACATGGTATTGGTGCCTAGACTTAGTATATAAGTTTGTGTTGAGACCAATGAAGGTACCGTGAAGTTATTTGTATTGAGCTTGCTCAAAGGAGGTTGCCCCCTCGAAGTGGCCTGCGATCAATATAAAAATGATTCTGAGTTCTGTTATTTATGTTATCTGGTGTATTTTCATTAATTAATTGTTGCAGGTTCTTCAAATGTTTCCTGTAGATTGACTTGCGATCGGAAGGTCAGCTAAAACCTAGTATCCTGAACCCATTGGAATTGACAGCTTCGCGATCAGAGTCACGGTTTTGGTTCTATGGCCATTTTTTCCTGGCACTCCGTGGTCGTTCAGGGACAATTTCAAAAGTTTTCTAGGGGAATAGAACCTAAATCCGTGAGCGGAAAGGGGATTCGCCAAATATCACACATGTATATGGTCATTGTGGATGTGTTCACGATGGCGAGGGTCCCCCGAGAGCCTTCGGATCAAAATTGACCCCCTTCTGCAAAATCGGCATGGCTTTCACTGAGCAAAACCCTAGTTCTTGAGATGGCACAATAGCACTGTTTCTAGGCGATTGAATTGTGATTGGGGGGGTCCCCCAGCTACAAACCAATGTCCTGAATCCATCAGAATCAATGGATTCACGATCAGAGTCATGGTTTTGGTTCATGGCCATTTTTGCTTGGCACATCGTGGCCATTTAGGGAAACTTTGAGAATTTTCTCTAAGGGCACGAAACCCAAACCAGTCAGCGGAACAGGATTTCGTCAGCTCCCACACATGCATATGGCGATTGTGGATGTGTTCACAATGGCCATGGTCTCTCAAGAGACTTTGGTTCAAAAGTGCCCCCCTTGTGCAAAATTGGCATGGCCTTCACTAAGCAAAAACCTAGTTCTGGATATGGCACAATAGCACTATTTTTGGATAATTGAGTCATGATGGAGGGGTGCCCCAGCTAGAACCTAATGTCCCAAATCCACTGGGATCGACGACTTCACAGTCGGAGTCATGATTTTGGTTCTATGGCCATTTTTTCCACGCACCCTGTGGTCGTTCAGGGACACATTGAGAATTTGCTCCCGGGGCACGAAACCTGAACCAATGAGCGGAACAGGGTTTCATCAGCTCCCACATGTGCATATGGCCATTTTGGATGTGTTCACGGTGGCCACAATCACTTGGGAGCCTTCGATTCAAAATTGACCTCCTTGTGCAAAATGGGCATGGCCTTCATTTCGCAAAACCCTAGTTCCAAAGATGGCACAATAACATAATTCCATTGTGATTGAGTCACATTGGGGAGGGGTCCCCTAGCTAGAACATGGTGTCCCGAATCCACCAGAATTGATGGCTTCATGACCGGATTCACGGTTTTGGTTCTATGGCAATTTTTTCCTGGAACCTCGTGGTCATTTAGGGACACTTTGAGAATTTGCTCCAGGGTCATGGAACCCAAACCAGTGAGTGGAATGGGGTTCCGTCAGCTCCCACATGTGCATATGGTCATTTTGGATGTGTTCACAATGGCAACAATTACTCGGGATCCTTAAGTTCAAAGTTGACCCCCTTGTGCAAAATTCTGAAGGCCTTCACTAAGCAAAACCGTAGTTCTGGAGGTGGCACAATAGCACCCTTTTTGATTCATTGAACCATGATGGGGGTGTCCCCTAGTTGAAACCTGGTATCTCAAATCCATGTACTAATTTTTAAATCAACAATTCAGAATGTCAAAAACTTCCCTCATGGAAATACCGCATGCAATGGTGTAGCCTTCTTTCTTCACGACTTTGGCATCTCTAGAGTATCTCATCATCCAACATAGATAGTGCATGGCTGCTTCAATCAGACTTTAAAAATCATTTCTAGCCAGTGTTCGCCCTCCTTTCAGATCTGGTAACCAGCATTCTAGAATCTTCCACCCCTATATAAATTATGTTGCCTGTATCGGAGAGATAGCAATGCGTAGATTGCGTTTGGTGAGGAAGGATAGGCTAATCACATAGTAGTGAAATGGTGCAATTAACATATGCATCTCCATGCACAGAGAATACCCCATAGAAAGCTACCATGGATTTCAAGACTATCAATCTCTTAAGGACTATAAGAGCTCTGATGAAAATAAGAGGTTTGATGAAAAACATGAATGGAAAAAATATGATGGAAAAGGTAAAAGCTTTGATCAATTGTATTCACACAAATAGTATTTGTACTTATTATATAGTACAAATAAGAATTCTCTCGTCTGGGAGAGATTTGTTCTAGCCATATCACTTAGTCATGAGGATAAATGACTATATTCCTAAGTAAGAAATACAATTAAAAGTGACAACATTAACTTTGATATTGTTAAGTTAAACCATAAAACTAACAAAAATTCTCTCTATAAAACAACAACATATCATAAATTATCTTATAAAACAACAGATCGTGTAAGATTATTGGATGCCATGTTTATCATCAATCAGTTGAATATATAAATCAAATCGTGACAAACAATTTGACTACATTGTGATTGAGCAGATCTATGTAATTGGCATTTCTTTTCAAGCAATATGTCCACTCTCCATCACAGATCTATGTAAATGGAAGCAGTTTTCAAGAAGTTTCAACAGTTTTTGCGCTCTGAAAAGTGTCGATGCTTCCAATCTTGTGCAGAAGAGCTTAGAAATTTAATCTTATTACCATATCTGAAATGTAGATTGATACCAAGTCTTATTATCGGATTGCAAATGACTTGGAAAAACCTATCTCTCATTACTCAATTGCCCAGATTCGCCACTCAGATCTACCATAAATCGATCACCTAGATTGATGACAAAACAAATAATGACAAACAAAATGATATCCAACTCTCAATGAGTTTTACATGCACTCAAAAAAAAGAATGAATGAGAGGATTCACATCGAATCTTTTATGAGGTCATCAAGCCATTAATATCAAATGACATTCAAAAAGTGATTAAATAGTGGATCTTAAACAAATCCAATGATATGATTTTACAATGAATAATATTAGATCTCAAAAAATAGATCTAGAAGCATAAAGAGGTTTACTTGACTTTGTTTGTCTCAATGATGTAGTTAATGTGCACCCATTACTATAGTTTTGCTCAACCCCTTAGCATCAACTACACCTATCATAGATCACTAGATCACAACTATGGGGAATTTACCAAGCCCTCAATACTCGAGGGATCTGATCACTAGATCACAACTATGGGGAATTTACCAAGCCCCTTAAGACACGAGGGAGCTGATCACTAGATCACAACTATGGGGAATTTACCAAGCCCCTTAAGACTCGAGGGAGCTTCTATGTCATGTTAAATTATATAGAACAAGAAAACAAGAGATAGAAAATGATAGAAAATGTTTAAGCCATTCTCAATATTGATCTTCATACCAATAATGGAATTATATACTACATATTAACTTTTAGATATAGATTTCACTAACTAGCACAACATAGAGTGATCATAGGGATCAAATCCCTTCAGGTGCAAACCCATTTTAATATTCTAAATTTGGCACCAACTATTCCAATTTGGAATCATGTTGTAAATGTTGTAAATGCTAACACATAAATACTACAAATATGCAAAAATTGCATTAATTAATTAATTGTGAAGTAAAATAGTTATTTACCCAAGTATAATTGTCTAAGTGCGAGATATTTCATGTTGTAAACTATAACACATAAATCCTACAATATCATATAAATAATATCTATGTTATTGTTATATTATTAACTTAATAATACATGATCAATATATTCTCCACCGGAATCATCCATGTGTCAACTATAAATCATACAATTAGGCAAAAAATGCATTCATTCATTCATTATGAAGTAACATAGTTATTATATTGTGAATATATGTCTCTCTTGTAGATCAAATCAAAGCAAGAGTAACTAATATAGAAATATTTAGTTTCCTTGTAATTATTTATGAAAAGCTTTATTTAAAATGTGAAGATAGGTGAATGGAAATTGTAATTGAAATTGGATGTATATTTTTTACGTAAAAAAAACATGTATCTTGATATTCAAGAATTTATTTATATGTCTCTCTTGTAAATCAAATCAAGGCAAGGATAACTAATACACAAAGAGTTAGTTGTCTCATAACTATTTATGAAAAGATTTATTTAAAATGTGATAAGAATAACAACTCACATAAAAAGTGATTGATATGACAACCCATAAGGACTTTGTGATTGTAAAGGGACTTAAAATCTAACATGTATTTATTTTTTCATTGAGTTAGAGAAATCATGCAAGATTTAGTTTCCTATAGGATACATTTGATCTCTAGCAAAATGTTTACATACCTTTTCCCCATGACAATCCAATGACATTGCCCATACATTCTTATTTACATGATGCATGCCTAGTCATACATTAGTTGATTCCTGGTCTTGATCATTTATTACATTCTTGGATATATAGAGGTCTAGTCATAACTCCTCAATATGTATCACATGATGCATATGCCAATACAAAACCAAATCTTAATGAGACATTCATATGACACCATTATATCTAGGACACAACTCTAACACTAACCTATAGGAATGGCAAATGTAGATTTACGAGTCCACAATAAGATGATGATAGTTGTACTTGTTAACACCAAAATTTTAGCACCTAGATCATCCCGTTAGTCGCATAACCCATTTATCCCTTTTTCCTACATATTTTTCCTCCAAAAACCCAAAATCCCTAAGTTGGTAAGCAAATGGGAAAAAAAATCAATTATTTCCCTAAAAAAATAATTAAATTTCTTCAAAAAAGTCAAAATCCCCCCCCAAAAAAATAAAAGAAAAAATAAAAGGGGAAAATTATTCAAAATAAAGGAAAAATGAGGGAAAACTTAAAATACCACGTGCTAATAGTTGTGGCTTCCCAATACCGTGATACAATACACCACCATCCAAAATTACTATAAAAAGGTGGTGGAGGCCCCCCATTTGAGATGCATTCACTCTTCCTATGGTTACTCTGTCGGAATTACTATTGAACCGTAGCTTGCACATTTGAGCTTACATTCCCATAATAGAATTTTGACCACCATATTGAGCATTCGGAGGAGAGTTAGATACATTAGAGACCTGCAGCACCACAATATTTACGGCTGCAAGGGCCCCCAACATCTACTCACCATTTCGAGGTAAAAACCCATTGTAAATTTGTTCCATATAATACAAAAAGAAAGAGCATTCTTTGATTCGTAACCCTTGTTTACTAAATATCTCATGAAATCGATGATTAATGCTTAGTTTATTCTTTCTTTTTTATTGTAGTAATTTCTCATCTTTCTACTTTTTGCTAATTTTATTTGCATGCACACACCCACATTCATGAACTATTACTAAGTAGCTCATAGCTATTAGTAAGTGCATTTTTGCACTAGGTTGTGTGAAAACACTAGATACAGTTTTGGCGACTCAGACTAGGTCGATTCCCATCGACCTATGGTTTGGTAAGATCAGTTTTATTTTAAATTTTTGCATTGTTATTTTTTGTTTTGTACTGAAGTTTATTCCATTTTTTACAGCTGTCTCCCTCTTTAGGGTAGCTCTAGCATAGCTCTACACCCAGTAACTGCAGGTTTGTCCCATGCCAATGCAGTACTTAAAAAAAAAAAAAATTACGGCCCACGCCGCAACTGTGGGTGCGTTTCCACACTCCGGATTAAGAAATATTAAGAATAGTAATTCTTGAAAAAAAGGAACTCTTTTAGTTTTTCCACTATCATTTTTAAAGCAACAAGAATCACATGTGAAACATGTGGAAGAAGTATATGAAATGTGGGAGAGCAAAGTTAAATTCAATCACTAACATGTATACACATTATGATGTAGTCATAATAACACCATGCTTGTGAAGATTGTCTCTTTTGTAGCTATGGACTTTGCATAAAGAATATTTTATTGTAAATAAAACATATATTTAAAGATTAAACTATAGAATTATTATTGAAAAAAACTATTTTTTTAATTTCAAAATATTTAAAATTTAAAATTTTAATTGTAGAGTATATAAACATATTAAATACTTTATATTCTTAACCTTATTATTATTAAAAAAAAAGTATTTATTTATATCAAATTAAAGAATATTTATAAACATCACATTAAATATCCATTCATTGTTTCCTATCCAAATCTCTTATAGTAAAATCATTGTTATAACCTTTACTTGCATAGGCTTTATAGGAATTTAGTAGTGTTAACCCCGAACACCTTAACCCTTAAATCCTAGTTAACCCCAAACACCTAAACCCCCTAACCCACAAGCCCTAAATCCCAAAATCACTAAGCACATAATCACTTGGGGATTATGGTTTAGTTGAGGGTTGAAAGGCCTTTAGGGGGGAGGGGCTCTAGGAATCAACAGACAAATAGGGATTTATTGGGCAATAAATGCACTAAATGTTACCCATTGAACAAAGCAATGTTATACATCGGCGTGCACCTATTAGTAGCGTGTGCACGCCTCTGGCACGTGCAAGCTCCTTCCTCCTGTGTGCCCCTGCTAAACATGACAATTTCCAAATGAACCACGCTCCTCTCCCACATTTTTTTTTCACTCAATTCACATTTTTTCGCTCTTCTCACACACAGCTCAATAGTCTTTTGCATTTTGGATTGAATTCACACACCTATTGGAGTTTATTTGGTAATTTTTATTGAATACACACACTAGTTGGACTCTATTTGGCTCTTTGGATTGAATTCTCATGTTGCTTGGACAAACTTGACCTCTGCTTACATCTAGTGGATACATCAAAAGACCATTCTACATTGCAGGAAAAGAGCAATCCTTGAGGTATGGTGACATTTTTTTCCTTATGAATTATATTTTAGTCTTCATTGACTTTGTTTGAATTGTCGTTTTTCCTCATGAATTGTATGATAAATGTATTTTACTCTTCTTAATCTTCATCATAGACAATAAAAACATCTTACCGCAAAAACAAATACAACATGCACCAAACAATGCTTTCAACCTTTCATAAAGATAACCTAAAAAACTTACCTACATCACCACCAATAATCTTTCATAATCACATGACACTACTACATTTTTGGCCTTTAGGGGGGGTTGTCTTCCGCCCCCAAAAGTGACCTACGGGGGGGGGGGGAGGGGGGGGTTTGGCTTTGTGGGTGGTTTTGGAAAAACCGCCCCTAAAGGCACCGATGTTAAAAGTTTTTCCCTTTAAGGGCGGTTTTTGACGAGATTGGAACCGCCACCAAAAGTGACCTTTGGGGGCAGTTTGTGACCCCCCTCATAGACGTATATGTAGGCGGTTTTAAACCCCCCTCATATACCCCTTCATACAGACCTATGGGGCGGTTTTGAACCCCCTTCATGGAGACCTACAAACGCGGTTGTGAACCCCCCCTCATAAGCCCCCTCATACAAACCTACAGGGGCGATTTGGAACCCCCCTTGTAGAGGACTATAAGAGCGGTTTCAAACCCCCCTCGTAGAGGCCTATATGGGCGGTTGTGAAACCCCCTCGTATAGTCCTATAGGGGCGGTTTGGAGCCCCCCTTGTAGAGACCTATAGGGGCAGTTTAGAACCCCCCTCGTAGAGGCCTATAGAGGCAATTTGAAAACCCCCTCGTAGAGGCCTATAGGGGCTGTTTGGAACCCCCCTCGTAGATGCCTATAGGGGTGGTTTGGAACCCCCCTCATAGAGGCCTACAGAGGTGGTTTGAAACCCCCCTTAAAATTTCTTATTACAAACCTTTGGGGGCGGTTACAAACCCCCCTCGTAGGTACCTATGAGGGCAGTTCTAAATCCCCCTCCTAGGTACCTATGAGGGCGATTCTAAACCCCCCTTGTTGTAACATACAAGGGCAATTTCAAACCCCCTTCATAGTGACATATGAAGGTGGTTTAGAACCCCCCTTGTAGCAACATACAAAGATGGTTTGAAACCCCCTCCATAGCCATAATAAATCATAATAAAATACATTTTATTAAAAATACCAATATTGCAATATCAATAGGGCATGGAGGAATCGAACCACCAACCTCCTGCTTGTAAGGCAGGCGCTCTTCCATTGAGCTAGAACCCTTTCAGAATTGGGGAGAGGAGCATATGAACACCCAGATTGCATCATTTGTAATTCTAAGAAAAGATAATAATATCCAAAGATAACCATGCTTAAAATCCAATTTATTTTTCAAAACACATTGATAAGCACAAAAATCTATCATAATAAGCCTAGAGCTCCTTCTAACTTTTGGAACTGTTTGAAGAGACCCCAAAGATCTCTAACCACAAAAATCTAAATAAGTAATCTCATATAGGATCTATGTTGGCAAAGAAACTGGGATTTAAGTCCCTCATTTACAGATAATTAACATTGATCATATACTATATCCATAGGGTATAATTCAAAAATTTTGAACACCATAACCATAAAAGCATTACAAGATTATATTAATTCAATGAAAATGAAAGGAAATGCAAGAAATCATAAAATTGTTTATGAACTCACCTTCATTCAATACTTATACTCAAAACTTAGTATGTATACTCAAAACATGGTAACCCAACACATGGAAGGAAGTTATCCACCCAGTTTTATTTTTACAAACTTGTAATGTCACATATCTCATACATTATATACTTTCACTTTACCGTGAAGACATATCTCTCACAACAACACAATTCCACAAGGTGGTAAAGGTGGCCTCTGGAAAAGGTATAGAACAAGGATCCACCAAAGCATATTGAGAGTCATCCATAGAATCATCTACAGAAGATGGTGGGAAGTATGCCTCACATCACTAAGAAGTATGCCCTGCATCACCAACCAAAGCATTCACTATAAAACAATGAACTCCTATAACATAAACATCTCCAAATGTGACAAGATCAATATCAGCACATCCTAAAACTAGAAAGGCCCAATGTGCAAAATGCACTGCCAAATGTGCATCATAACAGGATTCCTTCCGATTCGACAACAGTTCAAAAGAAGTCTCTATATAAGTGTTAAATTTTGAGCATTAATTCACAATACTCTAGGATATTCCCTAAGAGAATAACATATACAGTATATCAATGCATAACAATCACAATAAGCATCACAAGAATCACAAGAATCAAAAGCATGAGAGACAAGAGACACAGAGTTTCCGTGGGGAAAATCCTAAGGTGAAAAACCCCACAACTTCCTCAGAGATAGAGAGAGCAATGGCTCAACCAAAGTACAACCAAAATACACTGAGATAGTCTCCTAGTAGCAGATGATCCTCCTCCTCACTAGTGTGCCACTTTTTGAGTGAGAGAGATATGACTTTCCGAATGATCTAAATAGAGATCTTCTGATCTATATTTATACTAACTTGTTTTCCCAGCGACCTTATGGGGATGACTTGTCTAGCTAGGTACATCCACAATATAATATATATTTCAGGGCCAACCCCACACATGGTGGTCTAATAACCCATCAGCAAGTACACACACTTGCGACACTTGTTAATCCACATGATGACACTTCCTTATAGAGGAATAACCCATATCTAATAAGGGTACAATAAATATATATGCAATACATAGATGAAATACATTCCGAAGTTACATATACATCAACACTCCCTCTTAACTAGGAAGGTATTTCTCGACACAGATCTGCTAGACAAGTCTTCTTCTCGGGATCATCGTCATCGATGCATCGTCATCATCATCGTCACTGCTACTGCTATCTCAACCAATCTCTGACTCTACTCATCATAGGAAGTTCTACAGAGCCAGTCCTTTTTCATACCAGATGTAGGCCCACCACATGTAGGTCTTCATCATCACTGGCCATACTATGGAAATCTCAGGACTTATTATGTGCATCACAAAACCTTAAAAGAGTCTCTTGACTAGCAAGAACCCTAAAGAGCATCTGAGGCCTTTTTCATCCTGTCCAGATCTCCAGGACTTATTACATGTGACCCCACCACAAAACCTCGAAAGAGAATCCTCGGACTGATTACGAGCACAAGGCTCAACCTATTGGATCTCCCAGGGCACAAATTACATGTGGTCACCACAAAACCTCGAAAGAGCATCCTAGGACTGATTACGAGCACAAGGCTCAACCTATCAGATCTCCTAGGGCACAAATTACATGTGGCAATGGCAAAACCTTGAAAGATCATCCCAGGACTGATTACGAGCACATGGCTCAACCTATCGGATCTCCCAGGGCACAAATTACATGCCATAGGACAAAACCTTGAAAGAGCATATGCAAGATATCCGAGGGCACAAATTACATGCCATAGGAAAAACCTCGAAAGACTATCTGCAGATCTCCTAGGGCACAAAACCTAGCAAAACCTAGAAAGAGCATTTGCCATATATCCCAGGGTACAAATTACATGCCATAGGCCAAACCTCGAAAGACTATCTGCAAATCTCCCAGGGCACAAATTACATGCTTATCTGCACAACCTGTTCCATGGCCCTAGAGTATCAACCTAATACTCACCATACATCATCCTGATGTACACATGATCATCCTGATCATCATCACTGCATCGTCCTGACGCATGTCATCTGGAGAAACATCCTGAAGCTCGTCATCCATGATCATCCTGATCATACAATGCATCTACCTGATGCATACCAAGTATCTACCTGATACATATCATCATACATGATCCACCTGATCATACAGTGTATCCACTTGATACAAATACAAATACATGATACATATCACCATACATGATCCACCAGATCATACAATGTATCCACCTAATACATATACAGATACATGATCCAAGCATCCATCATGATGCATATACAAAATACATACAAATGATCCAACCGATCATATCCAACATCCAACATGATGCGTACATATATATAAATGATCCAACTGATCATATCCAACATCCAACATGATGCATACATACATATACATGATCCAACTGATCAAATCCAGCATCCAACATGATGCATACATACATATACATGATCCAACTGATCATATCTAAAGCAAAAACCAGAACATCATCCTGATGCTCATCATCCAGTGCTTACATCCACATCCATGTGAAGGATCCTCCTTCCAACATGCTTGGAATGGCTTCAACAAATGTGTCCATCACTTCTTCCTCGAAGTGTCATCAATCTGAACAACACCAAGCCTCTCCCTGAAGTACTCGAACTTCACCCTAGCTAGTGGCTTCGTCAGCACATCTACAATCTGCTCGTCCATTGCAACGTACAGGAGCTTCACAACTCCTCTCTGCACCATACCCCTGATATAGTGATATTTGATCTCTATGTGTTTCGACCTATCATGAAACAATGGGTTCTCGGACAGCTTCACACAACTCTAGTTATCACAAAAGATACCAGTAGCATCCAACGGGAGATCAAATAACTCAGACAGTAGCTTCCGTAGCCATACTGCCTCACAACTAGCTGAACAAGCTACAACATACTCTGCCTTAGTTGTACTCAGTGCTATGCAAAACTACTTCCTGCTAAACCAAGAGATCACACTTGATCCCATACTGAACCAGCACCCAGATGTGCTCTTCGTATCTGCAGCACTGCCAACCCAATCTGAATCAACATAACCCTACAGGTTAAACTTTTGATTCACTTCATACTTGAGCCCATAATCCACTGTACCCTTTAGGTACCTCAGAACATGCTTTACAACAACTAGGTGAACACTCCTAGGATCCATTAGAAACTGGCTCAATGTGTTCACCGCAAAGCAAATATCTGGTCTTGTGTTCGTTAGGTACATCAAGGACCTAATCATCTGGCAATACATAGAGACATCAACCAACATAGATGAAGCATCACACAGAAGCTTCAAATTCAATGCCATAGGTGTGGGAATGGCCTTGCAATCCATCATCCCGAATCTCTTCAGGATATCTACTGTGTACTTCCCTTGACCAAGGAAGATCCCACCTGAATTCTGCCACACCTCCATACCTAGGAAATAATGCATCATTCCCAAAGTTCTTCATATCGAATTCGGCAGCAAGCTTCCTCTTTGTATCACACCAAGTTCTAGGAGCTTGCTACAAGCCATACAAGGCTTGCTTCAATCTGCACACATGTGACTCCCTGTCAGGTCTTGGGACTGCATCCCAAACATCTTCTTCATGATCGATGGATCATGGCATTCCATTTCTTCATCCTAGATCCTAGGAACTTCAATATATTCAATAGATATCTTTGTTGCTGGAACAAATGTTGTAGTCCTTTTGTAGGTGAAGATATACAGTCTTTCTTATCTTTGTTTGTTTGTTGGGTGGACTCCCTCTGAGTCTTTGTTTCCTGGAAGGAGCTGTTGAAGTAGCTTCTTCTACACCTTTCTGTTGTGGAATGTAGGAAGATGGTCAACTCCCTCTGAAAATATGCATCCTTGCAGGAGCTACTGGAGTGTGCTCCCTCTTGATCTTTGCTTCATGGATTACCTGTCCTTGAACTTATATTCATACTCGTTGACATCAATCTTCTTGAACCCTGGAAAGTATATTCTGTAAGCCTTTGAGCTTTCACTATAACCCATAAAGATACCCTTCTTTCCTTAAGGATCTAGTTTAGTCCTCTTTTCCTTTGGGACAGGAGTGTATACTGGACAACCAAATATTATGAGATGGCTGACTTCAGGTTTCTTAGCAGAAAAGACCTCTTCTAGTGTCTTTTTGTCCAATATCTTGTGGGGAGTTCTGTTCTACACATATACAGTTGTTCTAGTTGCTTCTGCCCATAGATGCATAGGTAGATCCTGGTCATGCAGCATTGCCCTTGCTGCTTCCATGATTGTTCTGTTCTTCCTTTCTTCAACTTCATTATGTTGAGGATTATAAGGAGCAGTCAACTCCCTCTTAATCCCTGAATCACTGCAAAGATTCTTGAAGTCACCTAAGGTGAATTCTCCATCATTGTCAAATCTGAATGTTTTGATCTTCTTGTCAGTTTGATTTTCCATCAAGGTTTTGAAAACACCTCATCTTTGTTCTTCAAGAAGTATACCCAAGTCTTCCTGGAGAAGTCATCAATAAATGAGACATAGTAAACATACCCACTTAGAGAACTGGATGACATAGGACCACATACATCTGAGTGGATGATTTCCAGGATGTCTTTTGCCTTGCTTTCATTGCTTGGGAAAGCCTTCTTAATGTTCTTATCTTTTGCACATCCTTTGCAAACACCTTCATGTTTGGTCTTGATTTCAGGAAGACCCTCTATAGCCTTGCTTGCAATTGGAAGTGCCCTATAGTGCATATGAGCAAGTCTTGTATGCCAAAGTTCACTTGTCTCCATGGATTCATGTACCATGGCATGTTCAGGTTGTCCCTTCAATTTATACAAACCTCCCTCTTGCTCTCCAATCACTACTGCATCATCTATGTTCTTTCCCTTTGGCCACATTAGGACTTGGCCATCCACAAATGCAACCCTCATACCTTTTGCATCTAATGCAGAGATGGAGAGTAAGTTCTTCTTGAGCCCAGGTACATAAAGGACTTCTTTCATCTTCAAATATTTTCCAGAATCTAGGTTGTAGGAGGCTTCACCACTTCCTTTGATTGGTTATTGATAATCATCCCCAAGTTTCACCTTCTGAGGTGATTCATGTTTAGATAGATTCACAAAAGATTCCTTAAACCCATTCATGTGTTTGGAAGCCCCACTATCAATCAACCAATCATTACAACCATGGGAGATAGTACCTGTGAGAGCAAAAATTAGAACATATTCTTCTTCACTTGATGAGTCATCATCACTATCACTTTCTGCCCTAGCCTTCTTTTTTGGGGGTTCATCATCTTCGGTAGAATGAGCATGATATCTTCTTTTGTTATTCTTCTTATTCTTGTTGAAGTTGTTGTTGTTGTCTTTCTTCTTCTTGGGACAATCTAAAGCAAAGTGTCCCTTCTCATTGCAATTGAAGCATTTGAGATCTTTCTTATCTTCATGATAATGGTGGTGAGAGAATCTCCTGTTATGAGATGATTCCTTCTTGGACTTGCCTTTCCTGGCATGTGTTGTAAGAGCTTGATCTTCATTTCCCATCTTTTCTTCTCGTGCCACAAGCCTAGCTTCTTCTTGAGAGCATTCTTCCCGCAATCTGTTGAAGGAGATCAACTTCTTCCTTGCACAAATTCCTTGAATAAAGGAATCCCATGACCTGGGTAGGCCATTTAGAGTGGTCATCACCACTTCACCATTCTCCACCATTTCATCCACTGCTTCTAGTTGTTCCTTGATCCGGGAGACCCTTGAAAATAATATTGAATGGTTTCTCCATTCTGAAACTTTACTCCTTTTAATTGGTTCCGCAGGGTCATCTTCCAAGCTTGGAAGTTATCAGCTCCTTCAAGATTATCCTCAAGCTTGGTGTGGTGAGACATCTTAAAGAGTACTTCAAATGGAAATAGAAAATATTTAGGTCTTACCACTTGAAATGATGAAAATTGGATCTGGTCTCGGATTAGGGTTTGTCGAAAAAACCCTAAAAATTCAAAATGTGAATTTCAATTTTCTGAAAGGATAGAAAGATGCGCCTTGATGAGCTGATCAGCCTAGTGTATTCAGAATTTGAGATCAGCAAAGCTTTACCCTTCAGATTTTGCTTTTTGTCCTCTCGGGTTCACTAGGGAGAGCCCTAAATTAGGGTTTGAGTATCCCGGAGATCTACCCAGCCAAAAATCTCGATCCAAAGCTATAAACTTTGATTTTTGCAAGGAGCTTCCAGCTATGTCTTCATATTTCACAAATTCCTTTTTTTATGGAGACCCTAATTTTTAGGGCCAAATCTGAAAATGCTCAGAATTGAATTCTGATTGGACAGATGGATTCTCCTTGATGAGTAGAGTCAATCTACTATATTGCTTTTCCAAAATCTGTGGAGAGAAACCTAATAAACAAGAAACTCAAGTTTCCGTCACTGCAAAATGTCTTCTTCTCAAGTTAGCACTGATACCATGTTAAATTTTTGAGCATTAATTCACAATACTCTAGGATCTTCACTGAGAGAATAACATATACAGTATATCAATGCATAACAATCACAATAAGCATGACAAGCATCACAAGAATCAAAATCATGAGAGACAAGAGACACAGAGTTTCTGTGGGGAAAACCCTAAGGTGAAAAACCCCACAACTTCCTCAGAGATAGAGAGAGCAATGGCTCAACCAAAGTACAACCAAAATACACTAAGATAGTCTTCTAGTAGTAGATCATCCTCCTCCTCACTAGTGCGCCACTTTTTGAGTGAGAGAGATATGACTTTTTGAATGATCTAAATAGAGATCTCCTGATCTCTATTTATACTAACATGTTTGCCTAGTGACCTTATGGGGCTGACTTGTCTAGCTAGGTACATCCACAATATAATATATATTTCAGGGCCGACCCCACACATGGTGGTCTAATAACCGATCGGCAAGTACACACACTTGCGACACTTGTCAATCCACATGACGACACTTCCTTATAGAGGAATGACACATCTCTAATAAGGGTACAATAAATATATATGAAATACATAGATCAAATACATTCTGAAGTTACATATACATCAACAATAAGGTCCATCAATAAGGTCCAATCAAGTTTCCTCTTCCTTGAAATGTTGTTTAGTCTAGAACATTTCGTAAATTTACCATTTTCTTCGTTATGGATGAAAAAGAATGTTTTGTTAAATTTGAATGAAGTTGATTGTAGCAGAGAAGATGGCTGCCATTTGGAAAGCCAAGATCAGGGTCTCTCAAAGACCTTAGCATACCTTGAGTTCATAGAGTTGGAGGATTAACTCAAAGGAGATTATTGGTTACTCCAAGCATAGTAACAGGTCCTAGGATCGGATTGTGAACTTTGACTGAAGGAAAACAAGGCAAGGTTGAAGTTTAAAAATCAGAGGTCATACAAATTTGGCTGTGTGATTCAAAAAGAGCCATGTTGATAGGGGGAGCTATTAGAAATGGTTTAGCTCTGATTTTGGTTGACATGGGTGATCAAAGTCTAATATAAGATGAGACATTCAAAGCTACTGAAAAAAATTCTAACCTTTGCATATACTCTTGCATGCTCAATCTGTGTGCTAATGTTTTGGCCCTGCTCTAGCTCAATCACAGTGAATGTACTCATTTGAAGAAGCATTTTGTCTACAGTAGTAAACACATAATTCTAGTATAAAGGCAGTCAAAATTATTATCAACATCTTGCATATTTTGGAGTATACATATACATATATACTTGGTATATATAGGATGTATAAAGATAGAATTAAAGATGATTGGAAGTTATTTTGGGTTAAAGATAGAATATATATATTTTTGGTAAAATAACAGAGGCAGCTCTGTGAGTAAAATGTAATATGAGCTCATAAATTATGGTTCTACATTATGTGGTTGTCTGTAGAAATTAATAAGGGAGATATGGTCAAAAATGAAATCTAGGACATAAAGAAATCATGAAGAAAATATAGCATTGGTGCATTATGAAGTGAATCAATCTGAAATGAAGTAATTGCAACCTACGGATGATCAGTTACAAATTTGAAGCCTAGCAATGAGGATGTGAGCATATTGTTTCAGCATCAAATCCTAATGTTGTATTTGTGAAAGCACATTTTGCATGCATGTTTTGTTTGGCAGAAAAATATGCTCGCACCAATCAACATGAGGTAAGATAGATGCTTGCCACAAATGGAACGATGCCTGCAAGTGATGACAAATGGAGAAATTCCTGCAAAACAAAATAAAATGACTGCAAGTTTAGAATAAATGCACGCACAAAATACCATGAAGGAAAACACCATGCTACTTGGGACAAATAGAACAAGACATAGAGTGCACTAATTCCAATTTTTGGCACTATGGTACATACCACAATCAAATCAATTGCTTCTAGGTTATCATGGCAAATAAGAGCTGAAAGATTGACTTTCATAAACTACATCATAAACATTATAAGTAGATTGATATATAGAAGAGAATGAGGAAAACTATGTTCAAAACGTCATAATGGCCAATAAATAATAATGGTCAGAAAAATTTAAGGGACTTGGGGAAAGATGAAATTCCGAAAGGCTGTAAGATGCATGCCTTTAGGCCAAGTCTCATAATCTAGAGTACCAAGCACACCACAGACCTTGTAAATTTTGTCGAGTTCATTGCAAGTTATTTTCAATTATGAAACCAAGGGAGTCTTCAATGTTTCTATTTGTGATGAAGAAACCATTAGAATATTCATTTTTTCTATCTTCAAGCTTAACTAGTATGGGAACCACAAGTATCTAGATTCTACATTATCAAGAATAATTTAATAAGTTCAAGAATTTCTACCTTTTGTAAGGAAAAGGAGGATGCAAAGTGAATAGTTCTTCCATTTTTGCCCCAACTTCCTACATGTAGGTCAAAAGCATAAAAAAATCAGCCCTATCACAATTAACTACCTAAGGCTTATAATCCTTGTATTTATTTGAAAATAAAGAATTCCATAAGTAGTTCATTCAAATAAGATTAGGCTTACAGGAAATTGAATTTTATTTAGATTTTAGGCAGTTAAAGAATTTTATTCAAATTAGGCATAAAAAAAATCAGCCCTATCACAATTAACTACCTAAGGCTTATAATCCTTGTATTTATTTGAAAATAAAGAATTCCATAAACAATTTATTCAAATAAGATTAGGCTTACAGGAAATTGGATTTTATTCATATTTTAAGCAGTTAAAGAATGGTGCCAATGCCTTTTTATTTTTATTGTGCTAATGGGCTTTGATGAGGCTTCAAGGTAGTCGATCCTAAGGAAAGAGATTGATGGAAACAAGGCTCAAGCATACACTCAATGGTTCCTTCTTTTTGATGTCTTAAATCTCAGAAATCTGCAGTGAGGGTTTGCTAGAGCAGTCAAACTCTATGGCTATGGAGTTCATGTTTCTCATTGATAAATTATTCATGCATAAAACTAAATGTAGATAAGATAAGATAATTTTATTAATTTCCAACAAATGACCACAAAAGTAGGTCAATGGGAGTGTGTGGTACCATGAGATATGTCACATGTGTGATCTCCCATAGAATAATGTGCCCATTAATTAGTAAAAGGTGTAGTTTGACTCTCTCTCAAGTGGCACTTGGAGCCCAACAATTATCTATCTATGTGTATTGGTTCCACAGAATTCATAGTGAAGTTGTGAACATTTTTAGGAACTGAAGAATATTTTCGTAGAATAGGACAACTTTGTGGAGGGTGACCATATTACTTTGTTGTGAATAAATTAATAATCGTTCAAGACTGCGCCTTTTCTCTCTTCACTGCTTATGAAGGATCTAGATTCTGGGTAGTCTTAAGCGATATATAATTAATTGTGGATCCACACCTAAGATGGCAGGGTTAAAGTTTTACAATGTGAAGATGTCTCAGGTCCTTAGGGTACTTGGGCTTCAATAAATGGTGGATCAACTACTCGATTTGGAACTTCTACTATTGGGTTTGGGTAGGAATAAATAGGTTGCTTACTTTGTTATTGCAAACTGTGTAGTTTGAACTTGCCACATAATCAAGTTCCTTTATTTCAAGCTCGGGCTTTGAGGGGCCGAGAAAAGTAGTAGCAAGAAAAAATAGATGGTTTTCCATCTACCTCCACTCTTTTCCATTCCACTCTTTACCATGCCAGCTAACACCACTTAGCCACAGATATCACACCCCCTGGCGAGCAAAAACCATTGATGTTAAGGGTTTCCAAAATCAATCTCTTGTGCATATTTACTTTGTGTTTGTTTCGTTTCTCTCGTTGTGTTGAATTTTTTATATGGTGTTAAAGCAACATTGACCTGGACTCTATGCTCAACCATGCAGTGTGTGTTGGTATGACTACTAAACAAATATGATTCTGCCCACTATCCTCTGTGATGCCCTACTAAGTGTTCTCTATCCACTTTTCTCCAATTATGTGTATGAGACACTTCACCTCTGACTGGGACACTTTTACACCATATGTTTGGGCTAGGGAACCGATCATGCATTTTTACAAGTGCCCTTACTTCACTGGGACAAATTTTTATTGTAATGTAAATGCTCTTTGTGACTAGAACACCATCTTTATTCACTCCATTATCATATATGACCTTCCCTTGTGATGTAATCCCACCACAAAAATTTAAAAATGATGCATTCAATAATTCTAACATGAAAATTTCAACAGGACCTAACCTTTCTCTTACATATCTTGATGCATTATTTATAGTCCACAAAAATCATTCTTTGAACGCTCTATAAAGAGCAGCTTGATCAACCAGTGAAGTAAGATACATGGAATTCCTTGTCTGAAGGTTTTAAAAGGAATCAATAAAGAATTGTTCTGCCAAAATTATAGGAGGCATAGAACCTAACATAGGTAGCAAACAGGTATGTGATGTTGGTTGTGACCCACAACAATCATGTCTAAGAAAACACCATAGTTGAAGTAATTTGACTTTTTGAATACTAGCATCACTTCAAGCTTCAAGGAACTTTCTCTTAAAGAACAAAAACATATCCCACATGGAAAAATGACAAGTTAAATCCTTTTCTTGAAACTACCCAAGGACAATACTTGCTGGAATCTTCATCTATCTTTCACTCAAAACCTAGGGATCATACCTCACAAAACTCGGCAATGATTGGTAGACAAGAACAAACTTTAGAACTACGTGACTTCAAAATTTCCTGAAATATTTGCGAGTATGGAAAATCCTCTCTACTGATGAGAAAGCTCTAGATCTTGCATTTGCAACATTCCTCAAATCAAGATCAACAAAAATACTTCTATTTTCAGATGTTGATCCTTGCAAATAAAAAAATACATCCCAATAAAAAGATTAAGGGGAGATGCTAATGCAAGGAATGAAGAAGACAACGAAGCTCATGCAATAATTCCAAAATGATGAAGCCAATATAATCAACGGTCTTAATAACCCGGGTGTTGCAATTTTGACAAGGACTACAGTTCATCCATGCAAGAATCAACCATCTTCACCTTCACTAGGTAACACAACATCTGTTTTGCCAATCATATGTTGTTCTAAAAGTGAACTCCATAATGACTGTCAATTACTGCATCATAAGTAACACAGTGAGGGGTCAAGCCTTTCATTTCCATTGCTTGCAAAATTCCCTTAATTGCGATGGAAGACACTTTGGTAAGTTGATCCTCGCAAACTTGCTTTCTTTTAGAAGAAGCCTTTGAAACTCCTTCAAGAGGAATCCAAGTAATTGAAGATCATGGTTGGCCAACACAACAATTTTCTCATAGGCCTTTTTATGTTTCAATGGGAACATCTCTTCCAACATACTTGCCACCACCAGCTAATCAATATATTCCTCAATGTGCTGGCAGTGTTGTCAAGATCACTCATCTAGAGACTTGTGAGGAATTGAAATTTGGTCCAAAAGGCACAAATCTAGATTCACACACAGATATTAGGATTGTTAAATTAACTTTTGACACTAATACTTTGTCTAGAAAATATTCAACTTATAAACTTCCCCAATCAGGTCTACATGTGGCAATCAGCAGTCCTCACAAACTGAATTTCAACCTAGCAATACTAGCAAGATAAGGTGGCAACTTAATTAATTTACATCAGCAGCCAAATACATCACTTTTAGTGGAAGAGGTATTGTCATTAAGTGCTACTTCTGCAAGGTCTAATCCTGTACACACATCTCCAGGTCAAAATTTGTCAACCATGAGCCTGAGGCAATCTGGTGCAACATTGGATTTATCAAAACCTTCCACTCATGATGAAGAAACTAGCCTCATTTTAGTGGATGTTCTGCAAATAAATCTTGTTCAACATCATCTACCACTCAGAGAATTTATGGTTTGATTCCTTAAGTTGTTTCTGTGGCTGTCATCAGAGACTCATTTTTTTTTTGCTTCACAATCCACCACTGTGATTGAACTGTATTATTGGCTGTAGCAGACATTAAACTTGCACATGCTTATCCTGTCTACACCAGTGTGTTACCCTATCTACATTAACCATCAATTCAAGTTGCAAATGTAACATTGTTGGGAATAACACAATTCCCAAAGAGTTGTTCTATATGGTGAAGAATTCAAGGCATAAATGGATCAAAACCTACCATTCCATCCTTAAGCAAAGTAGCCACCCAAACACACAGGTTGGAGGGATTCAAGCTCTCTGCCAAAATATAACTGCATAAAGAATAAAATTGGGCAAGAGCCACCCTGATGATGATCTGTCGAGCTAAAAGGGTCATTCCAGCATGTTGGCAGAGGAGGTGGAAGATGAGAATAACATAACCCAAAATTAAAACTTTTCTTACTTACGCAACAAGAAGAAAAAGAGGATTTGGGACAAAAACATGAACAAGTACTGTAGGATTTTCTAACTGCTACAAAAGGTTTTTACTGTGAAAATTTGAAGGAATTGTTTGCTTTCATCTTCTAATGATACATGCTCCGAGGTCACTGTTAATACTAGTGCAAGAAAAATTAAACCATTTCATGGCATATATGATGTGAGCAATAAAGAGAACAGTGATGAAACATAAAAAAAAAGGATCAGCTGAAGAAGTTGGCAATCTTACTTTGGCTATCTAGGAGGAAACAATGCAGGAAGCTCTGAACAGAGATATTGGTATTGAGACTGCAGTTAAAGAATCAACCTCTGGCTTAGATCCCAGAGATGAGAAGAATGTCAAGCATGCTGCATACCCTCTTGATAAAAATGCTATCACAAAGGAGATAGAGAATCCCTATAACTTGAAATGTACTGGGCATTTGGAGTCGACTGACCTGAAAAGTTGAAAAACACAGAGCAAGGCCAAAATCGAAAACTGCTCATTTGAGGCTCAAAAAAATGCACTTTTTGGGGTTTGAAAAAATGTGTCATTGGCATAAAAGATGGCCAAAGGGAGCAGTGCACATTGATAGCTTTGAAATGAGCTATTTTGGACCAAAGTGAAGTCAATATGAGAGGGTTATGCCCTCTGGAGGTTGATGCATTGATTTGAACACCTCAGTACCAAGTGGACGCCATGTCAATTCTTGTCACTCATAGGTAGATCAATTGTAGACTTTCAAGAGGATTCTATATGGTCCAAAACCCAAACCCTAATGGAGAGTTGGAGCATGCAAAAATACTATTCCTAACCCTAACTCAGGAAATGTTAAAAACCGATTCGCAAGGGAAGAAAGGGGTTTCATTCCAATGGTAATGATTCTCTGTTACACAGATTAACATTGAAAAATAATGAGATATCAGAGCAAGGAAGAGGAAGAAGAGTGGCAGCCTATTATGGGACTAGAGCCAATCTTTTTTTGTAATTCTTCCATTATAATCCTGCTAAAGAAGAAAGGCATATACCTTCATTTTGTTGGAGTTTTTCCCATATAGGTCTCTTAATATTGTGCCCATGGTTTCAATGGTATTTTATTTGCTTTAGTTTTGTGGATGATTTTACTATTTTAAAAATCATATGAGTAATTTATGTACAATACTGTATAATCTTGCTTTATTTTTTAAGTGTTTTATTTGCATTAGTTTTGTGGGTGATCTACTCTTTTTAAAAGCATATGAATACAAGTGAGTACTGTACAGTAGAGTATGATCTTGCTATATTTTTAGTATCACTCCTCATAGAAGAAGTAAATGGTTAGGGATCTGTTATGACAAACAATCCTTTGGAATATCCAGGTCAGTTTACAAATCAATTTGAGCCATGATTTGGGCAAATTTGATGTCTAGAAACAAGCCTATATTTTAGATTGCCTCAAGTTGTTAAAAGGATTTAAAAAGGGGACAAACACTTCAGGATAGTTTTGACAAATCTTTCAAACCTAGTTTGGTAAATTTTATTTGTTATATGGTGGCAGTTTTTTATTTAGTGTGATATATATTTATAATATATCATTGTAAGTTAGTCATTTTTTTTTTTGTAGTTATTTTGTGAAAATTATGAAGGTGAAGAATTCTTGAATCCAATGATATTTGGGAATTAGTTTTAACTTCTCTCACATTTCTATTCATTACTGCCTAAACCCTATGATATTTTTTATCTTATCCATTATAGCACGCTTCAGCTCCTAATCTAGGTAATTCTCAATGCCTAGTATAGATAGTCATAGAATCAAGGAAGTGATTCATAAATAGAATATATAATATGATAGCTAACAGCTGCTAGAACAGAGTTACTTGCTAGGAAGTTGTCTGTAGATTTAAGTGCAGAGTTTATTGTTGTTCTCCAATATTTAAAAAGTTTGACCCCACTATAGCTAAATTTGCAAGACCTATTAATCTAGGGAAGTAATAAGTACTCAAAGCATTATACTATGAATGAAGGAAAAAACATGCTTAGATAAGATAAGATAAGATAAGATAATTTTAGTAATTTCCTACAAGTGACCACTAAAGTAGGTCAAAGGGACTGTTGGTTGCAATGATTTCAGTACAAAGTGGGAGCACTAAAGCAGCTCCTATAAGAAATACTATGCAGAAAGCAAAAAAATGAACTAAATCATGCAAAAACAATCTCCAGGCTCCAGGGTGGGAGGCCCCTTGGGGAGAAAAATGAACAATACAATCAAATATCAGAACTAGATATGGAAGATAGAAATAGCTAATGCAGCGTGTGTCTCACTATATGTTTGTTTTGCTTCTCCTAGCATCCAAGGACGAATGGAAGAAGCTCAAGATAGAGGACTGAGTAGAGGAAGTGCCGGGAGTGGATCTGGACAACAAACTATGCTGCATGAATGGAGGAGGAGGCCCATCGCTAAAGTCTGGACGATCTCTGCTGACTAGTGGTGTGAGAATATTTGAATAGGCAGAGGCTCCATTGATATCGCTGGAAGTCGATCTAGAGTAGAGAATCTATTCCAAAAACTAACATTTTCTTGTTCTTATCCCACAACAAACTTCTGATAGATGAAAAATTAATGAAGTATCCAAGGACCCTTTAGGCATACCTTCTATAAGGATAGTAAGGTAGAGCCCTTTTTCTGGAAGGTAGAATAAAAAGGGAAGTATGAGGATACGTCTTCATTAATTCTAGATTCCCTCATGTTTGGGGCCCTTCTAGCTAGGAATCCTCTTCAACACATGAAAGCAAGAATATCTAGGCTCTCTTAAGAAGAAACCATTCTTGGCAAAACCATGATCTATCCTACCCAGATATGTCTTTAGGAAAATCTAGAACACATGGAACAACCAAATATTTAACAATGTTGGTACCCTTTTGCAATTTTTTGGGTAGTTGTGCCAACATGTGTTTGCACTAAGTTAGCATATAATGTAGTTTGCACCAGTGAAAGGTCTATCTTGGATGAAGGAACCCACACCAATCATAACAAGGCAATACTTTGCACCAAAATTCTGTTACAATTGTTTTGCTGACTGTTAAATATCTTTCTTTTGTATGTGTTCTAAAACCCAATGGGTTTAGAATAATCTTTTTTAATTTTTGAACATCATCCTTTAAATGTGGCTATGATGCACTTGTGATTATGAAATAGAAGAAGATGTCATCCTCCTTTTAATAAAATGGTCTTTCTATGAATGAATGAAATTGTATATTGTGTTGGTGTATACCTGATAATGATTATGAAATTCAAGTCACGCACTAGAGTAAACAATTGGAACTGAGTTTACAAATGAATAGAAGGAAGGGTAACCAGATAGTGCCATAAATGGTTCTCCAGGGGAGGCAAATCTATTTTATTAAACCAGTATTGGAGGGTATCCCACTGTATTGGCATACATTAGCTTACATTTCGAAGTACTGGACAAATTATGGAAGAAATGCTTTATTTTTCTGTGGATAGGGAAAAAGGAAAAGGAAGGAATCCCCCTAGTGAAATGGAAAAAACTGGCAAAACCTAAAGATCAAGGAACATGTAGCATTAAAAACATCCATTTGTTAGGACAAGATTTACTAGCAAAGAGCTTATTGGAAAATTTTAAAATAGAAGGGTTGTTGGGGAAAGTAGTGATTGAAAAATATATTGCCCCTGGAACAATATAATATTGGATAAGTGAAGAAAAAATGTTGCAGGTAGATTAATTATTTGGAAGGATTTAATCAAGGCCTTTCCTTTGCTGAGAAGATGGCTAGCTTGGAAAATTGGAAAGAGTGACAGGATTATGTCCTTAAGATAAGAAAATATCCTTAGACGGGGAGTACTAGAAACTAAAGGCTGTCAGAAGCCTTGAAACTGAACTAGCAAGGAGATTCACTATTTAGAAGAGACAACTAATCCCGAAACAAACTTAGATTGAAATCAAGGGTAGAATTCAAAAGTTCAATTGGGTATCCAAGGACAGCTAGCAGAGTGGAAATTTCGAAATATTAAATCTAGAATCTCAAGCATAGTGCTATGAGACTGAATACAGAGGCAGATGAAATCAAATGGTCAACAAACAAAAGTATGGGGGTAAATGCAGTAGAATTAACAATTAAGATATGAGGCTTCTATGAAAGAGAGTGAGGAAAAGAAATTGTGGTGGGGAGAACAATATGGAAGCTCAAATGTACACTCAACAAAGAGGCTAGAACTCAAATTTATATTTTTTTATTTCCATCACGTTTATGGGGAGCTCAATATAAAGGCTGACTTGTCGTCACAAGAATCCCTAAGACTAAAGGAATGAGTAATACAAGTGGCGGAACTAATAGATGGGCATGCCCTTCTAGCTAAATCGATTTCAATCTATCTTTAACCTTGCTGATTCAGTATAACAGAGAAAGGGAAGCTGACTCGATTAGATCCTCATTGTTCAAATTTATGTATGAAAGCTGCACATTTACAGGGAGCTCAATATAAAAATTGACTTGTTGTCCCAATAATCCCTAAGACTAAAGTTGACCTGTTGTCACGAGCTAATCCTTTGGTGTGTTGAGGGGGAGGGGTGGGGAAGGGGGCACTCTCCCGCAGTGTAGAATGTTATAGACATGAAGTATTATAATGGCAGATTTTGCTTAATCAACTCATTCTTAAATCAAAGGTCTCAAGCTTCCTTGCAAGCAGAATTCTTGAATTAGTACACTGTCAACATTTCAGTCACTTCAAGAAAATGGTGATCAAATACTTGAAAAATGAAACACAATTTCCATTCTTCCAGAACTATAGATACACTTCCCAAGAGGTGAATTTTCTCGCAAGAAATCCTATATTCACTACTAACATGATATCAGTTAGGGTGAAAATCATTCATAATAGTTTCAATGTTTATTGAAAGTGAAAATACAGCTTTTAAATTTGATCAACATGAAAATCCCAAATCAGATGCATCATTTAAAAATTAAAATATAACAATTACAGTTTACATTGTCTAGCACTAATTGATGCTTTAGGGATTGCAGGGTGCCAAAGGTGCATAATTGTACAGTTATGACTGGAAGAGATCAAGGTTCCAGGTGGATGTAGTTCATTCTGTTGACCACTAGTGAGTAATGACACAGTGTACCTATGGGAATCAGATATAGCTATAGCCTCATGGGGAGTATCATGCAACATATGCCTCAGCCTAATAATTCCATTTTAATACCTTGAATAAACATACTTTTGACATAATGAAGAAAAACACAATTTTAACTTTTTATTTGAGAGCTGATACCTTTCTCATAGAAGTTGTGACTTGCTCTTTCAATGACCCTCCAAACAGTGCTCGCCAATTAGCACTCCACCCAAAGAGACTCCTCCATTTGTTGTATAAGCACTAAAATATAAATGGGAAACATTTCAATTATTTTCCATGTTCAACTCTAATGACAAGGTCATTCAATCAAGTTTTTGCAACTTACATGTAATGTAAAAAAACTCATTTTAAAGTCAAATTTTAAACTCAAAATTTCTTGATAATTTGATAAAAGGAAAAAAATCACAAGGCCTTGTTTTCTACTGACAAATTGAGCTTAGTATTAAGAGTCTGAAAACAGTTTTGTTTCTTGCAATGCTATGGTAAATAATGTTATGGTAAATGCTATGCTATTTCAATTATGTTTTCCAGCAGCTCTGTAGGAACTCCTACTATTTAACTTTGTGATCTCCTTAGCCCTAACGAAGATTGTAGGCTCATGAAAGCATAGTTAGTAGGGCATCAGAAAATTACAAATTTTTCAACGAAGGATGACAAGTATGATCTTTACAAGATTATTTCATTGTTGCACTTGAATGCAAATTAGTGGATTTATCGTCTCATTTTTGGCACAATTGCAATTCAAATGAACATACATCTCAATCTTGCTATGTGTTCCCTTTAGCAGGGACTAACCCATTTTGTCAAGATAAATGTGCATCATTTACTGGCAGTGAAAAAAAGCACAGGGAATGGCTAAAGGAACGTGGAATGGAAGGCCCAACTTTTCTAGGAGACAAAAACTGCTGCGGTGAAAATTATCTGCCCAAGCCAGTATGAAACATATATTGGTAAACACAAGGAAATGAATATATACGAGTCAAGTACCCTTTCATCTAAGACCAGTAGATAAATAACATACATGATCAAATACTAACTTTAAAGATCGAACATGCAAGTAATATCGGACGACTACACATTAGGCTTTCAAAATGTTCCCAGCATTATATTGTCAAGCTTACTTGATTGCATTTTACAATTAATTTTTATGAAGGACATTTTATGGGAATCGCTAATCTTTCTTCTTGGAATGGACTAGAGCTGTATCAGCAGCTCTGGGTACAGATGGTAATCAAGCAGGGGAAACATACCCTGAATAAATTTGTTCCTAAAATGGAGCTAGGACTATGTAGAATGAATATGTTTTTTGTCAACCTCATAATTTTGTGAAGTATGATGTCTTTCGGTATCAAAAACTGTCGTTATAAAGTCTAATGCAAAAGACAGAAAATGAATACCACTAAGCTGTAAACAAGAAGACAAATCCAATTTCAAAATGATCAATTAGTTGGCTGAGCATTAAATCGTATCATAGCCATAACAATCTGCGGCTATTGGCATAGATAGAAGCTTCTATATAAAGAAGAAAGGTGACCAGAGTATTATATCATAATACACTTATTGTAACTGTCTAGGAAAAAGGATTGTTTCAAAAGGAAACATCAATATTTTATTATTTTTTATTAACCAGCAAATACTACCATATAATATATTTTTAAACAAAACCAGAAACGCAACTCAGCACTCAGCTCAAGTGCATCAAGAGATGGATGGGCAATGTTTAGGTCATTATTGCGCTCCTGAAATACTCAGATCAATCAAAAAATAGAAACAAAAAATTCAAGATGCTAATTATGATCCCCAAATCTAAAATGATGGCACAATTGATGCATTTCAAGACAGATCTTCTAAACACTAAAATAACAACAGAACTTAGAAAGCATAAGGAAGAAACAAGGGAGAACCTAGGAAACAATCCTAGAGCTGGTTTGGAAACAATAGGTAGAGGGTGTAGGTCCCAATCACTCTCCATAGAAGGATGATATACTTGAAAACGCAGGTATGTTTCACATGTCGAAATCCCAATCAGACATAGTCGACCAGTTCCCCCATATCAAGCTAACAATTGGCTCCATTTCATAACAACTTGTTGCACAGAAGATGATATTGACAACCCCATCAGTGCTCCTCCTGCCTTGGGATGCTCTACAAGCCACCTTAAATCAACCACATTAAAGAATTATACCCTTATTCAAACGCCCTTCCACCATTTGGTCCAATTACCTGAACTTCATAGCAATGTGGTCTCTATCTTTGTTTACATAACAGAAAGCAGATATCTCTATTTCAATAGGAAGGATCTGCAAACCCTGAATCTGCACTAGGTTTCACCCTTTTTCTATTCTTTGTGCAAGTTCTTTTATTATAGCTTCTGGATCTTTCTCCCCTATGGGAATCGTATTCTCCTTCTTAACCTTTAGAAGGATTTCTATGAGTCTTCCAACCTCATCATTTCTATTGCCGGTGACTTCTGCACTAACCCCTGAACTTTGAAGTCGAGGGTTCAAGTAGGGATTTCTTTGTGAAATTGGGATTATGGAGAAAGTGAAACCATAGAAAAATGCATTTGTGGAAGGTATTTAAACATGCCTACATAGCAATGTGGTCGTTATATTTGTTTCTAGAACAGAAAGCGGATATCTCTATTTCAACAGGAGAAATTTGCAAACCCTAAAGCTGCACTGAGGTTTCACCTTTTTCTATTCTCTGCGCAGTTCTTTTATTACAGCTTTTGGATCCTTCTTCCCTATGAGAATCAGATTCTTCTTCTTAACCATCAAGTTCCATGAGATCATGTCATGTTGAGGCATCTCTGTGAATAGTTTTTAGG